>OZ023166.1:2686361-3286361 GCA_963678695.2 Diplodus puntazzo
ATAATATGGAGAAAGGTGAGAATTTATTGATCCTTTACAGGAACTTCATGTATGATTAAATAAAATATGATGATGCAATATAATAAATATAATATAATATGATTAAAGATGTCATACACAATATTTACCATGACTCACTTTTAATACATTTACTATTTACATTTAAGTATTTGATTTATGAACGCCATTATTCTTTTTGTGGTCAAATTATATATGAAATTATTAATGAATATGTGTATTATTATATATGAATTATTTAAAAGTCAATTAGCATGAAAATACATATTTGCATGTGTCATTGTATATCATACTGTATAGCTTTTTCTAAATACAATGTTTTTTATATTTTAGTATCATTTGTATATTTTATGTTACATTTAAAGACATAAACTACCATTCGAAATATAATCTCATGATGCTGTTTGACCATTTAAAATTACGATCGGAAATGAAATTTATAATCTAATTATTGTAACATATTACAATATACAATATAATATAACGTTTATACATAACATGCCTCAACAATATTTGCAGTATCATACATTTACAATATATATTTAGTTTTAAACACTTTAAATCATGTTAGGCTTCATCAACTATTTTTATATTTACTTTAAAAGTGCATTAACATACAAACACATATACATGTGTGACATTATACAACATCTCAGATCATTTTAAAATGTATAACTGAATGTGCATATATTGTATTTATTGTAATATCATATTCAGTATGTGCTTGTCTTCATGTATAAATATATCTCACACTAAAAAACATATGAAATATCAAATAAAAACACAACTGTCATGAGGTCAGTTTGACCATTTAATAATGAATTATTAATGATCTTATACAACATATTTAAAGTTATATATTTTTCAAATACATTTACTGACATATATTAAATGATGTTTAATATCATATGTGATGTTTTATAAAAACAAGAGATGATGCTGAATTACTGAGAGGATCAAATACTGTATATTTGTAACATTGTCAATATCAAACTTTCTCTCTATGAATCAGTTTGATCTCCTGCAGAGATAAAGAAGAACTTCAGCTGTGCAGTGAGATTTAAACATCTTTTCAGGAGTTATGAACCTTTTTATGGAACAAAAGCTGCACGGCTGCAAGAATTCTCTACTAATTATGAACAAACTAACATGTAAAGCCTGAAGCAGCAGAAACTCATTAAAAACACATTTTACACTTGTTCAATAAAACAACTGAAGGAAAATGAAGCTTTATTCTTACCTGATACAACCAGTTTAGTTCCAGAGCCAAAGATCCAGTATCCATATGTTCCTCCCACAGTGAAACAGAGTAATACAAAAACCTGTGTGCTGTTGAACGTGTCGGCTGAGGTGAACGAGTCCAAATGATGAAGCAGGATCATGTTTCAGCTCCATGATGTGTTTCTCTAATGTTCATATCAACATGACTGTCTCTTCTTTTATTATCTTTTCAGACACACTAGCAGTGTTGCTCTGTGGATGCTAATGTCTGTCACTCCACTACTTTAGTCCACATGGATTGGACCTGGACCAAAGGATGGATGGATGGACTGACATGACATTTTCTACACACATTCTTGGTCCCCAGAGGATGAACTTCATTCACTGACTTTGTTGATTCTGACTTGTTATCTAGCTCCACCAGCAGGTCCACCAGTTCCTGGTCCTCAGTCGGCGGCCCAGTCGACACCTGTTCCTGCTTCCTTGTCTGCGGGTCAGCAGACTCGCTCCAGAGCCGGACCGGCGGTCTTTCCTGATCCCTGTCCAGACCTCCAGCTGCCGGCCTCCTGCTCTGCCTTGCAGCAGTCCTCTGTTCCTGTTCTGCAGCAACCTGTCTGAGCTGAGCTGCAGCTGTCTCCAGTTCCTGTGCTGAATCAGTCTCCTGTGGCTGTGGTTCTGTAACCTCTTGTTTTCCTGACTCTGACAGCTCCACCAGCTCCAGTGGCAGCTCCTGCCAAATCTCTCAGGGGGGCAACTGTTGTGATGATGTCTAAGGTGACTCAGGTAAATGAAGGCAGCTGATATTGTCATGTTGCAGTGAACTATTTGTACAGTTTGGATGAACATTACACAGTGATCATCAACAGATGGGTCGACATTCAAGAGTTCACCCTCAAGACACCTTTAGATGTAAAGGTAACTACATGTTAGAGCTAAAGGACAGTGGCACTGGGCCTGATAATGTGCAGTTAATAAAACTATTCACAGTTCAACTGTTGGGGAGATATAAATGCAGAGTTGGGAATGTGCATTTCACTGCCTGTAGGAAGAAACTTTTCTTCAGTCTGTTAGTTTCAGATCTGATAGATCTATGTCTCTTCCCAGAGGAGAGGGGGGAGAACAGTCAATGTCCATGGTGAGTGGGGTCCTAATAATACAGCTGGCTCTCTTTTGGAGTCGGCCAGTGTAAATGTCTCTGAGAGGGGGTGGTGTCGTCCCGATGACATGCTCTGCTGTCCTCACCAACCTCTGCAGGTCCTTTCTGTCCTGTCCTGTGCAGCTGGAGAACCACACTGTGCAGCAGCAGGTCAGGAGGCTTTCTATCACTGACTGATAGAAGTTGGTCAGCAGGTGTTGACCACCTGACAAGAGATGTGTGACGCTCATCTCCATGTGTGATCCAGGTGAGGTCGGCCGAGATGTGAACCCCAATGACCTTAAAGGTCTCTACCCTCTCTACCTCCTCCCTGTGCATGTCGTGGGCAGAGAGCTCTGTTTGTTTGAATTTCCAGAAATCCACAATTCATTCCTTGGTTTTTCAAGCTGTTTAAATCCAGGTTATTGTCTGAACACAACTCTGTTAGATGTTGAATCTCCTCCCTGTAGACTGACTCCTTGTTATTTGTTATCAGTCCTACAATGGTCGTGTCATCAGCAAATTTGACGATGCCGTTGGTGGGGTGGATGGGGGAGCAGTCATGCATGAAGAGGGAGTAGAGGGTGAGTGTGCCAGTGTTCAGGATGACAGTGGATGATGTGCGGCCTCCCATCCTGACGTTTTGTGGCCTGGTGCGAGGAAAATCCAGTGCACAGTGAACTGTCTAAGCCCAGGTTGCTCAATTTGAGGGGGATGACCGTGTTGAATGCTGAGCTGAAGTCCACAAACAGCACTCTTTCATTTGTGTTGGGCTGATCCAGGTGTGTAAGGGCTGACAACATGTACTGTGCACCTGTTACTGGAATATTTTTATTTGATGCTACTTTATCCTTCTACCCATAGGCAGATATTTGACTTGTTACTCAACTACATTTATCTGACAGCTTTAGTTACTCTTTTCAGATTACAGTTTTTCATCACCTTCCTGTCCAGTGAAAACTATGAATCTCCAGATGTGTTGATGTTGAATGTTTGTGAGAAGCTGAAGGATGAAGTCTTCCTTTATGCGTTGAATACATCCTCCTCCTTGTTCAGCTAAATAAACTTGTATAGAATGTGATGCATTGCTTCAGATTAAACGTAGAGCTGAGCCAAAAGGCAAAGCTCTTGATTTAACCGGTCAATCTATGTTCCTGCCCTCACCTATAGTCATGAACTTTTGGTCATGACCGAAAGAATAAGATCCCGGATACAAGCGGCCGAAATGAGTTTCCTCCGCAGGGTGGCGGGGTGCTCCCTTAGAGATAGGGTGAGGAGCTCTGTCACCCAGGAGGAGCTCGTAGTAGAGCCGCTGCTCCTCCACATCAAGAGGAGCCAGCTGAGGTGGCTCGGGCATCTGTTTCGGATGCCCCCGGGACGCCTCCCTCGAGAGGTGTTCCTGGCATGTCCTGCCGGGAGGAGACCCCGAGGAAGACCCAGGACACGCTGGAGTGACTTTGTCACTCGGCCGTCCCCTGGAATGCCTTGGGAGGCCTCCTACTGGAGGAGCTAGAGGAAGTGTCCGGGGTGTCCCTTCTCAGGCAGCTGCACCCGCGACCCGGCCCCGGATAAGCGGACGACAATGGATGGATGGATGGATCTTCCTGATAACTATGACGACTGTGCCGTATTTGTCTGAACAACACGATGGATTTCCTTCTCTGAGTTGTGGTAATCATGTCGTGATGCTGCAACTGATTTGATAAGGTGTTCAGAAACAGGACACACTGTTGGAAAAGCTTGTAGAGTTCAATCATTTATGAAGAAAATTACGACAATGAAGATGATGATGATCAGGAGGGCGATGCCCTCTCCCCCTCTATCAGTCGGCCGCCCCATAGAGATCCTCCTTTACCAGCGGTCCCACCAGTCCTCTAGAGCTGCTCCAGCAGCACCACGGGCCTTCAGGGTCGTCTTGCAGAGCGGCTCTACCAGTCTGGTTGCTTTCCAGCCCAGCCTCCAGTGTGGATCCATCTGTGTCACCAGCGTCCAGGCCTTCACCCTCCAGACCTGCTCTGTCCATTGTCCTGAGGTCTACAGCTCCACATGTGTCAGCACCATATCACTGACTTTAGTCCAACTGGATCATATTTTATAGACCAAATGTTTTCTGGTTTTCCCTCTGATGTCCTCCGGCCGCTCTGCTTCCCCCTGATGCTAACGTTAGCTATGACTTAGCTCTGCTACCTGACTCTGCTCGGAGCAGCGCCGGGGAGTGTTGGTGTTTACACCGCTGTCACAGCAGCTTCAGACTGCCAGGAGGAGGAGGGGTTTAGGTCCGGTCCTGGAACAGGCAACAGAACCGGGCTCAGCAGCCTTCATGGACATCATGACAAAGGTGACAAGAAATTAAGAAAGACAGAGAGACAGTGACTGAGTGAGAGACAAAAGACAAAAGACAGAGACTCAGACTGGCTTTTAGTGGTCAGAGACAGCTTCACTAAATAAAAGTCTGTAGACAGACGCAGAGCTGTTTTGTGTGAAGCACTTGTTCAAACTTTGAGAGCCACACGAGAAAAAAGGCCTGAGAGTTTAGTTTGTAGATAAAACGTAACGTTTCATTACATCTGACTACTTGTTACAGAAACCTGGAATTTGTATTTACACAGTTGTTTTGGCAAATCGCACAAAATACAAATGTCTAAATATTAGGGGTGTGCATTGGCACTGCCCTCACAATTCGATTTGATTACGATTCACCAGGTAATGATTCGATTCAATTCGATTCTACGATGCATTGCAATGCATCAAAATTCTACTGCACACAACAAGGCAAATTATTGGCTGCTATGTGTGTATTACCTCCGGTTTCCCCAGGTGTTCCCCTCTATTAATCCAAACCCATGGACAGTTTATAATCATATGGATGCTGTTATAATGTGTAGTGATTGAGATCCTGACCCACCAAACCTCCTGGAAAGTGACGGAGTCAAGTTTTTCACGCTAAATTACATAATTGTACATAATCACCATCAGTAAACAGGACGCTGTCTGACTCTGTCACTCGCGGCGATGGAGGCTGTTTTCTGGGGGAAAGTTCCCTGAAGTCTCGGTCCTGAAGGTTGACGGTCACGGTGATTTATTTTTGTCACAAACACTCTGTGAGTTAAAGTTTTTTGCCAGTGACAGACGCTGTTTTTTGAGCAGAAATGTGAGGAAGAGTCGGGGGTACAGGCGGGAGGACAGACAGTTACAGTTACTACGTTACCTTTGTTCGGTCCTGTAACGTTGCTTTGTGGGACATCCATCCATCCATCCATTTTCGTCCGCTTATCCGGGGCCGGGTCGCGGGGGTAGCTGCCTGAGCAGGGACACCCAGAGTTCCCTCTCCCCGGACACTGCCTCCAGCTCTTCCGGGAGGATCCCAAGGCGTTCCCAGGCCAGCTGGGCGACATAGTCACGCCAGCGTGTCCTGGGTCTTCCTCGGGGTCTCCTCCCGGCGGGACATGCCAGGAACACCTCCCGAGGGAGGCGTGCCAGGGGCATCCGAAACAGATGCCCGAGCCACCTCAGCTGGCTCCTCTCGATGTGGAGGAGCAGCGGCTCTACTCTGAGCCCCTCCCGGGTGACAGAGCTCTTCACCCTATCTCTAAGGGAGTGCCCTGCCACCCTGCGGAGGAAACTCATTTCGGCCGCCTGTATCCGGGATCTTATTCTTTCGGTCATGACCCAAAGTTCATGGCCATAGGTGAGGGTCGGAACGTAGATTGACTGGTAAATCGAGAGCTTCGCCTTTCGGCTCAGCTCTCTCTTCACCACGACAGACCGATACAACGACCGCATTACTGCGGCCGCTGCACCGATCCGCCTGTCAATCTCACGCTCCATCCTTCCCTCACTCGTGAATAAGACCCCAAGATACTTAAACTCCTCCGCTTGAGGCAGGAACTCTCCTCCCACCTGGAGGGAGCAAGCCACCTTTTTCCGGTCGAGAACCATGGCCTCGGATTTGGAGGTGCTGATTCTCATCCCAGCCGCTTCACACTCGGCTGCAAACCGCCCCAGGACATGCTGGAGGTCCCGGCTCGAAGGAGCCAACAAGACCACATCATCCGCGAAAAGCAGAGATGAGATCCAGTGGCTCCCGAACCAGATCCCCTCCGGCCCGAGGCTGCACCTAGAAATTCTGTCCATAAAAATAATGAACAGAACCGGTGACAAAGGGCAGCCCTGCCGGAGTCCAACATGCACTGGGAACAGGTCTGACTTACTGCCGGCGATGCGAACCAAGCTCCTGCTCCGGTCGTACAGGGACCGTACAGCCCTTAACAGAGGGCCTCCAACCCCGTACTCCCGGAGCACCCCCCACAGAATGCCACGAGGGACACGGTCGAATGCCTTCTCCAAGTCCACAAAACACATGTGGACTGGTTGGGCAAACTCCCATGAACCCTCGAGCACCCTGCGGAGGGTGAAAAGCTGGTCCAGTGTTCCACGGCCAGGACGAAAACCGCATTGTTCCTCCTGAATCCGAGGTTCGACTATCGGCCGAATTCTCCTCTCCAGTACCCTGGAATAGACTTTCCCAGGGAGGCTGAGGAGTGTGATCCCCCGATAGTTGGAGCACATCCTCCGGTCCCCCTTTTTGAATAGGGGGACCACCACCCCGGTCTGCCAGTCCAGAGTCACTGTCCCCGCCTGCCACGCGATGCTGCAGAGACGTGTCAACCAAGACAGCCCCACAACATCCAGAGACTTGAGATACTCAGGGCGAATCTCATCCACCCCCGGTGCTTTGCCACTGAGGAGCTTCCCAACTACCTCAGTGACTTCAGCTTGGGTGATGAATGAATCCACCTCTGAGACCCCAGTCTCTGCTTCCTCTATGGAAGGCGTGTCAGCGGGATTGAGGAGATCCTCGAAGTATTCCTTCCACCGTCCGACAATGTCCCCAGTCAAGGTCAACAGCTCCCCACCTCCACTGTAAACAGTGTTGGTGGAGGACTGCTTCCCCCTCCTGAGGCGCCGGATGGTTTGCCAGAATTTCTTCGAGGCCGACCGATAGTCCTCCTCCATGGCCTCCCTGAACTTTTCCCAGACCCGAGTTTTTGCTTCTGCGACTGCCCGTGCTGCAGCTCGCTTGGCCTGCCAGTACCCGTCAGCTGCCTCAGGAGACCCCCGGGCCAACCAGGCCCGGTAGGACTCCTTTTTCAGCTTGACAGCATCCCTTACTTCCGGAGTCCACCACCGGGTTCGGGGATTGCCGCCACGACAGGCACCGGAGACCTTACGGCCACAGCTCCGGACAGCCGCGTCAACAATGGAAGTGGAGAACATGGTCCATTCGGACTCAATGTCCCCAGCCTCCCTCGGGATCTGGTTAAAGCTCTCCCGGAGGTGGGAGTTGAAGACCTCCCTGACAGAGGGTTCCGCCAGACTTTCCCAGCAGACCCTCACAATACGTTTGGGTCTGCCAGGTCTGTCCAGCTTCTTCCCCTGCCAGCGGATCCAACTCACCACCAGGTGGTGATCAGTTGACAGCTCAGCCCCTCTCTTCACCCGAGTGTCCAAGACATACGGCCGGAGGTCAGATGACACGACCACAAAGTCGATCATTGACCTCCGGCCTAGGGTGTCCTGGTGCCACGTGCACATATGGACACCCTTATGCTTGAACAAGGTGTTTGTTATGGACAAACTGTGACTAGCACAGAAGTCCAGTAACAAAACACCACTCGGGTTCAGATCAGGGAGGCCGTTCCTCCCAATCACACCCCTCCAGGTAACACTGTCGCTGCCCACGTGAGCGTTGAAGTCCCCCAGTAAAACAACGGAGTCCCCGGTTGGAGCACTCTCCAGTACCCCTCCCAGGGACTCCAAGAAGGCCGGGTACTCTGCACTGCTGTTCGGCCCATAAGCCGAGACAACAGTGAGAGACCTATCCCCGACCCGAAGGCGCAGGGAAGCGACCCTCTCGTTCACTGGGGTAAACTGGGGTAACACATGGCGGCTGAGCTGGGGAGCTATAAGCAAGCCCACACCAGCTTGTTGCCTCTCACCGCGGGCAACTCCAGAGTAGAAGAGAGTCCAGCCTCTCTCAAGGAGTTGGGTTCCAGAGCCCAGACTGTGCGTGGAGGTGAGCCCGACTATTTCTAGCCGGTACCGCTCGACCTCCCGCACCAGCTCAGGCTCTTTCCCCCCCAGCGAGGTGACATTCCATGTCCCCATGGCTAGAGTCACCGTCCGGGGATTGGGTCGCCGGGGCCCCCGCCCACGACTGCCACCCAAATCCCTCTGCACCGGCCCCTTCTGAACCCTCCAGCGAGTGGTGAGCTCACCGGAGGGCGGGCCCACGTCGCTCCTTCGGGCTGGGCCCGGCCGGGTCCCGTGGGCAAAGACCCGGCCACCAGGCGCTCGCCTGCGAGCCCCAACCCCAGGCCTGGCTCCAGGGTGGGGCCCCGGTAACGCCAATCCGGGCGACGTAAACTGCCTTGATTTTATGTCTTTCATTAGGGCTTTTGAACCGATCTTAGTCTGACCCGTCACCTAGAACCTGTTTGCCTTGGGAGACCCTACCAGGGGCATTAAGCCCCGGACAACATAGCTCCTAGGATCATTCGGGTACTCAAACCCCTCCACCACGATAAGGTGCCGGTTCGAGGAGGAGCTTTGTGGGACATTTCTCTGTATTTAGTTGAGTGAAGGACCTGTGTAGTTATCAGACTGTCAGACCGACACGCCCTCGCTCCGCGCCTCCGGATTATCCGTTCACACTGGGACGGCTCTCCAATAATGCAGCTCTGATACTACCTCCAGAGGCGGATCAGAGCCGGAGCTGAAACCTTCACACAGAGGAGGATGCAGAGAATTGGCGCAGGATCCCCGCATGCAAACGGCAGTGTGAAAGGGGCTTCTGTTGTTGTTATGCTAGCTAGTGCTGCCGCTTAGCATGTAGCTACAGGCTGCGCATGTCATTGCAACGTTGCTCCGGAAATGCCCCTGGAAGTAATTGAAACTTCACAACTTTATTGTCCACTCAAGGCCAAAAACTAAACAGTGACATAATCGATTATGGCACGATGCCGCATCGATGCTGAATCGATTATTGTTGACACCACTACTAAATATTGTTTCTATAATGCAGGTTACAAATGATCTTCTGGCCCTTAAATGATGAAGTTTTCTCTGACTCTCTCTGGACCATTGTTCCTCTGAATCCTGCCATTCTGTCAGTTTGACAGGATTCTGAATGCTTTCTGTTCTAAATCGGGTCGGTCAGCTATTCTGGAAGCATTTTGTTCATTTATATAAAATCTGTGAACATCCCAACAGCAATCAATAAATCAAACGCTCTGACAAATAACAGAAAATAAATCCAGTGTCTGTGGCTGCTGCAGGACTCTAATGAGCCGTCCAATGGTTTTATTTGACCTGTATGAAATGATTGGACGGGCTACCTGTCTGTCTACATATGTACCTGTCTGTCTGCTCGCACTCTGACCTTTGCACTCTGCATCACTGCGTATGACCAGAGTCTTCCACAGGGCAGGTGATGTTTTGCTAAAGCTGTTAGTGAGCTAGTGGAACGTGTGATGCTGGTAAAATCTAAACACCAAGCACATTTTAGTGGCCTGTGTTTTTTGAGGCCATTGAATTTAAACTCATCCCTGAACTGAATCCCTCGATCGGCCCTCCAGTCACCAATCTCAAACCCTCCTCCAGAAACCTGGGTGTAATCTTTGACAACAATTTGCACTTTGACTCACAGATAAACAAACTTGTACAATCCTGCTTTTTCCAACTCTGGAACATCACAAAAATCAAAGTGATGCTAACAACCTGGCATCTTGAACTTCTAATCCACTCCCTTATTTTCTCTCACCTTGACTATTGCAATGCTCTCTTCACCTTCGCCCTGTCTAGCCTGCAGCTTGTACAAAACACTGCAGCCAGACAACTAACCAGAACCAATCGCAGATCCCACATCACACCAATTCTTGCATCCCTTCATTGGCTCCCGGTAAAATACAGAATAGACTTCAAGACACTACTCCTTTGTTTTGAAAAAAGTGTTTTATAAATAAAAACTTACTTACTATCTGTCCAAGATTTGTCTTTTAAAATGTCCTACAGTGAAATGATGTGGTGAAATGTGCTGAAAGGTGTTAAACAACAAGTGCTGCTGGAATTGTTTTCAATCAGAGCACATTAGTGTTGTGAGGGACGGATGGACTTTATTCAGCAGCAGGACGTTGGGCTGTAAATATTTGATTACGTTTGATATCATTTTATTTACATATGATGTATGTTTATTTTACTGATTCATCTGGATTATGTTTGAGTTTGTAATTGAATTATTTTCCTCTTTATTTTATCATTGTGTTTGTGTTTGTCTCCTTTTTCCTCTCTGTGTGAAACAACAATAAACCTGCTGGAATATCTGATCAACATATAAATAAATAGAATATGAAATAAATCCCTCAGTTCAGTGTGTTTGTGACTGTGACTGAGATGGAGGTGAAACATGTGAACCTGGGCTGTGGTTTACTGCTCTCTTCCTGTCACAAACACTGTTTGACGTCTGTTCATCTGTTGGTTTTTGTTCAGGCTGCTCGGATCATTTCTCACTGTGGGGATCACTCTTCCAACAGGCGCAGTAGTAGGTGGCTGAATGAAGGAGTTTAACTGTCTGGATCTTCAACTCACAGCCGTTCTGATTATTCACAGCTGAGAAATCGTTTATTTGAGGATGACCAAACCTGTAACCTATGTTACATTTGCTCTTGTCAATACGAAGAATCCTCGTGAATGTTTCTGCGTCTTTCTTCTGGTACCAGAATATCCAGCCGCTATAACACGGGTCAGTTCCTCGACAGCTGAAGGAGACGTCTCCATCAACTCTCCTGGTCAATGTTAAATCCTCCTGAATCAGCTGTGCTGCCATGGCAACCAGCGCTGTAGAGAAGCAGACAGATAGATGAAGGTCAGTGTGACGGTGTTTGTTCCAGGTGGACTTTGTTGGCTCCTGATTGGCTGGAAACACTCACCTGAACACAGACAGCACAGTGCAGCAGCTGGGAGGAAAAGCATTTTGTGCAGTGGTGTTTCCTCTGGTGAACCTGGGGAGAAGTGGCGCTCTGACGCAGCTGAGGCCAAACCAGGACGAGCTGCCAGATCAGACGAGGGCCACGTGGTTTCTAACAGGTCCTCAGAGCTCCCATCAGCCCCTGCGGCTCACAGATAAGGCCGCCGCTGCCGATCGACGGCTCGGCTGAAGCTGCCGTGTGATAGAAATAGAAACCCACATTCATGTGAGCAGCAACACATTCAGGTTGGTGGTGAATTTAGTAGCACAGACTGTTATCTGTTGTTGAACAGCTGTAATGAAAAGACAAAAGGACAAATCCACAAAACTCCTGGACTGTGATTTGAAGCCTTAAAGGTCCCATATCATGAAAAACACGTTTTCTCTGGTCTCTACATATATAAGCTGGTCCTCCCTGAGCCTGCCAACTCCCAGAATGAGGAAAACAAGTGATTCCTGCATGGTCTCTGCAGCCCACCCACTGGTAACACGGCGCTCCTACAGGCTGTTCAGATTCTGCTCCTTTCGTTACGTAACGAAAGGAGTCGTTTACATAGTCCGACCTCCTCTGCACGATGATAGGAGATATCTGAGGGGGGGGGAGTTCATCACCGAGGTGAAGTTCGGTGTGTCCAGCAGTGAGACAGCAGCGTATCGCAATGTCGTCGCTAAAAGCTGGACATGCAAGTCGCTCTGTTGTTGGTTGTAAAAGTCAACATCAGTGTCTATATTCTGTCCCAGTCACAGAACAACAGCAGAGACAGTGGTTGCGTTTCATTTTTTAACAACAACGTGCCGGCTGCGGTTCATGTTAGCTTGTGTGTGTGTGCTAACCACTTCACATCAGACTGTTTCAGTAACGAGGGTCAGTACAAAGCTGGCTTTGCCTCGACACTGACCCTCGTAAAAGGATCAGTCCCACCCATACCGGACTGTGTTGGAGCTTCCGCTAGCTGTTAGCCATTAGCTACCTGGCAGTAACTGTAACAACACATAGAACAAACTCACATTATTCAGACTCACTAACCATTCTGAAACGTCCTGCTTCAGCCACAGAGTCTGTACTCTTCAGGAGCCTCTCCTTCTGGGTCCGATTTCAATCTGGGCCATAGCTATACATCCAACGTAAACATTAGCGCATGCTACTGCTAACGCAGGGGGAATCCTCTCCCTGAAAAGGGCTCTCCAAGTAGGCGTTGACAGACGGAGCTCATTAGCATTTAAAGGTGCAGGCACAGAAACAGACTGCTGTCAGGAGAGCGACTTTTAGACAGCTGAAGTTCAGGACCACACATGGGTTTGGGGCAATGCATATCGAATACAGAGTTTTTGGACTTCTGACAGCTGTGTGAAATTGATGAAAAACAGTCTAATATGGGACCTTTAAACGTCCCCTTACATTTCTGTCATTTCACTGAATCATTTAATTTCTATGACACATCAAACCTTTTCCACACACAGTTTCGCATCTTTATTGCGTCTCCTGGTTTAAAATGGTTTAATCTGTGAGGAGATGAAACATAATACAGAGTCTGACATAGAAAAAGCAGTAACAGAAAACATTGAATAAAGACACAGCTGTTTGTCTCATATTTTGAATGAATAGTGCTAAAGGAAAATAAACACTAATACAGGTAGTACTTCATTATATTCATGGACATGAGCTCCAGGTGGGGGGTCACTGTTGGTCTCTGGGCTCAGTTCAACTTTGTGTGCGTGGAGGGCTCAGTGGAAAAAAGGCTTCCAGACAACAAGAGAAAAGACAAAGCAGTCCAGAGAGGGAGAGGAGTTGATGAGTGTGTACAGCAGCAGATATGAATCTGTTCTCAGTGGTTATTAGGACTCATAAAAAACTGTTGAGAGCCAACCAGCACTTCCTTTCCTGCAGCAGACGGGCTGTGTGGGTTTCTGCTCTGCAGCCTCCTCACCGTTAGCTGCACTTTTTCACATGAACAACACAATGACAGTTACAACAGTTACAGCGCTCAGTACTCACTGTCTCAGCTTCCATCTGTCTTATTCACCTGGGAGACAAACCTGGGAGCTGAGAAGCTGAAATAAAAGATCTGTTGATTCTGTTTGATTGATTCTGTAAAGGTGACAGTTTACTGACAGTTTCTGCAGCCTGACACCAACTTGGAAGGCGACTGATGAAGCTGCTGTGTGATCATTTTATAGCAGTTGCAGCTTGAAAGCAGCTCGCTCTGCTGTTTGTTCATGTGTGTAAACAACAGTGTCATCAGCGTAGAGTTTGACATCCACACTGACACAATTATAAAAGGGGCTCAGCACTGAACCTGGTGGCACAGCCACACCTACTGACTTGTATATAATAGCTCTATGTTTCTGTTTGCTTCTCTTTCTTTAGCTTTGTTGTCCTTGTTTAGCTGTATGCTAATATTCACACCTTCCTCTACATTTGTTCTTGCTGCTGTGTGAAAGTATATTGAGAGCTAATTACAACCAGAGTCAAATGACTTGTAGGCGTCAACATACATGGTCCATGAAGTTGATTCTGTTTCTGATGATTTGCTCTGAAGACAAACTGAAATCCATAAAAACAAGACTGTTTCTAAAACACACACTGTGATTTTTCACTTTATTGAGAATGTTACACTGAAAGAATTGAACAAAGCTGCCACACTCTGCATAATGTATTAAAAAGAAAGACAAGAAGATAAAATACTAAAACAATCAAATATCTAGCAGACAGCTAATGATTCAGCTTCATGTTCTATTATTATACAAGTCACAATTCAAAGTGGAAATAAACTGGAGGATGAAAATAACACTATACCACAGAATTTATACTCAGTCACTGCAGATATATATGTGTATATATGTATTTATATATGTAGGATGACTGAATCTAACCTGTGCATCAAAAGATACATTTTACAACCAACCACAAAACATGAACATTGATATTTGAGACTGCTGATCAAAGTGATCAATGAGATGAACTGATGAGATTTGATGGTGAGAAAAGGCGAGCAGAAAACAGTCAGTCAGCATGTGAGCAGTTGGTGGACGGTCCCTTGTTTCAGAGGATCCTCAGCAGAGAGAGTCCACAGCAGTACACCAGACCCTTCACTATCAGCACTGTGTAGAGCACACAGAGCAGCTTCACCCTGCACTGAGACTGGAAGGACACTGACACACACACAGACACACACACAGACAGACAGTGTTAATTTCACCTCTCACTGCACACACAGTCATTAGATCCATTATTCATATAAAAATATCTATAGTGGAGCTTTTAGATAAAACCCCCAAAGTTTTTTATAGCAGCCTCAAAAGCCAAAATGTAGTATAATGGCCCTAAAACGTGTTATTTGTCAGAGTGTGGAGTGAAAGCTCTCTCATTGGGATTAGTTGTGCTGTTGGACACTCTAACAGAATCAGGGAGTGTCTGTTTGAATCCTTGAATGATGAGCAGAAAGTGAACAGACTGATCTGCAGCTCTAACTGCAGCAGAACATTGGAGCTGTCCATGCAGAGAGGCAGCAGGTGATCTTACAGTCAGCTTGCTGCAGAGCTGGCAGGTCTGCTGGCTCTCTCTCTGGAGGACAGGAGGCTGCTGGAGCTGCTGGAACCTCTGAAACAGAAAAGAGTCCAAAAGAAATGTCAGTCCTCTGCTCCACTGCTCTCTTTGACAGCGTCTCCACATGAAGCTGAATCACTGCTGAACACAGTCACCAAGCCTTCATTACCTTGTTCTGTTGGGGCCTCCACTGTGCCCCCCTCGTGCTGGATGGAGCAGCGGTATTTATACGTGAAGGTAGCGTTCCCGTCAACCAGCAAGATGGCGGCGGTGCGTCCCGACTCTCTGAGCTCCAGCTGCTCTCCCTCAGCAGGGAGCAGCTTCTCCTGATCCTCCTTTCGTCTTTTCCAGGAGAAGCGGACCCGAGGAGGAAACATGGCTGAGGCCACACACAGCAGGGAGCTCCTCCCCTCCAGGTGGGCTCTGGATGCTGCTGGGTACACGCTCACCACGGGCTTCACTACCTGCTCATCTGAAGTTTGACAGCAGCAACAAGCAGCACAGACACACATTGACACAGTCAACAGCAGCTTACAGCACTGCACTGCATTCAGTGTGATCCTGGAAACTACATGGACTCTGATCACTAAACTACTCATCAATACAGCACAAAGTTCAACACATAGACTGGATTCACCTGCACATCAAACACACTCATCATGTCATGTCATCATATGTTATATGGGGACAAACAACATTATGTGTTCAGCACTTCTTTCTTTCAATGTGCACATTCATCATTATTATGACTCTTACTAATAATAATATAACATCATATTTTCATACAATGGAAAATCTTCATCTGTATCACGATAAAAGACAGATTATAATAAAGGACATATTTACCCTCAAGTTTAATACGCGCTGACATTTTAATGTTTACATTATCCACCACATATTATAAATATTTAAACAAATGCTAATTTCATGTATTTCATAAATATTTACATTTAATAAATAATTACAAATACATGTTTTCACATGACTAATGTGAAAAACATGTCATTTAATATAAAAGAAGGCAAAACGTTGTTGGTTTAATGATATAAAATATAAAAAGTTATGAAAATGTTTGTTTACAAAATCTAGAAGCTGTTTAAATGTTATGTTAATATATATTTTATTATAAAATATATGTTTACCGGCACATAAAATACTTTTTGAATTTATTACAACATGTCTAAAGTATTACAGATTTACCAGCATGTACTTTTGTTTGGCCACCAAAGAAAAACAAATCAGTTGATCAATAATATTACAACTGTTTTCTCGGTATTTTTATATTTATACACAATTACAATGAAATGTTCAGATATATTAAATATTAATAATAACTGATTTGTATAATAACATGAATGGAGATGAGAATTTATTGATTCTTTTCAGTAACTTTACATATGATTAAATTAAAATAAATAATATAATATAATATAATATAATATAATATAATATAATATAATATAATATAATATAATATAATATAATATAATATGATGTAATATAGAATAATAATTCTTAATGTAAACAGTATGTCATACACAAAATTTACCATCACACGCTACCAATTCATTTACTTTTGAGTATTTGAAATCAAGTTTGGAATCATTATTAGCTTAAATTATACTTGAAATTATTAATGAACATATTTATTATTATTTCGAAATCATTTAAAAGTCAACATGTTCATGTGCCATTGTAAATCATACTGTATCAATTTTCTGAAATACGTTTTTAAATATATTTAAGTGCAATTTGTACACTTTATATTTTTTGTAATATCATATTCAGTCTCTGTTTGTCTTCATGTATGAATTTATCTCATACTAAAAAACATATGAACCATCATATAAAATACATTTGACCTTTTAATAATTAATTATTAATGATCCTATACAACATATATAAAGTTTTATGTTTTTCAAAGACATTTACTGTTTTTTTACAAAATCAAGAGATGGAGCTGAATTACTGAGAGGATCAAATACTGTATATTTGTAACATTGTCAATATCAAACTTTTTCCATATGAATCAGTTTGATCTCCTGCAGAAATAAAGAAGAACTTCAGCTGTGCAGTGAGATTTAAACATCTTTTCAGGAGTTATGAACCTTTTTATGGAACAATAGCTGCACGGCTGCAAGAATTCTCTACTAATTATGAACAAACTAACATGTAAAGCCTGAAGCAGCAGAAACTCATTAAAAACACATTTTCAACATGTTTAATAAAACAACTGAAGGAAAATGAAGCTTTATTCTTACCTGTTACAACCAGTTTAGTTCCAGAGCCAAAGATCAGGTAAGGCAAACTTGACCCCCACAGTGAGACAGAGTAATACAAAAACCTGTGTGCTGTTGAACGTGTCGGCTGAGGTGAACGAGTCCAAATGATGAAGCAGGATCATGTTTCAGCTCCATGATGTGTTTCTCTAATGTTCATATCAACATGACTGTCTCTTCTTTTATTGTCTTTTTAGACACACTAGCAGTGTTGCTCTGTGGATGCTAATGTCTGTCGCTCCACTACTTTAGTCCACATGGATTGGACCTGGACCAAAGGATGGATGGATGGACTGACATGACATTTTCTACACACATTCTTGGTCCCCAGAGGATGAACTTCATTCATTGACTTTGTTGATTCTGACTTGTTATCTAGCTCCACCAGCAGGTCCACCAGTTCCTGGTCCTCAGTCGGCGGCCCAGTCGACACCTGTTCCTGCTTCCTTGTCTGCAGGTCAGCAGACTCGCTCCAGAGCCGGACCGGCGGTCTTTCCTGATCCCCGTCCAGACCTCCAGCTGCCGGCCTCCTGCTCTGCCTTGCAGCAGTCCTCTGTTCCTGTTCTGCAGCAACCTGTCTGAGCTGAGCTGCAGCTGTCTCCAGTTCCTGTGCTGAATCAGTCTCCTGTGGCTGTGGTTCTGTAACCTCTTGTTTTCCTGACTCTGACAGCTCCACCAGCTCCAGTGGCAGCTCCTGCCAAATCTCTCAGGGGGGCAACTGTTGTGATGATGTCTAAGGTGACTCAGGTAAATGAAGGCAGCTGATATTGTCATGTTGCAGTGAACTGTTTGTACAGTTTGGATGAACATTACACAGTGATCATCAACAAATGGCTCGACATTCATGAGTTCACCCTCAAGACCCCTTTAGATGTAAAGGTAACTACATGTTAGAGCTAATAAAGGACAGTGACACTGGGCCTGATAATGTGCAGTTAATAAAACTATTTACAGTTCAGCTGTTGAGGAGATATAAATGCAGAGTTGGAAATGTTCAATTTTACTTCAGCTGACTCACTTTACTTGAATATTTCCATGTGATGCTACTTTATTCTTCTACCCAGAGGGAGATACTTTTTACTCCACAGCAATTGTCTGACAGCTTTAGTTACTTTTAACTTTTCACATTACGGTTTTGAGGGTACGTCGCGATGGAGCACGTCTTGCTCGGCGTGGCTTCATCATCCCCCCTTGTGGTTCCTCGCTAGAATGGCCTCATTTCTTGTACTGGAGGATCTTCTTGTCGTGAAATGATCGATATCAAAGGCTGGGTTTCTGGTGATTCTGTGAAAGGATAGTGGAGAAGGAGAGGGTCTGGTCGGGAGAATACACGGGGAGATACGACCACCCCACTGTGGGGGCTGGAGCTGATCGCAGCTCCGCTGGAGCTGATCGCAGCTCCGCTGGAGCGTGCTGCGTGATTCAGTCATTGGCCCGACTGACATCATCTGTGTGCCACGGAGTATGCAGCAGCCTGAGTGAAGGTGAAGGTGGAGGCCATGAGCGGCAGGAAAGCCCGGCACTGTTGACCGCTGGACGGAATGGGAGGTGGGGGGAAGATGAGAGGGATCTGGGAGTCTCATGTTGGCAACTGTGGCTGCTGGTTCGGTGCCAGGAGGCTGGCCGGTCGGACATGAGGTGTCTGGGGGGACCTGGCTTCCACCTGGAGTACAGCAGGGAGGACCGAGACCTCTTCATGGGTGAAGTTGCGTTGGTTGTGCCTGGATGGCCGTACCAGAGTGGAGGTGATCCAGGTTGAGAAGATTCCAAGATAACGGAACGATCGTCGAAAAGATCATCGCCAGAGGATTAAGAAACTGCTCTGGGTTCATCAGGAAGGTTGTAAGTTTTCAATTTTCTGGTTACGAAGTGCTTGTCTTAGCAGAAACAATGAGAACTTGAGATGAATGTGAGAGAGCTGGTTAGGCTTGTTGACATAGATTTCAGGGGTGATTGAATCAGGATGAACAGGTGGTTGAGTCAGTGAGGTACAGGTGGTTTGATGCGACGCGGGTGGGTAGATTGGCTGGGCCTGCGTTGACAAGACAGAGTGGAGTGGTCAAGGTCCTGAACTTTAGTTATAGTAACTCCATTAAAGAAGTAAATTAAATCAACAAAGTCAAACGAAAAACATTCCATGTTGGAAAGAGGACCTTCCAAGAACACATGTTAGCGCAGCCTCCATGAAGCCAGAGGCTGCATTGCTGTGCCTAAAAGCTTCAGAATGGAAGTTGATCAGAGCGTCTGGGCCATTTTCAACCAGACTGAAATCTCCCTAAAGGGACAGACATGGCTTGATGCTGCAGCTGATTAGATGAGGTGTTCAGAAACAGGACACACTGTTGTAAAAGCTTGGAGACTTTAATCATTTATGAAGAAAATTATAATAATGAAGATGATAATGATAAGGAGGGCGACGCCCTCTTGCCCTCTATCAGCCAGTTGCCCCTGTAGAGATCCTCCTTTACCAGCGGTCCCATCAGTCCTCTAGAGCTGCTCCACCAGCACCACGGGCCTTCAGGGTCATCCTGCAGAGCGGCTGTGGTCTGGTGGTTGGTGTCATATTTGACCCTGATCTCACCTTTGAGGCTCACATCAAACACCTCTGCAAAAACTCCTTCCATCACCTCAGAAATATTGCCAAACTCTCCTTTCCTGACGGCGAGAAGCTCATCCACGCCTTTGTCTCCTCCTGGCTGGATTGGATGAACCCCTCGCAAAAGCATCCACAGTCTCCAGTATGCAGTGTTGGGAGTAACAGCGTTTAAGTATAACGGCGTTACTAACGGCGTTATTTTTTCAGTAACGGAGTAATCTAATGAATTATTTTTCCTATCGTTACAACGCCGTTACCGCTACCGACTATAAAATGTGGCGCGTTACAAATTGAAGTTTCTCATTGAAGCTGTTGTCATCCGACTCGTCTCTCAGCCACCGGAGCAGCAGGGCGGCTTTATTTTTCTCCGGTGAGGCAGGAGGGAGGGGCGGGACAACCGCAGAGGTGATGATTGGCTCTCTAAGGTAGAGTGAGAGTTCGTAAGCCAATCAGAGGCTGCGCACACAAACTAGCAGAGGTGAACTGCAGCAATGGCAAGTCCAGACCTAACTCTAATCTAATGAAGCATCTCTCAACTGCACGCGCTTCTACAACACTAGTGGCCAAAACATCCATTGTTGACTGTTGATGATGATAGCAGGTGTGGCTAACGTGAGCTCCGCTAACACAGAAGGACACGGAGCCGTCCGAGCAGCTAAAGCTGGATGTTTCTGCTCCAGCTTCACTAAAACTTGTGACACAGACTGAACTGACTGCAATGATAGGCAGGTATGTTGTTGAGAACATGCTCCCGTTATCAACAGCTGACCCAGACTCCTTCATTGGCTAAATACCAGGGAGAGCAGGTGCCGGTCCGCCATGCAGAAAGACATTTTCTAAATACATAGATGCAGAGTACATTAAAATCAATACAGAGCTCAAAAGGGGAAGAAAAGAAAATAACGCAAGAGTTACTTTTCCTGGTAACTAATTACTTTTATATTGGAGTAATTCCGTTACTAACTCAGTTACTTTTTGGGAGAAGCAACTAGTAACTATAACTAATTACTATTTTAAAGTGACGTGACCAACACTGCCAGTATGTGCAAAACAGTGCTGCTGATGAGAGTGTGAACACATCACACCCATACTCCATTCACTTCACTGGCTTCCCATCTCTGTCAGGATTGACTACAAGGTCTCCCTCCTCACTCACCAGTGCATCCATGGCAACGCCCCCCCTATCTCAAAGAACTGCTAACCCCACAAACCTCATCTTGATCCCTCGCTCCACTAACTCACACCATCTCCACCCCCCAGGATTAAGTTCCACCCCTTAGGGGACCAGGCATTCTGTTCTGCCACCCCTCTTCTCGACTGTAGTGTATAATTTGGGCATGTGAAGCAGTCCGTGTGATCGAACACACCAGAAGTTTCTTGTGTACACGAGAAATGTTGAGGTGAAAAATTTTAGTTTTTTTCCCATGTCCCTTTAAAGGCTCTGTACCAAAGTGGTCAGTCAGCAGTGTTGGGCAAGTAACTCCAAACACGTAATGCATAATTCATTAAATGTCTTTGAATTGTAAGGCATTACACTACTACTGCATTACTTTTAAGTCAATTTAACTAAAATTAGCCTACATTGTAAGGCCCTTTAGCAAATGTTTATTGTGTTTAACAGAAGTTTTTGTATGTTTTATCTGGATACAGACTGACGTGAAACAGATTGACGTTATGTCACTGTTCTGGTGGCTATTTATATAATAGTCCCAGTCGCACTAACCTGTTGAGGCAATGATAGCTTACTCTTGCTCACAATTTTTCTAAAAGATGGAGAGTCCACTGTTGAAAGTGGCAGCATATCTTCGACAACATACTCTGCTACAAGTCTCCTTACTTCTCAAGATTCAAGCGTCGCAGAACGGGAGAATGTGAGTTTTTGCTGCTTAGTGTTTTCTCCGCTCTCATCCTCAGGTTACTTTCTTTTGGTCACTAGCTTAATGTTAGTGTGGCATCGCTCTAGATGTTTCATTTAATTACTTCTGCTATTTCGTGAGGTAGGTAGTACACAAAGTGCACTGTACTATAATGTTTTTCACATCCTCGTCTTGTCTCTGACGAACTGAAAATAATGAGCGTATGTCCATGTCGTGCATGTCGAGTCTAACTTGTCTGCTGCTTTATTCATCTTCTCCTCAATCAAAAGTTCCGTAGCACTAACAGGAAGTAAACATTGATGCAGATTATTCTCTCCTCTGCTAATCTCGCGGTTTTAGCGAATTTGTGCAAAAGCAACACACCACTTAATTTCAGGTTTGAAGTGCATTGTAACACGCGTTATTGGGATTTGTACTGAGTAAAATGTTAACTGTTTTTTTTTTGTAATGCCTTACATTACTGCGTTACAGCGAAAAGTAATGCACAGTGATTGCATTATTTTTGTAACAATTATTTTTGTAACCTCCTGGCTGTTATAAACTCAGTATATTCATATAAAGACATGATGAAGACATCAGAACTTTGAGATCGCCTCACGACCGGACGGAGCCTAGAGATCACCAGTCAGCTCTATGGATGTGATCAGGACGACTACGCTGGCCTCGGGATCTGATCAAGTGTTTTGGTGGTAAAGAGTTCCTTCAGGTCATTAAAAAAGGACCTACAGCATAATCTGAGATGAAGAATAGCTGTTATTATTATTCACAATTTCCATCAATGAGCACAGAACCTACAATCAGTCACTGACTAAATTCCTATTTTTCAGTTTTTGGTTTTAAAATTGAAAATCCTTTTCTGTTTTTCTGATTTTTTGACGAGAAAAAAAAAGAAATCAATTGGCCGCAAAGTAAACGGACCGACATGTGTCCAAGTTTTGTCTATTAAAATGTGCTAAAGTGAAATGTTGTGGTGAAATGTGCTGAATGGTGTTAAACAACAAGTGCTGCTGGAAGTGTTTTCATTCAGAGCACATTAGTGTTGTGAGGGACGGATGGACTTTATTCAGCAGCAGGACGTTGGGCTGTAAATATTTTTGTGTGTTTGTCTCCTTTTTCCTCTCAGTGTGAAACAACAATAAACCTGCTGGAATATCTGATCAAAATATAAATAAATAGAATATGAAATAAATCCCTCAGTTCAGTGTGTTTGTGACTGTGGCTGAGATGGAGGTGAAACATGTGAACCTGGGCTGTGGTTTACTGCTCTCTTCCTGTCACAAACACTGTTTGACGTCTGTTCATCTGTTGGTTTTTGTTCAGGCTGCTCGGATCATTTCTCACTGTGGGGATCAACCTTCCAACAGGCGCAGTAGTAGGTGGCTGAATGAAGGAGTTTAACTCTCTGGATCTTCAACTCACAGCCGTTCTGATTATTCACAACTGAGAAATCATTTTTCTGAGGATGATCGTACCTGTGCTTTATGGTACAACTGTTCCTGTCAAAATACAGAATCCTTGTGAATGTTTCTGTGTCTTTCTTCTGGTACCACACTGGATAATAACCACTGTCACACTGGTCGTACAGACAGTTGAAGGAGACGTTTCCATCAACTCTCCTGGTCAATGTTAAATCCTCCTGAATCAGCTGTGCTGCCATGGCAACCAGCGCTGTAGAGAAGCAGACAGATAGATGAAGGTCAGTGTGACAGTGTTTGTTCCAGGTGGACTTTGTTGGCTCCTGATTGGCTGGAAACACTCACCTGAACACAGACAGCACAGAGCAGCAGCTGGGAGGAAAAGCATTTTGTGCAGTGGTGTTTCCTCTGGTGAACCTGGGGAGAAGTGGCGCTCTGACGCAGCTGAGGCCAAACCAGGACGAGCTGCCAGATCAGACGAGGGCCACGTGGTTTCTAACAGGTCCTCAGAGCTCCCATCAGCCCCTGCGGCTCACAGATAAGGCCGCCGCTGCCGACCGACGGCTCGGCTGAAGCTGCCGTGTGATAGAAATAGAAACCAACTGACCGACTGATAGAAACTGACTTAGCTCTGCAATCTTAAAGAAGCACAGAGCCACAAGACAAAAAAAAGTCCTGAGAGTTTAGTTTGTAGTTAAAACGTAACGTTTCATTACATCTGACAAATTGTTACAGGAACCTGGAATTTGTATTTACACAGTTGTGTTGGCAAATCACACAAAATACAAATGTGTAAATATTGTTGCTATGACGCAGGTTACAAATGATCTTCTGGAGCTTTGATGAAGAAGTTTTCTCTGACTCTCTCTGGACCATTGTTCCTCTGAATCCTGCCATTCTGTCAGTTTGACAGGATTCTGAATGCTTTCTGTTCAAACTCGAGTTGGTCAGTTATTCTAGAAGCATGTTTTAAATATATTTATATAAAATCTGTGAACATCCCGACAGCAATCAATAAATCAAACACTGACAAATAACAGAAAATAAATCCAGTATCTGTGGCTGCTGCAGGCCTCTAATAAGCTGCCCAATGGTTTTATTTGACCCGTATGAAATGATTGGACAGGCTACCTGTCTGTCTACAAACGTACCCGTCTGTCTGCTTCCACTCCGACCTTTGCACTCTGCATCACTGCGTATGACCGGAGTCTTCCACAGGGCAGGTGATGTTTTGCTAAAGCTGTTAGTGAGCTAGTGGAACATGTGATGCTGATCAAATCTAAAAACCAAACACATTTTAGTACCAGATTCTTTGTTACCAGCCGGGTCCTTGGTCTCTGTATCGTTTGGTCATTCAATTTTCCTTTCAGAAACAGGTATTAAAATACAAAAAACTAGTTTTTATTTGATTTTTGTTTTAAAAAAAAATTTTTAAATTGAAATACAGGGCGTTTTTCTTTTTCATGGTCAAAAAGAGATGAGCCACATTTAGAAGATCTATTTCATATAACAAAAAATAAAATCACTAGAAAACATAAAACGGAAAAAAGGCCTGTTTGTTCAGATTCTGAGACTGGATGTTGTCATTTACAGGACGGTGCTGTGCAGAAGAAACAGTAGGTTAGTCGACTACAGCGGGTAATCTACCGCGACTCATGGACATGGAACTATGCCACTACAATCAGTCAATGAGTAAATTAAAATTTTTTGGTTTCCAATTTTAAATTGAAAAAACTGGCCACAAATCCTTTTCTGTTTTTATGATTTTCGACTTCGAAATGGAAACTGAATGCCAGCAAAGTACACGGACCGACATGTGTCCAAGATTTGTCCTATTAAAATGCTGCTGGAAGTGTTTTAATTCAGAGCACATTAGTGTTGTGACGGACGGATGGACTTTATTCAGCAGCAGGACGTTGGGCTGTAAATATCTGATTATGTTTGATATCATTTTATTGAAATATTCTGAAGTATGTTTGTTGTTTTACTGATTCATCTGGATTATGTTTGAGTTTGTAATTGAATTATTTTCCTCTTTATTTTATCATTGTGTTTGTGTTTGTCTCCTTTTTCCTCTCTGTGTGAAACAACAATAAACCTGCTGGAATATCTGATCAAAATATAAATAAATAGAATATGAAATAAATCCCTCAGTTCAGTGTGTTTGTGACTGTGGCTGAGATGGAGGTGAAACATGTGAACCTGGGCTGTGGTTTACTGCTCTCTTCCTGTCACAAACACTGTTTGACGTCAGTTCATCTGTTGGTTTTTGTTCAGGCTGCTCGGATCATTTCTCACTGTGGGGATCACTCTTCCAACAGGAGCAGTAGTAGGTGGCTGAATGAAGAAGTTTAACTGTCTGGATCTTCAACTCCCAGCCGTTCTGAATATTCACAGCTGAGAAATCATCTTCCTGAGGATGATCGTACCCTTTACCGATGTGACCACTATCCTTGTCAATATACAGAATCCTAGTGAATGTTTCTGTGTCTTTCTTCTGATACCACCATACCCAGCTGTCGTCACACTGGTCAGTTCCTCGACAGCTGAAGGAGACGTCTCCATCAACTCTCCTGGTCAATGTTAAATCCTCCTGAATCAGCTGTGCTGCCATGGCAACCAGCGCTGTAGAGAAGCAGACAGATAGATGAAGGTCAGTGTGACAGTGTTTGTTCCAGGTGGACTTTGTTGGCTCCTGATTGGCTGGAAACACTCACCTGAACACAGACAGCACAGAGCAGCAGCTGGGAGGAAAAGCATTTTGTGCAGTGGTGTTTCCTCTGGTGAACCTGGGGAGAAGTGGCGCTCTGACGCAGCTGAGGCCAAACCAGGACGAGCTGCCAGATCAGACGAGGGCCACGTGGTTTCTAACAGGTCCTCAGAGCTCCCATCAGCCCCTGCGGCTCACAGATAAGGCCGCCGCTGCCGATCGACGGCTCAGCTGAAGCTGCGGTGTGATAGAAATAGAAACCCACATTCATGTGAGCAGCAACACATTCAGGTTGGTGGTGAATTTAGTAGCACAGACTGTTATCTGTTGTTGAACAGCTGTGATGAAAAGACAAACGAACAAATCCACTAAACTCCTGGACTGCGATTTGAAGCCTTAAACGTCCCCTTGCATTTCTGTCATTTCATTTCTATGACACATCAAGCCTTTTCCACACACAGTGTCACATCTTTATTGTGTCCCCTGTTGTTCAGTCTCTTCATTGAAGCTACAGGATGTTTCACTGAGGGAAAGATTCAAAGCCAAGACTCCATCAAATGGAACATTTCAACATGTCTGCTGCATCATTTTACACACATTTCCCCAAAATCCAGCCTGACGCATTTGGTATTGTTGTAAACTTTGGGATCTCCACCAGAACATCAGATAAAGTTCAGAGGGTCAGTTTGTAAAGACGAAGCCAGTGGAGGCTTCAGAAGAGTTGAAATCCAGCTGTGCTCCTCATATGTGAAGCAGTGGTTCTGGTTCTGTTCCCTGGAAGGAGCTCAGGGCTCTGCTCTCTACTTCCTCGATGTAGAGGTCAGCTAAATATCTAGCTCTGCTGAGTGCAGGTCATCTAAATAGTGCATGGCTTTCCTCTTAGCCAACTTAAATCTATGGAGGACACACGAATTATGCGTTCAGGAGTTCTACCTTCTGTTCTACCGTTGTTTTGGTCTGAACAGCAAGGCTGGTTTGCCTGTGGAAGATTAGAAGCAAACATCCAGCCAGGTTTTAAACTCTGTGCCAGTGAAGAAATACATTGCTCTAAACAGGGGCTCTCCATTGTTAAACAAGTTGTCCAACAACAATCGGTGTGGCTGGCTATGGTGTTGTTTTCACAGACACTCTGTAGTGTAGCTTGGGGGGAGTACACTAGCCCAAACTGTGTTATGCCCTAAACTATGGGGGTAGCTTCCAGTGGAGGAGGGGTGGCTATGGCACAATCTAGAGGCTCTTGTAGGCATACAGATTCAGGCCAATAAAGATAAACACAGTTTACAAGCGTAACTTTGTTTACCAAACTTTAAACATGCACTACTGGGAATGCAATGTGGCAACAATCAGGGGATTATCTCTTAAAGTTGACTCCGGCTGAAACACGTGGTAGTAACAGCTTAAATGCAAAACTTCTGTTTCACAGGGCTGGCAGCATGCTGTGGCTCTATCTTCAGCTCTATATCTTGAAATGCAAGGCAGTAACAGCCAGATATATAATTATGTGTATCTTGGGGCTGGTGGCACGTTGCAAATAACATGAAAAACACTTAAATGGTCATCAAATTATGGCAGCTTAACTACAATTCAATACAGGATATTCAAATGCTGAACTAAAATTCTTACACTTACTACATAACACTTAACTGGAATCGATAGCAGCAATAGCAAGTGATTCAAACTGGCCCAAAAGATTTTGGTTAATCAAATGGGTTGTAAATTTGATTGATAAATCAATCCTCATCACATTGCAATTGTTTGGAAGTACAAATCATCTACTCACGTCGTAGTGGGGTTAAATGTAAAGACTTTTGGCTAAAGGGTTCAAGATATAAATCTCAAATTTTTGCACTGTCCAAATTACAAGGTCAAATTAATGTTACACATATAAGAATGATCACCAACAGTACAATGCCTCACATGTGGCACCGTTATCTGTTTCCACATATTGATGCCTCATACGGGGCACCATAATGCTAATACCTTGCATCAACGAGGCATAATCATGTAGTGCTTATTACATAATTATGATATACCTAATGACCATGACTACATCAGTTTTTAACGAAGTGGGGGACAATGTTCATCATCTCATTTTGTGGAGAAAATAAAGCTTAACTTTCGTCAGAGGAGCTGATATGAGGCTGGAAAGACATGAAACATGTCATGTTGATGAGAAACTATCTCCTTTTTATTTATCCCGACAGGAAATTTAAATCTGAAAAACTTAAACATGAACTGTAGGGTTAGGTCTCATCTGAACTTTAAAATGTATTTTAGTTTTCATGACTGTCTCACACTGAGGAATCACTTCACAGGCAGTGTTAAAGAACACAAGGAATAAAAGCTGCTGGTGACTCTTCAGGTGTACAACAATACACTCTACAATACTCATGTCATATAAGAGGGTTATTGGCACATAACACGCAACACATGAGGAGAGACAATGTTTAATGTAAGATAGGAAATATCGAAACTAAAATCCCAAACCATGACAACAAGATACTTGATTTGATGTGAACAGACAGAACAGTTCAATGGATATACTGACACTTCTTGTACATGCTGAGGTGATCGGTGAACAGGGTCTGCTATTTGTAGCTAACTGAAGGAACCATGAAAATGTAGAAGGTTGTGATAGTCAATCTGAGAAAACTTCGGACAATCAAGAGTATGAATAATTTAAGCCAATCTTTTTAATGTTTAATTAAAACATAACACGGGAAAGTGGTAAAATTAGACTTTGTCCGTCCCTCGTCCTTGTGTTTCTCAGCGGTCTCCTCTCCATATGGCTGCTGCTGCAAATTGCCCTGTTGCATGAACGAGCTCCTCCAACCAGAGAGTGTAACAGACACATCCTCAGCAGACATGAACCACTGAGGTGTCAGATCACAAAACACTCACATGTGTTGTGGAGGTGGCTGCTGACCAAGAAGCCTTTTGTCAGTTTTCTATGAGGACTTGTTGGCTCTCATCAACATCAAGTGTGAAATCTCTGATGGCTAAAATCACCATTAATAAAGTCCATGGATGTGAGCTCCAGGTGGGGGGTCACTGTTGGTCTCTGGGTTCAGTTCAACTTTGTGTGGGTGGAGGGCTCAGTGGAAAAAAGGCTTCCAGACAACAAGAGAAAAGACAAAGCAGTCCAGAGAGGGAGAGGAGTTGATGAGTGTGTACAGCAGCAGATATGAATCTGTTCTCAGTGGTTATTAGGACTCATAAAAAACTGTTGAGAGCCAACCAGCACTTCCTTTCCTGCAGCAGACGGGCTGTGTGGGTTTCTGCTCTGCAGCCTCCTCACCGTTAGCTGCACTTTTTCACATGAACAACACAATGACAGTTACAACAGTTACAGCGCTCAGTACTCACTGTCTCAGCTTCCATCTGTCTGATTCACCTGGGAGACAAACCTGGGAGCTGAGAAGCTGAAATAAAAGATCTGTTGATTCTGTTTGATTGATTCTGTAAAGGTGACAGTTTACTGACAGTTTCTGCAGCCTGACACCAACTTGGAAGGCGACTGATGAAGCTGCTGTGTGATCATTTTATAGCAGTTGCAGCTTGAAAGCAGCTCGCTCTGCTGTTTGTTCATGTGTGTAAACAACAGTGTCATCAGCGTAGAGTTTGACATCCACACTGACACAATTATAAAAGGGGCTCAGCACTGAACCTGGTGGCACAGCCACACCTACTGACTTGTATATAATAGCTCTATGTTTCTGTTTGCTTCTCTTTCTTTAGCTTTGTTGTCCTTGTTTAGCTGTATGCTAATATTCACATCTTCCTCTACATTTGTTCTTGCTGCTGTGTGAAAGTATATTGAGAGCTAATTACAACCAGAGTCAAATGACTTGTAGGCGTCAACATACATGGTCCATGAAATTGATTCTGTTTCTAATGATTTGCTCTGAAGACAAACTGAAATCCATAAAAACAAGACTGTTTCTAAAACACACACTGTGATTTTTCACTTTATTGAGAATGTTCCACTGAAAGAATTGAACAAAGCTGCCACACTCTGCATAATGTATTAAAAAGAAAGACAAGAAGAGAAAATACTAAAACAATCAAATATCTAGCAGACAGCTAATAATTCATCTTCATGTTCTATTATTATACAAGTCACATTCAAAGTGGAAATAAACTAGAGGATGAAAATAACACTATACCACAGAATTTATACTCAGTCACTGCAGATATATATGTGTATATATGTATTTATATATGTAGGATGACTGAATCTAACCTGTGCATCAAAAGATACATTTTACAACCAACCACATAATATGAATGTTGACATTTGTGAGTGCTGATCAAAATAATCAATGAGACGAACTGATGAGATTTGATGGTGAGAAAAGGCGAGCAGAAAACACTCAGTCAGCATGTGAGCAGTTGGTGGACGGTCCCTTGTTTCAGAGGATCCTCAGCAGAGAGAGTCCACAGCAGTACACCAGACTCTTCGCTATCAGCACTGTGTAGAGCACACAGAGCAGCTTCACCCTGCACTGAGACTGGAAGGACACTGACACACACACAGAGTAAATTTTTCATCAGAATGGTGCTATGGTCAGTCGTTGTCTTTGTACATGAAGAACTCACCTGTTTCGGGCTGTGTTATGATGGAGTTGCATGACTTGCTGAATGTTGTGCTGCTGCTTGTTGTCTGAACTGCAGCTGTATTCAAACATACAGTACATCCATTGTATTACACCACTGCATGAAGTCTGTTGTGATCTCTACAAGTATCTGTTTTTAATGCAGTGCCTGAACATCAAGGCCCTCTAATATTGTTATTTTTCCTTGTCCCTTGTGTGCAGAGATTTCCTTACCTTCTGTGAATCCTACAATGGTTTATGTAATGGAGACAAGCCCACAGTAACATATAATTAACAGAACTCACCTGCTTCAGGCTGTGTTTTGATGGAGTTGCGTGACTTGCTGAAGGTGGTGCTGCTGCTTGCTGTTTGACCTGCAGCTGTATTCAAACATACAGTACATCCATACTGTTACACCACTGCATGAAGTCTGTTGTGTCATTCTACTTCATATAAAAAAGGCACTGTACAAATAAGCTTCATTCAATAAGACCTGCATTTAATAGTAGCAAGGTTTATCTGTCACATTAAGTAATAATAATAATAATAATAATAATAATAATAATAATAATAACAATAATGACATCATAGCAGTGGATCAGAGACGTAATGATTTCCACCACAGAATTGTATCTGTTTTTAATGCAGTGCCGTCTGAGGCCTGAACATCACGGCCCTCCAATATTGGTTTTCTTCCTTGTCCCTTGCTACAGAGATTTCCTTACATTCTTTGAATCTGTTATTGGTGTTATGTAATGGAGACAAAGCCCACAGTAACAAATAATTAACAGAACTCACCTGCTTGACGCTGCGTTACAATGAAGGTAGGTGATTTGCTGAATGTGGTGATGCGGCTGCTGCTTGATGTCTGACGTGCAGCTGTATTCAAACATACAGTACATCCATACTGTAACACCACTGCATGAAGTCTGTTTTTATTTAGTAGCAAGGTTTAACTCTAACATTAAGTAGTAGTAGTAGTAGTAGTAATAATAATAATAATAATAATAATAATAATAATAATAATAACAACAATAATATTAATATTAATAATAGTAATGACAACATAGCAGTGGATCAGAGACGTAATGATTTCCACCACAGAATTGTATCTGTTTTTAATGTAGTGCCGCCTATCATGGCCCTAGTGGGCTGTCCGTGTTGCTACTCCCTCAGGGGGGTGCAGAGTTCCACCAGGGCACCAGGTTTCTCTCTATTGTTTGAGTTTCAGGCCGAGTCCAGTGAGGAAGCGGAGCTACCTGCTGATTGGCTCAAGCCAAGTGCCCGGAGTAGCCTAACTGGGGTTAGGTAGTGGGGATGTAAGTGTATGTTGGCTCCTAGGAGCCCCATACAGTGCTGGCTCAGGTTTCTCTTTCTGGGTTAGAGTTAGGCCTGGTGTAGCCTAACTGTTTAAAACTGAGGAGCTGACAGTCTCCTCTCTCTCTCCACCCTGATGCCAGCACTCTGTTTAGTACCTGACTAATCGCTTTTTAGTTTGTACAACTTTTTGTACATAGAGTCTATTTTTGTCAAAACATTATTCATTGTTATTCTACAGTCCCTTGGGTGTGGTCCCATTTTTGTCCAATTTATGAGCCAGACTGTGAGACGTCTGAGGGCTGAACATCATGGCCAACTAATATTGGTTTTCTTCCTTATGCCTTGCATACAGAGATTTTCTTGCTTTCTGTGAATCTTACAATGGTTTTATGTAATGGAGACAAAAACCCACAGTAACATATAATTAACAGAACTCACCAGCTTGACGCTGCGTTACGATGGAGTTGCGTGACTTGCTGTATGTGGTTCTGCGTCTGCTGCTTGTTGTCTGACGTGCAGCTGTATTCAAACATACAGTACATCCATACTGTTACACCACTGGATCAGAGACGTAATGATTTTCACCACAGAATTGTATCTGTTTTTAATGCAGTGCCATCTGAGGCCTGAACATCACGGCCTGCCAATATTGGTTTTCTTCCTTGTCCCTTGCTACAGAGATTTCCTTACATTATCTGAATCTGTTATTGGTGTTATGTAATGGAGACAAAGCCCACAGTAACATATAATTAACAGAACTCACCTGCTTTGGGCTGCGTTACAATGGAGGTAGGTGGTGCGCTGGATGTGGTGGTGGTGCTTCTGCTTGTTGTTTGAACTGCAGCTGTATTCAAACATACAGTACATCCATACTGTTAGAACACTGGATCAGAGACATAGTGATTTCCACCACAGAATTGTATCTGTTTTTAATGCAGTGCCATCTGAGGCCTGAACATCACGGCCTGCCAATATTGGTTTTCTTCCTTGTCCCTTGCTACAGAGATTTCCTTACATTATCTGAATCTGTTATTGGTGTTATGTAATGGAGACAAAGCCCACAGTAACATATAATTAACAGAACTCACCTGCTTTGGGCTGCGTTACAATGGAGGTAGGTGGTGCGCTGGATGTGGTGGTGGTGCTTCTGCTTGTTGTTTGAACTGCAGCTGTATTCAAACATACAGTACATCCATACTGTTAGAACACTGGATCAGAGACATAGTGATTTCCACCACAGAATTGTATCTGTTTTTAATGCAGTGCCATCTGAGGCCTGAACATCACGGCCTGCCAATATTGGTTTTCTTCCTTGTCCCTTGCTACAGAGATTTCCTTACATTATCTGAATCTGTTATTGGTGTTATGTAATGGAGACAAAGCCCACAGTAACATATAATTAACAGAACTCACCTGCTTTGGGCTGCGTTACAATGGAGGTAGGTGGTGCGCTGGATGTGGTGGTGGTGCTTCTGCTTGTTGTTTGAACTGCAGCTGTATTCAAACATACAGTACATCCATACTGTTACACCACTGCATGAAGTCCACTGTGTCATTCTACCTCATATAAAGTAGGCACTGTACAAGTAAGCTTCAGTTAATCTGACCTGTTTTTAATTAGTAACAAGGTTTAATTGTGACATTAAGTAGCAATAAAAACAACAACAATATAAAGAATAGTAACACAGCAGTGTATCAGAGACCACATTATTCTAAACCCTCTGATGCTTCAGGTGTAGATGGCAGATTAGAAGGTTTCCTCTAGCAGCTTCTGCAACACTTTCCTGAGGTTATCTGGACAGTTATAGAGTCAATTAGCCTGATTATTACTGTACAACAGAAACATGTAGCTGCAGCAGACAGAGAAGGACAAACAGCTGCTGCAGCCTGCACACTACTGCTTACAGCAGTGGGTCAGCATAACACATTATTACCTGCTTGTGATCATGCATTAGGAAAGTAAAAGAGGTTGTAGTTCAATGAAATAGATACACATGCCCGGAAATATATCTAATCATTGGTCAGTGAATTTCAGCACAATGTCAAACAGGGATGAGGAGGAACACTGAACAGCAGCAACAGCAGCAGTTGACCAGATAAGTTAACAGGCTCGACATTCAGATGATTCATAAACATCCTCTGCAGTTAACAAAGCTCCATTATCAGGCCTGTCACTCTGTCTCTGACCTAAGATCCACATTGGTAACCCGTCCCCCACTTTCAATGTGCAGCACAGTGCAGGCCAGAGTCATGGTCAGGTCAAATGATTATTTCTTTCTTTCTTCAGCACATCTGACTCATTACCTTGTTCTGTTTGGCCCTCCACTGTGCCCCCCTCGTGCTGGATGGAGCAGCGGTATTTATACGTGAAGGTAGCGTTCCCGTCAACCAGCAAGATGGCGGCGGTGCGTCCCGACTCTCTGAGCTCCAGCTGCTCTCCCTCAGCAGGGAGCTGCTTCTCCTGGTTCCCATTTCGTCTTTTCCAGGAGAAGCGGACCAGAGGAGGAAACATGGCTGAGGCCACACACAGCAGGGAGCTCCTCCCCTCCAGGTGGGCTCTGGATGCTGCTGGGTACACGCTCACCACGGGCTTCACTACCTGCTCATCTGAAGTTTGACAGCAGCAACAAGCAGCACAGACACACATTGACACAGTCAACAGCAGCTTACAGCACTGCACTGCATTCAGTGTGATCCTGGAAACTACATGGACTCTGATCACTAAACTACTCATCAATACAGCACAAAGTTCAACACATAGACTGGATTCACCTGCACATCAAACACACTCATCATGTCATGTCATCATATGTTATATGGGGACAAACAACATTATGTGTTCAGCACTTCTTTCTTTCAATCTGCACATTCATCATTATTATGACTCTTACTAATAATAATATAACATCATATTTTCATACAATGGAAAATCTTCATCTGTATCATGATAAAAGACAGATTATAATAAAGGACATATTTACCCTCAAGTTTAATACGCGCTGACATTTTAATGTTTACATTATCCACCACATATTATAAATATTTAAACAAATGCTAATTTCATGTATTTCATAAATATTTACATTTAATAAATAATTACAAATACATGTTTTCACATGACTGATGTGAAAAACATGTCATTCAAAATAAAAGAAGGCAAAACGTTGTTGGTTTAATGATATAAAATATAAAAAGTTGTGAAAATGTTTGTTTACAAAATCTAGAAGCTGCTTTAAATGTATATATATATCATAAAATCATAAAATATACATTTACTGTCACATAAAATACTTTTTGAATTCATTACAACATGTTTAACATTTACCAGCATGTACTTTTGTTCGGCCGTTAAAGAAAAACAAATCAGTTGATCAATAATGTTACAACTGTTTTCTTAGTATTTTTATGTTCATACACAATTACAAAGAAATGTTCAGATATATTAAACATGAATAATAACTGCTTTGTAATATAACATGAATGGAGATGTGAATTTATCGATTATTTTCAGTAACTTTACATATGATTAAATTAAATAATATAATATAATATAATATAATATAATATAATATAATATAATATAATATAATATAATGTAATATATAATAAAGTAATATAGTATAATGAGTCTTAATGAAAACAGTATGTCATACACAAAATTTACCATCACACGCTACCAATTCATTTACTTTTGAGTATTTGAAATCAAGTTTGGAATCATTATTTGCTTAAATTATATTTGAAATTATTAATGAACATATTTATTATTATATTGAAATTATTTAAAAGTCAACATTTTCATGTGCCATTGTATATCATACTGTATCAATTTTCATAAATACTTTTTTTAATATATTTTAGTGTAATTTGTACGCTTTATATTTTTTAGAATATCATATTTAGTGTCTGTTTGTCTTCATGTATGAATTTATCTCACACTAAAAAACATATGAACCATCAAAAAAAATACATTTGTCCATTTAATAATTATTTATTAATGATCCTATACAACATATTTAAAGTTTTATGTTTTTCAAATACATTTACTGACATAAATTATGTTTCATATCAAATATAATGTTGTTTTATAAAAACAAGAGATGGTGCTGAATTACTGAGAGGATCAAATACTGTGTATTTGTAACATTGTCAATATCAAACTTTTTCTATATGAATCAGTTTGATCTCCTGCAGAAATAAAGAAGAACTTCAGCTGTGCAGTGAGATTTAAACATCTTTTCAGGAGTTATGAACCTTTTTATGGAACAAAAGCTGCACGGCTGCAAGAATTCTCTACTAATTATGAACAAACTAACATGTAAAGCCTGAAGCAGCAGAAACTCAATAAAAACACATTTTACACTTGTTCAATAAAACAACTGAAGGAAAATGAAGCTTTATTCTTACCTGTTACAACCAGTTTAGTTCCAGAGCCAAAGATGTAGTAGTATCTGTTTCCTCCCACAGCGAGAAAGAGTAATACAAAAACCTGTGTGCTGTTGAACGTGTCGGCTGAGGTGAACGAGTCCAAATGATGAAGCAGGATCATGTTTCAGCTCCATGATGTGTTTCTCTAATGTTCATATCAACATGACTGTCTCTTCTTTTATTGTCTTTTTAGACACACTAGCAGTGTTGCTCTGTGGATGCTAATGTCTGTCGCTCCACTACTTTAGTCCACATGGATTGGACCTGGACCAAAGGATGGATGGATGGACTGACATGACATTTTCTACATACATTCTTGGTCCCCAGAGGATGAACTTCATTCATTGACTTTGTTGATTCTGACTTGTTATCTAGCTCCACCAGCAGGTCCACCAGTTCCTGCTTCCTTGTCTGCAGGTCAGCAGACTCGCTCTAGAGCCGGACCGGCGGTCTTTCCTGATCCCCGTCCAGACCTCCAGCTGCCGGCCTCCTGCTCTGCCTTGCAGTAGTCCTCTGTTCCTGTTCTGCAGCAACCTGTCTGAGCTGAGCTGCAGCTGTCTCCAGTTCCTGTGCTGAATCAGTCTCCTGGGGCTGTGGTTCTGTAACCTCTTGTTTTCCTGACTCTGACAGCTCCACCAGCTCCAGTGGCAGCTCCTGCTCACGTTAGAGCTAATAAAGGACAGTGGCACTGGGCCTAATGCTGATTTTGGATGGAAATGAGATAAAGACTTGGTAGAACAGGTGGGAGGACCGATGGTATTTTTCTCCTCATCTATTCCTCACACAGGCGGCTGTGGCTCAGTGTGTAGAGCGGGTCGTCTAGTGATCGGAAGGTCACTGGTTCGAATCTCGGCTTCCCCTAGCTGCATGTGGAAGTGTCCTTGGGCAAGATACTGAAACCCAAATTGCTCCTGATGAGCAGTGTGTGAATGGGTGAATGTGGCATGTATTGTAAAGTGCTTTCAGCTGTAGCTAACCCCAAAATTGCAGACATGTTACCTTTGTTGGGTCATGTAATGCTGCTTTGTGGGACATCTCTATTTAGTTAAGTTGAGTGAAGGACCTGTGCAGTTATCAGACTGTTTGCCAATACTGCACCTCTGATACCACCGGATCAGCACCATCCTGATGGAGCAAAATTTCACCCTCACTGCTTCCGAGACATTCACACAGAGGCAGAGAATTAGCGCAGATCCCCGCTACCAAAAGGCAGTCTGAATGGGGCTACTGTCTGTGGGAAAAAAACTGTTCTTCAGTCTGATTGTTTCAGATTTGATAGATCTAAATGTTTTCCCAGAGAGCAGAAGAGCAGGTAATGTCCAGGGTGAGTGGGTCCTTAACAATACAGCTAGGCTTCTTTTAAAGGTCGGCCAGTGTAAATGTCTCTGAGAGGGGGTGGTGTTGTCCCGATGACATCCCGATGACACGCTCCTCTGTCCTCACGACCCGCTGCAGGTCCTTCCTGTGCTGTGCTGTGCAGCTGGAGAAACACCGTGCAGCAGCAGGTCAGGAGGCTTTTTATCACTGACTGATAGAAGATGGTCAGCAGTGTTGAGGGAGGTGAGCGTGCTTTAGCTTCCTGAGGAAGTTGGGCCTTCCCCACCTGATGAGAGATGTGAGTTCTCCAGGTGAGGTCGGCTGAGATGTGAGCCCCAAGAAACGTAAAGCTCTCTACCTGAGAGCTCTGTGCGTTTGGATTTCGAGAAATCCACAATCAGTTCCTTGGATTTTGGGGTGTTTAAATCCAGGTTATTGGTTGAACACCACTCTGTTAGATCTGTTAGAGCAGTCATGGGTGAAGAGGGAGTAGAGGAGGGGGCTGAGGACACATCCCTGTGGTGTGCCAGTGTTCAGGATGAGAGTGGATGATGTGTGGCCTCCCATCCTGACGTTTTGTGGTCTGTTGCTAAGAAAGTCCAGTATCCATGTGCACAGTGCACTGTCTAAGCCCAGGTTGCTCAGTTTGAGGAGGATGACCGTGTTGAATGCTGAGCTGAAGTCCACAAACAGTGTTCTTACATACCTGTTGGGCTGATACAGGTGTGTAAGAGCTGTGCTGGCAGCATCCTCTGTCCACCTGTTACTTAAATATTTCCTTTCGATGCTGTTCTTGCTGTGAAAATAATGTCATGGGCGGGGCCGCGTTCCTATTGGCCAGTCGGGTGAGAATCGTCTTGGGAGGTGTGGTTTGAGAATCCCGTCTGGAGAGAGAGGGGTCCTCGGCCATGTCAGCTAACCAGGGAAAACGTTCCGATCCCCCTGCCCATCGATCCAAATCATGTATGTTCATTCTGACATTGCTTGAACACTTCTATTCCACACGGAGATGCTGGGGCTTGCATTGCATCTTGAATGTAATATTGTCCACCACGTTGACATGTGTTGGATTTGTTTGTGTTTGTGTGTTGCCCATGGGTTGATTTGGTGGCTGTAAATGATGACAAGTGGGGAACACAGCCGAAATTCTAAAACGTTAAACCTTGAGAAGAGTGAGATACATGTCTGGGCTTTCTATGAAACCATGGTCGACGGTCGATACAGGTGTTTTCATCACAGGTTGATCTGGGCTAAACGCCCGGAAATCGTAAGCCACAGTTAAACGAAACAAGGAAGGAGAAAACAGTAAAAGTTAATGTACTTACACACGATGGCGTCATTATCTGCATCATGTAAATCTGGACTTGCAGACATAGTTCCGAGCTAATAGGAGGTCACGGCCTCGTTATGAGGTGAGGTTAGTCTGTGAAAACAAGATGCTCGCAGCGATAAACCTCCGTGTCCCTCTGCGGCAGCGAAGCGACCTCTGTCGGCGACACTCTCCATGGCGACCTGGCAAAGCTCCTCCCGTCAGCGCAGGCCTCCTCTCGACAATGGCTGGGCCGCTAGCCTAGCTCCTAATAATTCCTGCTAGCTAGCTCGGCCGAACTTGCTTCGTGTCCAATAAAACACAAACACTTCGACTGCAATGGAGAGTCCAACTCACACACTCACAGCACGTCGTCCGACAACAGTTCACTGTCCGTTGGTGATAAAACACGACACTGACGGACACACAGTCCACTGTTAGCTGCTCGACGCCATTAACTCTCTGCTCCTTCTTCCTCGTCACTCATGCTCCGGTCAACCCGGAAGTGTAAAAAGTCTTAAAGGTCATGAACTCTCACATGTAATAGAATTACTTTAACTTCTTTTAAACATTTGAAACCCATCAAATTAGATTTTAAAGTCACACATTTTAAACAGAAATTATTTATACATTTTTATATCTTTTTTATCTCAAAATATTTCATGCAAATTTGAACTTCTTAACAACTGGCGTTTTATCTTTAACTTAAACTTAACTTAAAAAGAAAAACAAAATGTGTGTATCCTTTATCACAACATTGGCCATTGCTAATGACATACACAGCAGTTAATCTAGCATACTTTAATCAGATGAATCAATTCAAGCTAAAATTTAGTCTATAATTACGCTATACTGAGCCTGATTTTCTTAAAATGAAGTTAGTACCTTTTAGAAAAATGTCACCTGAGGTAAAACTCCCCCTGCTACCCTGATCTGCATTTGTATAGCTCACAGCATTTTCATTGCATGTTAAAGCCTCCCCTAGAATTAGTGGGAAAGCAAGGCCCGCGCCAATTTCCGACAATTCACGCCAGTTTTTGGTGTTGCCTGCAAATTGCCGCGTGCAGCTGTAAACCTGAACTTCCACATCAATCTACAGTGCCGCATACTGACGAAAATCCCACTTTTCACGCAGTGTGGGAACGATGGCATTCATTCAATAACCATTTGAATGCAATGCAGAATGAAAGAAATACTTGATGTTAACAAGTGTCACAAGGTAGCCTGGACGCTGCGCACTCAGTGCCACAGCGATCAGCTAACAACTTACAGGTCTACACGCTGCTTTTGGGGAGCTCGGAGTGGACGAATGCCTCAGACTGCTGCACCCATGAGCTGTTTGTGAGTACAGACATTTACGACAAAGAGTCCGACAACATGCACTTGGACAATTTATTGACAGTTGCGTTTTTTCGGACAGGCATCGACACGGTTACCTACACTGTCACTGTGCTCTGTAGCGCTCGTCTAACAGCGGTTTGCAGGTCGCAGCCCCGGGATCTCCGTGTGGAATAGAAGTGTTCAAGCCACGTCAAAACGAACATACATATACATGATTTGGATCGATGAGCAGAATGTTTTTCCTGGTTAGCGGACATGGCTGAGGACCCCTCTCCAGACAGGATTCTCAAACCACACCTCACAAGACGTGCAACATTGTACTGCTAACATGAGTTCTTCAAAAACCTTCTTTTTAGTAACTCTGTGAACACAAACAATGTTATCAATGCTTGCTTTCATGTGTAGAGACCCTGGTGATACTACGAGCAAAGTTTCATGTTGTGTCGAGACTTCTTACTGTTTTAAAAATAGAGATTTTGATGCTATTGTTTATTATTTGAGTGCCCGTAGCACTCCCATTGAAAATGAGTTTTTCGTTTCCATTTATCAACTTCAAATCAGAAATCAAATTGCAGCAAAGTACACGGACGGTTGTGTGTCCAAGATTTGTCTTTTAAAATGTCCTACAGTGAAATGATGTGGTGAAATGTGCTGAAAGGTGTTAAACAACAAGTGCTGCTGGAAGTGTTTTCATTCAGAGCACATTAGTGTTGTGAGGGACGGATGGACTTTATTCAGCAGCAGGACGTTGGGCTGTAAATATTTGATGATGTTTGATATCATTTTATTGAAATATTCTGAAGTATGTTTGTTGTTTTACTGATTCATCTGGATTATGTTTGAGTTTGTAACTGAATTATTTTCCTCTTTATTTTCTCATTGTGTTTGTGTTTGTCTCCTTTTTCCTCTCTGTGTGAAACAACAATAAACCTGCTGGAATATCTGATCAACATATAAATAAATAGAATATGAAATAAATCCCTCAGTTCAGTGTGTTTGTGACTGTGGCTGAGATGGAGGTGAAACATGTGAACCTGGGCTGTGGTTTACTGCTCTCTTCCTGTCACAAACACTGTTTGACGTCTGTTCATCTGTTGGTTTTTGTTCAGGCTGCTCGGATCATTTCTCACTGTGGGGATCACTCTTCCAACAGGAGCAGTAGTAGGTGGCTGAATGAAGGAGTTTAACTTTCTGGATCTTCAACTCACAGCCGTTCTGATTATTCACAACTGAGAAATCATCTATCTGAGTATGATTGAACCTGTACCTATGTTACACATTTCCTGTCAATATACAGAATCCTTCTGAATGTTTCTGTGTCTTTCTTCTGGTACCAGAATACATAGTCATCGTCACACTGGTCAGTTCCTCGACAGCTGAAGGAGACGTCTCCATCAACTCTCCTGGTCAATGTTAAATCCTCCTGAATCAGCTGTGCTGCCATGGCAACCAGCGCTGTAGAGAAGCAGACAGATAGATGAAGGTCAGTGTGACAGTGTTTGTTCCAGGTGGACTTTGTTGGCTCCTGATTGGCTGGAAACACTCACCTGAACACAGACAGCACAGAGCAGCAGCTGGGAGGAAAAGCATTTTGTGCAGTGGTGTTTCCTCTGGTGAACCTGGGGAGAAGTGGCGCTCTGACGCAGCTGAGGCCAAACCAGGACGAGCTGCCAGATCAGACGAGGGCCACGTGGTTTCTAACAGGTCCTCAGAGCTCCCATCAGCCCCTGCGGCTCACAGATAAGGCCGCCGCTGCCGATCGACGGCTCGGCTGAAGCTGCCGTGTGATAGAAATAGAAACCCACATTCATGTGAGCAGCAACACATTCAGGTTGGTGGTGAATTTAGTAGCACAGACTGTTATCTGTTGTTGAACAGCTGTGATGAAAAGACAAAAGGACAAATTCACAAACTCCTGGACTGTGATTTGAAGCCTTAAAGGTCCCATTTCATGAAAAACACGTTTTCTCTGGTCTCTACATATATAAGCTGGTCCTCCCTGAGCCTGCCAACTCCCAGAATGAGGAAAACAAGTGATTCCTGCATGGTCTCTGCAGCCCACCCACTGGTAACAGGCGCTCCTACAGGCTGTTCAGATTCTGCTCCTTTCGTTACGTAACGAAAGGAGTCGTTTACATAGTCCGACCTCCTCTGCACGATGATAGGAGATATCCAAGAGGGGGGGGAGTTCATCACCGAGGTGAAGTTCGGTGTGTCCAGCAGTGAGACAGCAGCGTATCGCAATGTCGTCGCTAAAAGCTGGACATGCAAGGAGCTCTGTTGTTGGTTGTAAAAGTCAACATCAGTGTCTAAATTTTTGTCCCAGCCACAGAACAACAGCAGAGACAGTCGTGTTTCATTTTTTAACAACAACGTGCCGGCTGCAGTTCGCGTTAGCTTGTGTGTGTGTGCTAACCACTTCACATCGGACTGTTTCAGTAACGAGGGTCAGTACAAAGCTGGCTTTGCCTCGACACTGACCCTCGTAAAAGGATCAGTCCCACCCATACCGGACTGTGTTGGAGCTTCCGCTAGCTGTTAGCCATTAGCTACCTGGCAGTAACTGTAACAACACATAGAACAAACTCACATTATTCAGACTCACTAACCATTCTGAAACGTCCTGCTGCAGCCACAGAGTCTGTACTCTTCAGGAGCCTCTCCTTCTGGGTCCGATTCCAATCTGGGCCATAGCTATACATCCAACTTAAACATTAGCGCATGCTACTGCTAACGCAGGGGGAATCCTCTCCCTGAAAAGGGCTCTCCAAGTAGGCGTTGACAGACGGAGCTCATTAGCATTTAAAGGTGCAGGCACAGAAACAGACTGCTGTCAGGAGAGCGACTTTTAGACTGCTGGAATTCAGGACCACACATGGGATTGGGGCAATGCATATCGAATACAGAGTTTTTGGACTTCTGACAGCTGATTGAAATTGATGAAAAACAGTCTAATATGGGACCTTTAAACGTCCCCTTACATTTCTGTCATTTCACTGAATCATTTAATTTCTATGACACATCAAACCTTTTCCACACACAGTTTCGCATCTTTATTGCGTCTCCTGGTTTAAAATGGTTTAATCTGTGAGGAGATTAAACATAATACAGAGTCTGACATAGAAAAAACAGTAACAGAAAACATTGAATAAAGACGCAGCTGTTTGTCTCATATTTTGAATGAATAGTGCTAAAGGAAAATAAACACTAATACAGGTAGGACTTCATTATATTCATGGACGTGAGCTCCAGGTGGGGGGTCACTGTTGGTCTCTGGGCTCAGTTCAACTTTGTGTGGGTGGAGGGCTCAGTGGAAAAAAGGCTTCCAGACAACAAGAGAAAAGACAAAGCAGTCCAGAGAGGGAGAGGAGTTGATGAGTGTGTACAGCAGCAGATATGAATCTGTTCTCAGTGGTTATTAGGACTCATAAAAAACTGTTGAGAGCCAACCAGCACTTCCTTTCCTGCAGCAGACGGGCTGTGTGGGTTTCTGCTCTGCAGCCTCCTCACCGTTAGCTGCACTTTTTCACATGAACAACACAATGACAGTTACAACAGTTACAGCGCTCAGTACTCACTGTCTCAGCTTCCATCTGTCTGATTCACATTGGAGACAAACCTGGGAGCTGAGAAGCTGAAATAAAAGATCTGTTGATTCTGTTTGATTGATTCTGTAAAGGTGACAGTTTACTGACAGTTTCTGCAGCCTGACACCAACTTGGAAGGCGACTGATGAAGCTGCTGTGTGATCATTTTATAGCAGTTGTAGCTTGAAAGCAGCTCGCTCTGCTGTTTGTTCATGTGTGTAAACAACAGTGTCATCAGCGTAGAGTTTGACATCCACACTGACACAATTATAAAAGGGGCTCAGCACTGAACCTGGTGGCACAGCCACACCTACTGACTTGTATATAATAGCTGTATGTTTCTGTTTGCTTCTCTTTCTTTAGCTTTGTTGTCCTTGTTTAGCTGTATGCTAATATTCACATCTTCCTCTACATTTGTTCTTGCTGCTGTGTGAAAGTATATTGAGAGCTAATTACAACCAGAGTCAAATGACTTATAGGCGTCAACATACATGGTCCATGAAGTTGATTCTGTTTCTGATAATTTGCTGTGAAGACAAACTGAAATCCATAAAAACAAGACTGTTTCTAAAACACACATTGTGATTTTTCACTTTATTGAGAATGTTGCACTGAAAGAATTGAACAAAGTTGCCACACTCTGCATAATGTATTAAAAAGAAAGACAAGAAGAGAAAATACTAAAACAATCAAATATCTAGCAGACAGCTAATGATTCAGCTTCATGTTCTATTATTATACAAGTCACAATTCAAAGTGGTAATAAACTAGAGGATGAAAATAACACTATACCGCAGAATTTATACTCAGTCACTGCAGATATATATGTGTATATATGTATTTATATATGTAGGATGACTGAATCTAACCTGTGCATCAAAAGATACATTTTACAACCAACCACAAAACATGAACATTGACATTTGTGACTGCTGATCAAAGTGATCAATGAGTCCAACTGATGAGATTTGATGGTGAGAAAAGGCGAGCAGAAAACAGTCAGTCAGCATGTGAGCAGTTGGTGGACGGTCCCTTGTTTCAGAGGATCCTCAGTGGATAGAGTCCACAGCAGTACACCAGACTCTTCACTATCAGCACTGTGTAGAGCACACAGAGCAGCTTCACCTGGTGCTGACATGGTCCAAGAGCTGGAACCTCTGAAACAGAAAAGAGTCCAAAAGAAATGTCAGTCCTCTGCTCCTCTGCTCTCTTTGACAGCGTCTCCACATGAAGCTGAATCACTGCTGAACACAGTCACCAAGCCTTCATTACCTTGTTCTGTTTGGGCCTCCACTGTGCCCCCCTCGTGCTGGATGGAGCAGCGGTATTTATACGTATGGCGATCATCCCTGTCAACCAGCAAGATGGCGGCGGTGCGTCCCGACTCTCTGAGCTCCAGCTGCTCTCCCTCAGCAGGGAGCCACTGCTCCTGATCCTCCTTTCGTCTTTTCCAGGAGAACCGGACCAGAGGAGGAAACATGGCTGAGGCCACACACAGCAGGGAGCTCCTCCCCTCCAGGTGGGCTCTGGATGCTGCTGGGTACACGCTCACCACGGGCTTCACTACCTGCTCATCTGAAGTTTGACAGCAGCAACAAGCAGCACAGACACACATTGACACAGTCAACAGCAGCTTACAGCACTGCACTGCATTCAGTGTGATCCTGGAAACTACATGGACTCTGATCACTAAACTACTCATCAATACAGCACAAAGTTCAACACATAGACTGGATTCACCTGCACATCAAACACACTCATCATGTCATGTCATCATATGTTATATGGGGACAAACAACATTATGTGTTCAGCACTTCTTTCTTTCAATCTGTCCATTCATCATTATTATGACTCTTATTAATAATAGGGTTAGGGGTTAACATTTTAAGGTTTACATCATCTGGGATGTCATGTTTTTCATAAATATTTACACTTAATACATAATTACAAATACATGCTTTCATATGACTAATGTTAAAAAATATTAAATTTAATATACAACTTAAAATATGATATTATCACAAGAAATGTCCTTTTGCAAAATTCAAAACCTTCTTTAAATATGTATAAGCACAAAAAACTTCCTAAAGTTATAACATGTCTAACATATTACATATTTACCACCACCAAATTTTAGTTCAGCTGTTGAAGACAAACAAATCAGTTAATCAATAATATCATATATTTTTCTTCAGTATTTTTTTTTACAGTTATAACCAATTTCAATTATATGTTCAGATCTGTTAAATATGAATAACAACTGCTTTGAAATATAATATTAAGAAAGGATTTATTGATCCTTTACAGGAACTTCACATATGATTAAATCCATTTTGATAATACAATATAAAACTATATTTATTTTTTGTTTAAATTGTCCATGAAATTATTTATGCATATATTCATTATTATATATGAATTATTTAAAAGTCAATCATAATAGAATATACACATTTTCATGTGCCATTATGTGACACTATAGTTTTTTCTAAATATAATATTTTGTATATTTTAGCATAACTTGTATATTCATGTCATATTCATGTCATATTAACATGTCATGTCATGTCATATATCAGTCATGTCATATTCAGTGTCCATTTGTTTCATGCATTCATATATTTTACAGTTACAGACATATGAACCATCACATAAAATACATTGTCCTCTTGCCGTTTAAAAATGAAAATGTAATTTATAACGTAATTATTGTAACACAATAAACCATTTTATATAATCTTAAATGTATACATAACGCGCCTTAATGAAATTACAATATGTGCTGTATCAGTATTGTTTACAAATTATATTTACTTATAAGCATTTTGAATCATGTTAAGCTTAATCGACTATTTTTATATTTACTTTAAAAAAATATATTAACAAGCAAACACATGTACATGTGTGTCATTATATAACATCTCCTAACAATGTTGAAATATATAAGCTAATGTGCATATTTTATATTTATTGTAACATCATCTTCAGTGTGTTTTTTTATGTATAAATATATCTCACACTAAAATATCATATAAAATGCAACTGTCATGAGGTCAGTTGGACCATTAAATCATGAATTATTAATGATCTTATACAGCATATTTAAAGGGATATATTCATCAAATACATTTACTGACATATATTAAATGATGCTTAATGTCATATATGATGTTGTTTCATAAAAAGAGATGGTGCTGAATTACTGAAAATATCAAATACTGTATATTTGTTACATTGTCAATGTCAAACTTTCTCTCTATGAATCAGTTTGATCTGCTGCAGAAATAAAGAAGAACTTCAGCTGTACAGTGAGATTTAAACATCTTTTCAGGAGTTATGAACCTTTTTATGTAACAATAGCTGCACGGCTGCAAGAATTCTCTACTAATTATGAACAAACTAACATGTAAAGCCTGAAGCAGCAGAAACTCATTAAAAACACATTTTACACTTGTTCAATAAAACAACTGAAGGAAAATGAAGCTTTATTCTTACCTGTTACAACCAGTTTAGTTCCAGAGCCAAAGATGTAAAGCCATCCTGTCCCCCACAGTGAAACAGAGTAATACAAAAACCTGTGTGCTGTTGAACGTGTCGGCTGAGGTGAACGAGTCCAAATGATGAAGCAGGATCATGTTTCAGCTCCATGATGTGTTTCTCTAATGTTCATATCAACATGACTGTCTCTTCTTTTATTGTCTTTTTAGACACACCAGCAGTGTTGCTCTGTGGATGCTAATGTCTGTCGCTCCACTACTTTAGTCCACATGGACTGGACCTGGACCAAAGGATGGATGGATGGACTGACATGACATTTTCTACAGACATTCTTGGTCCCCAGAGGATGAACTTCATTCATTGACTTTGTTGATTCTGACTTGTTATCTAGCTCCACCAGCAGGTGCACCAGGTCCTGGTCCTCAGTCGGCGGCCCAGTCGACACCTGTTCCTGCTTCCTTGTCTGCAGGTCAGCAGACTCGCTCCAGAGCCGGACCGGCGGTCTTTCCTGATCCCCGTCCAGACCTCCAGCTTCCAGCCTCCTGCTCTGCCTTGCAGCAGTCCTCTGTTCCTGTTCTGCAGCAACCTGTCTGAGCTGAGCTGCAGCTGTCTCCAGTTCCTGTGCTGAATCAGTCTCCTGTGGCTGTGGTTCTGTAACCTCTTGTTTTCCTGACTCTGACAGCTCCACCAGCTCCAGTGGCAGCTCCTGCTCATGTTAGAGCTAATAAAGGACAGTGGCACTGGGCCTGATAATGTGCAATTAATAAAACTATTTACAGTTCAACTGTTGAGGAGATATAAATGTGTGAGTTTTGGGAATGTTCAGTTTAAATTCAGCTGACTCAGGTGTCCCTCGTCAATGTAATCTCGCAGATAGTTTATAATCATATGGATGCTGTTATAATGTGCAGTGACTGAGATCCCAGAGGGCAGAAGAACAGGTAATCTCCAGGGTGAGTGGGTCCTTAACAATACAGCTGGGCCTTTTTTAAAGGTCGGCCAGTGTAAATGTCGTCCCGATGACATCCTGATGACACGCTCCTCTGTCCTCACGACCCGCTGCAGGTCCTTCCCGTCCTGTCCTGTGCAGCTGGAGAAACACCGTGCAGCAGCAAGTCAGGAGGCTTTTTATCACTGACTGATAGAAGATGGTCAGCAGGTGTTGAGGGAGGTGAGCATGCTTTAGCTTCCTGAGGAAGTTGGGCCTCCCCCACCTGATGAGAGATGTGAGTTCTCCAGGTGAGGTCGGCCGAGATGTGAACCCCAAGGAACGTAAAGCTCTCTACCTGAGAGCTTTGTGCGTTTGGATTTCCAGAAATCCACAATCAGTTCCTTGCATTTTGTGGTGTTTAAATCCAGGTTATTGGTTGAACACCACTCTGTTAGATCTGTTAGAGCAGTCATGGGTGAAGAGGGAGTAGAGGAGGGGGCTGAGGACACATCCCTGTGGTGTGCCAGTGTTCAGGATGACAGTGGATGATGTGCGGCCTCCCATCCTGACGTTTTGTGGTCTGTTGCTAAGAAAGTCCAGTATCCATGTGCACAGTGAACTGATGCTCGATGCTGCTCTCGCTGTGAAAACAATGTCATGGGCGGGGCCGCGTTCCTATTGGCCAGTTGGGTGAGAAGCGTCTTGGGAGGTGTGGTTTGAGAATCCCGTCTGGAGAGAGAGGGGTCCTCGGCCATGTCAGCTAGCCAGGAAAAACATTCCGATCCCCCTGCTCATCGATCCAAGTCATGTATGTTCATTTTGATGTGGCTTGAACACTTCTATTCCACACGGAGATGCTTGCATTGCATCTTGAATGTAATATTGTCCACCACGTTGACATGTGTTGGATTTGTTTGTTTGTGTGTTGCCCATGGGTAAATTTGGTGGCTGTAAATGCTGACAAGTGGGGAACACAGCCGAAATTCTAAAACGTTAAACCTTGAGAAGCGTGAGATACATGTCTGGGCTTTCTATGAAACCATGGTCGACTGTCGATACAGGTGTTTTTATCACAGGTTGATCTGGGCACCTCACGCAGCTGACTGAACTCACGCTGAGTTCTGGCTGGATGTCAACATACTCTGCAGACTGTTTGACGAGCAGGCTGTACAACAGTGAATAGTTTTCACATCGACTTGGCTTCAGTTTAATAACGATGTATGTGGCTGGCACTGCATGAAAAGCGGGATTTTCGTCCCTGTAAACGCCCAGAAATCTCCCTAATTTTCGGCAGTTATATACTGTATATATATATATATATATATATATATATATATATATATATATATATATATACAGTATATATATATGATATCATCAAAGACATTTGAGAGTCCAACTCACACACTCACAGCACGTCGTCCGACAACAGTTGACAGTCCGTTAGTGATAAAACACGACACTGACGGACACACAGTCCACTGTTAGCTGCTCGACGCCATTAACTCTCTGCTCCTTCTTCCTCGTCACTCATGCTCCGGTCAACCCGGAAGTGTAAAAAGTCTTAAAGGTCATGAACTCTCACATGTAATAGAATTACTTTAACTTCTTTTAAACATTCGGAACCCATCAAATTAGATTTTAAAGTCACACATTTTAAACAGAAATTATTTATACATTTTTATATCTTTTTTATCTCAAAATATTTCATGCAAATTTGAACTTCTTAACAACTGGCGTTTTATCTTTAACTTAAACTTAACTTAAAAAGAAAAACAAAATGTGTGTATCCTTTATCACAACATTGGCCATTGCTAATGACATACACAGCAGTTAATCTAGCATACTTTAATCAGATGAATCAATTCAAGCTAAAATTTAGTCTATAATTACGCTATACTGAGCCTGATTTTCTTAAAATGAAGTTAGTACCTTTTAGAAAAATGTCACCTGAGGTAAAACTCCCCCTGCTACCCTGATCTGCATTTGTATAGCTCACAGCATTTTCATTGCATGTTAAAGCCTCCCCTAGAATTAGTGGGAAAGCAAGGCCCGCGCCAATTTCCGACAATTCACGCCAGTTTTTGGTGTTGCCTGCAAATTGCCGCGTGCAGCTGTAAACCTGAACTTCCACATCAATCTACAGTGCCGCATACTGACGAAAATCCCACTTTTCACGCAGTGTGGGAACGATGGCATTCATTCAATAACCATTTGAATGCAATGCAGAATGAAAGAAATACTTGATGTTAACAAGTGTCACAAGGTAGCCTGGACGCTGCGCACTCAGTGCCACAGCGATCAGCTAACAACTTACAGGTCTACACGCTGCTTTTGGGGAGCTCGGAGTGGACGAATGCCTCAGACTGCTGCACCCATGAGCTGTTTGTGAGTACAGACATTTACGACAAAGAGTCCGACAACATGCACTTGGACAATTTATTGACAGTTGCGTTTTTTCGGACAGGCATCGACACGGTTACCTACACTGTCACTGTGCTCTGTAGCGCTCGTCTAACAGCGGTTTGCAGGTCGCAGCCCCGGGATCTCCGTGTGGAATAGAAGTGTTCAAGCCACGTCAAAACGAACATACATATACATGATTTGGATCGATGAGCAGAATGTTTTTCCTGGTTAGCGGACATGGCTGAGGACCCCTCTCCAGACAGGATTCTCAAACCACACCTCACAAGACGTGCAACATTGTACTGCTAACATGAGTTCTTCAAAAACCTTCTTTTTAGTAACTCTGTGAACACAAACAATGTTATCAATGCTTGCTTTCATGTGTAGAGACCCTGGTGATACTACCAGCAAAGTTTTATGTTGTGTCGAGACTTCTTGCTGTTTTAAAAATAGAGATTTTGATGCTATCGTAAAAGTGCCCGTAGCACTCACATTGAAAATGAGTTTTTCGTTTCCGTTTATCAACTTCAAATCAGAAATCGAATGGCAGCAAAGTACACAGACGGTTGTGTGTCCAAGATTTGTCTTTTAAAATGTCCTAAAGTGAAATGATGTGGTGAAATGTGCTGAAAGGTGTTAAACAACAAGTGCTGCTGGAAGTGTTTTCATTCAGAGCACATTAGTGTTGTGAGGGACGGATGGACTTTATTCAGCAGCAGGACGTTGGGCTGTAAATATTTGATGATGTTTGATATCATTTTATTGAAATATTCTGAAGTATGTTTGTTGTTTTACTGATTCATCTGGATTATGTTTGAGTTTGTAATTGAATTATTTTCCTCTTTATTTTATCATTGTGTTTGTGTTTGTCTCCTTTTTCCTCTCTGTGTGAAACAACAATAAACCTGCTGGAATATCTGATCAACATATAAATAAATAGAATCTGAAATAAATCCCTCAGTTCAGTGTGTTTGTGACTGTGGCTGAGATGGAGGTGAAACATGTGAACCTGGGCTGTGGTTTACTGCTCTCTTCCTGTCACAAACACTGTTTGACGTCTGTTCATCTGTTGGTTTTTGTTCAGGCTGCTCGGATCATTTCTCACTGTGGGGATCACTCTTCCAACAGGCGCAGTAGTAGGTGGCTGAATGAAGGAGTTTAACTCTCTGGATCTTCAACTCCCAGCCGTTCTGATTATTCACAGCTGAGAAATCATCTTTCTGAGGATGAGTACTATACGACTTATCTATGTTACCATTACGCCTGTCAATGTCTAAGATCACTCTGAATGTTTCTGTGTCTTTCTTCTGGTACCACCATACCCAGTCACGGTCACACTGGTCAGTTCCTCGACAGCTGAAGGAGACGTCTCCATCAACTTTCCTGGTCAATGTTAAATCGTCCTGAATCAGCTGTGCTGCCATGGCAACCAGCGCTGTAGAGAAGCAGACAGATAGATGAAGGTCAGTGTGACAGTGTTTGTTCCAGGTGGACTTTGTTGGCTCCTGATTGGCTGGAAACACTCACCTGAACACAGACAGCACAGAGCAGCAGCTGGGAGGAAAAGCATTTTGTACAGTGGTGTTTCCTCTGGTGAACCTGGGGAGAAGTGGCGCTCTGACGCAGCTGAGGCCAAACCAGGACGAGCTGCCAGATCAGACGAGGGCAACGTGGTTTCTAACAGGTCCTCAGAGCTCCCATCAGCCCCTGCGGCTCACAGATAAGGCCGCCGCTGCCGATCGACGGCTCGGCTGAAGCTGCCGTGTGATAGAAATAGAAACCCACATTCATGTGAGCAGCAACACATTCAGGTTGGTGGTGAATTTAGTAGCACAGACTGTTATCTGTTGTTGAACAGCTGTGATGAAAAGACAAAAGGACAAATCCAACTCCTGGACTGTGATTTGAAGCCTTAAAGGTCCCATATCATGAAAAACACGTTTTCTCTGGTCTCTACATAGATAAGCTGGTCCTCCCTGAGCCTGCCAACTCCCAGAATGAGGAAAACAAGTGATTCCTGCATGGTCTCTGCAGCCCACCCACTGGTAACAGGCGCTCCTACAGGCTGTTCAGATTCTGCTCCTTTCGTTACGTAACGAAAGGAGTCGTTTACATAGTCCGACCTCCTCTGCACGATGATAGGAGATATCCAAGAGGGGGGGGAGTTCATCCCCGAGGTGAAGTTCGGTGTGTCTAGCAGTGAGACAGCAGCGTATCGCAATGTCGTCTCTAAAAGCTGGACATGCAAGGAGCTCTGTTGTTGGTTGTAAAAGTCAACATCAGTTTCTAAATTTTTGTCCCAGCCACAGAACAACAGCAGAGACAGTCGTGTTTCATTTTTTAACAACAACGTGCCGGCTGCAATTCGCGTTAGCTTGTGTGTGTGTGCTAACCACTTCACATCGGACTGTTTCAGTAACGAGGGTCAGTACAAAGCTGGCTTTGCCTCGACACTGACCCTCGTAAAAGGATCAGTCCCACCCATACCGAACTGTGTTGGAGCTTCCGCTAGCTGTTAGCCATTAGCTACCTGGCAGTAACTGTAACAACACATAGAACAAACTCACATTATTCAGACTCGCTAACCATTCTGAAACGTCCTGCTGCAGCCACAGAGTCTGTACTCTTCAGGAGCCTCTCCTTCTGGGTCCGATTCCAATCTGGGCCATAGCTATACATCCAACGTAAACATTAGCGCATGCTACTGCTAACGCAGGGGGAATCCTCTCCCTGAAAAGGGCTCTCCAAGTAGGCGTTGACAGACGGAGCTCATTAGCATTTAAAGGTGCAGGCACAGAAACAGACTGCTGTCAGGAGAGCGACTTTTAGACAGCTGAAGTTCAGGACCACACATGGGTTTGGGGCAATGCATATCGAATACAGAGTTTTTGGACTTCTGACAGCTGTGTGAAATTGATGAAAAACAGTATAATATGGGACCTTTAAACGTCCCCTTACATTTCTGTCATTTCACTGAATCATTTAATTTCTATGACACATCAAACCTTTTCCACACACAGTTTCGCATCTTTATTGCGTCTCCTGGTTTAAAATGGTTTAATCTGTGAGGAGATGAAACATAATACAGAGTCTGACATAGAAAAAGCAGTAACAGAAAACATTGAATAAAGACACAGCTGTTTGTCTCATATTCTGAATGAATAGTGCTAAAGGAAAATAAACACTAATACAGGTAGGACTTCATTATATTCATGGACGTGAGCTCCAGGTGGGGGGTCACTGTTGGACTCTGGGCTCAGTTCAACTTTGTGTGGGTGGAGGGCTCAGTGGAAAAAAGGCTTCCAGACAACAAGAGAAAAGACAAAGCAGTCCAGAGAGGGAGAGGAGTTGATGAGTGTGTACAGCAGCAGATATGAATCTGTTCTCAGTGGTTATTAGGACTCATAAAAAACTGTTGAGAGCCAACCAGCACTTCCTTTCCTGCAGCAGACGGGCTGTGTGGGTTTCTGCTCTGCAGCCTCCTCACCGTTAGCTGCACTTTTTCACATGAACAACACAATGACAGTTACAACAGTTACAGCGCTCAGTACTCACTGTCTCAGCTTCCATCTGTCTGATTCACCTGGGAGACAAACCTGGGAGCTGAGAAGCTGAAATAAAAGATCTGTTGATACTGTTTGATTGATTCTGTAAAGGTGACAGTTTACTGACAGTTTCTGCAGCCTGACACCAACTTGGAAGGCGACTGATGAAGCTGCTGTGTGATCATTTTATAGCAGTTGTAGCTTGAAAGCAGCTCGCTCTGCTGTTTGTTCGTGTCTGTAAACAACAGTGTCATCAGCGTAGAGTTTGACATCCACACTGACACAATTATAAAAGGGGCTCAGCACTGAACCTGGTGGCACAGCCACACCTACTGACTTGTATATAATAGCTCTATGTTTCTGTTTGCTTCTCTTTCTTTAGCTTTGTTGTCCTTGTTAGCTGTATGCTAATATTCACATCTTCCTCTACATTTGTTCTTGCTGCTGTGTGAAAGTATATTGAGAGCTAATTACAACCAGAGTCAAATGACTTGTAGGCGTCAACATACATGGTCCATGAAGTTGATTCTGTTTCCGATGATTTGCTCTGAAGACAAACTGAAATCCATTAAAACAAGACTGTTTCTAAAACACACTGTGATTTTTCACTTTATTGAGAATGTTACACTGAAAGAATTGAACAAAGCTGCCACACTCTGCATAATGTATTAAAAAGAAAGACAAGAAGAGAAAATACTAAAACAATCAAATATCTAGCAGACAGCTAATGATTCAGCTTCATGTTCTATTATTATACAAGTCACAATTCAGAGTGGAAATAAACTAGAGGATGAAAATAACACTATACCACAGAATTTATACTCAGTCACTGCAGATATATATGTGTATATATGTATTTATATATGTAGGATGACTGAATCTAACCTGTGCATCAAAAGATACATTTTACAACCAACCACAAAACATGAACATTGACATTTGTGACTGCTGATCAAAGTGATCAATGAGACGAACTGATGAGATTTGATGGTGAGAAAAGGCGAGCAGTCAGCATGTGAGCAGTTGGTGGACGGTCCCTTGTTTCAGAGGATCCTCAGCAGAGAGAGTCCACAGCAGTACACCAGACTCTTCACTATCAGCACTGTGTAGAGCACACAGAGCAGCTTCACCTGGTGCTGAGACGGTGCAGATGCTACTTTTGAAGGTGCTGGATCTGGAAGAGGCTGGACCTCTGTAACAGAAGAGGAGACCAAACAAAATGTCAGTCCTCTGCTCCTCTGCTCTCTCTGACAGCGTCTCCACATGAAGCTGAATCACTGCTGAACACAGTCACCAAGCCTTCATTACCTTGTTCTGCTTGGCCCTCCACTGTGCCCCCCTCGTGCTGGATGGAGCAGCGGTATTTATAGGTGTGGAAAGAGTCCCGATCAATCAGCAAGATGGCGGCGGTGTGCCCCAACTCTCTGAGCTCCAGCTGCTCTCCCTCAGCAGGGAGCGACTGCTCCTGATCCTCCTTTCGTCTTTTCCAGGAGAAGCGGACCAGAGGAGGAAACATGGCTGAGGCCACACACAGCAGGGAGCTCCTCCCCTCCAGGTGGGCTCTGGATGCTGCTGGGTACACGCTCACCACGGGCTTCACTACCTGCTCATCTGAAGTTTGACAGCAGCAACAAGCAGCACAGACACACATTGACACAGTCAACAGCAGCTTACAGCACTGCACTGCATTCAGTGTGATCCTGGAAACTACATGGACTCTGATCACTAAACTACTCATCAATACAGCACAAAGTTCAACACATAGACTGGATTCACCTGCACATCAAACACACTCATCATGTCATGTCATCATATGTTATATGGGGACAAACAACATTATGTGTTCAGCACTTCTTTCTTTCAATGTGCACATTCATCATTATTATGACTCTTACTAATAATAATATAACATCATATTTTCATACAATGGAAAATCTTCATCTGTATCATGATAAAAGACAGATTATAATAAAGGACATATTTACCCTCAAGTTTAATACGCGCTTGACATTTTAATGTTTACATTATCCACCACATATTATAAATATTTAAACAAATTGCATCTTGAATTTCATGTATTTCATAAATATTTACATTTAATACATAATTACAAATACATGTTTTCACATGACTGATGTGAAAAACATGTCATTCAAAATAAAAGAAGGCAAAACGTTGTTGGTTTAATGATATAAAATATAAAAAGTTGTGAAAATGTTTGTTTACAAAATCTAGAAGCTGCTTTAAATGTTATGTTAATATATATTCTATCATAAAATATACATTTACTGTCACATAAAATACTTTTTGAATTCATTACAACATGTTTAACATTTACCAGCATGTACTTTTGTTCGGCCGTTAAAGAAAAACAAATCAGTTGATCAATAATATTACAATTGTTTTCTTAGTATTTTTATGTTCATACACAATTACAAAGAAATGTTCAGATATATTAAACATGAATAATAACTGCTTTGTAATATAACATGAATGGAGATGTGAATTTATCGATTATTTTCAGTAACTTTACATATGATTTAATTAAATAATATAATATAATATAATATAATATAATATAATGTAATATATAATAAAGTAATATAGTATAATGAGTCTTAATGAAAACAGTATGTCATACACAAAATTTACCATCACACGCTACCAATTCATTTACTTTTGAGTATTTGAAATCAAGTTTGGAATCATTATTTGCTTAAATTATATTTGAAATTATTAATGAACATATTTATTATTATATTGAAATTATTTAAAAGTCAACATTTTCATGTGCCATTGTATATCATACTGTATCAATTTTCATAAATACTTTTTTTAATATATTTTAGTGTAATTTGTACGCTTTATATTTTTTAGAATATCATATTTAGTGTTTGTCTTCATGTATGAATTTATCTCACACTAAAAAACATATGAACCATCAAAAAAAATACATTTGTCCATTTAATAATTATTTATTAATGATCCTATACAACATATTTAAAGTTTTATGTTTTTCAAATACATTTACTGACATAAATTATGTTTCATATCAAATATAATGTTGTTTTATAAAAACAAGAGATGGTGCTGAATTACTGAGAGGGTCAAATACTGTGTATTTGTAACATTGTCAATATCAAACTTTTTCTATATGAATCAGTTTGATCTCCTGCAGAAATAAAGAAGAACTTCAGCTGTGCAGTGAGATTTAAACATCTTTTCAGGAGTTATGAACCTTTTTATGGAACAATAGCTGCACGGCTGCAAGAATTCTCTACTAATTATGAACAAACTAACATGTAAAGCCTGAAGCAGCAGAAACTCATTAAAAACACATTTTACACTTGTTCAATAAAACATCTGAAGGAAAATGAAGCTTTATTCTTACCTGTTACAACCAGTTTAGTTCCAGAGCCAAAGATGTAGTCTCCCACAGTGAAACAGAGTAATACAAAAACCTGTGTGCTGTTGAACGTGTCGGCTGAGGTGAACGAGTCCAAATGATGAAGCAGGATCATGTTTCAGCTCCATGATGTGTTTCTCTAATGTTCATATCAACATGACTGTCTCTTCTTTTATTGTCTTTTTAGACACACTAGCAGTGTTGCTCTGTGGATGCTAATGTCTGTCGCTCCACTACTTTAGTCCACATGGATTGGACCTGGACCAAAGGATGGATGGATGGACTGACATGACATTTTCTACAGACATTCTTGGTCCCCAGAGGATGAACTTCATTCATTGACTTTGTTGATTCTGACTTGTTATCTAGCTCCACCAGCAGGTCCACCAGTTCCTGGTCTTCAGTCGGCGGCCCAGTCGACACCTGTTCCTGCTTCCTTGTCTGCAGGTCAGCAGACTCGCTCTAGAGCCGGACCGGCGGTCTTTCCTGATCCCCGTCCAGACCTCCAGCTGCCGGCCTCCTGCTCTGCCTTGCAGCAGTCCTCTGTTCCTGTTCTGCAGCAACCTGTCTGAGCTGAGCTGCAGCTGTCTCCAGTTCCTGTGCTGAATCAGTCTCCTGTGGCTTTGGTTCTGTAACCTCTTGTTTTCCTGACTCTGACAGCTCCACCAGCTCCAGTGGCAGCTCCTGCCAAATCTCTCAGGGGGGCAACTGTTGTGATGATGTCTAAGGTGACTCAGGTAAATGACGGCAGCTGATATTGTCATGTTGCAGTGAACTATTTGTACAGTTTGGATGAACATTACACAGTGATCATCAACAGATGGGTCGACATTCATGAGTTCACCCTCAAGACACCTTTAGATGTAAAGGTAACTACATGTTAGAGCTAATAAAGGACAGTGGCGCTGGGCCTGATAATGTGCAGTTAATAAAACTATTTACAGTTCAACTGTTGAGGAGATATAAATGCAGTGTTGGGAATATTCAATTTAAATTCAGTTGACTCACTTTACTTGAATATTTCCATTTGATACTACTTTATGCTTCTACCCAGAGGCAGATATTTGACTTTTTACTCCACTACATTTGTCTGACAGCTTGAGTTACTTTAGCTTTTCAGATTTCATCACCTTCCTGTCCAGTGAAAACCATGAATCTCCAGACGTGTTGATGTTGAACATTTGTGATAAAGTGAAGGATTATGTGTTGACTAAATTCTCCTCCTTCTTCAGCTGAATAAACTCTTAAAGAATATGATGCATCGCTGCAGATTGAACTAGCCAAAAGTGCATAAAGTATTTACAATGAACTCAATGTGCAGTAAAATGGCACATACACATTAATACAGCTGTAATATTAATCCAAAAACATCAGATAAAAGAGGAGACTATGTAACTGCAAAGTTTCATGGTGATACGACTTCCCTCCCTCAGTAGAAACTTCTTGATGGTTAATCTTGCTCTGGTGTTTCTGATCGCTTGATTGTCAGTTAACTCTGATAACTGAGTACCTCAAGTGTCTGGATGTTGTGGGGCTGTCTTCGCTGACACGTCTCAGTCGGGGACAGTGCCTCTGGACTGGCAGACCGGGTGTGTTCCAACTATCGGGTGATCACACTCCTCAGCCTCCCTGGGAAAGTCTATTCCAGGTTACTGTAGAGGAGAATTCAGCCGACAGTCGAACCTCGGATTCAGGAGGAACAATGCGGTTTTGGTCCTGGCCGTGGAACACTGGACCAGCTCTATACCCTCCGCAGGGTGCTTGAGGGTTCATGGTAGTTTGCCCAACCAGTCCACATGTGCTTTGTGGACTTGGAGAAGGCATTTGTCCGTGTCCCTCGTGGCATTCTGTGGAAGGTGCTCCGGGAGTACGGGGTCGGAGGCCCACTGCTAAGGGCTGTACGGTCCCTGTACGACCGGAGCAGGAGCTTGGTTCGCATTGCCGGCAGTAAGTCAGACCTGTTCCCAGTGCATGTTGGACTCCGGCAGGGCTGCCCTTTGTCACCGGTTCTGTTCATTATTTTTATGGACAGTAATTCTAGGCGCAGCCAGGGGGAGGAGGGGGTCTGGTTCAGGAGCCACTGGATTTCATCTCTGCTTTTCAGCAGATGATGTGGTCTTGTTAGCTCCTTGTCATGTTCCCAGGACCTCCAGCATGTCCTGGGGCGGTTTGCAGCCGAGTGCAGGGACGGACTGGCCATTGAGCAATGTGGGCAAATGCCACTGCGGTCGCCTGGTCATGCGGCCGCTCGCGGGCCGACTGACCAATCACACAGTGGCCCTAAGCTCATTTCTATCAGCCATTTCAAGAATGAATAAGGTTCCTATACCAACAGCAATCCAAATTTCTCCTTATTATATTCACTGCAAAACTTTCTAAGGCAAGCTGTATTTATAGGCTACATACGTGTGTCTATATCACAGTCATTATCTTCTACAGTCGCAAACTTTTATATCACTCTGCATTCTTTTGTAGATAAATGTCTTATTCAGATATTCAAAAACGTGCACGGTGAAATAAAACAAATCTACCTGCATTTTTTTATTTGAATAGTTGTTTGCAAAAGTTAAAATGAAGCAATCGAGTAGACCATCTAAGTGTGCTTGTTGGAAGTTGACTGAGTTTAAGTTGCAAAAAAATGAATTGAGGCATCCTGCGACACAAGGGGAGAGCGGAGAAAAAGAGAGAAATCTCAGAGCATATAGATAGATATGGATGACTGCCTGACGGTAAGACACGTTTTTATAATGGAGTGGCTGGCTCTGATGATTTATTAATGTGTTTTATGTACCGTTGTGTAGTTGTTAATAGCCTGGTAACTTACGTTTACTATCACCAGGGCTATCAAAAGTGCCTGTTCTTTATGTGCGTCAAAATTTGCGTGCACCCCCCTCCGTGGGCCGCTGTTGGGTAAAAAATGCCAGGGCCAATTTTTGTTCCCAGTCCGTCACTATCCGAGTGTGAAGCAGCTGGGATGAAAATCAGCACCTCCAAGTCCGAGGCCATGGTTCTTGACTTGAAAAAGGTGACTTGCTCCCTCTGGGTTTGGGGAGAGTTCCTGCCTCAAGTGGAGGAGTTTAAGTATCTTGGGGTCTTGTTCACGAGTGAGGGAAGGATGGAGCGCGAGACTGACAGGCGGATCGGTGCAGCGGCCACAGTAATGGGGTTGTTGTATCGGTCTGTCGTGGTGAAGAGAGAGCTGAGCTGAAAGGCAAAGCTTTCGATTTACCAGTCAGTCTACGGTTCTACCCTCACCTATGGTCAGTAGGCGATTTGAGGGGGGATGAGAGGGGATGGCGTCCCCCTTGCTAGCAAAATTACCAAAAAGCATCCCCCTTGTTAGCCTGACATTAGTCTCCATCCCCTAGTAGCAGATAGTATGTTACAAATCACAAGCGACCGGGATCAGCTCCGACGCAGTGCGGTGTCAAGCCGGGCTCGGCTGCTTTGCGGGTCGGCTGCCCAGTTTAGTTTTGACGAAAGCTGTAACAAGCTAAACAGAGCAGATCGCGCTAACAGGAAGTCACAGGAAAGGCATAGAGCATCCAGTCAATTTTTAAAATAAAACACCCTGTGCAGATTCCCGATTGTATAACAATGAAAAATGACCAGATCAACAAAGTCGGACAGGCAAAAGGCTTCTAAAACGTTTTCGCTATGAATCTTATTCTCTATATACATTCATGGTATGATGCCGTGCGGAGGGCGGAATAAAACCTGTAGCAGATGCACATTTATTTTCAGTAATGTCAAAGTTTTTTCAGAGATGAGTTTTTTCTGACAGTTTAATATGTACAGTCATTATTGTCAGCTATTTATGTTCGCAAACTAAATGTTCCTTTTTGTAAGTGTTTTTAGTGTGTCTGTTCAGAACTTGGTGACTTGTGTTGGTAATTGTCATTTTTGTGTTGGTTTATAGTCTAACCATTAGTGAGATAGCTGTTATATTTCCTGACATCAACTGTTTTATCCCCTGTCGAAACGCACTCTGCTGGAGTGACTTTCTCCCTTCTGTATTTGTAGTTTTTAAATATAAGGTCTTCATATCGGACAATATATATGCTGATACTGATATATCTGTGGTAGGCTAATATTGGCCAATAAAATCGGGCAACAAATAAGTCAGTCGGCCTCTACTATTTTGCACAATGTTCATTGTGTGTCCTTCAAGGAATTTAGATGGTAAAAAGTTCCAAGGGGTCATGTAATTTAAAATAACCCTGCTTGAAGTTTATGAGAAACATCAGAAAACCTGAGTAAACTCAGTCCACAATTTAAAGGTGTATTTACTCATTACTTTAATTCAGTTATAAAAAGACAAGTGTAGTGGGGAGAGAAGGAAGATAACTGGATAAAATGGAATTGTAGAATTAGAAATGTCACAGTTATGGTTAAGATGTCCTGCAACAATGTCCTTCGGGAGGTGTACATAGGTGTGTCGGGGCAAAGTGGTGCTCCCATTGGGCCATCCCCCCTGTTAAAAATTAACAAATCACCTACTGCCTACGGTCATGAACTTTGGGTCATGACCGAAAGAAAAAGATCCCGGATACAAGCGGCCAAAATGAGTTTCCTCTGCAGGGTGGCGGGGCATTCCCTTCGAGATAGGGTGAGGAGCAGAGCTGCTGCTCCTCCACATCGAGAGGATCGAGCTGATTTGGCTTGGGCATCTGTTTTGGATGCCCCCTCGGCGCCTCCCTCGGGAGATGTTCCTGGCATGGAAGGGCCACACGGCAAAAAAGTCCTGAGAGTTTTTTCAAACGTAACGTTTCATTATATCTGACAAACTGTTATAGAAACCTGGAATTTGTCGTTACACAGTTGTGTTGACAAATCACACAAAATACAAATGTGTAAATATTGTTGCTATAACGCAGGTTACAAATGATCTTCTGCAGCTTTGATGAAGAAGTTTTCTCTGACTCTCTCTGGACCATTGTTCCTCTGAATCCTGCCATTCTGTCAGTTTGACAGGATTCTGAATGCTTTCTGTTCAAACTCGGGTCGCTCAGCTATTCCAGAAGCTTTTTGTTTCATTTATACAAAATCTGTGAACATCCCGACAGCAATCAATAAATCAAATGCTCTGACAAATAAGAGAAAATAAATCCAGTACCTGTGGCTGCTGCAGGCCTCTAATAAGCCGTCCAATGGTTTTATTTAAGCCGTATGAAATGATTGGACAGGCTACCTGTCTGTCTACATTCGTACCTGTCTGTCTGCTCGCACTCTGACCTTTGCACTCTGCATCACTGCGTATGACCGGAGTCTTCCACAGGGCAGGTGATGTTTTACTAAAGCTGTTAGCGAGCTAGTGGAACATGTGATGCTGATCAAATCTAAACTCTAAACACTTTTTAGTACCAGATTCTTTGTTACCAGCCTGGTCCAGGTATTTTGCAGCCATTCTATTTCACGACTCGTTTCCCATAGTTCGCCAAATCCGACAAATTACTCCATCAGCTCATCTGGATCATCGTCACCACCTGTGAATATGGATTGTATGATTTATGAAAGCCTGTAAATAAAGTCAGTGACAGCTCTCACAGAATCGTTTCACTCCATATCCTCATTGTGAGTCCTGATCATGATGCAGGCCGAGTTCACTGTAACTACACTTCAATGAATAAACAGTGTTCACCTGTCAAACTTCCATTTTCAACCAATATCCCAGTTTGAGGGATTCAACTGACTGTTGCACATGATCTGAGCACGTGAAGCAGTCAGTCAGTGCGTTTACATGCACAGCTTAGTCGGATTACAGCCATAGTTCGACTCTGCTACTCAATCAGACAACTGCAATTGTCCGAGTATACATGCCGGTGAGAAAATCTAGTTATTGGTCGGAGCATGTCATACCTCGGTATGATAGGTGGCGCTGTACCCATTTCAACTAGTGACAATAATCCACCTCCAGCTGACCTCGTTACGTCAGTAGCTGCCTCGGCATTCGAGAAAGATGGCGTACAAATAGCGAGGAGAAGCTACATCTTTGTACAATTCGTATATGGTGTACATGATAATTACACAAACTAGATGTACAACGGTGGTCTTGCTTGCGGTGATTTCGGAAGAAAGACGCCGTCCTCCTACTTCCGGCTCACGGCCCCGGGGAAAAAGTCCAGAGCTTGCGCAGAGCGCAAAATCCAATCTGATCTGATGGAGCATATAAATGCAGGAGTAATGCGACTATCAATCGAATAATCTAAGTTTGTTAATTCGACTACGAGAAATCTGATCTGGTCCGATTTTAGTCAGACTAAGGAGTATACATGCACCTTAAAAATCCAATCATAGTCGGACTAACCCAGTAATTCGGTTTTCTAGAGTGTCATGTAAACGCAATGAGTGTGATCGAACACACCAGAAAGTTTTTTGTGGACGAGAAACGTTTAAGTTTTTGTTTTTTCCTCATGTCCCTTTACAGGCTTCGTACCAAAGTGGTCAGTCAGAGCTGAGAACATATCACCACAGGATCTCACTTAACCTCCTGGCTGTTACTGGAGAGGTACAGAGCCCCAGAGAACAGAATATTCGTATAAACACATGATGAGGACTTCAGAACTTTGAGGTCTCCTCATGACTGGACGTAGCCTAGAGATCACCAGTCAGCTCTATGGATGTGATCGGGACGACTGCGCTGGTCTCAGGATCAGATCAAGTGTTTTTGTATAAAAGAGTTGGGTCGTGGGTCCAAGATTTGTCTTATAAAATGTGCTAAAGTGAAATGATGTGGTGAAATGTGCTGAAAGGTGTTAAACAACAAGTGCTGCTGGAAGTGTTTTCATTCAGAGCACATTAGTGTTGTGAGGGACGGATGGACTTTATTCAGCAGCAGGACGTTGGGCTGTAAATATTTGATTATGTTTGATATCATTTTATTGAAATATTCTGAAGTATGTTTGTTGTTTTACTGATTCATCTGGATTATGTTTGAGTTTGTAACTGAATTATTTTCCTCTTTATTTTATCATTGTGTTTGTGTTTGTCTCCTTTTTCCTCTCTGTGTGAAACAACAATAAACCTGCTTGAATATCTGATCAAAATATAAATAAATAGAATATGAAATAAATCCCTCAGTTCAGTGTGTTTGTGACTGTGGCTGAGATGGAGGTGAAACATGTGAACCTGGGCTGTGGTTTACTGCTCTCTTCCTGTCACAAACACTGTTTGACGTCTGTTCATCTGTTGGTTTTTGTTCAGGCTGCTCGGATCATTTCTCACTGTGGGGAGCATCCTTCCAACAGAAGCAGTAGTAGGTGGCTGAATGAAGGAGTTTAACGTTCTGGATCTTCAACTCACAGGCGTTCTGATTATTCACAAGTGAGAAGTCCTCATTCTGAGGATGACCGAACCTGGTCTCTACTTTACAACTGTTCCTGTTAAAGTTTAGAATCCTTGTGAATGTTTCTGTGTCTTTCTTCTGGCACCAGTCTGCCAAGTTGCCGTCACACTGGTTAGTTCCTCGACAGCTGAAGAAAACAGTATCATCAACTCTCCTGGTCAATGTTAAATCCTCCTGAATCAGCTGTGCCGCCATGGCAACCAGCGCTGTAGAGAAGCAGACAGATAGATGAAGGTCAGTGTGACAGTGTTTGTTCCAGATGGACTTTGTTGGCTCCTGATTGGCTGGAAACACTCACCTGAACACAGACAGCACAGAGCAGCAGCTGGGAGGAAAAGCATTTTGTGCAGTGGTGTTTCCTCTGGTGAACCTGAGGAGAAGTGGCGCTCTGACGCAGCTGAGGCCAAACCAGGACCAGCTGCCAGATCAGACGAGGGCCACGTGGTTTCTAACAGGTCCTCAGAGCTCCCATCAGCCCCTGCGGCTCACAGATATGGCCGCTGCCGATCGACGGCTGGGCTGAAGCTGCCGTGTGATAGAAATAGAAACCGACCGACCGACTGATAGAAACTGACTTAGCTCTGCAATCTGACTCTGAATTTATAGAAGTACAGAGCCACACGGCAAAAAAAAAAGGCCTGAGAGTTTAGTTTGTAGTTAAAACGTAACGTTTCATTACATCTGACAAATTGTTACAGAAACCTGGAATTTGTATTTACACAGTTTTGTTGGCAAATCACACAAAATACAAATGTGTAAATATTGTTGCTATGACGCAGGTTACAAATGATCTTCTGGAGCTTTGATGAAGAAGTTTTCTCTGACTCTCTCTGGACCATTGTTCCTCTGAATCCTGCCATTCTATCAGTTTGACAGGATTCTAAATGCTTTCTGTTCAAACTCGGGTCGGTCAGTTATTCTAGAAGCATTTTTGTTATATTTAGAGAAAATCTGTGAACATCCCGACAGTAATCAATAAATCAAACACTCTGACAAATAACAGAAAATATATCCAGTATCTGTGGCTGCTGCAGGCCTCTAATAAGCACACATAAACAAACTTGTACGATCCTGATTTTTCCAACTCTGGACATCTCAAAAATCAAAGTGATGCTAACAACCAGCCATCTTGAACTTCTAATCCACACCCTGATTTTCTCTCACCTTGACTACTGCAATGCTCTCTTCACCTGTCTCACCTGCAGCTCGTACCAAACGCTGCAGCCAGACTACCAACCAAAACCAATCACAGATCCCACATCACACCAATTCTTGCATCCCTTCATTGGCTCCCAGTAAAATACAGAATAGACTTCAAGACACTACTCCTCACATACAAGGCCCTTCATGGTCTTGCCCCTCCCTACATTTCTGAACTCTTACACCCTTGCTCCACCTCTAGACCACTCAGATCTTCCGACCTAGGCCTCCTATCTATACCCCACTGCTTCCTCAAATCTAAGGGTGACTGCCCTTCTGCTGTCAGGGCCCCATCCCTCTGGAACAGTCTACCCTCTTCTGTCAGAGCAGCTGAATCACTAAATATTTTCAAAAAACTTCTGGAAACCATCTCTATCATCTTGCATTCCCTATAAATAGAGCTGTAATTATTCTTTGCACATATCTGTACATGTATGTTTATTTTATTTGATCTTATTTATTTTATTCTATTTACTTTTATGGTTGTTTTTGATCATATTTTTAATTGTGTTTTATGTTTACTGTACCCCGTACAGCACTTTGCAAACTTTGTTTTGAAAAAAGAGCGATAAAAATAAAAACTTAATTACTCACTGTGTGTCCAAGATTTGTCTTTTAAAATGTCCTAAAGTGAAATGACGTGGTGAAATGTGCTGAAAGGTGTTAAACAACAAGTGCTGCTGGAAGTGTTTTCATTCAGAGCACATTAGTGTTGTGAGGGACGGATGGACTTTATTCAGCAGCAGGACGTTGGGCTGTAAATATCTGATGATGTTTGATATCATTTTATTGAAATATTCTGAAGTATGTTTGTTGTTTTACTGATTCATCTGGATTATGTTTGAGTTTGTAATTGAATTATTTTCCTCTTTATTTTCTCATTGTGTTTGTGTTTGTCTCCTTTTTCCTCTCTGTGTGAAACAACAATAAACCTGCTGGAATATCTGATCAACATATAAATAAATAGAATCTGAAATAAATCCCTCAGTTCAGTGTGTTTGTGACTGTGGCTGAGATGGAGGTGAAACATGTGAACCTGGGCTGTGGTTTACTGCTCTCTTCCTGTCACAAACACTGTTTGACGTCTGTTCATCTGTTGGTTTTTGTTCAGGCTGCTCGGATCATTTCTCACTGTGGGGATCTTCCTTCACACAGGAGCAGTAGTAGGTGGCTGAATGAAGGAGTCTAACTGTCTGGATCTTCAACTCACAGCCGTTCTGAATATTCACAACTGAGAAATCATCTTGCTGAGGATGATCGTACGTGTACTCTACGCTACAATCGCTCAACTTTATCCGTACAATCCTTGTGAATGTTTCTGTGTCTTTCTTCTGGTACCAACGTACCCAGTCACGGTCACACTGGTCAGTTCCTCGACAGCTGAAGGAGACGTCTCCATGAACTCTCCTGGTCAATGTTAAATCCTCCTGAATCAGCTGTGCTGCCATGGCAACCAGCGCTGTAGAGAAGCAGACAGATAGATGAAGGTCAGTGTGACAGTGTTTGTTCCAGGTGGACTTTGTTGGCTCCTGATTGGCTGGAAACACTCACCTGAACACAGACAGCACAGAGCAGCAGCTGGGAGGAAAAGCATTTTGTGCAGTGGTGTTTCCTCTGGTGAACCTGGGGAGAAGTGGCGCTCTGACGCAGCTGAGGCCAAACCAGGACCAGCTGCCAGATCAGACGAGGGCCACGTGGTTTCTAACAGGTCCTCAGAGCTCCCATCAGCCCCTGCGGCTCACAGATAAGGCCGCCGCTGCCGATCGACGGCTCAGCTGAAGCTGCCGTGTGATAGAAATAGAAACCCACATTCATGTGAGCAGCAACACATTCAGGTTGGTGGTGAATTTAGTAGCACAGACTGTTATCTGTTGTTGAACAGCTGTGATGAAAAGACAAAAGGACAAATCCACAAAACTCCTGGACTGTGATTTGAAGCCTTAAAGGTCCCATATCATGAAAAACAGGTTTTCTCTGGTCTCTACATATATAAGCTGGTCCTCCCTGAGCCTGCCAACTCCCAGAATGAGGAAAACAAGTGATTCCTGCATGGTCTCTGCAGCCCACCCACTGGTAACAGGCGCTCCTACAGGCTGTTCAGATTCTGCTCCTTTCGTTACGTAACGAAAGGAGTCGTTTACATAGTCCGACCTCCTCTGCACGATGATAGGAGATATCCAAGAGGGGGGGGAGTTCATCCCCGAGGTGAAGTTCGGTGTGTCCAGCCGTGAGACAGCAGCGTATCGCAATGTCGTCGCTAAAAGCTGGACATGCAAGGAGCTCTGTTGTTGGTTGTAAAAGTCAACATCAGTGTCTAAATTTTTGTCCCAGCCACAGAACAACAGCAGAGACAGTCGTTGTGTTTCATTTTTTAACAACAACGTGCCGGCTGCAGTTCGCGTTAGCTTGTGTGTGTGTGCTAACCACTTCACATCGGACTGTTTCAGTAACGAGGGTCAGTACAAAGCTGGCTTTGCCTCGACACTGACCCTCGTAAAAGGATCAGTCCCACCCATACCGAACTGTGTTGGAGCTTCCGCTAGCTGTTAGCCATTAGCTACCTGTTAGCCATTAGCTACCTGGCAGTAACTGTAACAACACATAGAACAAACTCACATTATTCAGACTCGCTAACCATTCTGAAACGTCCTGCTGCAGCCACAGAGTCTGTACTCTTCAGGAGCCTCTCCTTCTGGGTCCGATTCCAATCTGGGCCATAGCTATACATCCAACTTAAACATTAGCGCATGCTACTGCTAACGCAGGGGGAATCCTCTCCCTGAAAAGGGCTCTCCAAGTAGGCGTTGACAGACGGAGCTCATTAGCATTTAAAGGTGCAGGCACAGAAACAGACTGCTGTCAGGAGAGCGACTTTTAGACAGCTGAAGTTCAGGACCACACATGGGTTTGGGGCAATGCATCGAATACAGAGTTTTTGGACTTCTGACAGCTGTGTGAAATTGATGAAAAACAGTCTAATATGGGACCTTTAAACGTCCCCTTACATTTCTGTCATTTCACTGAATCATTTAATTTCTATGACACATCAAACCTTTTCCACACACAGTTTCGCATCTTTATTGCGTCTCCTGGTTTAAAATGGTTTAATCTGTGAGGAGATTAAACATAATACAGAGTCTGACATAGAAAAAACAGTAACAGAAAACATTGAATAAAGACGCAGCTGTTTGTCTCATATTTTGAATGAATAGTGCTAAAGGAAAATAAATACTAATACAGGTAGGACTTCATTATATTCATGGACGTGAGCTCCAGGTGGGGGGTCACTGTTGGTCTCTGGGCTCAGTTCAACTTTGTGTGGGTGGAGGGCTCAGTGGAAAAAAGGCTTCCAGACAACAAGAGAAAAGACAAAGCAGTCCAGAGAGGGAGAGGAGCTGATGAGTGTGTACAGCAGCAGATATGAATCTGTTCTCAGTGGTTATTAGGACTCATAAAAAACTGTTGAGAGCCAACCAGCACTTCCTTTCCTGCAGCAGACGGGCTGTGTGGGTTTCTGCTCTGCAGCCTCCTCACCGTTAGCTGCACTTTTTCACATGAACAACACAATGACAGTTACAACAGTTACAGCGCTCAGTACTCACTGTCTCAGCTTCCATCTGTCTGATTCACCTGGGAGACAAACCTGGGAGCTGAGAAACTGAAATAAAAGATCTGTTGATTCTGTTTGATTGATTCTGTAAAGGTGACAGTTTACTGACAGTTTCTGCAGCCTGACACCAACTTGGAAGGCGACTGATGAAGCTGCTGTGTGATCATTTTATAGCAGTTGTAGCTTGAAAGCAGCTCGCTCTGCTGTTTGTTCATGTGTGTAAACAACAGTGTCATCAGCGTAGAGTTTGACATCCACACTGACACAATTATAAAAGGGGCTCAGCACTGAACCTGGTGGCACAGCCACACCTACTGACTTGTATATAATAGCTCTATGTTTCTGATTGCTTCTCTTTCTTTAGCTTTGTTGTCCTTGTTTAGCTGTATGCTAATATTCACACCTTCCTCTACATTTGTTCTTGCTGCTGTGTGAAAGTATATTGAGAGCTAATTACAACCAGAGTCAAATGACTTGTAGGCGTCAACATACATGGTCCATGAAGTTGATTCTGTTTCTGATGATTTGCTCTGAAGACAAACTGAAATCCATAAAAACAAGACTGTTTCTAAAACACACACTGTGATTTTTCACTTTATTGAGAATGTTACACTGAAAGAATTGAACAAAGCTGCCACACTCTGCATAATGTATTAAAAAGAAAGACAAGAAGATAAAATACTAAAACAATCAAATATCTAGCAGACAGCTAATGATTCAGCTTCATGTTCTATTATTATACAAGTCACAATTCAAAGTGGAAATAAACTGGAGGATGAAAATAACACTATACCACAGAATTTATACTCAGTCACTGCAGATATATATGTGTATATATGTATTTATATATGTAGGATGACTGAATCTAACCTGTGCATCAAAAGATACATTTTACAACCAACCACAAAACATGAACATTGATATTTGAGACTGCTGATCAAAGTGATCAATGAGATGAACTGATGAGATTTGATGGTGAGAAAAGGCGAGCAGAAAACAGTCAGTCAGCATGTGAGCAGTTGGTGGACGGTCCCTTGTTTCAGAGGATCCTCAGCAGAGAGAGTCCACAGCAGTACACCAGACCCTTCACTATCAGCACTGTGTAGAGCACACAGAGCAGCTTCACCCTGCACTGAGACTGGAAGGACACTGACACACACACAGACACACACACAGACAGACAGTGTTAATTTCACCTCTCACTGCACACACAGTCATTAGATCCATTATTCATATAAAAATATCTATAGTGGAGCTTTTAGATAAAACCCCCAAAGTTTTTTATAGCAGCCTCAAAAGCCAAAATGTAGTATAATGGCCCTAAAACGTGTTATTTGTCAGAGTGTGGAGTGAAAGCTCTCTCATTGGGATTAGTTGTGCTGTTGGACACTCTAACAGAATCAGGGAGTGTCTGTTTAAATCCTTGAATGATGAGCAGAAAGTGAACAGACTGATCTGCAGCTCTAACTGCAGCAGAACATTGGAGCTGTCCATGCAGAGAGGCAGCAGGTGATCTTACAGTCAGCTTGCTGCAGAGCTGGCAGGTCTGCTGGCTCTCTCTCTGGAGGACAGGAGGCTGCTGGAGCTGCTGGAACCTCTGAAACAGAAAAGAGTCCAAAAGAAATGTCAGTCCTCTGCTCCACTGCTCTCTTTGACAGCGTCTCCACATGAAGCTGAATCACTGCTGAACACAGTCACCAAGCCTTCATTACCTTGTTCTGTTGGGGCCTCCACTGTGCCCCCCTCGTGCTGGATGGAGCAGCGGTATTTATACGTGAAGGTAGCGTTCCCGTCAACCAGCAAGATGGCGGCGGTGCGTCCCGACTCTCTGAGCTCCAGCTGCTCTCCCTCAGCAGGGAGCAGCTTCTCCTGATCCTCCTTTCGTCTTTTCCAGGAGAAGCGGACCCGAGGAGGAAACATGGCTGAGGCCACACACAGCAGGGAGCTCCTCCCCTCCAGGTGGGCTCTGGATGCTGCTGGGTACACGCTCACCACGGGCTTCACTACCTGCTCATCTGAAGTTTGACAGCAGCAACAAGCAGCACAGACACACATTGACACAGTCAACAGCAGCTTACAGCACTGCACTGCATTCAGTGTGATCCTGGAAACTACATGGACTCTGATCACTAAACTACTCATCAATACAGCACAAAGTTCAACACATAGACTGGATTCACCTGCACATCAAACACACTCATCATGTCATGTCATCATATGTTATATGGGGACAAACAACATTATGTGTTCAGCACTTCTTTCTTTCAATGTGCACATTCATCATTATTATGACTCTTACTAATAATAATATAACATCATATTTTCATACAATGGAAAATCTTCATCTGTATCATGATAAAAGACAGATTATAATAAAGGACATATTTACCCTCAAGTTTAATACGCGCTGACATTTTAATGTTTACATTATCCACCACATATTATAAATATTTAAACAAATGCTAATTTCATGTATTTCATAAATATTTACATTTAATAAATAATTACAAATACATGTTTTCACATGACTAATGTGAAAAACATGTCATTTAATATAAAAGAAGGCAAAACGTTGTTGGTTTAATGATATAAAATATAAAAAGTTATGAAAATGTTTGTTTACAAAATCTAGAAGCTGTTTAAATGTTATGTTAATATATATTTTATTATAAAATATATGTTTACCGGCACATAAAATACTTTTTGAATTCATTACAACATGTTTAACATTTACCAGCATGTACTTTTGTTCGGCCGTTAAAGAAAAACAAATCAGTTGATCAATAATATTACAACTGTTTTCTCGGTATTTTTACATTCATACACAATTACAATGAAATTCAGATATGTTAAATAAGAATAATAACTGCTTTGTAATATAATATGAAGAAAGGTGAGAATTTATTGATCCTTTACAGGAACTTTATATATGATTAAATTAAATATGATGATACAATACAATAAATATAATAAATATAATATAATATGATTAAATATGTAATACACAATATTTAGCATCACTCACTTTTAATACATTTACTATTTACATTCAAGTATTTGAAATTATGAACGCCATTATTCTTTTTGTGGTCAAATTATATCTGAAATTATTAATGAATATATGTATTATTATATATAAATTATTTAAAAGTCAATCAGCATAAAAATACATATTTGCATGTGTTAAGTAGCTTTTTGTAAATATATTTTTTTTATATTTTGTATCATTTGTATATTTTATGTTACATTTAAAGACATAAACTATCATATAAAATACAATCTCGTGATGCTGTTTGACCATTTAAAATTAAAGTCAGAAATGAAATTTATACTCTAATTATTGTAACATATTACAATATACAATATAATATAACATTTATACATAACATGCCGCAACAATATTTGCAGTATCATACATTTACAAAATATATTTACTTTTAAACACCTTAAATCATGTTAGGCTTCATTAGCTATTTTTATATTTACTTTAAAAGTGGATTAACATACAAATACGTGTGTGACATTATATAACATCTCATATCATGTTAAAATATATAACTGAATGTGCATATATTGTATTTATTGTAATATCATATTCAGTATGTGTTTGTCTTCATGTATAAAGATATCTCACACTAAAAACATATGAACCATCAAATAAAAACACAACTGTCATGAGGTCAGTTTGACCATTTAATAATGAATTATTAATGATCCTATGCAACATATTTAAAGTTATATATTTTTATAAATACATTTACTGACATATATTACATGATGTTTAATATCGTATATGATGTTGTTTTACAAAAACAAGAGATGGTGCTGAATTACTGAGAGGATCAAATACTGTACATTTGTAACATTGTCAAAATCAACCTTTTTCTATATGAATCAGTTTGATCTCCTGCAGAAATAAAGAAGAACTTCAGCTGTACAGTGAGATTTAAACATCTTTTCAGGAGTTATGAACCTTTTTATGGAACAAAAGCTGCACGGCTGCAAGAATTCTCTACTAATTATGAACAAACTAACATGTAAAGCCTGAAGCAGCAGAAACTCATTAAAAACACATTTTACACTTGTTCAATAAAACAACTGAAGGAAAATGAAGCTTTATTCTTACCTGTTACAACCAGTTTAGTTCCAGAGCCAAAGATCAGGTGATACCAGCCTCCCACAGCGAGAAAGAGTAATACAAAAACCTGTGTGCTGTTGAACGTGTCGGCTGAGGTGAACGAGTCCAAATGATGAAGCAGGATCATGTTTCAGCTCCATGATGTGTTTCTCTAATGTTCATATCAACATGACTGTCTCTTCTTTTATTGTCTTTTTAGACACACTAGCAGTGTTGCTCTGTGGATGCTAATGTCTGTCGCTCCACTACTTTAGTCCACATGGATTGGACCTGGACCAAAGGATGGATGGATGGACTGACATGACATTTTCTACAGACATTCTTGGTCCCCAGAGGATGAACTTCATTCATTGACTTTGTTGATTCTGACTTGTTATCTAGCTCCACCAGCAGGTCCACCAGTTCCTGGTCCTCAGTCGGCGGCCCAGTCGACACCTGTTCCTGCTTCCTTGTCTGCGGGTCAGCAGACTCGCTCCAGAGCCGGACCGGCGGTCTTTCCTGATCCCTGTCCAGACCTCCAGCTGCCGGCCTCCTGCTCTGCCTTGCAGCAGTCCTCTGTTCCTGTTCTGCAGCAACCTGTCTGAGCTGAGCTGCAGCTGTCTCCAGTTCCTGTGCTGAATCAGTCTCCTGTGGCTGTGGTTCTGTAACCTCTTGTTTTCCTGACTCTGACAGCTCCACCAGCTCCAGTGGCAGCTCCTGCCAAATCTCTCAGGGGGGCAACTGTTGTGATGATGTCTAAGGTGACTCAGGTAAATGAAGGCAGCTGATATTGTCATGTTGCAGTGAACTATTTGTACAGTTTGGATGAACATTACACAGTGATCATCAACAGATGGGTCGACATTCAAGAGTTCATCCTCAAGACACCTTTAGATGTAAAGGTAACTACATGTTAGAGCTAAAGGACAGTGGCACTGGGCCTGATAATGTGCAATTAATAAAACTATTCACAGTTCAACTGTTGGGGAGATATAAATGCAGAGTTGGGAATGTGCATTTCACTGCCCGTGGGAAGAAACTTTTCTTCAGTCTGTTAGTTTCAGATCTGATAGATCTATGTCTCTTCCCAGAGGAGAGGGGGGAGAACAGTCAATGTCCATGGTGAGTGGGGTCCTAATAATACAGCTGGCTCTCTTTTGGAGTCGGCCAGTGTAAATGTCTCTGAGAGGGGGTGGTGTCGTCCCGATGACATGCTCTGCTGTCCTCACCAACCTCTGCAGGTCCTTTCTGTCCTGTCCTGTGCAGCTGGAGAACCACACTGTGCAGCAGCAGGTCAGGAGGCTTTCTATCACTGACTGATAGAAGTTGGTCAGCAGGTGTTGACCACCTGACAAGAGATGTGTGACGCTCATCTCCATGTGTGATCCAGGTGAGGTCGGCCGAGATGTGAACCCCAATGACCTTAAAGGTCTCTACCCTCTCTACCTCCTCCCTGTGCATGTCGTGGGCAGAGAGCTCTGTTTGTTTGAATTTCCAGAAATCCACAATCGGTTCCTTGGTTTTTCAAGCTGTTTAAATCCAGGTTATTGTCTGAACACAACTCTGTTAGATGTTGAATCTCCTCCCTGTAGACTGACTCCTTGTTAGTTGTTATCAGTCCTACAATGGTCGTGTCATCAGCAAATTTGACAATGCGGTTGGTGGGGTGGATTGGGGAGCAGTCATGCATGAAGAGGGAGTAGAGGGAGAGTGTGCCAGTGTTCAGGATGACAGTGGATGATGTGCGGCCTCCCATCCTGACGTTTTGTGGCCTGGTGCGAGGAAAATCCAGTGCACAGTGAACTGTCTAAGCCCAGGTTGCTCAATTTGAGGGGGATGACCGTGTTAAATGCTGAGCTGAAGTCCACAAACAGCACTCTTTCATTTGTGTTGGGCTGATCCAGGTGTGTAAGGGCTGACAACATGTACTGTCCCCCTGTTACTGGAATATTTCCATTTGATGCTACTTTATCCTTCTACCCATAGGCAGATATTTGACTTGTTACTCCACTACATTTGTCCGACAGCTTTAGTTACTCTTTTCAGTTTACAGTTTTTCATCACCTTCCTGTCCAGTGAAAACTATGACTCTCCAGATGTGTTGATGTTGAATGTTTGTGAGAAGCTGAAGGATGAAGTCTTCCTTTATGTGTTGAATACATCCTCCTCCTTGTTCAGCTAAATAAACTTGTATAGAATGTGATGCATTGCTTCAGATTAAAGTAGAGCTGAGCCAAAAGGCAAAGCTCTTGATTTAACAGGTCAATCTACGTTCCTACCCTCACCTATAGTCATGAACTTTTGGTCATGACCGAAAGAATGAGATCCCGGATACAAGCGGCCGAAATGAGTTTCCTCCGCAGGGTGGCGGGGTGCTCCCTTAGAGATAGGGTGAGGAGCTCTGTCACCCAGGAGGAGCTCGTAGTAGAGCCGCTGCTCCTCCACATCAAGAGGAGCCAGCTGAGGTGGCTAGGGCATCTGTTTCGGATGCCCCCGGGACGCCTCCTTCAAGAGGTGTTCCTGGCATGTCCTGCCGGGAGGAGACCCCGAGGAAGACCCAGGACACGCTGGAGTGACTTTGTCACTGGGCCGTCCCCTGGAATGCCTTGGGATTCTACTGAAGGAGCTAGAGGAAGTGTCCGGGGTGTCCCTTCTCAGGCAGCTGCACCCGCGACCCGGCCCCGGATAAGCGGACGACAATGGATGGATGGATGGATCTTCCTGATAACTATGACGACTGCGCCGTATTTGTCTGAACAACACGATGGATTTCCTTCTCTGAGATGTGGTAATCATGTCGTGATGCTGCAACTGATTTGATAAGGTGTTCAGAAACAGGACACACTGTTGGAAAAGCTTGTAGAGTTCAATCATTTATGAAGAAAATTACGACAATGAAGATGATGATGATCAGGAGGGCGATGCCCTCTCCCCCTCTATCAGTCGGCCGCCCCATAGAGATCCTCCTTTACCAGCGGTCCCACCAGTCCTCTAGAGCTGCTCCAGCAGCACCACGGGCCTTCAGGGTCGTCTTGCAGAGCGGCTCTACCAGTCTGGTTGCTTTCCAGCCCAGCCTCCAGTGTGGATCCATCTGTGTCACCAGCGTCCAGGCCTTCACCCTCCAGACCTGCTCTGTCCATTGTCCTGAGGTCTACAGCTCCACATGTGTCAGCACCATATCACTGACTTTAGTCCAACTGGATCATATTTTATAGACCAAATGTTTTCTGGTTTTCCCTCTGATGTCCTCCGGCCGCTCTGCTTCCCCCTGATGCTAACGTTAGCTATGACTTAGCTCTGCTACCTGACTCTGCTCGGAGCAGCGCCGGGGAGTGTTGGTGTTTACACCGCTGTCACAGCAGCTTCAGACTGCCAGGAGGAGGAGGGGTTTAGGTCCGGTCCTGGAACAGGCAACAGAACCGGGCTCAGCAGCCTTCATGGACATCATGACAAAGGTGACAAGAAATTAAGAAAGACAGAGAGACAGTGACTGAGTGAGAGACAAAAGACAAAAGACAGAGACTCAGACTGGCTTTTAGTGGTCAGAGACAGCTTCACTAAATAAAAGTCTGTAGACAGACGCAGAGCTGTTTTGTGTGAAGCACTTGTTCAAACTTTGAGAGCCACACGAGAAAAAAGGCCTGAGAGTTTAGTTTGTAGATAAAACGTAACGTTTCATTACATCTGACTACTTGTTACAGAAACCTGGAATTTGTATTTACACAGTTGTTTTGGCAAATCGCACAAAATACAAATGTCTAAATATTAGGGGTGTGCATTGGCACTGCCCTCACAATTCGATTTGATTACGATTCACCAGGTAATGATTCGATTCAATTCGATTCTACGATGCATTGCAATGCATCAAAATTCTACTGCACACAACAAGGCAAATTTTTCATCAGTCATGAGGCAATACGAGCAGTCAGATATTGAACAACAGATTTTATTGGCTGCTATGTGTGTATTACCTCCGGTTTCCCCAGGTGTTCCCCTCTATTAATCCAAACCCATGGACAGTTTATAATCATATGGATGCTGTTATAATGTGTAGTGATTGAGATCCTGACCCACCAAACCTCCTGGAAAGTGACGGAGTCAAGTTTTTCACGCTAAATTACATAATTGTACATAATCACCATCAGTAAACAGGACGCTGTCTGACTCTGTCACTCGCGGCGATGGAGGCTGTTTTCTGGGGGAAAGTTCCCTGAAGTCTCGGTCCTGAAGGTTGACGGTCACGGTGATTTATTTTTGTCACAAACACTCTGTGAGTTAAAGTTTTTTGCCAGTGACAGACGCTGTTTTTTGAGCAGAAATGTGAGGAAGAGTCGGGGGTACAGGCGGGAGGACAGACAGTTACAGTTACCACGTTACCTTTGTTTGGTCCTGTAACGTTGCTTTGTGGGACATTTCTCTGTGTTTAGTTGAGTGAAGGACCTGTGCAGTTATCAGACTGTCAGACCGACACGCCCTCGCTCCGCGCTTCCGGATTATCCGTTCACACCGGGACGGCTCTCCAATAATGCGGCTCTGATACTACCTCCAGAGGCGGATCAGAGCCGGAATGAAACCTTCACACAGAGGAGGATGCAGAGAATTGGCGCAGGATCCCCGCATGCAAACGGCAGTGTGAAAGGGGCTTCTGTTGTTGTTATGCTAGCTAGTGCTGCCGCTTAGCATGTAGCTACAGGCTGCGCATGTCATTGCAACGTTGCTCTGGAAATGCCCCCGGAAGTAATTGAAACTTCACAACTTTATTGTCCACTCAAGGCCAAAAACTAAACAGTGACATAATCGATTATGGCACGATGCCGCATCGATGCTGAATCGATTATTGTTGACACCACTACTAAATATTGTTTCTGTAATGCAGGCTACAAATGATCTTCTGGAGCTTTGATGAAGAAGTTTTCTCTGACTCTCTCTGGTCCATTGTTCCTCTGAATCCTGCCATTCTGTCAGTTTGACAGGATTCTGAATGCTTTCTGTTCTAAATCGGGGTCGGTCAGTTATTCTGGAAGCATTTTGCTCATTTATATAAAATCTGTGAACATCCCAACAGCAATCAATAAATCAAACGCTCTGACAAATAACAGATAATAAATCCAGTATCTGTGGCTGCTGCAGGACTCTAATGAGCCCGTCCAATGGTTTTATTCGACCCTGTCTGTCTACATACGTACCTGTCTGTCTGCTCGCACTCTGACCTTTGCACTCTGCATCACTGTGTATGACTGGAGTCTTCCACAGGGCAGGTGATGTTTTGCTAAAGCTGTTAGTGAGCTAGTGGAATGTGTGATGCTGATAAAATCTAAACACCAAGCACATTTTAGTGGCCCGTGTTTTTTGAGGCCATTGGATTAAAACTCATCCCTGAACTGAATCCCTCGATCGGCCCTCCAGTCACCAATCTCAAACCCTCCTCCAGAAACCTGGGTGTAATCTTTGACAACAATTTGCACTTTGACTCACACATAAACAAACTTGTACAATCATGCTTTTTCCAACTCTGGAACATCTCAAAAATCAAAGTGATGCTAACAACCTGGCATCTTGAACTTCTAATCCACTCCCTTATTTTCTCTCACCCTGACTATTGCAATGCTCTCTTCACCTGTCTCAACCGTGCATCCCTGTCTCACCTGCAGCTCGTACAAAACACTGCAGCCAGACTACTAACCAGAACCAATCGCAGATCCCACATCACACCAATTCTTGCATCCCGTCATTGGCTCCCGGTAAAATACAGAATAGACTTCAAGACACTACTCCTTTGTTTTGAAAAAAGTGTTTTATAAATAAAAACTTACTTACTATATGTCCAAGATTTGTCTTTTGAAATGTCCTAAAGTGAAATGATGTGGTGAAATGTGCTGAAAGGTGTTAAACAACAAGTGCTGCTGGAAGTGTTTTCATTCAGAGCACATTAGTGTTGTGAGGGACGGATGGACTTTATTCAGCAGCAGGACGTTGGGCTGTAAATATTTGAATACGTTTGATATCATTTTATTGAAATATGATGTATGTTTATTTTACTGATTCATCTGGATTATGTTTGAGTTTGTAATTGAATTATTTTACTCTTTATTTTATCATTGTGTTTTTGTTTGTCTCCTTTTTCCTCTCTGTGTGAAACAACAATAAACCTGCTGGAATATCTGATCAAAATATAAATAAATAGAATCTGAAATAAATCCCTCAGTTCAGTGTGTTTGTGACTGTGGCTGAGATGGAGGTGAAACATGTGAACCTGGGCTGTGGTTTACTGCTCTCTTCCTGTCACAAACACTGTTTGACGTCTGTTCATCTGTTGGTTTTTGTTCAGGCTGCTCGGATCATTTCTCACTGTGGGGATCTCTCTTATAACAGGAGCAGTAGTAGGTGGCTGAATGAAGGAGTTTAACTGTCTGGATCTTCAACTCACAGCCGTTCTGAATATTCACAGCTGAGAAATCATCTTTCTGAGGATGATCGTACCCTTTATATATGTCATCACTATCCCTGTCAATATACAGAATCCTTGTGAATGTTTCTGTTTCTTTCTTCTGGTACCAGAATACATAGCTGACGTCACACTGGTCAGTTCCTCGACAGCTGAAGGAGACGTCTCCATCAACTCTCCTGGTCAATGTTAAATCGTCCTGAATCAGCTGTGCTGCCATGGCAACCAGCGCTGTAGAGAAGCAGACAGATAGATGAAGGTCAGTGTGACAGTGTTTGTTCCAGGTGGACTTTGTTGGCTCCTGATTGGCTGGAAACACTCACCTGAACACAGACAGCACAGAGCAGCAGCTGGGAGGAAAAGCATTTTGTGCAGTGGTGTTTCCTCTGGTGAACCTGGGGAGAAGTGGCGCTCTGACGCAGCTGAGGCCAAACCAGGACGAGCTGCCAGATCAGACGAGGGCCACGTGGTTTCTAACAGGTCCTCAGAGCTCCCATCAGCCCCTGCGGCTCACAGATAAGGCCGCTGCTGCCGATCGACGGCTCGGCTGAAGCTGCCGTGTGATAGAAATAGAAACCAACCGACTAATAGAAACTGACTTAGCTCTGCAATCTTAAAGAAGCACAGAGCCACACGACAAAAAAAAGTCCTGAGAGTTTAGTTTGTAGTTGAAACATAACATTTCATTACATCTGACAAATTGTTACAGAAACCTGGAATTTGTATTTACACAGTTTTGTTGGCAAATCACACAAAATACAAATGTGTAAATATTGTTGCTATAACGCAGGTTACAAATGATCTTCTGGAGCTTTGATGAAGAAGTTTTCTCTGACTCTCTCTGGACCATTGTTCCTCTGAATCCTGCCATTCTATCAGTTTGACAGGATTCTGAATGCTTTCTGTTCAAACTCGGGTCGGTCAGTTATTCTCGAAGCATTTTTGTTATATTTATAGAAAATCTGTGAACATCCCGACAGTAATCAATAAATCAAACGCTCTGACAAATAACAGAAAATATATCCAGTATCTGTGGCTGCTGCAGGCCTCTAATAAGCACACATAAACAAACTTGTACGATCCTGATTTTTCCAACTCCGGAACATCTCTAAAATCAAAGCGATGCTAACAACCTGCCATCTTGAACTTCTAATCCACACCCTGATTTTCTCTCACCTTGACTACTGCAATGCTCTCTTCACCTGTCTCACCTGCAGCTCGTACAAAACACTGCAGCCAGACTACCAACCAAAACCAATCGCAGATCCCACATCACACCAATTCTTGCATCCCTTCATTGGCTCCCAGTAAAATACAGAATAGACTTCAAGACACTACTCCTCACATACAAGGCCCTTCATGGTCTTGCCCCTCCCTACATTTCTGAACTCTTACACCCTTGCTCCACCTCTAGACCACTCAGATCTTCCGACCTAGGCCTCCTGTCTATACCCCACTGCTTCCTCAAATCTAAGGGTGACTGCGCTTCTGCTGTCAGGGCCCCATCCCTCTGGAACAGTCTACCCTCTTCTGTCAGAGCAGCTGAATCACTAAATGTTTTTTAAAAAAATCTTCTCAAAACCATCTCTATCATCTTGCATTCCCTACAATAGAACTGTCATTATTCTTTGCACATATCTGTACATGTATGTATATTTTATTTTATCTTATTTATTTTATTTTGTTTACTTTTATGTTTCTTTCTAATTATACTTTTAGTTATGTTTTATGTTTACTGTACCCCGTACAGCACTTTGCAAACTTTGTTCTGAAAAAAGTGCGATATAAATGAAAACTTAATTACTCACTATGTGTTCAAGATTTGTCTTTTAAAATGTCCTACAGTGAAATGATGTGGTGAAATGTGCTGAAAGGTGTTAAACAACAAGTGCTGCTGGAAGTGTTTTCATTCAGAGCACATTAGTGTTGTGAGGGACGGATGGACTTTATTCAGCAGCAGGACGTTGGGCTGTAAATATCTGATGATGTTTGATATCATTTTATTGAAATATTCTGAAGTATGTTTGTTGTTTTACTGATTCATCTGGATTATGTTTGAGTTTGTAATTGAATTATTTTCCTCTTTATTTTCTCATTGTGTTTGTGTTTGTCTCCTTTTTCCTCTCTGTGTGAAACAACAATAAACCTGCTGGAATATCTGATCAAAATATAAATAATTAGAATATGAAATAAATCCCTCAGTTCAGTGTGTTTGTGACTGTGGCTGAGATGGAGGTGAAACATGTGAACCTGGGCTGTGGTTTACTGCTCTCTTCCTGTCACAAACACTGTTTGACGTCTGTTCATCTGTTGGTTTTTGTTCAGGCTGCTCGGATCATTTCTCACTGTGGGGAACTTTCTTATAACAGGAGCAGTAGTAGGTGGCTGAATGAAGGAGTTTAACTGTCTGGATCTTCAACTCACAGCTGTTCTGATTAGTCACAGCTGAGAAATCATCTATCTGAGGATGATCATACCTGTGCTTTATGTTACAACTGGTCCTGTCAAAATACAGAATCCTTGTGAATGTTTCTGTGTCTTTCTTCTGGTACCAGATTACATTTGACCAACTGCTGTAACACTGGTCAGTTCCTCGACAGCTGAAGGAGACGTCTCCATCAACTCTCCTGGTCAATGTTAAATCGTCCTGAATCAGCTGTGCTGCCATGGCAACCAGCGCTGTAGAGAAGCAGACAGATAGATGAAGGTCAGTGTGACAGTGTTTGTTCCAGGTGGACTTTGTTGGCTCCTGATTGGCTGGAAACACTCACCTGAACACAGACAGCACAGAGCAGCAGCTGGGAGGAAAAGCATTTTGTGCAGTGGTGTTTCCTCTGGTGAACCTGGGGAGAAGTGGCGCTCTGACGCAGCTGAGGCCAAACCAGGACCAGCTGCCAGATCAGACGAGGGCCACGTGGTTTCTAACAGGTCCTCAGAGCTCCCATCAGCCCCTGCGGCTCACAGATAAGGCCGCCGCTGCCGATCGACGGCTCGGCTGAAGCTGCCGTGTGATAGAAATAGAAACCCACATTCATGTGAGCAGCAACACATTCAGGTTGGTGGTGAATTTAGTAGCACAGACTGTTATCTGTTGTTGAACAGCTGTAATGAAAAGACAAAAGGACAAATCCACAAAACTCCTAGACTGTGATTTGAAGCCTTAAACGTCCCCTTACATTTCTGTCATTTCACAGAATCATTTCATTTCTATGACACATCAAACCTTTTCCACACACAGTGTCACATCTTTATTGTGTCTCCTGTTGTTCAGTCTCTTCATTAAAGCTACAGGATGTTTCACTGAGGGAAAGATTCAAAGCCAAGACTCCATCAAATGGAACATTTTTATGTTAGAAGTTTATTTTGTTGGTCTGCGATGAGCTTCACTAAAAAAAACATTTACAGAAAACATTAAATAAATACGCAGCTGTTTGTCTGATATTCTATCAGATGATAAATGAAAAGAGCTAAAGGAAACTAAATACTAATACAGGTAGTACTTCATTATAATCATGGCCGTGAGCTCCAGGTGGGGGGTCACTGTTGGTCTCTGGGCTCAGTTCAACTTTGTTTGGGTGGAGGGCTCAGTGGAAAAAAGGCTTCCAGACAACAAGAGAAAAGACAAAGCAGTCCAGAGAGGGAGAGGAGTTGATGAGTGTGTACAGCAGCAGATATGAATCTGTTCTCAGTGGTTATTAGGACTCAGAAAAAACTGTTGAGAGCCAACCAGCACTTCCTTTCCTGCAGCAGACGGGCTGTGTGGGTTTCTGCTCTGCAGCCTCCTCACCGTTAGCTGCACTTTTTCACATGAACAACACAATGACAGTTACAACAGTTACAGCGCTCAGTACTCACTGTCTCAGCTTCCATCTGTCTGATTCACCTGGGAGACAAACCTGGGAGCTGAGAAGCTGAAATAAAAGATCTGTTGATACTGTTTGATTGATTCTGTAAAGGTGACAGTTTACTGACAGTTTCTGCAGCCTGACACCAACTTGGAAGGCAACTGATGAAGCTGCTGTGTGATCATTTTATAGCAGTTGCAGCTTGAAAGCAGCTCGCTCTGCTGTTTGTTCGTGTCTGTAAACAACAGTGTCATCAGCGTAGAGTTTGACATCCACACTGACACAATTATAAAAGGGGCTCAGCACTGAACCTGGTGGCACAGCCACACCTACTGACTTGTATATAATAGCTCTGTGTTTCTGTTTGCTTCTCTTTCTTTAGCTTTGTTGTCCTTGTTTAGCTGTATGCTAATATTCACATCTTCCTCTACATTTGTTCTTGCTGCTGTGTGAAAGTATATTGAGAGCTAATTACAACCAGAGTCAAATGACTTGTAGGCGTCAACATACATGGTCCATGAAGTTGATTCTGTTTCTGATGATTTGCTCTGAAGACAAACTGAAATCCATAAAAACAAACTGTTTCTAAAACACACACTGTGATTTTTCACTTTATTGAGAATGTTACACTGAAAGAATTGAACAAAGCTGCCACACTCTGCATAATGTATTAAAAAGAAAGACAAGAAGAGAAAATACTAAAGCAATCAAATATCTAGCAGACAACTAATGATTCAGCTTCATGTTCTATTATTATACACAATTCAAAGTGGAAATAAACTAGAGGATGGTAATAACACTATACCACAGAATTTATACTCAGTCACTGCAGATATATATGTGTATATATGTATTTATATATGTAGGATGACTGAATCTAACCTGTGCATCAAAAGATACATTTTACAACCAACCACAAAACATGAACATTGACATTTGTGAGTGCTGATCAAAATAATCAATGAGACGAACTGATGAGATTTGATGGTGAGAAAAGGCGAGCAGAAAACAGTCAGTCAGCATGTGAGCAGTTGGTGGACGGTCCCTTGTTTCAGAGGATCCTCAGCAGAGAGAGTCCACAGCAGTACACCAGACTCTTCACTATCAGCACTGTGTAGAGCACACAGAGCAGCTTCACCCTGCACTGAGACTGGAAGGACACTGACAGACACACAGACACACAGACAGACAAACAGAGTACGTTTCTTCAGATTGGTGCTCTGGTCAGTGATTGTCTTTGTATGTAAAGAACTCACCTGCTTGACGCTGCGTTACGATGGAAGTTGGTGATTTGCTGGATGTGATTCTGCTGCTTGTTGTCTGAACTGCAGCTGTATTCAAACATACGGCACATCCATACTGTTACACCACTGCATAAAGTCTGTTGTGTCATTCTACTTCATATACAGGCACTGTACAAATAAGCTTCATTTAATCTGATTAGACCTGCATTTAATTAGTAACAAGGTTTAACTGTGACATAAAGTAATAATAATAACAATAATAATAATGATAATCATAATAGTAATAATAATGACAACACAGCGTGGATCAGAGACGTAATGATTTCCACTACGAAATTGTATCTTTTTTTAATGCAGTGCCGTCTGAGGCCTGAACATCACAGTCCTCCAATATTCATTTTCTTCCTTGTCCCTTGCATACAGAGATTTCCTTACATGCTGTGAATCTTTTAATTGTTTCATGTAGTGGAGACAAAGCCCACAGTAACACATAATTAACAGAACTCACCTGTTTCAGGCTGCGTTACGATGGAGGTAGGTGGTGCGCTGGATGTGGTTCTGCTGCTAGTTGTTTGAACTGCAGCTGTTTTTGAAACATACAGTGCATCCATACTGTTACACCACTGCATGAAGTCTGTTGTGTCATTCTACCTCATATAAAGTAGGCACTGTACTAATAAGCTTCATTTAATCTGACTAAGACCTGCATTTAATTAGTAACAAGGTTCAACATTAACACTCATAAAAATAGTAGTAACACAGCAGTGTATCAGAGACCACATTATTCTAAATCCTCTGATGCTTCAGGTGTAGATGGCAGATTAGAAGGTTCTTCTCCAGCAGCTTCTGCAACACTTTCCTGAGGTTATCTGGACAGTTATAGAGTCGACAAGCCTGATTATTACTGTACAACAGAAACATGTAGCTGCAGCAGACAGAGAAGGACAAACAGCTGCTGAAGCCTGCACAATACTGCTTACAGCAGAGGGTCAGCATAACACATTATTACCTACTTGTGATTATGCATTAGGAATCAAAAGAGGTTGCACTTCAATTAACTAGTGACACGTGGCTGGTAATGTGTCTCAATATTGTTCAGTGAATTTCAGCACCATGTCAAACAGTCTAGGTATGAGGAGGAACACTGAACAGCAGCAACAGCAGCACATGACCAGATAAGTTAACAGGCTCGACATTCAGATTATTCATAAACATCCTCAGCAGTTAACAAAGCTTTATTATCAGGCCTGTCACTCTGTCTCTGACCTGAGATCCACATCAGTAACCCGTCCCCCGCTTTCAATGTGCAGCACAGTCAGTGCTCACATGACACAGCAACCCAAGTGCAGGCCAGAGTAGGGCTGGGTATTGTTAAGAACCTCACAATTCGATTCAATATCGATTTGATTCAATATTGATTTAAATGCTTCAATATCGATTCAATAATAAGTAGTAATAAACAAATAATTAATCAGAGTACTTGTTGATAATTTTTAAATTCAAAAAAGTAATCTTAAATTATAAATCTTTCCTCTAGGAAGTTCTAGTTCGAATTGAAATGTAAACAAAGGCACACGATGTGTTTAGTCATAAAATAGTGCAACATAGTCAAGCTGAGAAAGTGCCATTGTTTCTGGGACTGCATGGTACATTTTTGTCTGACATAAACAGACATGACCGCAGTCTCCGCCCTGCGGCTCGACGCGAAGGGGTAACAGGGGGTGACACTGAGCCCCCCCTATATCCCGGAGGAAAGTGCTACCCGCGGGCGCACGGTGCAGCAGCCAGGGTGAGACTGGCTGCGCTGCGAGTTTACAGTCTCCGAAAGAGCGGTACGTCAGACATCGAGACATGAGTAACTACAGGCAAAGATGGCACTGGAGGAGAGGCGTGGTGAGACAAATGGGCGTGGGAAAACGTGGATCCTTTTTCTTACAGGCAGGGGTAGACTGGGACAAAAAATCGGCCCTGGCATTTTTGGCTTAGACCGGCCCCTCATAATTAGCGGAGCACAAGCGGAAAAAAAACCCATAATTTTTTGCCTTTAGGCTTATTAGAAATGTACAGTTTATCATTACTTTAGAAGTCTATCAAATAACCATTGTGGAAAGCAAATAAGTAAATTTACTCAACACATAGTTCTAACTCCTTCTCTATTTCAAGCATAATGTATCATCAACATCCTAAATCTCAGAGGTTTAGTGTCTTTTGATAACTCCACCACTTTTGTCTGCTCTGTGTAGTTCAATTGATTCTTTTATCCTTTTTATTGGAATCAACCCTTATATGTCTTTTCTGAATTTCCCTGATATAGCAGCTCAATTCTAATTCTTCAGGTTAAAAAGTCCTCCCTCCTTTAAAGAGCTGTAACATTGTTATATCAGGCTAAAGACAGGCTGCTTTATGAACTCATACAAAGCGACTATGTCTTAAAAGCATTTAACACTGTCTTACTCTTATTTAATGTGGGCATACCTTTTGCTAATAATACTTTTATACTTTTTTTACACTAACTTTAGTAATGCTTAAATTGCAAAGCTTTTACTATCATTTAGCAGTTTTAAAATCAGTTTTTTAAAACATGTTTAACCACAGCATAGAGGGTTGCTACAAATTCTTATTCAGAATAAGGTGCCGTGGCTGCCAGATTTTGGGAAGTATGCAACACCAATTAATGATATTAATCAATCACCATTGCTCATCATTCTCATGTAATTAGAGTTCTCAACGGGCCTGAATTACAACCCGACCCGGCCCGCGGGTTTTTAAGGCCGAACCCGAAGCAGCGCGACACACCGGCATGAATTGTCAGCCGCCCCTGTCAGTCAGCAGCATCTCTGCTGCTCCTCTCCTGCCCGCTGCTGCTGTCTCACAGGACGTGGAGGCTACAGCAGCCCCTCCAGCGAACAAGTCTGTGATTTTAGCACATTTTGCAGCATCTACAGTGAGATTCTTCTCTTAGCACGCAAATTTTGTTCCTCTTTAATTGCTCCATGTTGTCACTCCTCGCGCTTAACTCTTTGAAACTAGCAGAAGTTATAGGTGACAGCGCAGGGAGGGGAGGGGCCGCTGTTGCACCATATCCTGATTGGTTCAGTCCACTGTCTATATTGAAGATGGACCAATGGGCCTAGAAAATCAACCAATGGGCCGTCGCGGTCGATAAAAATGATTTATAATAAACTTTTTTGATTAAATTATGACAGCCCGGCCCAAAAATGCGCGTCGGCCCACCGGGCATTGCCCGGTACGCCAGATGGCCAGTCCATGCTTGCTTACAGGTGTTTTATGCCACTACACTCAGCTGGCAGTATAGTTCAATTGCTACAGGCGAGGGATGGGGACACACACATTTGCGGTTCGATTTCCACTTATGCCGACCTATCATATTAATTTTTATTTTGAAATATTAATAAATGATATGGACCGGGTGGTGTCGCTCTCTCTGGCCAAGGGAAGGCTGCACTATGGACACACACACCTCCAGACGATCCCCGCTTGAAATCCAGGGGAATAGTATTGTTCAGTCTAGGTTTTACCACGTCCACTTGGGTGTACCCACGGCCATTGGTTTTCCCACGCCCATCCTCCAGCGCCATTTTTGCCTGCAGTTACCCATCCTTGCAAACATCGGCTACCCGCCTCTGCAGCTCCGACGGTGTTTCCGTGGCATATCGCCATCCGACCCTCGAGCTAGGTTGTGAGCGAGGTTGCAACTGAGGTCGCGGGCGAGGCGCTTCCAGCTGCTGGAGGCGGGGACCGAGAGGCGTCCGGCGAGGGACAGCGGATGGACGGGGTCCGCTGCTTGCCTGAATCGATTCAGAGGATTTTCTGAATTGACATTGAATTGGGAAAAAATATATTGCAATGCACTGATGAATCGATATTTTTACCCACCTTTAGGCCAGAGTCATGACAAAGTCAAATGATTCTTTCTGTCTTCAGCACATCACACTCATTACCTTGTTCTGCTCGGCCCTGCACTGTGCCCCCCTCGTGCTGAACGGAGCAGCGGTATTTATACGTCTGGAGAGAGTCCCAATCAAGTGGCAAGATGGTGCCGGTGCATCCCGACTTTCTGAGCTCCAGCTGCTCTCCCTTAGCAGGGAACCACTGGTCCTGATCCTCCTTTCGTCTTATCCAGGAGAAGCGGACCCGAGGAGGAAACATGGCTGAGGCCACACACAGCAGGGAGCTCCTCCCCTCCAGGTGGGCTCTGGATGCTGCTGGGTACACGCTCACCACGGGCTTCACTACTTGCTCATCTGAAGTTTGACAGCAGCAACAAGCAGCACAGACACACATTGACACAGTCAACAGCAGCTTACAGCACTGCACTGCATTCAGTGTGATCCTGGAAACTACATGGACTCTGATCACTAAACTACTCATCAATACAGCACAAAGTTCAACACATAGACTGGATTCACCTGCACATCAAACACACTCATCATGTCATGTCATCAAATGTTATATGGGGACAAACAACATTATGTGTTCAGCACTTCTTTCTTTCAATGTGCACATTCATCATTATTATGACTCTTACTAATAATAATATAACATCATATTTTCATACAATGGAAAATCTTCATCTGTATCATGATAAAAGACAGATTATAATAAAGGACATATTTACCCTCAAGTTTAATACACGCTGACATTTTAATCTTTACAATATCCACCACATATTATAAATATTTAAAACAAAATGCATCCTGAATTTCATGATTTTCAGAAATATTTACACTTAATACAAAATTGCAAATACATGTTTTCATGTGACTAACGTGAAAAAATGATGTAATTTAATATAAAAGAAGGTAAAACTTTGTTGGTTTAATGATATAAAATATAATATAATTATGAAAATGTTCTTTTGCAAAACAAAAAAGCTAAATATTATGTTAATATATTTTATAATAAAACATGTTCACATAAAATACTTTTTTAAGTTATTACAACATGTCCAACATATTACAGATTTACCACAATGTACTTTAGTTCAGTTACTTCAGCTGCTAAAGAAAAACTAATCACTCATCAATAATATCATAATTAAAAAAAAAAATATTTTACATTTATACACAATTACAATAAAATGTTCAGATGTGTTAAATATGAATAACAACTGCTTTCTAATATAATATGAAGAAAGGTCATAATTAATTGACCCTTTACAGGAATATAATGTAATGTACTGTAATGTAACATAACATAATATAATATAATATAATATAATATAATATAATATAATATAATACGTCTTATTGAAAACAATATGTCGGACACAATATTTACCATCACACGCTGCTAATATATTTATCATTAAGTATTTAAAATTATGTTTGGCATTATTCTTTTTAAAATTCAAACGATACTTGAAATTATTAATGAATATATTTATTGCTATATATGAATTATAACAAATACAGATTTTCATGTGAGATTGTATATCATACTATATTATTTTTCATAAATATAATGTTTTTTATATTTTAGTTAAATTTGTATTTATTATTTCTGTATATTATATTTATTGTGATGTACAGTTTAAGATATTTGTACGATCACATTAAAAACTTTGTCTTCATGCAGTTTGACATTTAAAATCAGAAATGCAATTTAAAATTGAATAATATATAATATATAACTATATATATATATATATATATATATATATATATATATATATATATATATATATATGTATAGATATATATATATTTTATATATTCCAAAATAAATGCATAACATGTCTCAATGAAATTACAATATCTGCAGTATTGTATACACAATATTTACCATCATACGTTTACAAAATATATTTACTTTTACATTTATTTTTCTAGTCATGTTAAAATCGTATTAACATAAAAAACATATGTGTGTGTGTGTGTCATTATGTAACAATAGCTGCACGGCTGCAAGAATTCTCTACTAATTATGAACAAACTAACATGTAAAGCCTGAAGCAGCAGAAACTCATTAAAAACACATTTTACACTTGTTCAATAAAACAACTGAAGGAAAATGAAGCTTTATTCTTACCTGATACAAACAGTTTAGTTCCAGAGCCAAAGATCAGGTAAACCCATCCTGTTCCCCACAGTGAGACAGAGTAATACAAAAACCTGTGTGCTGTTGAACGTGTCGGCTGAGGTGAACGAGTCCAAATGATGAAGCAGGATCATGTTTCAGCTCCATGATGTGTTTCTCTAATGTTCATATCAACATGACTGTCTCTTCTTTTATTGTCTTTTTAGACACACTAGCAGTGTTGCTCTGTGGATGCTAATGTCTGTCGCTCCACTCCTTAGTCCACATGGATTGGACCTGGACCAAAGGATGGATGGATGGACTGACATGACATTTTCTACAGACATTCTTGGTCCCCAGAGGATGAACTTCATTCATTGACTTTGTTGATTCTGACTTGTTATCTAGTTTCACCAGCAGGTCCACCAGTTCCTGGTCCTCAGTCGGCGGCCCAGTCGACACCTGTTCCTGCTTCCTTGTCTGCAGGTCAGCAGACTCGCTCCAGAGCCGGACCGGCGGTCTTTCCTGATCCCCGTCCAGACCTCCAGCTGCCGGCCTCCTGCTCTGCCTTGCAGCAGTCCTCTGTTCCTGTTCTGCAGCAACCTGTCTGAGCTGAGCTGCAGCTGTCTCCAGTTCCTGTGCTGAATCAGTCTCCTGTGGCTGTGGTTCTGTAACCTCTTGTTTTCCTGACTCTGACAGCTCCACCAGCTCCAGTGGCAGCTCCTGCCAAATCTCTCAGGGGGGCAACTGTTGTGATGATGTCTAAGGTGACTCAGGTAAATGAAGGCAGCTGATATTGTCATGTTGCAGTGAACTGTTTGTACAGTTTGGATGAACATTACACAGTGATCATCAACAAATGGCTCGACATTCATGAGTTCACCCTCAAGACCCCTTTAGATGTAAAGGTAACTACATGTTAGAGCTAATAAAGGACAGTGACACTGGGCCTGATAATGTGCAGTTAATAAAACTATTTACAGTTCAGCTGTTGAGGAGATATAAATGCAGAGTTGGAAATGTTCAATTTTACTTCAGCTGACTCACTTTACTTGAATATTTCCATGTGATGCTACTTTATTCTTCTACCCAGAGGGAGATACTTTTTACTCCACAGCAATTGTCTGACAGCTTTAGTTACTTTTAACTTTTCACATTACGGTTTTGAGGGTACGTCGCGATGGAGCACGTCTTGCTCGGCGTGGCTTCATCATCCCCCCTTGTGGTTCCTCGCTAGAATGGCCTCATTTCTTGTACTGGAGGATCTTCTTGTCGTGAAATGATCGATATCAAAGGCTGGGTTTCTGGTGATTCTGTGAAAGGATAGTGGAGAAGGAGAGGGTCTGGTCGGGAGAATACACGGGGAGATACGACCACCCCACTGTGGGGGCTGGAGCTGATCGCAGCTCCGCTGGAGCTGATCGCAGCTCCGCTGGAGCGTGCTGCGTGATTCAGTCATTGGCCCGACTGACATCATCTGTGTGCCACGGAGTATGCAGCAGCCTGAGTGAAGGTGAAGGTGGAGGCCATGAGCGGCAGGAAAGCCCGGCACTGTTGACCGCTGGACGGAATGGGAGGTGGGGGGAAGATGAGAGGGATCTGGGAGTCTCATGTTGGCAACTGTGGCTGCTGGTTCGGTGCCAGGAGGCTGGCCGGTCGGACATGAGGTGTCTGGGGGGACCTGGCTTCCACCTGGAGTACAGCAGGGAGGACCGAGACCTCTTCATGGGTGAAGTTGCGTTGGTTGTGCCTGGATGGCCGTACCAGAGTGGAGGTGATCCAGGTTGAGAAGATTCCAAGATAACGGAACGATCGTCGAAAAGATCATCGCCAGAGGATTAAGAAACTGCTCTGGGTTCATCAGGAAGGTTGTAAGTTTTCAATTTTCTGGTTACGAAGTGCTTGTCTTAGCAGAAACAATGAGAACTTGAGATGAATGTGAGAGAGCTGGTTAGGCTTGTTGACATAGATTTCAGGGGTGATTGAATCAGGATGAACAGGTGGTTGAGTCAGTGAGGTACAGGTGGTTTGATGCGACGCGGGTGGGTAGATTGGCTGGGCCTGCGTTGACAAGACAGAGTGGAGTGGTCAAGGTCCTGAACTTTAGTTATAGTAACTCCATTAAAGAAGTAAATTAAATCAACAAAGTCAAACGAAAAACATTCCATGTTGGAAAGAGGACCTTCCAAGAACACATGTTAGCGCAGCCTCCATGAAGCCAGAGGCTGCATTGCTGTGCCTAAAAGCTTCAGAATGGAAGTTGATCAGAGCGTCTGGGCCATTTTCAACCAGACTGAAATCTCCCTAAAGGGACAGACATGGCTTGATGCTGCAGCTGATTAGATGAGGTGTTCAGAAACAGGACACACTGTTGTAAAAGCTTGGAGACTTTAATCATTTATGAAGAAAATTATAATAATGAAGATGATAATGATAAGGAGGGCGACGCCCTCTTGCCCTCTATCAGCCAGTTGCCCCTGTAGAGATCCTCCTTTACCAGCGGTCCCATCAGTCCTCTAGAGCTGCTCCACCAGCACCACGGGCCTTCAGGGTCATCCTGCAGAGCGGCTGTGGTCTGGTGGTTGGTGTCATATTTGACCCTGATCTCACCTTTGAGGCTCACATCAAACACCTCTGCAAAAACTCCTTCCATCACCTCAGAAATATTGCCAAACTCTCCTTTCCTGACGGCGAGAAGCTCATCCACGCCTTTGTCTCCTCCTGGCTGGATTGGATGAACCCCTCGCAAAAGCATCCACAGTCTCCAGTATGCAGTGTTGGGAGTAACAGCGTTTAAGTATAACGGCGTTACTAACGGCGTTATTTTTTCAGTAACGGAGTAATCTAATGAATTATTTTTCCTATCGTTACAACGCCGTTACCGCTACCGACTATAAAATGTGGCGCGTTACAAATTGAAGTTTCTCATTGAAGCTGTTGTCATCCGACTCGTCTCTCAGCCACCGGAGCAGCAGGGCGGCTTTATTTTTCTCCGGTGAGGCAGGAGGGAGGGGCGGGACAACCGCAGAGGTGATGATTGGCTCTCTAAGGTAGAGTGAGAGTTCGTAAGCCAATCAGAGGCTGCGCACACAAACTAGCAGAGGTGAACTGCAGCAATGGCAAGTCCAGACCTAACTCTAATCTAATGAAGCATCTCTCAACTGCACGCGCTTCTACAACACTAGTGGCCAAAACATCCATTGTTGACTGTTGATGATGATAGCAGGTGTGGCTAACGTGAGCTCCGCTAACACAGAAGGACACGGAGCCGTCCGAGCAGCTAAAGCTGGATGTTTCTGCTCCAGCTTCACTAAAACTTGTGACACAGACTGAACTGACTGCAATGATAGGCAGGTATGTTGTTGAGAACATGCTCCCGTTATCAACAGCTGACCCAGACTCCTTCATTGGCTAAATACCAGGGAGAGCAGGTGCCGGTCCGCCATGCAGAAAGACATTTTCTAAATACATAGATGCAGAGTACATTAAAATCAATACAGAGCTCAAAAGGGGAAGAAAAGAAAATAACGCAAGAGTTACTTTTCCTGGTAACTAATTACTTTTATATTGGAGTAATTCCGTTACTAACTCAGTTACTTTTTGGGAGAAGCAACTAGTAACTATAACTAATTACTATTTTAAAGTGACGTGACCAACACTGCCAGTATGTGCAAAACAGTGCTGCTGATGAGAGTGTGAACACATCACACCCATACTCCATTCACTTCACTGGCTTCCCATCTCTGTCAGGATTGACTACAAGGTCTCCCTCCTCACTCACCAGTGCATCCATGGCAACGCCCCCCCTATCTCAAAGAACTGCTAACCCCACAAACCTCATCTTGATCCCTCGCTCCACTAACTCACACCATCTCCACCCCCCAGGATTAAGTTCCACCCCTTAGGGGACCAGGCATTCTGTTCTGCCACCCCTCTTCTCGACTGTAGTGTATAATTTGGGCATGTGAAGCAGTCCGTGTGATCGAACACACCAGAAGTTTCTTGTGTACACGAGAAATGTTGAGGTGAAAAATTTTAGTTTTTTTCCCATGTCCCTTTAAAGGCTCTGTACCAAAGTGGTCAGTCAGCAGTGTTGGGCAAGTAACTCCAAACACGTAATGCATAATTCATTAAATGTCTTTGAATTGTAAGGCATTACACTACTACTGCATTACTTTTAAGTCAATTTAACTAAAATTAGCCTACATTGTAAGGCCCTTTAGCAAATGTTTATTGTGTTTAACAGAAGTTTTTGTATGTTTTATCTGGATACAGACTGACGTGAAACAGATTGACGTTATGTCACTGTTCTGGTGGCTATTTATATAATAGTCCCAGTCGCACTAACCTGTTGAGGCAATGATAGCTTACTCTTGCTCACAATTTTTCTAAAAGATGGAGAGTCCACTGTTGAAAGTGGCAGCATATGTTCGACAACATACTCTGCTACAAGTCTCCTCACTTCTCAAGATTAAGCGTCGCAGAACGGGAGAATGTGAGTTTTTGCTGCTTAGTGTTTTCTCCGCTCTCATCCTCAGGTTACTTTCTTTTGGTCACTAGCTTAATGTTAGTGTGGCATCGCTCTAGATGTTTCATTTAATTACTTCTGCTATTTCGTGAGGTAGGTAGTACACAAAGTGCACTGTACTATAATGTTTTTCACATCCTCGTCTTGTCTCTGACGAACTGAAAATAATGAGCGTATGTCCATGTCGTGCATGTCGAGTCTAACTTGTCTGCTGCTTTATTCATCTTCTCCTCAATCAAAAGTTCTGTAGCACTAACAGGAAGTAAACATTGATGCAGATTATTCTCTCCTCTGCTAATCTCGCGGTTTTAGCGAATTTGTGCAAAAGCAACACACCACTTAATTTCAGGTTTGAAGTGCATTGTAACACGCGTTATTGGGATTTGTACTGAGTAAAATGTTAACTGTTTTTTTTTGTAATGCCTTACATTACTGCGTTACAGCGAAAAGTAATGCACAGTGATTGCATTATTTTTGTAACAATTATTTTTGTAACCTCCTGGCTGTTATAAACTCAGAATATTCATATAAAGACATGATGAAGACATCAGAACTTTGAGATCGCCTCACGACCGGACGGAGCCTAGAGATCACCAGTCAGCTCTATGGATGTGATCAGGACGACTACGCTGGCCTCGGGATCTGATCAAGTGTTTTGGTGGTAAAGAGTTCCTTCAGGTCATTAAAAAAGGACCTACAGCATAATCTGAGATGAAGAATAGCTGTTATTATTATTCACAATTTCCATCAATGAGCACAGAACCTACAATCAGTCACTGACTAAATTCCTATTTTTCAGTTTTTGGTTTTAAAATTGAAAATCCTTTTCTGTTTTTCTGATTTTCTGACGAGAAAAAAAAAGAAATCAATTGGCCGCAAAGTAAACGGACCGACATGTGTCCAAGTTTTGTCTATTAAAATGTGCTAAAGTGAAATGATGTGGTGAAATGTGCTGAATGGTGTTAAACAACAAGTGCTGCTGGAAGTGTTTTCATTCAGAGCACATTAGTGTTGTGAGGGACGGATGGACTTTATTCAGCAGCAGGACGTTGGGCTGTAAATATTTTTGTGTGTTTGTCTCCTTTTTCCTCTCAGTGTGAAACAACAATAAACCTGCTGGAATATCTGATCAAAATATAAATAAATAGAATATGAAATAAATCCCTCAGTTCAGTGTGTTTGTGACTGTGGCTGAGATGGAGGTGAAACATGTGAACCTGGGCTGTGGTTTACTGCTCTCTTCCTGTCACAAACACTGTTTGACGTCTGTTCATCTGTTGGTTTTTGTTCAGGCTGCTCGGATCATTTCTCACTGTGGGGATCAACCTTCTCACAGGAGCAGTAGTAGGTGGCTGAATGAAGGAGTTTAACTGTCTGGATCTTCAACTCACAGCCGTTCTGATTATTAACAACTGAGAAATCATTTTTCTGAGGATGATCGTACCTGTGCTTTATGCTACAACTGCTCTTGTCATGATACAGAATCCTTATGAATGTTTCTGTGTCTTTCTTCTGGTACCAGACTAAGGAAGAACCACTGGAACACTGGTCAGTTCCTCGACAGCTGAAGGAGACGTCTCCATGAACTCTCCTGGTCAATGTTAAATCCTCCTGAATCAGCTGTGCTGCCATGGCAACCAGCGCTGTAGAGAAGCAGACAGATAGATGAAGGTCAGTGTGACGGTGTTTGTTCCAGGTGGACTTTGTTGGCTCCTGATTGGCTGGAAACACTCACCTGAACACAGACAGCACAGAGCAGCAGCTGGGAGGAAAAGCATTTTGTGCAGTGGTGTTTCCTCTGGTGAACCTGGGGAGAAGTGGTGCTCTGACGCAGCTGAGGCCAAACCAGGACCAGCTGCCAGATCAGACGAGGGCCACGTGGTTTCTAACAGGTCCTCAGAGCTCCCATCAGCCCCTGCGGCTCACAGATAAGGCCGCCGCTGCCGATCGACGGCTCGGCTTCAGCTGCCGTGTGATAGAAATAGAAACCGACCCACCGACTGATAGAAACTGACTTAGATCTGCAATCTTAAAGAAGCACAGAGCCACAAGACAAAAAAAAGTCCTGAGAGTTTAGTTTGTAGTTAAAACGTAACGTTTCATTACATCTGACAAATTGTTACAGGAACCTGGAATTTGTATTTACACAGTTGTGTTGGCAAATCACACAAAATACGAATGTGTAAATATTGTTGCTATAACGCAGGTTACAAATGATCTTCTGGAGCTTTGATGAAGAAGTTTTCTCTGACTCTCTCTGGACCATTGTTCCTCTGAATCCTGCCATTCTGTCAGTTTGACAGGATTCTGAATGCTTTCTGTTCAAACTCGGGTCAGTCAGTTATTCTAGAAGCATGCTTTAAATATATTTATATAAAATCTGTGAACATCCCGACAGCAATCAATAAATCAAACACTGACAAATAACAGAAAATAAATCCAGTATCTGTGGCTGCTGCAGGCCTCTAATAAGCTGCCCAATGGTTTTATTTGACCCGTATGAAATGATTGGACAGGCTACCTGTCTGTCTACAAACGTACCCGTCTGTCTGCTTCCACTCCGACCTTTGCACTCTGCATCACTGCGTATGACCGGAGTCTTCCACAGGGCCACATGATGTTTTGCTAAAGCTGTTAGTGAGCTAGTGGAACATGTGATGCTGATCAAATCTAAAAACCAAACACATTTTAGTACCAGATTCTTTGTTACCAGCCGGGTCCTTGGTCTCTGTATCGTTTGGTCATTCAATTTTCCTTTCAGAAACAGGTATTAAAATACAAAAAGCTAGTGTTTATTTGATTTTTGTTTTAAAAAAATTTTTTTAAATTGAAATACAGGGCGTTTTTCTTTTTCATGGTCAAAAAGAGATGAGCCACATTTAGAAGATCTATTTCATATAACAAAAAATAAAATCACTAGAAAACATAAAACGGAAAAAAGGCCTGTTTGTTCAGATTCTGAGACTGGATGTTGTCACTTACAGGACGGTGCTGTGCAGAAGAAACAGTAGGCTAGTCGGCTACAGCGGGTAATCTACCGCGACACATGGACATGGAACTATGCAACTACAGTCAGTCAATGAGTAAATTTAAATTTTTTGGTTTCCAATTTTAAATTGAAAAACTGGCCACAAATCCTTTTCTGTTTTTATGATTTTCGACTTCGAAATGGAAACTGAATGCCAGCAAAGTACATGGACCAATGTGTGTCCAAGATTTGTCTTTTAAAAGTGCTGCTGGAAGTATTTTCATTCAGAGCACATTAGTGTCGTGAGGGACGGATGGACTTTATTCAGCAGCAGGACGTTGGGCTGTAAATATTTGATTATGTTTGATATCATTTTATTGAAACATTCTGAAGTATGTTTGTTGTTTTACTGATTCATCTGGATTATGTTTGAGTTTGTAACTGAATTATTTTCCTCTTTATTTTCTCATTGTGTTTGTGTTTGTCTCCTTTTTCCTCTCTGTGTGAAACAACAATAAACCTGCTGGAATATCTGATCAACATATAAATAAATAGAATCTGAAATAAATCCCTCAGTTCAGTGTGTTTGTGACTGTGGCTGAGATGGAGGTGAAACATGTGAACCTGGGCTGTGGTTTACTGCTCTCTTCCTGTCACAAACACTGTTTGACGTCTGTTCATCTGTTGGTTTTTGTTCAGGCTGCTCGGATCATTTCTCACTGTGGGGATCACTCTTCCAACAGGAGCAGTAGTAGGTGGCTGAATGAAGAAGTTTAACTGTCTGGATCTTCAACTCCCAGCCGTTCTGAATATTCACAGCTGAGAAATCATCTTCCTGAGGATGATCGTACCCTTTACCGATGTGACCACTATCCTTGTCAATATACAGAATCCTAGTGAATGTTTCTGTGTCTTTCTTCTGATACCACCATACCCAGCTGTCGTCACACTGGTCAGTTCCTCGACAGCTGAAGGAGACGTCTCCATCAACTTTCCTGGTCAATGTTAAATCGTCCTGAATCAGCTGTGCTGCCATGGCAACCAGCGCTGTAGAGAATCAGACAGATAGACGAAGGTCAGTGTGACAGTGTTTGTTCCAGGTGGACTTTGTTGGCTCCTGATTGGCTGGAAACACTCACCTGAACACAGACAGCACAGAGCAGCAGCTGGGAGGAAAAGCATTTTGTGCAGTGATGTTTCCTCTGGTGAACCTGGGGAGAAGTGGCGCTCTGACGCAGCTGAGGCCGAACCAGGACCAGCTGCCAGATCAGACGAGGGCCACGTGGTTTCTAGGAGGTCCTCAGAGCTCCCATCAGCCCCTGCGGCTCACAGATAAGGCCGCCGCTGCCGATCGACGGCTCGGCTGAAGCTGCCGTGTGATAGAAATAGAAACCCACATTCATGTGAGCAGCACAGGTTGGTGGTGAATTTAGTAGCACAGACTGTTATCTGTTGTTGAACAGCTGTAATGAAAAGACAAAAGGACAAATCCACAAAACTCCTGGACTGTGATTTGAAGCCTTAAAGGTCCCATATCATGAAAAACAGGTTTTCTCTGGTCTCTACATATATAAGCTGGTCCTCCCTGAGCTGCCAACACCCAGAATGAGGAAAACAAGTGATTCCTGCATGGTCTCTGCAGCCCACCCACTGGTAACACGGCGCTCCTACAGGCTGTTCAGATTCTGCTCCTTTCGTTACGTAACGAAAGGAGTCGTTTACATAGTCCGACCTCCTCTGCACGATGATAGGAGATATCTGAGGGGGGGGGGAGTTCATCACCGAGGTGAAGTTCGGTGTGTCCAGCAGTGAGACAGCAGCGTATCGCAATGTCGTCGCTAAAAGCTGGACATGCAAGTCGCTCTGTTGTTGGTTGTAAAAGTCAACATCAGTGTCTATATTCTGTCCCAGTCACAGAACAACAGCAGAGACAGTGGTTGCGTTTCATTTTTTAACAACAACGTGCCGGCTGCGGTTCATGTTAGCTTGTGTGTGTGCTAACCACTTAACATCGGACTGTTTCAGTAACGAGGGTCATTACAAAGCTGGCTTTGCCTCGACACTGACCCTCGTAAAAGGATCAGTCCCACCCATACCGGACTGTGTTGGAGCTTCCGCTAGCTGTTAGCCATTAGCTTCCTGGCAGTAACTGTAACAACACATAGAACAAACTCACATTATTCAGACTCACTAACCATTCTGGAACGTCCTGCTGCAGCCACAGAGTCTGTACTCTTCAGGAGCCTCTCCTTCTGGGTCCGATTTCAATCTGGGCCATAGCTATACATCCAACGTAAACATTAGCGCATGCTACTGCTAACGCAGGGGGAATCCTCTCCCTGAAAAGGGCTCTCCAAGTAGGCGTTGACAGACGGAGCTCATTAGCATTTAAAGGTGCAGGCACAGAAACAGACTGCTGTCAGGAGAGCGACTTTTAGACAGCTGAAGTTCAGGACCACACATGGGTTTGGGGCAATGCATATCGAATACAGAGTTTTTGGACTTCTGACAGCTGTGTGAAATTGATGAAAAACAGTCTAATATGGGACCTTTAAACGTCCCCTTACATTTCTGTCATTTCACTGAATCATTTAATTTCTATGACACATCAAACCTTTTCCACACACAGTTTCGCATCTTTATTGCGTCTCCTGGTTTAAAATGGTTTAATCTGTGAGGAGATGAAACATAATACAGAGTCTGACATAGAAAAAACAGTAACAGAAAACATTGAATAAAGACGCAGCTGTTTGTCTCATATTTTGAATGAATAGTGCTAAAGGAAAATAAACACTAATACAGGTAGTACTTCATTATATTCATGGACGTGAGCTCCAGGTGGGGGGTCACTGTTGGTCTCTGGGCTCAGTTCAACTTTGTGTGGGTGGAGGGCTCAGTGGAAAAAAGGCTTCCAGACAACAAGAGAAAAGACAAAGCAGTCCAGAGAGGGAGAGGAGTTGATGAGTGTGTACAGCAGCAGATATGAATCTGTTCTCAGTGGTTATTAGGACTCATAAAAAACTGTTGAGAGCCAACCAGCACTTCCTTTCCTGCAGCAGACGGGCTGTGTGGGTTTCTGCTCTGCAGCCTCCTCACCGTTAGCAGCACTTTTTCACATCAACAACACAATGACAGTTACAACAGTTACAGCGCTCAGTACTCACTGTCTCAGCTTCCATCTGTCTGATTCACCTGGGAGACAAACCTGGGAGCTGAGAAGCTGAAATAAAAGATCTGTTGATACTGTTTGATTGATTCTGAAAAGGTGACAGTTTACTGACAGTTTCTGCAGCCTGACACCAACTTGGAAGGCGACTGATGAAGCTGCTGTGTGATCATTTTATAGCAGTTGCAGCTTGAAAGCAGCTCGCTCTGCTGTTTGTTCATGTGTGTAAACAACAGTGTCATCAGCGTAGAGTTTGACATCCACACTGACACAATTATAAAAGGGGCTCAGCACTGAACCTGGTGGCACAGCCACACCTACTGACTTGTATATAATAGCTCTATGTTTCTGTTTGCTTCTCTTTCTTTAGCTTTGTTGTCCTTGTTTAGCTGTATGCTAATATTCACATCTTCCTCTACATTTGTTCTTGCTGCTGTGTGAAAGTATATTGAGAGCTAATTACAACCAGAGTCAAATGACTTGTAGGCGTCAACATACATGGTCCATGAAGTTGATTCTGTTTCTGATGATTTGCTCTGAAGACAAACTGAAATCCATAAAAACAAGACTGTTTCTAAAACACACACTGTGATTTTTCACTTTATTGAGAATGTTCCACTGAAAGAATTGAACAAAGCTGCCACACTCTGCATAATGTATTAAAAAGAAAGACAAGAAGAGAAAATACTAAAACAATCAAATATCTAGCAGACAGCTAATGATTCAGCTTCATGTTCTATTATTATACAAGTCACAATTCAAAGTGGAAATAAACTAGAGGATGAAAATAACACTATACCACAGAATTTATACTCAGTCACTGCAGATATATATGTGTATATGTATTTATATATGTAGGATGACTGAATCTAACCTGTGCATCAAAAGATACATTTTACAACCAACCACAAAACATGAACATTGACATTTGTGACTGCTGATCAAAGTGATCAATGAGACGAACTGATGAGATTTGATGGTGAGAAAAGGCGAGCAGAAAACAGTCAGTCAGCATGTGAGCAGTTGGTGGACGGTCCCTTGTTTCAGAGGATCCTCAGCAGAGAGAGTCCACAGCAGTACACCAGACTCTTCACTATCAGCACTGTGTAGAGCACACAGAGCAGCTTCACCCTGCACTGAGACTGGAAGGACACTGACACACACACAGACAGACAGACAGGCAGACAGAGATAGACACAGTAAGACAGAGGGACAGTAAATTTCTTCAGAATGGTGCTCTGGTCAGTGATTGTGTTTGTACGTGAAGAACTCACCTGCTTGAGGCTGCGTTTTGCTGGATGTGGTGATGCTGCTTGTTGTCTGAACTGCAGCTGTATTCAAACATAAAGTTCATCCATACAGTTACACCACTGCATGAAGTCTGTTGTGACATTTTACTTCATATAAAGTAGACACTGTACAAATAAGCGTCATTTAATCTGACTAAGACCTGCATTTAATTAGTAACAAGGTTTAACTGTGACATTAAGTAATAATAATAACAACAACAATAATAATAATAATAATAATAATAATAATAGTAATAATAATATTATTAATAATAATAATATAATAATAATGATTTCCACCACAGAATTGTATTTGTTTTTAATGCAGTGCTGTCTGAGGCCTGAACATCACGGCCCTCCAATATTGGTTTTCTTCCTTGTCCCTTGCTACAGAGATTTCCTTACATTCTGTGAAACTTACAATGGTTTTATGTAATAGCGACAAAGCCCACAGTAACATATAATTAACAGAATTCACCTGCTTCAGGCTGCGTTACGATGGAGGTAGGTGGTGCGCTGGATGTGGTGATGCTTCTGCTTGTTGTTTGAACTGCAGCTGTATTCAAACATACAGTACATCCATACTGTTACACCACTGCATGAAGTCCACTGTGTCATTCTACTGCATATAAAGTCGCCACTGTGCAAATAAGCTTCATTTAATCTGACTATCCCTGTTTTTAATGAGTAACAAGGTTTAACTGTAACATTCAGTCATAATAAAAACAACAACAGTTAAAATAATAGTAACACAGCAGTGTATCAGAGACCACATTATTCTAAATTCTCTGATGCTTCAGGTGTAGATGGCAGATTAGAAGGTTCTTCTCCTCAGCTTCTGCAACACTTTCCTGAGGTCATCTGGACAGTTATAGAGTCGATTAGCCTGATTATTACTGTATAACAGAAACATGTAGCTGCAGCAGACAGAGAAGGACAAACAGCTGCTGCAGCCTGCACACTACTGCTTACAGCAGAAGGTCAGCATAACACATTATTACCTGCTTGTGATTACGCATTAGGAAAGTAAAAGAGGTTGCAGTTCAATTAAAAAGTTGTACATGCGAGGCAATGTGTCTAATTATTAGTTAGTGAATTTACAGCACAATGTCCAATACAGCTCTCTGCCGGTCCATCGAGGACCAACGCCACAGTGCAGGCCAGAGTCATGGCCAGATCAGAAGATTCTGTCTTTCTTCTTTCTTCTCAGCACATCACACTCATTACCTTGTTCTGTTTGGCCCTCCACTGTGCCCCCCTCATGCTGGACGGAGCAGCGGTATTTATACGTGTCTAGAGCGTCCCGATCAAGCTGCAAGATGGTGGCAGTGCATCCCGACTCGCTGAGCTCCAGCTGCTCTCCCTCAGCAGGGAGCGACTCCACCTGATCCTCCTTTCGTCTTTTCCAGGAGAAGCGGACCAGAGGAGGAAACATGTCTGAGGCCACACACAGCAGGGAGCTCCTCCCCTCCAGGTGGGCTCTGGATGCTGCTGGGTACACGCTCACCACGGGCTTCACTACCTGCTCATCTGAAGTTTGACAGCAGCAACAAGCAGCACAGACACACATTGACACAGTCAACAGCAGCTTACAGCACTGCACTGCATTCAGTGTGATCCTGGAAACTACATGGACTCTGATCACTAAACTACTCATCAATACAGCACAAAGTTCAACACATAGACTGGATTCACCTGCACATCCAACACACTCATCATGTCATGTCATCATATGTTATATGGGGACAAACAACATTATGTGTTCAGCACTTCTTTCTTTCAATGTGCACATTCATCATTATTATGACTCTTACTAATAATAATATAACATCATATTTTCATACAATGGAAAATCTTCATCTGTATCATGATAAAAGACAGATAAGGACATATTTACCCTCAAGTTAATACGCGTTGACATTTTAATGTTTACATTATCCACCACATATTATAAATATTTAAACAAAATGCATCTTGAATTTCATGTTGTTCATGAATATTTACACTTGATACACAATTACAAATACATGTTTTCATAGGACTAATGTGAAAAAATGTGTAATTTCATATAAAAGAAGGTAGAACTTTGTTGGTTTAATGATATAAAATACGATATAATTATCAAAATGGTATTTATATATTCTTGCGTTCACATAAAATGCTTTTGAAAGTGGTTAAAACATGTCTAACATCTGACAGATTTACCATCATGTACTTTAGTTCATCCGTTAAAGAAAAACAAATCAGTTCATCAGTAATATTGTAACTTTTTTTCAGTATTTTTACATTTATACACAATTTATACTCAAATGTTCAGACATGTTAAAAATGAATGATAACTACTTTGTAATATAATTTAAAGAAATGTGAGAATGTATTGATACTTTACAGGAACTTCATGTATGATTAAATTGAATGTGACAATATAATACAAGATAATATAATATCATATACTATACTATACAACAATATAATATAATACAATATAATATAACATAATATAATATGAATATTAAAAACTGTATGTCGTACAAAATATTTACATTATGCGTTGCTTACACATTTACTTTTGAGTATTCGAAATGTTATCATACATTGAAATATAAATGTATTTATTTATTATTATACATGAATTATTTAAAAATCAATCAACATAGAACATTCATATTTTCATGTACCCTTGTATATCATGCTGTATCTTTTTTTTAAATTTTATATTTAAGTATAATTAGTATATTTTATATATATTGTGATGTCATATTCCGTGTACTTGTTTTTGTGTATTAATTCATTTTACACCTAAAGACATTTGTACCATTAAATAAAATACAACTGCTATGAGGTCAGTTTGACAAATTCATAATTAATTATTTATGACCGTATACAACATATTTAAAATCATATGTTCATCAAATACATTTACTGACGTATATTAAATGATGTTTAATATCATATATAATGTTGTATTATAAAAACAAGAGATGGTGCTGAATTACTGAGAGGATCAAATACTGCATATTTGTGACATTGTCAATATCAAACTTTTTCTCTATGAATCAGTTTGATCTCCTGCAGAAATAAAGAAGAACTTCAGCTGTGCAGTGAGATTTAAACATCTTTTCAGGAGTTATGAACCTTTTTATGGAACAATAGCTGCACGGCTGCAAGAATTCTCTACAAATTATGAACAAACTAACATGTAAAGCCTGAAGCAGCAGAAACTCATTAAAAATACATTTTCTACTTGTTCATTAAACAACTGAAGGAAAATGAAGCTTTATTCTTACCTGTTACAACCAGTTTAGTTCCAGAGCCAAAGATCAGGTAAAGCCATCCTGTTCCCCACAGTGAGACAGAGTAATACAAAAACCTGTGTGCTGTTGAACGTGTCGGCTGAGGTGAACGAGTCCAAATGATGAAGCAGGATCATGTTTCAGCTCCATGATGTGTTTCTCTAATGTTCATATCAACATGACTGTCTCTTCTTTTATTGTCTTTTTAGACACACTAGCAGTGTTGCTCTGTGGATGCTAATGTCTGTGGCTCCACTGCTTTAGTCCACATGGATTGGACCTGGACCAAAGGATGGATGGATGGACTGACATGACATTCTCTACAGACATTCTTGGTCCCCAGAGGATGAACTTCATTCATTGACTTTGTTGATTCTGACTTGTTATCTAGCTCCACCAGCAGGTCCACCTGTTCCTGTTTCCTTTTCTGCGGGTCAGCAGACTCGCTCCAGAGCCGGACCGGTGGTCTTTCCTGATCCCCGTCCAGACCTCCAGCTGCCGGCCTCCTGCTCTGCCTTGCAGCAGTCCTCTGTTCCTGTTCTGCAGCAACCTGTCTGAGCTGAGCTGCAGCTGTCTCCAGTTCCTGTGCTGAATCCGTCTCCTGTGGCTGTGGTTCTGTAACCTCTTGTTTTCCTGACTCTGACAGCTCCACCAGCTCCAGTGGCAGCTCCTGCCAAATCTCTCAGGGGGGCAACTGTTGTGATGATGTCTAAGGTGACTCAGGTAAATGAAGGCAGCTGATATTGTTATGTTGCAGTGAACTATTTGTACAGTTTGGATGAACATTACACAGTGATCATCAACAGATGGGTCGACATTCAAGAGTTCACCCTCAAGACACCTTTAGATGTAAAGGTAACTACATGTTAGAGCTAATAAAAGACAGTGGCACTGGGCCTGATAATGTGCAATTAATAAAACTATTCACAGTTCAACTGTGGAGATACTGGGGAGATATAAATGCAGAGTTGGGAATGTGCATTTCACTGCCTGTGGGAAGAAACTGTTCTTCAGTCTGTTAGTTTCAGATCTGATAGATCTATGTCTCTTCCCAGAGGAGAGGGGGGAGAACAGTCAATGTCCATGGTGAGTGGGGTCCTAATAATACAGCTGGCTCTCTTTTGGAGTCGGCCAGTGTAAATGTCTCTGAGAGGGGGTAGTGTCGTCCCGATGACATGCTCTGCTGTCCTCACCAACCTCTGCAGGTCCTTTCTGTCCTGTGCAGCTGGAGAACCACACTGTGCAGCAGCAGGTCAGGAGGCTTTCTATCACTGACTGATAGAAGTTGGTCAGCAGGTGTTGACCACCTGACAAGAGATGTGTGACGCTCATCTCCATGTGTGATCCAGGTGAGGTCGGCCGAGATGTGAACCCCAATGACCTTAAAGGTCTCTACCCTCTCTACCTCCTTTCTGTGCATGTAGAGGGCAGAGAGCTCTGTTTGTTTGAATTTCCAGAAATCCACAATTGGTTCCTTGGTTTTTCAAGCTGTTTAAATCCAGGTTATTGTCTGAACACAACTCTGTTAGATGTTGAATCTCCTCCCTGTAGACTGACTCCTTGTTAGTTGTTATCAGTCCTACAATGGTCGTGTCATCAGCAAATTTGACGATGCCGTTGGTGGGGTGGATAGGGGAGCAGTCATGCATGAAGAGGGAGTAGAGGGAGAGTGTGTCAGTGTTCAGGATGACAGTGGATGATGTGCGGCCTCCCATCCTGACGTTTTGTGGCCTGGTGCGAGGAAAATCCAGTGCACAGTGAACTGTCTAAGCCCAGGTTGCTCAATTTGAGGGGGATGACCGTGTTAAATGCTGAGCTGAAGTCCACAAACAGCACTCTTTCATTTGTGTTGGGCTGATCCAGGTGTGTAAGGGCTGACAACATGTACTGTGCACCTGTTACTGGAATATTTTTATTTGATGCTACTTTATCCTTCTACCCATAGGCAGATATTTGACTTGTTACTCAACTACATTTATCTGACAGCTTTAGTTACTCTTTTCAGATTACAGTTTTTCATCACCTTCCTGTCCAGTGAAAACTATGACTCTCCAGATGTGTTGATGTTGAATGTTTGTTAGAAGCTGAAGGATGAAGTCTTCCTTTATGTGTTGAATACATCCTCCTCCTTGTTCAGCTAAATAAACTTGTATAGAATGTGATGCATTGCTTCAGATTAAAGTAGAGCTGAGCCAAAAGGCAAAGCTCTTGATTTAACCGGTCAATCTACGTTCCTACCCTCACCTATAGTCATGAACTTTTGGTCATGACCGAAAGAATAAGATCCCGGATACAAGCGGCCGAAATGAGTTTCCTCCGCAGGGTGGCGGGGTGCTCCCTTAGAGATAGGGTGAGGAGCTCTGTCACCCAGGAGGAGCTCGTAGTAGAGCCGCTGCTCCTCCACATCAAGAGGAGCCAGCTGAGGTGGCTCGGGCATCTGTTTCGGATGCCCCCGGGACGCCTCCCTCGAGAGGTGTTCCTGGCATGTCCTGCCGGGAGGAGACCCCGAGGAAGACCCAGGACACGCTGGAGTGACTTTGTCACTCGGCCGTCCCCTGGAATGCCTTGGGAGGCCTCCTACTGGAGGAGCTAGAGGAAGTGTCCGGGGTGTCCCTTCTCAGGCAGCTGCACCCGCGACCCGGCCCCGGATAAGCGGACGACAATGGATGGATGGATGGATCTTCCTGATAACTATGACGACTGTGCCGTATTTGTCTGAACAACACGATGGATTTCCTTCTCTGAGTTGTGGTAATCATGTCGTGATGCTGCAACTGATTTGATAAGGTGTTCAGAAACAGGACACACTGTTGGAAAAGCTTGTAGAGTTCAATCATTTATGAAGAAAATTACGACAATGAAGATGATGATGATCAGGAGGGCGATGCCCTCTCCCCCTCTATCAGTCGGCCGCCCCATAGAGATCCTCCTTTACCAGCGGTCCCACCAGTCCTCTAGAGCTGCTCCAGCAGCACCACGGGCCTTCAGGGTCGTCTTGCAGAGCGGCTCTACCAGTCTGGTTGCTTTCCAGCCCAGCCTCCAGTGTGGATCCATCTGTGTCACCAGCGTCCAGGCCTTCACCCTCCAGACCTGCTCTGTCCATTGTCCTGAGGTCTACAGCTCCACATGTGTCAGCACCATATCACTGACTTTAGTCCAACTGGATCATATTTTATAGACCAAATGTTTTCTGGTTTTCCCTCTGATGTCCTCCGGCCGCTCTGCTTCCCCCTGATGCTAACGTTAGCTATGACTTAGCTCTGCTACCTGACTCTGCTCGGAGCAGCGCCGGGGAGTGTTGGTGTTTACACCGCTGTCACAGCAGCTTCAGACTGCCAGGAGGAGGAGGGGTTTAGGTCCGGTCCTGGAACAGGCAACAGAACCGGGCTCAGCAGCCTTCATGGACATCATGACAAAGGTGACAAGAAATTAAGAAAGACAGAGAGACAGTGACTGAGTGAGAGACAAAAGACAAAAGACAGAGACTCAGACTGGCTTTTAGTGGTCAGAGACAGCTTCACTAAATAAAAGTCTGTAGACAGACGCAGAGCTGTTTTGTGTGAAGCACTTGTTCAAACTTTGAGAGCCACACGAGAAAAAAGGCCTGAGAGTTTAGTTTGTAGATAAAACGTAACGTTTCATTACATCTGACTACTTGTTACAGAAACCTGGAATTTGTATTTACACAGTTGTTTTGGCAAATCGCACAAAATACAAATGTCTAAATATTAGGGGTGTGCATTGGCACTGCCCTCACAATTCGATTTGATTACGATTCACCAGGTAATGATTCGATTCAATTCGATTCTACGATGCATTGCAATGCATCAAAATTCTACTGCACACAACAAGGCAAATTTTTCATCAGTCATGAGGCAATACGAGCAGTCAGATATTGAACAACAGATTTTATTGGCTGCTATGTGTGTATTACCTCCGGTTTCCCCAGGTGTTCCCCTCTATTAATCCAAACCCATGGACAGTTTATAATCATATGGATGCTGTTATAATGTGTAGTGATTGAGATCCTGACCCACCAAACCTCCTGGAAAGTGACGGAGTCAAGTTTTTCACGCTAAATTACATAATTGTACATAATCACCATCAGTAAACAGGACGCTGTCTGACTCTGTCACTCGCGGCGATGGAGGCTGTTTTCTGGGGGAAAGTTCCCTGAAGTCTCGGTCCTGAAGGTTGACGGTCACGGTGATTTATTTTTGTCACAAACACTCTGTGAGTTAAAGTTTTTTGCCAGTGACAGACGCTGTTTTTTGAGCAGAAATGTGAGGAAGAGTCGGGGGTACAGGCGGGAGGACAGACAGTTACAGTTACTACGTTACCTTTGTTCGGTCCTGTAACGTTGCTTTGTGGGACATTTCTCTGTATTTAGTTGAGTGAAGGACCTGTGTAGTTAGCAGACTGTCAGACCAACACGCCCTCGCTCCGCGCCTCCGGATTATCCGTTCACACTGGGACGGCTCTCCAATAATGCGGCTCTGATACTACCTCGAGAGGCGGATCAGAGCCGGAGCTGAAACCTTCACACAGAGGAGGATGCAGAGAATTGGCGCAGGATCCCCGCATGCAAACGGCAGTGTGAAAGGGGCTTCTGTTGTTGTTATGCTAGCTAGTCCTGCCGCTTAGCATGTAGCTACAGGCTGCGCATGTCATTGCAACGTTGCTCCGGAAATGCCCCCGGAAGTAATTGAAACTTCACAACTTTATTGTCCACTCAAGGCCAAAAAATAAACAGTGACATAATCGATTATGGCACGACGCCGCATCGATGCTGAATTGATTATTGTTGACACCACTACTAAATATTGTTGCTATAACACAGGTTACAAATGATCTTCTGGACCTTTGATGAAGAAGTTTTCTCTGACTCTCTCTGCTCCATTGTTCCTCTGAATCCTGCCATTCTGTCAGTTTGACAGGATTCTGAATGCTTTCTGTTCTAACTTGGGTCGGTCAGTTATTCTGGAAGCATTTTGTTCATTTATATAAAATCTGTGAACATCCCGACAGCAATCAATAAATCAAACGCTCTGACAAATAACAGAAAATAAATTCAGTATCTGTGGCTGCTGCAGGACTCTAATGAGCCCGTCCAATGGTTTTATTTGACCCGTATGAAATGATTGGACGGGTTACCTGTCTGTCTACATACGTACCTGTCTGTCTGCTCACACTCTGACCTTTGCACTCTGCATCATTGCGTATGACCGGAGTCTTCCACAGGGCAGGTGATGTTTTGCTAAATCTGTTAGTGAGCTAGTGGAACATGTGATGCTGATAAAATCTAAACACCAAACACATTTTAGTGGCCCGTGTTTTTTGAGGCCATTGGATTTAAACTCATCCCTGAACTGAATCCCTCGATCGGCCCTCCAGTCACCAATCTCAAACCCTCCTCCAGAAACCTGGGTGTAATCTTTGACAACAATTTGCACTTTGACTCACAGATAAACAAACTTGTACAATCCTGCTTTTTCCAACTCTGGAACATCTCAAAAATCAAAGTGATGCTAACAACCTGGCATCTTGAACTCCTAATCCACTCCCTTATTTTCTCTCACCCTGACTATTGCAATGCTCTCTTCACCTGTCTCACCTGCAGCCCTGTCTCACCTGCAGCTCGTACAAAACACTGCAGCCAGACTACTAACCAGAACCAATCGCAGATCCCACATCACACCAATTCTTGCATCCCTTCATTGGCTCCCGGTAAAATACAGAATAGACTTCAAGACACTACTCCTTTGTTTTGAAAAAAGTGTTTTATAAATAAAAACTTACTTACTATATGTCCAAGATTTGTCTTTTGAAATGTCCTAAAGTGAAATGATGTGGTGAAATGTGCTGAAAGGTGTTAAACAACAAGTGCTGCTGGAAGTGTTTTCATTCAGAGCACATTAGTGTTGTGAGGGACGGATGGACTTTATTCAGCAGCAGGACGTTGGGCTGTAAATATTTGATTACGTTTGATATCATTTTATTTACATATGATGTATGTTTATTTTACTGATTCATCTGGATTATGTTTGAGTTTGTAATTGAATTATTTTCCTCTTTATTTTATCATTGTGTTTGTGTTTGTCTCCTTTTTCCTCTCTGTGTGAAACAACAATAAACCTGCTGGAATATCTGATCAACATATAAATAAATAGAATATGAAATAAATCCCTCAGTTCAGTGTGTTTGTGACTGTGGCTGAGATGGAGGTGAAACATGTGAACCTGGGCTGTGGTTTACTGCTCTCTTCCTGTCACAAACACTGTTTGACGTCTGTTCATCTGTTGGTTTTTGTTCAGGCTGCTCGGATCATTTCTCACTGTGGGGATCACTCTTATAACAGGAGCAGTAGTAGGTGGCTGAATGAAGGAGTTTAACTGTCTGGATCTTCAACTCACAGCCGTTCTGATTATTCACAGCTGAGAAATCGTTTATTTGAGGATGACCAAACCTGTAACCTATGTTACATTTGCTCTTGTCAATACGAAGAATCCTCGTGAATGTTTCTGCGTCTTTCTTCTGGTACCAGAATATCCAGCCGCTATAACACGGGTCAGTTCCTCGACAGCTGAAGGAGACGTCTCCATCAACTCTCCTGGTCAATGTTAAATCCTCCTGAATCAGCTGTGCTGCCATGGCAACCAGCGCTGTAGAGAAGCAGACAGATAGATGAAGGTCAGTGTGACGGTGTTTGTTCCAGGTGGACTTTGTTGGCTCCTGATTGGCTGGAAACACTCACCTGAACACAGACAGCACAGAGCAGCAGCTGGGAGGAAAAGCATTTTGTGCAGTGGTGTTTCCTCTGGTGAACCTGGGGAGAAGTGGCGCTCTGACGCAGCTGAGGCCAAACCAGGACCAGCTGCCAGATCAGACGAGGGCCACGTGGTTTCTAACAGGTCCTCAGAGCTCCCATCAGCCCCTGCGGCTGACAGATAAGGCCACCGCTGCCGATCGACGGCTCGGCTGAAGCTGTATTAGAAATAGAAACCGACTGATAGAAACTGACTTAGTTCTGCAACCTGACTCTGAATCTATAGAAGCACAGTGCGACATGACAAAAAAACGTCCTGAGAGTTTAGTTTATAGTTAAAACGTAATGTTTCATTACATCTGACAAATTGTTCCAGAAACCTGGAATATGTATTCACACAGTTTTGTTGGCAAATCGCACAAAATACAAATGTGTAAATATTAGGTTACAAATGATCTTCTGGAGCTTTGATGAAGAAGTTTTCTCTGACTCTCTCTGGACCATTGTCCCTCTGAATCCTGCCATTCTATCAGTTTGACAGGATTCTGAATGCTTTCTGATCAAACTCGGGTCGGTCAGTTATTCTAGAAGCTTTTTTTGTTCCATTTATAGAAAATCTGTGAACATCCCGACAGCAATCAATAAATCAAATGCTCTGACAAATAACAGAAAATAAATCCAGTATCTGTGGCTGCTGCAGGCCTCTAATAAGCCGTCCAATGATTTTCATTGACCCGTATGAAATGATTGGACAGGCTACCTGTCTGTCTACATACGTACCTGTCTGTCTGCTCGCACTCTGACCTTTGCACTCTGCATCACTGCGTATGACCGGAGTCTTCCACAGGGCAGGTGATGTTTTACTAAAGCTGTTAGCGAGCTAGTGGAACATGTGATGCTGATCAAATCTAAACTCTAAACACTTTTTAGTACCAGATTCTTTGTTACCAGCCTGGTCCAGGTATTTTGCAGCCATTCTATTTCACGACTCGTTTCCCATAGTTCGCCAAATCCGACAAATTACTCCATCAGCTCATCTGGATCATCGTCACCACCTGTGAATATGGATTGTATGATTTATGAAAGCCTGTAAATGAAGTCAGTGACAGCTCCCACAGAATCGCTTCACTCCATATCCTCATTGTGAGTCCTGATCATGATGCAGGCCGAGTTCACTGTAACTACACTTCAATGAATAAACAGTGTTCACCTGTCAAACTTCCATTTTCAAACAATATCCCAGGTTGACGGATTCAACTGACTGTTGCACATGATCTGAGCACGTGAAGCAGTCAGTCAGTGCGTTTACATGCACAGCTTAGTCAGATTACAGCCATAGTTTGACTATGCTGCTCAATCAGACAACTGCAATTGTCCAAGTATACATGCCGGAGAGAAAATCTAATTATTGGCCAGAGCATGTCATCCCTCGGTATGATAGGTGGCGCTGTACCCATTTCAGCTAGTGACAATAATCCACCTCCAGCTGACCTCGTTACATCACCAGCTGCCTCGGCATTCGAGAAAGATGGCGTACAAATAGCGAGTAGAAGCTACATCTTTGTACAATTCGTAACCCTACTTCCGGCTCACAGGCCCGGGGAAAAAAGTCCAGAGCCTGTGCAGAGCACAAAATCCAATCTGATCTGATGGAGCGTGTACATGCAGGAGTAATGCAACTATCAATCGAATAATCTAAGTTTGTTAATTCGACTACGAGAAATCCAATCCGGTCCGATTTTAGTCAGACTAAGGTGTATACAAGCATTTTAAAAATCCAATCATAGTCGGACTAACCCAATAATTCGGTTTTCTTGAGTGTCATATAAACGCAATGAGTGTGATCGAACACACCAGAAAGTTTTTTGTGGACGAGAAACGTTGAAGTTTTTGTTTTTTCCTCATGTCCCTTTACAGGCTTCGTACCAAAGTGGTCAGTCAGAGCTGAAGATATATCACCACAGGATCTCACTTAACCTCCTGGCTGTTACTGGAGAGGTACAGAGCCCCAGAGAACAGTATATTCATATAAACACATGATGAGGACTTCAGAACTTTGAGATCTTCTCATGACTGGACGTAGCCTACAGATCACCAGTCAGCTCTATGGATGTGATCAGGACGACTACGCTGGTCTCAGGATCAGATCAAGTGTTTTGGTGTCAAAGAGTTGGGTCGTGGGTCCAAGATTTGTCTTTTAAAAGTGAAATGATGTGGTGAAATATGTTGAAAGGTGTTAAACAACAAGTGCGGCTGGAAGTGTTTTCATTCAGAGCACATTAGTGTTGTGAGGGACGGATGGACTTTATTCAGCAGCAGGACGTTGGGCTGTAAATATTTGATTACGTTTGATATCATTTTATTTACATATGATGTATGTTTATTTTACTGATTCATCTGGATTATGTTTGAGTTTGTAATTGAATTATTTTCCTCTTTATTTTATCATTGTGTTTGTGTTTGTCTCCTTTTTCCTCTCTGTGTGAAACAACAATAAACTTGCTGGAATATCTGATCAAAATATAAATAAATAGAATATGAAATAAATCCCTCAGTTCAGTGTGTTTGTGACTGTGGCTGAGAGGGAGGTGAAACATGTGAACCTGGGCTGTGGTTTACTGCTCTCTTCCTGTCACAAACACTGTTTGACGACTGTTCATCTGTTGGTTTTTGTTCAGGCTGCTCGGATCATTTCTCACTGTGGGGATCTCTCTTATAACAGGAGCAGTAGTAGGTGGCTGAATGAAGGAGTTTAACTCTCTGGATCTTCAACTCACAGCTTTTCTGATTATACAAAGCTGAGAAATCATTTTTCTGAGGATGATTGTACCCTTTATATATATCACCACTATTCCTGGTAATATGAAGAATCCTTGTGAATGTTTCTGTGTCTTTCTTCTGGTACCAGTATGCATAGCTGTCGGCACACTGGTCAGTTCCTCGACAGCTGAAGGAGACGTCTCCATCAACTCTCCTGGTCAATGTTAAATCCTTCTGAATCAGCTGTGCTGCCATGGCAACCAGCGCTGTAGAGAAACAGACAGATAGATGAAGGTCAGTGTGACAGTGTTTGTTCCAGGTGGACTTTGTTGGCTCCTGATTGGCTGGAAACACTCACCTGAACACAGACAGCACAGAGCAGCAGCTGGGAGGAAAAGCATTTTGTGCAGTGGTGTTTCCTCTGGTGAACCTGGGGAGAAGTGGCGCTCTGACGCAGCTGAGGCCAAACCAGGACCAGCTGCCAGATCAGACGAGGGCCACGTGGTTTCTAACAGGTCCTCAGAGCTCCCATCAGCCCCTGTGGCTCACAGATAAGGCCGCCGCTGCCGATCGACGGCTCAGCTGAAGCTGCCGTGTGATGGAAATAGAAACCCACATTCATGTGAGCAGCAACACATTCAGGTTGGTGGTGAATTTAAGAGCACAGACTGTTTTCTGTTGTTGAACAGCTGTGATGAAAAGACAAAAGGACAAATCCACAAAACTCCTAGACTGTGATTTGAAGCCTTAAACGTCCCCTTACATTTCTGCCATTTCATTTCTATGACACATCAAGCCTTTTCCACACACAGTGTCACATCTTTATTGTGTCTCCTGTTGTTCAGTCTCTTCATTGAAGCTACAGGATGTTTTACTGAGGGAAAGATTCAAAGCCAAGACTCCATCAAATGGAACATTTCAACATGTCTGCTGCATCATTTTACACACATTTCCCCAAAATCCAGCCTGACACATTTGGTATTGTTGTAAACTTTGGGATCTCCACCAGAACATCAGATAAAGTTCAGAGGGTCAGTTTGTAAAGACGAAGCCAGTGGAGGCTTCAGAAGAGTTGAAATCCAGCTGTGCTCCTCATATGTGAAGCAGTGGTTCTGGTTCTGTTCCCTGGAAGGAGCTCAGGGCTCTGCTCTCTACTTCCTCGATGTAGAGGTCAGCTAAATATCTAGCTCTGCTGAGTGCAGGTCATCTAAATAGTGCATGGCTTTCCTCTTAGCCAACTTAAATCTATGGAGGACACACGAATTATGCGTTCAGGAGTTCTACCTTCTGTTCTACCGTTGTTTTGGTCTGAACAGCAAGGCTGGTTTGCCTGTGGAAGATTAGAAGCAAACATCCAGCCAGGTTTTACACTCTGTGCCAGTGAAGAAATACATTGCTCTACACAGGGGCTCTCCATTGTTAAAAAAGTTGTCCAACAACAATCGGTGTGGCTGGCTATGGTGTTGTTTTCACAGACACTCTGTAGTGTAGCTTGGGGGGAGTACACTAGCCCAAACTGTGTTATGCCCTAAACTATGGGGGTAGCTTCCAGTGGAGGAGGGGTGGCTATGGCACAATCTATAGGCTCTTGTAGGCAAACAGATTCAGGCCAATAAAGATAAACACAGTTTACAAGCGTAACTTTGTTTACCAAACTTTAAACATGCACTACTGGGAATGCAATGTGGCAACAATCAGGGGATTATCTCTTAAAGTTGACCCTGGCTGAATCACGTGGTAGTAACAACTTAAATGCAAAACTTCTGTTTCACAGGGCTGGCAGCACGCTGTGGCTCTATCTTCAGCTCTATATCTTGAAATGCAAGGCAGTAACAGCCAGATATATAATTATGTGTATCTTGGGGGTGGTGGCACGTTGCAAATAACATGAGAAACACTTAAATGGTCATCAAATTATGGCAGCTTAACTACAATTCAATACAGGATATTCAAATGCTGAACTGAAATTCTTACACTTACTACATAACACTTAACTGGAATCGATAGCAGCAATAGCAAATGATTCAAACTGACCCAAAAGATTTTGGTTAATCAAATGGGTTGTAAATTTGATTGATAAATCAATCCTCATCACATTGCAATTGTTTGGAAGTACAAATCATCTACTCACGTTGTAGTGGTGTTAAATCTAAAGACTTTTGGCTAAAGGGTTCAAGATATAAATCTCAAATTTTTGCACTGTCCAAATTACAAGGTCAAATTAATGTTACACATATAAGAATGATCGCCAACAGTACAATGCCTCACACGTGGCACCGTTATCTGTTTCACCATGTTGATGTCTCACATGGGGCACCATAATGCTCATGCCTTGCATCAACAAGGCATAATCATGTAGTGCTCAAGAAGCATTAAAAGGGAGGTTTAGCTTAAATTTGGCTATGAATAATAATTAATAATCATCAAGGATCATTACATAATTATGATATACATAATGACCATGAATACATCAGTTTTTAACGAAGTGGGGGACAATGTTCATCATCTCATTTTGTGGAAAAAATAAAGCTTAACTTTCGTCAGAGGAGCTGATATGAGGCTGGAAAGACATGAAACATGTCATGTTGATGAGAAACTATCTCCTTTTTATTCATCCCGACAGGAAATTTAAATCTGAAAAACTTAAACATGAACTTAAACATGAACTGTAGGGTTAGGTCTCATCTGAACTTTAAAATGTATTTTAGTTTTCATGACTGTCTCACACTGAGGAATCACTTCACAGGCAGTGTTAAAGAACACAAGGAATAAAAGCAGCTTGTGACTCTTCAGGTGTACAACAATACACTCTACAATACTCACATGTCATATAAGAGGGTTATTGGCACATAACACGCAACACATGAGGAGAGACAATGTTTAATGTAAGATAGGAAATATCGAAACTAAAATCCCAAACCATGACAACAAGATACTTGATTTGATGTGAACAGACAGAACAATTCAATGGATATACTGACACTTCTTGTACATGCTGAGGTGATCGGTGAACAGGGTCTGCTATTTGTAGCTAACTGAAGGAACCATGAAAATGTAGAAGGTTGTGATAGTCAATCTGAGAAAACTTCGGACAATCAAGAGTATGAATAATTTAAGCCAATCTTTTTAATGTTTAATTAAAACATAACACGGGAAAGTGGTAAAATTAGACTTTGTCCGTCCCTCGTCCTTGTGTTTCTCAGCGGTCTCCTCTCCATATGGCTGCTGCTGCAAATTGCCCTGTTGCATGAACGAGCTCCTCCAACCAGAGAGTGTAACAGACACATCCTCAGCAGACATGAACCACTGAGGTGTCAGATCACAAAACACTCACATGTGTTGTGGAGGTGGCTGCTGACCAAGAAGCCTTTTGTCAGTTTTCTATGAGGACTTGTTGGCTCTCATCAACATCAAGTGTGAAATCTCTGATGGCTAAAATCACCATAAATAAAGTCCATGGATGTGAGCTCCAGGTGGGGGGTCACTGTTGGTCTCTGGGTTCAGTTCAACTTTGTGTGGGTGGAGGGCTCAGTGGAAAAAAGACTTCCAGACAACAAGAGAAAAGACAAAGCAGTCCAGAGAGGGAGAGGAGTTGATGAGTGTGTACAGCAGCAGATATGAATCTGTTCTCAGTGGTTATTAGGACTCATAAAAAACTGTTGAGAGCCAACCAGCACTTCCTTTCCTGCAGCAGACGGGCTGTGTGGGTTTCTGCTCTGCAGCCTCCTCACCGTTAGCTGCACTTTTTCACATGAACAACACAATGACAGTTACAACAGTTACAGCGCTCAGTACTCACTGTCTCAGCTTCCATCTGTCTGATTCACCTGGGAGACAAACCTGGGAGCTGAGAAGCTGAAATAAAAGATCTGTTGATTCTGTTTGATTGATTCTGTAAAGGTGACAGTTTACTGACAGTTTCTGCAGCCTGACACCAACTTGGAAGGCGACTGATGAAGCTGCTGTGTGATCATTTTATAGCAGTTGTAGCTTGAAAGCAGCTCGCTCTGCTGTTTGTTCATGTGTGTAAACAACAGTGTCATCAGCGTAGAGTTTGACATCCACACTGACACAATTATAAAAGGGGCTCAGCACTGAACCTGGTGGCACAGCCACACCTACTGACTTGTATATAATAGCTCTATGTTTCTGTTTGCTTCTCTTTCTTTAGCTTTGTTGTCCTTGTTTAGCTGTATGCTAATATTCACACCTTCCTCTACATTTGTTCTTGCTGCTGTGTGAAAGTATATTGAGAGCTAATTACAACCAGAGTCAAATGACTTGTAGGCGTCAACATACATGGTCCATGAAGTTGATTCTGTTTCTGATGATTTGCTCTGAAGACAAACTGAAATCCATAAAAACAAGACTGTTTCTAAAACACACACTGTGATTTTTCACTTTATTGAGAATGTTACACTGAAAGAATTGAACAAAGCTGCCACACTCTGCATAATGTATTAAAAAGAAAGACAAGAAGATAAAATACTAAAACAATCAAATATCTAGCAGACAGCTAGTGATTCAGCTTCATGTTCTATTATTATACAAGTCACAATTCAAAGTGGAAATAAACTGGAGGATGAAAATAACACTATACCACAGAATTTATACTCAGTCACTGCAGATATATATGTGTATATATGTATTTATATATGTAGGATGACTGAATCTAACCTGTGCATCAAAAGATACATTTTACAACCAACCACAAAACATGAACATTGACATTTGTGACTGCTGATCAAAGTGATCAATGAGATGAACTGATGAGATTTGATGGTGAGAAAAGGCGAGCAGAAAACAGTCAGTCAGCATGTGAGCAGTTGGTGGACGGTCCCTTGTTTCAGAGGATCCTCAGCAGAGAGAGTCCACAGCAGTACACCAGACTCTTCACTATCAGCACTGTGTAGAGCACACAGAGCAGCTTCACCCTGCACTGAGACTGGAAGGACACTGACACACACACAGACACACACACAGACAGACAGTGTTAATTTCACCTCTCACTGCACACACAGTCATTAGATCCATTATTCATATAAAAATATTTATAGTGGAGCTTTAAGATAAAATCCCCAAAGTTTTTATAACAGCCTCAAAAGCCAAAATGTAGTATAATGGCCCTAAAACGTGTTATTTGTCAGAGTGTGGAGTGAAAGCTCTCTCATTGGGATTAGTTGTGCTGTTGGACACTCTAACAGAATCAGGGAGTGTCTGTTTAAATCCTTGAATGATGAGCAGAAAGTGAACAGACTGATCTGCAGCTCTAACTGCAGCAGAACATTGGAGCTGTCCATGCAGAGAGGCAGCAGGTGATCTTACAGTCAGCTTGCTGCAGAGCTGGCAGGTCTGCTGGCTCTCTCTCTGGAGGACAGGAGGCTGCTGGAGCTGCTGGAACCTCTGAAACAGAAAAGAGTCCAAAAGAAATGTCAGTCCTCTGCTCCTCTGCTCTCTTTGACAGCGTCTCCACATGAAGCTGAATCACTGCTGAACACAGTCACCAAGCCTTCATTACCTTGTTCTGTTGGGGCCTCCACTGTGCCCCCCTCGTGCTGGACGGAGCAGCGGTATTTATACGTGAAGGTAGCGTTCCCGTCAACCAGCAAGATGGCGGCGGTGCGTCCCGACTCTCTGAGCTCCAGCTGCTCTCCCTCAGCAGGGAGCCGCTTCTCCTGATCCTCCTTTCGTCTTTTCCAGGAGAAGCGGACCCGAGGAGGAAACATGTCTGAGGCCACACACAGCAGGGAGCTCCTCCCCTCCAGGTGGGCTCTGGATGCTGCTGGGTACACGCTCACCACGGGCTTCACGACCTGCTCATCTGAAGTTTGACAGCAGCAACAAGCAGCACAGACACACATTGACACAGTCAACAGCAGCTTACAGCACTGCACTGCATTCAGTGTGATCCTGGAAACTACATGGACTCTGATCACTAAACTACTCATCAATACAGCACAAAGTTCAACACATAGACTGGATTCACCTGCACATCAAACACACTCATCATGTCATGTCATCATATGTTATATGGGGACAAACAACATTATGTGTTCAGCACTTCTTTCTTTCAATGTGCTCATTCATCATTATTATGACTCTTACTAATAATAATATAACATCATATTTTCATACAATGGAAAATCTTCATCTGTATCACGATAAAAGACAGATTATAATAAAGGACATATTTACCCTCAAGTTTAATACGCGCTGACATTTTAATGTTTACATTATCCACCACATATTATAAATATTTAAACAAATGCTAATTTCATGTATTTCATAAATATTTACATTTAATAAATAATTACAAATACATGTTTTCACATGACTAATGTGAAAAACATGTCATTTAATATAAAAGAAGGCAAAACGTTGTTGGTTTAATGATATAAAATATAAAAAGTTATGAAAATGTTTGTTTACAAAATCTAGAAGCTGCTTTAAATGTTATGTTAACATATATTCTATCATAAAATATACATTTACCGTCACATAAAATACTTTTTGAATTCATTACAACATGTTCAACATTTACCAGCATGTACTTTTGTTCGGCCGTTAAAGAAAAACAAATCAGTTGATCAATAATATTACAACTGTTTTCTCGGTATTTTTATGTTCATACACAATTACAAAGAAATGTTCAGATATATTAAACATGAATAATGACTGCTTTGTAATATAACATGAATGGAGATGAGAATTTATTGATTATTTTCAGTAACTTTACATATGATTAAATTAAATATGATAATATAATATAATATAATGTAATATAATATAATATAATATATAATAAAGTAATATAGTATAATGAGTCTTAATGAAAACAGTATGTCATACACAAAATTTACCATCACACGCTACCAATACCTTTACTTTTGAGTATTTGAAATCAAGTTTGGAATCATTATTTGCTTAAATTATATCTGAAATTGTTAATGAACATAATTATTATTATATTGAAATTATTTAAAAGTCAACATTTTCATGTGCCATTGTGTATCATACTGTATCAATTTTCTTAAATACTTTTTTTAATATATTTTAGTGTAATTTGTACACTTTATATTTTTAGTAATATCATATTCAGTGTCTGTTTTTCTTCATGTATGAATTTATCTCACACTAAAAAACATATGAACCATCATATAAAATACATTTGACCATTTAATAATTAATTATTAATGATCCTATACAACATATTTAAAGTTTTATGTTTTTCAAAGACATTTACTGTTTTTTACAAAAACAAGTGATGGTGCTGAATTACTGAGAGGATCAAATACTGTATATTTGTGACATTGTCAATATCAAACTTTTTCTATATGAATCAGTTTGATCTGCTGCAGAAATAAAGAAGAACTTCAGCTGTGCAGTGAGATTTAAACATCTTTTCAGGAGTTATGAACCTTTTTATGGAACAAAAGCTGCACGGCTGCAAGAATTCTCTACTAATTATGAACAAACTAACATGTAAAGCCTGAAGCAGCAGAAACTCATTAAAAACACATTTTACACTTGTTCAATAAAACAACTGAAGGAAAATGAAGCTTTATTCTTACCTGTTACAACCAGTTTAGTTCCAGAGCCAAAGATCAGGTGTACACCTCCTCCCACAGTGAGACAGAGTAATACAAAAACCTGTGTGCTGTTGAACGTGTCGGCTGAGGTGAACGAGTCCAAATGATGAAGCAGGATCATGTTTCAGCTCCATGATGTGTTTCTCTAATGTTCATATCAACATGACTGTCTCTTCTTTTATTGTCTTTTTAGACACACTAGCAGTGTTGCTCTGTGGATGCTAATGTCTGTCGCTCCACTACTTTAGTCCACATGGATTGGACCTGGACCAAAGGATGGATGGATGGACTGACATGACATTTTCTACAGACATTCTTGGTCCCCAGAGGATGAACTTCATTCATTGACTTTGTTGATTCTGACTTGTTATCTAGCTCCACCAGCAGGTCCACCAGTTCCTGGTCCTCAGTCTGCGGCCCAGTCGACACCTGTTCCTGCTTCCTTGTCTGCAGGTCAGCAGACTCGATCCAGAGCCGGACCGGCGGTCTTTCCTGATCCCCGTCCAGACCTCCAGCTGCCGGCCTCCTGCTCTGCCTTGCAGCAGTCCTCTGTTCCTGTTCTGCAGCAACCTGTCTGAGCTGAGCTGCAGCTGTCTCCAGTTCTTGTGCTGAATCAGTCTCCTGTGGCTGTGGTTCTGTAACCTCTTGTTTTCCTGACTCTGACAGCTCCACCAGCTCCAGTGGCAGCTCCTGCTCACGTTAGAGCTAATAAAGGACAGTGGCACTGGGCCTGATAATGTGCAATTAATAAAACTATTTACAGTTCAACTGTTGAGGAGATATAAATGCAGTGTTGGGAATGTTCAGTTTAAATTCAGCTGACTCAGGTGTCCCCCTGTCAATGTAATCTCGCGGATAGTTTATAATCATATGGATGCTGTTATAATGTGCAGTGACTGAGATCCTGACCAACCAAACATCCTGGAAAGTGACAAAGTTACATTTTTCACTCTAAATTATATAATTACATAACCTCCATCAGTGAATGCTGATTTCGGATGGAAATGTGTGAGAAGACTTGGTAGAACAGGTGGGAGGACAGATGGTATTTTTTCCTCATTTATTCCTCACACGGGCAGCTGTGGCTCAGTGGGCAGAGCGGGTCGTCTAGTGATCGGAAGGTCACTGGTTTGAATCTCGGCTCCCCCTAGCTGCATGTCGAAGTGTCCTTGGGCAAGATAAAGAACCCCAAATTGCTCCTGATGAGCAGTTGGCACCTTGCATGGCAGCCTCCTCCATCAGTGTGTGAATGTGGCATGTATTGTAAAGAGCTGTCGTTAGACTGGAAAAGCGCTATAAAAATGCAGACCGGGTCATGTAATGTTGCTTTATGGGACATTTCTCTCTATTTAGTTGTGTGAAGGACCTGTGTAGTTATCAGACTGTCCGATCGACCTCTTCTATACGCCCAGCCAGCTCACCCATTCACACGTGTTCTGTGTGCCAATACTGCACCTCTGATACCACCGGATCAGCACCATCCTGATGGAGCAAAATTTCACCCTCACTGCTTCCGAGACATTCACACAGAGGCAGAGAATTAGCGCAGATCCCCGCCACCAAACGTCAGTCTGAATGGGGCTACTGTCTGTGGGAAAAAAATTGTTCTTCAGTCTGTTTGTTTCAGATTTGATAGATCTAAATGTCTTCCCAGAGGGCAGAAGAACAGGTAATCTCCAGGGTGAGTGGGTTATTAACAATACAGCTGGGCCTTTTTTAAAGGTCGGCCAGTGTAAATGTCGTCCCGATGACATCCTGATGACACGCTCCTCTGTCCTCACGACCCGCTGCAGGTCCTTCCTGTCCTGTGCTGTGCAGCTGGAGAAACACCGTGCAGCAGGTCAGGAGGCTTTTTATCACTGACTGATAGAAGATGGTCAGCAGATGTTGAGGGAGGTGAGCGTGCTTTAGCTTCCTGAGGACGTTGGGCCTTCCCCACCTGATGAGAGATGTGAGTTCTCCAGGTGAGGTCGGCCGAGAAGTGAACCCCAAGGAACGTAAAGCTCTCTACCCTCTCTACCTCCTTCCTGTGCATGTAGAGGGCAGAGAGCATGTGCGTTTGGATTTCCAGAAATCCACAATCAGTTCCTTGGATTTTGGGGTGTTTAAATCCAGGTTATTGGTTGAACACCGCTCTGTTAGATCTGTTAGAGCAGTCATGGGTGAAGAGGGAGTAGAGGAGGAGGATGAGGACACATCCCTGTGGTGTGCCAGTGTTCAGGATGACAGTGGATGATGTGCAGCCTCCCATCCTGACGTTTTGTGGTCTGTTGAATGCTGAGCTGAAGTCCACAAACAGAACTCTTACATACGTGTTGGGCTGATACAGGTGTGTAAGAGCTGTGCTGACAGCATCCTCTGTCCACCTGTTACTTGAATATTTCCATTCGATGCTGCTCTTGCTGTGAAAATGTCATGAGCAGGGCCGCGTTCCTATTGGCCAGTCGGGTGAGAATCGTCTTTTGAGGTGTGGTCTGAGAACCCCATCTGGAGAGAGAGGGGTCCTCGGTCATGTCAACTAACCAGGAAAACCATGGGCACCTCACGCTTTGACCCACAGCTGACTGACCTCATGCTGAGTTCGGGCTGGATGTCAACATACTCTGCAGACTGTTTGATGAGCAGGCTGTACGACAGTGAACAGTTTTCACACCAACTTGGCTTCAGCTTAATAACGATTTATATGGCTGACACTGCATAAAAAGTGGGATTTTTGTCCCTGTAAACGCCCGGAAATCTCCCTAATTTTCGGCAGTTAACGACATTTTACAGCCTGTGAACATCACGTTCATCTGTGCCACATACTGACAGAAATGAACCATTACGAACGCACCACAACTATGTACAAAACATAATCTGCCCACACAACAAACAGGGAGCTCACGAGAAGCCCAAAATGCTGCAGCACTGTGAAGTGTCTGCTGCCTTGGAGATGTAGGTAACTGCCGGCCTTCTGTCTGAATTTTGTCTATTTTGCAGACGCCTGTCGCTCTGTACATCAGAATTGCCTCTATAATCTAGACCGCAGCGTGGCACAGAGCTCGGAGCATCCAGACACCCGCCGACTTCCTCCTCAGACATCAGGTCTATAGCGGCTCACTTCCAAAGGTCCACCTCATCCTCAGCTAGCACTCTGTGTCGCTTCCAGCAGCTGTAAAAACAATTAATAAAGACAATCAGTACTGCGCGAGGCACTGCGTATGGACACAACACATCTATTAATGCACCTGAAAAATAGTCACATTGACCGAAAACAGATCTAATCTAATAAGTCTTACCCTCTTTGTTCTCGATCGAGTCCGAGCTGAAATCCTCACAGCTTCCGTCTGCGATGGAAGATCTGGTTGTTTGAACCTGAAGCTCCTGTATACTGTCTTACAGGCAGCTGAAAAACAATTAAATGAGAGTGGTATGATTAAAAAAAACGTAAGTCACAGTTAAATGAAACAAGGAAGGAGAAAACAGTAAAAGTTAACGTACTTACACACGATGGCGTCATTATCGGTATCATGTAAATCTGGACTTGCAGACATAGCTCCGAGCTAATAGGAAGCAGCCTCGTTATGAGGCGAGGTTAGTCTGTGAAAACAAAATGCTTGCAGCAATAAACCTCCGTGTCCCTCTGCGGCAGCGAAGCGACCTGGCAAAGCTCCTCCCATCAGCGCAGGCCTCCTCTCAACAATGGCCAGTAGCCTAGCTCCTGCTAGTTCCTGCTGGCTCGCTCGGCCGAACTTGATTCGTGAATCGTGTCCAATAAAACACAAACACTTTGACTGTGATGGAGAGTCCAGCTCACACACTCACAGCACGTCGTCCGACAACAGTTCACAGTCCGTTAGTGATAAAACACGACACTGACGGACACACACAGTCCACTGTTAGCTGCTCGACGCCATTAACTCTCCGCTCCTTCTTCCTCGTCACTGACGCTCCGGTCAACCCGGAAGTGTAAAACTCTTTAAGGTCATGAACTCTCACACGTAATAAGAATTACTTTAACTTCTTTTAAACATTCGGAACCCATGAAATTAGATTTTAAAGTCACACATTTTAAACAGAAATTATTTATACATTTTTCTATCTTATTTATCTCAAAATATTTCATGCAAATTTGAACTTCTTAACAACTGGCGTTTTATCTTTAAATTAATAAAGTTAAAGAAAAAACAAAATGTGTGTATCCTTTTTACACAACATTGGCCATTGCTAATGACATACACAGTAGTTAATCTAGCATACTTTCATCAGATGAATCAATTTAAGCTAAAATTAAGTTTATAATTAGGCTATACTGAGCCTTATTTTATTAAAATGAAGTTAATACCTTTTAGAAAAATGTCACCTGAGGTAAAACTCCCCCTGCTACCCTGATTTACATTTGTATAGCTCCCAGCATTTTCATTGCATGTTAAAGCCTCCCCTAGAATTAGTGGGAGGGGGGTCATGGGGGGACAGCTGCCAAGCGAGGCCCACGTCAATTTCCGACAATTCACGGCAGTTTTCTGTGTTGCCTGCAAATTGCCTCGTGCAGCCGTAAACCTGAACTTCCACGATAATCTACAGTGCCGCATACTGACGAAAACCCCACTTTTCACGCAGTGTGGGAACGATGGCTTTCATTCAGTAACCATTTGAATGCAGTGTGGAATGTTTGAACCAGAATGTTTTTCCTGGTTAGCGGACATGGCCGAGGACCCCTCTCTCTCCAGACGGGATTCTCAAACCACACCTCCCAAAACGATTCTCACCCGACTGGCCAATAGGAGCGTGGCCCCGCCCATGACATTATTTTCACAGTGAGAGCAGAGTCTTGAGAGCAAAAAACTGCAGAAAAACGTTTTGAGAGAAAAACTTTTTTTTGAGAGAAAATGTTTACACACTGATAGCAAAAATATATATATAAGAGTAAAAAAAATATTTTGAGATATTTTTTTTTCTCAGAAATAATTTTAAAAATTTATATTTCTTTATGTTCTATAAGAAAATACTTTCTCCTAAAACTTTTTTTTTAGTCTCAAATATTATTATTTTTTGCTATTGGTGTGAAAACTTTTCTCTCAAATATTTTTTTTTCTCTCATAAAATGCTTTTTTTGCAAACAGTGTGATAACTTCTTCTCTCAAACATTGCACTGCTAACATGAGTTGTTCAAAAACCTTCTTTTTAGTAACTCTGTGTACACAAACAATGTTCTCAATGCTCGTGTTCATGTGTAGAGACCCTGGTGATACTACGAGCAAAGTTTTATGTTGTGTCGAGACTTCTGGTGTTTTAAAAATAGAGATTTTGATGCTATCGTAAAAGTGCCCGTAGCACTCCCATTGAAAATGAGTTTGACCATTTTCGTTTATCAACTTCAAATCAGAAATCGAATGGCCACAAAGTACACGGACCGTTGTGTGTCCAAGATTTGTCTTTTAAAATGTCCTAAAGTGAAATGATGTGGTGAAATGTGCTGAAAGGTGTTAAACAACAAGTGCTGCTGGAAGTGTTTTCATTCAGAGCACATTAGTGTTGTGAGGGACGGATGGACTTTATTCAGCAGCAGGACGTTGGGCTGTAAATATTTGATGATGTTTGATATCATTTTATTGAAATATTCTGAAGTATGTTTGTTGTTTTACTGATTCATCTGGATTATGTTTGAGTTTGTAACTGAACTATTTTCCTCTTTATTTTCTTATTGTGTTTGTGTTTGTCTCCTTTTTCCTCTCTGTGTGAAACAACAATAAACCTGCTGGAATATCTGATCAACATATAAATAAATAGAATATGAAATAAATCCCTCAGTTCAGTGTGTTTGTGACTGTGGCTGAGATGGAGGTGAAACATGTGAACCTGGGCTGTGGTTTACTGCTCTCTTCCTGTCACAAACACTGTTTGACGTCTGTTCATCTGTTGGTTTTTGTTCAGGCTGCTCGGATCATTTCTCACTGTGGGGAACTTTCTTATAACAGGAGCAGTAGTAGGTGGCTGAATGAAGGAGTTTAACTGTCTGGATCTTCAACTCACAGCTGTTCTGATTAGTCACAGCTGAGAAATCATCTATCTGAGGATGATCATACCTGTGCTTTATGTTACAACTGGTCCTGTCAAAATACAGAATCCTTGTGAATGTTTCTGTGTCTTTCTTCTGGTACCAGATTACATTTGACCAACTGCTGTAACACTGGTCAGTTCCTCGACAGCTGAAGGAGACGTCTCCATCAACTCTCCTGGTCAATGTTAAATCGTCCTGAATCAGCTGTGCTGCCATGGCAACCAGCGCTGTAGAGAAGCAGACAGATAGATGAAGGTCAGTGTGACAGTGTTTGTTCCAGGTGGACTTTGTTGGCTCCTGATTGGCTGGAAACACTCACCTGAACACAGACAGCACAGAGCAGCAGCTGGGAGGAAAAGCATTTTGTGCAGTGGTGTTTCCTCTGGTGAACCTGGGGAGAAGTGGCGCTCTGACGCAGCTGAGGCCAAACCAGGACCAGCTGCCAGATCAGACGAGGGCCACGTGGTTTCTAACAGGTCCTCAGAGCTCCCATCAGCCCCTGCGGCTCACAGATAAGGCCGCCGCTGCCGATCGACGGCTCGGCTGAAGCTGCCGTGTGATAGAAATAGAAACCCACATTCATGTGAGCAGCAACACATTCAGGTTGGTGGTGAATTTAGTAGCACAGACTGTTATCTGTTGTTGAACAGCTGTAATGAAAAGACAAAAGGACAAATCCACAAAACTCCTAGACTGTGATTTGAAGCCTTAAACGTCCCCTTACATTTCTGTCATTTCACAGAATCATTTCATTTCTATGACACATCAAACCTTTTCCACACACAGTGTCACATCTTTATTGTGTCTCCTGTTGTTCAGTCTCTTCATTAAAGCTACAGGATGTTTCACTGAGGGAAAGATTCAAAGCCAAGACTCCATCAAATGGAACATTTTTATGTTAGAAGTTTATTTTGTTGGTCTGCGATGAGCTTCACTAAAAAAAACATTTACAGAAAACATTAAATAAATACGCAGCTGTTTGTCTGATATTCTATCAGATGATAAATGAAAAGAGCTAAAGGAAACTAAATACTAATACAGGTAGTACTTCATTATAATCATGGCCGTGAGCTCCAGGTGGGGGGTCACTGTTGGTCTCTGGGCTCAGTTCAACTTTGTTTGGGTGGAGGGCTCAGTGGAAAAAAGGCTTCCAGACAACAAGAGAAAAGACAAAGCAGTCCAGAGAGGGAGAGGAGTTGATGAGTGTGTACAGCAGCAGATATGAATCTGTTCTCAGTGGTTATTAGGACTCAGAAAAAACTGTTGAGAGCCAACCAGCACTTCCTTTCCTGCAGCAGACGGGCTGTGTGGGTTTCTGCTCTGCAGCCTCCTCACCGTTAGCTGCACTTTTTCACATGAACAACACAATGACAGTTACAACAGTTACAGCGCTCAGTACTCACTGTCTCAGCTTCCATCTGTCTGATTCACCTGGGAGACAAACCTGGGAGCTGAGAAGCTGAAATAAAAGATCTGTTGATACTGTTTGATTGATTCTGTAAAGGTGACAGTTTACTGACAGTTTCTGCAGCCTGACACCAACTTGGAAGGCAACTGATGAAGCTGCTGTGTGATCATTTTATAGCAGTTGCAGCTTGAAAGCAGCTCGCTCTGCTGTTTGTTCGTGTCTGTAAACAACAGTGTCATCAGCGTAGAGTTTGACATCCACACTGACACAATTATAAAAGGGGCTCAGCACTGAACCTGGTGGCACAGCCACACCTACTGACTTGTATATAATAGCTCTGTGTTTCTGTTTGCTTCTCTTTCTTTAGCTTTGTTGTCCTTGTTTAGCTGTATGCTAATATTCACACCTTCCTCTACATTTGTTCTTGCTGCTGTGTGAAAGTATATTGAGAGCTAATTACAACCAGAGTCAAATGACTTGTAGGCGTCAACATACATGGTCCATGAAGTTGATTCTGTTTCTGATGATTTGCTCTGAAGACAAACTGAAATCCATAAAAACAAGACTGTTTCTAAAACACACACTGTGATTTTTCACTTTATTGAGAATGTTACACTGAAAGAATTGAACAAAGCTGCCACACTCTGCATAATGTATTAAAAAGAAAGACAAGAAGATAAAATACTAAAACAATCAAATATCTAGCAGACAGCTAGTGATTCAGCTTCATGTTCTATTATTATACAAGTCACAATTCAAAGTGGAAATAAACTGGAGGATGAAAATAACACTATACCACAGAATTTATACTCAGTCACTGCAGATATATATGTGTTTATATGTATTTATAAATGTAGGATGACTGAATCTAACCTGTGCATCAAAAGATACATTTTACAACCAACCACAAAACATGAACATTGATATTTGAGACTGCTGATCAAAGTGATCAATGAGATGAACTGATGAGATTTGATGGTGAGAAAAGGCGAGCAGAAAACAGTCAGTCAGCATGTGAGCAGTTGGTGGACGGTCCCTTGTTTCAGAGGATCCTCAGCAGAGAGAGTCCACAGCAGTACACCAGACCCTTCACTATCAGCACTGTGTAGAGCACACAGAGCAGCTTCACCCTGCACTGAGACTGGAAGGACACTGACACACACACAGACACACACACAGACAGACAGTGTTAATTTCACCTCTCACTGCACACACAGTCATTAGATCCATTATTCATATAAAAATATCTATAGTGGAGCTTTTAGATAAAACCCCCAAAGTTTTTTATAGCAGCCTCAAAAGCCAAAATGTAGTATAATGGCCCTAAAACGTGTTATTTGTCAGAGTGTGGAGTGAAAGCTCTCTCATTGGGATTAGTTGTGCTGTTGGACACTCTAACAGAATCAGGGAGTGTCTGTTTGAATCCTTGAATGATGAGCAGAAAGTGAACAGACTGATCTGCAGCTCTAACTGCAGCAGAACATTGGAGCTGTCCATGCAGAGAGGCAGCAGGTGATCTTACAGTCAGCTTGCTGCAGAGCTGGCAGGTCTGCTGGCTCTCTCTCTGGAGGACAGGAGGCTGCTGGAGCTGCTGGAACCTCTGAAACAGAAAAGAGTCCAAAAGAAATGTCAGTCCTCTGCTCCACTGCTCTCTTTGACAGCGTCTCCACATGAAGCTGAATCACTGCTGAACACAGTCACCAAGCCTTCATTACCTTGTTCTGTTGGGGCCTCCACTGTGCCCCCCTCGTGCTGGATGGAGCAGCGGTATTTATACGTGAAGGTAGCGTTCCCGTCAACCAGCAAGATGGCGGCGGTGCGTCCCGACTCTCTGAGCTCCAGCTGCTCTCCCTCAGCAGGGAGCAGCTTCTCCTGATCCTCCTTTCGTCTTTTCCAGGAGAAGCGGACCCGAGGAGGAAACATGGCTGAGGCCACACACAGCAGGGAGCTCCTCCCCTCCAGGTGGGCTCTGGATGCTGCTGGGTACACGCTCACCACGGGCTTCACTACCTGCTCATCTGAAGTTTGACAGCAGCAACAAGCAGCACAGACACACATTGACACAGTCAACAGCAGCTTACAGCACTGCACTGCATTCAGTGTGATCCTGGAAACTACATGGACTCTGATCACTAAACTACTCATCAATACAGCACAAAGTTCAACACATAGACTGGATTCACCTGCACATCAAACACACTCATCATGTCATGTCATCATATGTTATATGGGGACAAACAACATTATGTGTTCAGCACTTCTTTCTTTCAATGTGCACATTCATCATTATTATGACTCTTACTAATAATAATATAACATCATATTTTCATACAATGGAAAATCTTCATCTGTATCACGATAAAAGACAGATTATAATAAAGGACATATTTACCCTCAAGTTTAATACGCGCTGACATTTTAATGTTTACATTATCCACCACATATTATAAATATTTAAACAAATGCTAATTTCATGTATTTCATAAATATTTACATTTAATAAATAATTACAAATACATGTTTTCACATGACTAATGTGAAAAACATGTCATTTAATATAAAAGAAGGCAAAACGTTGTTGGTTTAATGATATAAAATATAAAAAGTTATGAAAATGTTTGTTTACAAAATCTAGAAGCTGCTTTAAATGTTATGTTAATATATATTCTATCATAAAATATACATTTACCGTCACATAAAATACTTTTTGAATTCATTACAACATGTTTAACATTTACCAGCATGTACTTTTGTTCGGCCGTTAAAGAAAAACAAATCAGTTGATCAATAATATTACAACTGTTTTCTCGGTATTTTTATGTTCATACACAATTACAAAGAAATGTTCAGATATATTAAACATGAATAATAACTGCTTTGTAATACAACATGAATGGAGATGAGAATTTATTGATTATTTTCAGTAACTTTACATATGATTAAATTAAATAATATAATATAATATAATATAATATAATATAATATAATATAATATAATATAATACAATATAATATAATATAATATAATGTAATATATAATAAAGTAATATAGTATAATGAGTCTTAATGTAAACAGTATGTCATACACAAAATTTACCATCACACGCTACCAATTCATTTACTTTTGAGTATTTGAAATCAAGTTTGGAATCATTATTTGCTTAAATTATATTTGAAATTATTAATGAACATATTTATTATTATATTGAAATTATTTAAAAGTCAACATTTTCATGTGCCATTGTATATCATACTGTATCAATTTTCATAAATACTTTTTTTAATATATTTTAGTGTAATTTGTATGCTTTATATTTTTTAGAATATCATATTTAGTGTCTGTTTGTCTTCATGTATGAATTTATCTCACACTAAAAAACATATGAACCATCAAAAAAATACATTTGTCCATTTAATAATTATTTATTAATGATCCTATACAACATATTTAAAGTTTTATGTTTTTCAAATACATTTACTGACATAAATTATGTTTCATATCAAATATAATGCTGTTTTATAAAAGGACAAGAGATGGTGCTGAATTACTGAGAGGATCAAATACTGTATATTTGTAACATTGTCAATATCAAACTTTTTCTATATGAATCAGTTTGATCTCCTGCAGAAATAAAGAAGAACTTCAGCTGTGCAGTGAGATTTAAACATCTTTTCAGGAGTTATGAACCTTTTTATGGAACAAAAGCTGCACGGCTGCAAGAATTCTCTACTAATTATGAACAAACTAACATGTAAAGCCTGAAGCAGCAGAAACTCAATAAAAACACATTTTACACTTGTTCAATAAAACAACTGAAGGAAAATGAAGCTTTATTCTTACCTGTTACAACCAGTTTAGTTCCAGAGCCAAAGATGTAGTAGTATCTGTTTCCTCCCACAGCGAGAAAGAGTAATACAAAAACCTGTGTGCTGTTGAACGTGTCGGCTGAGGTGAACGAGTCCAAATGATGAAGCAGGATCATGTTTCAGCTCCATGATGTGTTTCTCTAATGTTCATATCAACATGACTGTCTCTTCTTTTATTGTCTTTTTAGACACACTAGCAGTGTTGCTCTGTGGATGCTAATGTCTGTCGCTCCACTACTTTAGTCCACATGGATTGGACCTGGACCAAAGGATGGATGGATGGACTGACATGACATTTTCTACATACATTCTTGGTCCCCAGAGGATGAACTTCATTCATTGACTTTGTTGATTCTGACTTGTTATCTAGCTCCACCAGCAGGTCCACCAGTTCCTGCTTCCTTGTCTGCAGGTCAGCAGACTCGCTCTAGAGCCGGACCGGCGGTCTTTCCTGATCCCCGTCCAGACCTCCAGCTGCCGGCCTCCTGCTCTGCCTTGCAGTAGTCCTCTGTTCCTGTTCTGCAGCAACCTGTCTGAGCTGAGCTGCAGCTGTCTCCAGTTCCTGTGCTGAATCAGTCTCCTGGGGCTGTGGTTCTGTAACCTCTTGTTTTCCTGACTCTGACAGCTCCACCAGCTCCAGTGGCAGCTCCTGCTCACGTTAGAGCTAATAAAGGACAGTGGCACTGGGCCTAATGCTGATTTTGGATGGAAATGAGATAAAGACTTGGTAGAACAGGTGGGAGGACCGATGGTATTTTTCTCCTCATCTATTCCTCACACAGGCGGCTGTGGCTCAGTGTGTAGAGCGGGTCGTCTAGTGATCGGAAGGTCACTGGTTCGAATCTCGGCTTCCCCTAGCTGCATGTGGAAGTGTCCTTGGGCAAGATACTGAAACCCAAATTGCTCCTGATGAGCAGTGTGTGAATGGGTGAATGTGGCATGTATTGTAAAGTGCTTTCAGCTGTAGCTAACCCCAAAATTGCAGACATGTTACCTTTGTTGGGTCATGTAATGCTGCTTTGTGGGACATCTCTATTTAGTTAAGTTGAGTGAGGGACCTGTGCAGTTATCAGACTGTGTGCTAATACTGCACCTCTGATACCATCGGATCAGCACCATCCTGATGGAGCAAAATTTCACCCTCACTGCTTCCGAGACATTCACACAGAGGCAGGGAATTAGCGCAGATCCCCGCTACCAAAAGGCAGTCTGAATGGGGCTACTGTCTGTGGGAAAAAAACTGTTCTTCAGTCTGATTGTTTCAGATTTGATAGATCTAAATGTTTTCCCAGAGGGCAGAAGAGCAGGTAATGTCCAGGGTGAGTGGGTCCTTAACAATACAGCTGGGCCTCTTTTAAAGGTCAGCCAGTGTAAATGTCTCTGACAGGGGGTGGTGTCCCGATGACATCCTGATGACACGCTCCTCTGTCCTCACGACCCGCTGCAGGTCCTTCCTGTGCTGTGCTGTGCAGCTGGAGAAACACCGTGCAGCAGCAGGTCAGGAGGCTTTTTATCACTGACTGATAGAAGATGGTCAGCAGTGTTGAGGGAGGTGAGCGTGCTTTAGCTTCCTGAGGAAGTTGGGCCTTCCCCACCTGATGAGAGATGTGAGTTCTCCAGGTGAGGTCGGCTGAGATGTGAACCCCAAGTAACGTAAAGCTCTCTACCTGAGAGCTCTGTGTGTTTGGATTTCGAGAAATCCACAATCAGTTCCTTGGATTTTGGGGTGTTTAAATCCAGGTTATTGGTTGAACACCACTCTGTTAGATCTGTTAGAGCAGTCATGGGTGAAGAGGGAGTAGAGGAGGGGGCTGAGGACACATCCCTGTGGTGTGCCAGTGTTCAGGATGAGAGTGGATGATGTGCAGCCTCCCATCCTGACGTTTTGTGGTCTGTTGCTAAGAAAGTCCAGTATCCATGTGCACAGTGCACTGTCTAAGCCCAGGTTGCTCAGTTTGAGGAGGATGACCGTGTTGAATGCTGAGCTGAAGTCCACAAACAGTGTTCTTACATACCTGTTGGGCTGATACAGGTGTGTAAGAGCTGTGCTGGCAGCATCCTCTGTCCACCTGTTACTTGAATATTTCCTTTCGATGCTGCTCTTGCTGTGTAAATAATGTCATGGGCGGGGCCGCGTTCCTATTGGCCAGTCGGGTGAGAATCGTCTTGGGAGGTGTGGTTCGAGAATCCCGTCTGGAGAGAGAGGGGTCCTCGGCCATGTCAGCTAACCAGGGAAAACGTTCCGATCCCCCTGCCCATCGATCCAAATCATGTATGTTCATTCTGACATTGCTTGAACACTTCTATTCCACACGGAGATGCCGGGGCTTGAATTGCATCTTGAATGTAATATTGTCCACCACGTTGACATGTGTTGGATTTGTTTGTGTTTGTGTGTTGCCCATGGGTTGATTTGGTGGCTGTAAATGATGACAAGTGGCTCACTGACCTCATGCTGAGTTTGGGCTGGATGTCAACATACTCTGCAGACTGTTTTTGACGAGCAGGCTGTACGACAGTGAACAGTTTTCACATCGACTTAGCTTCAGTTTAATAACGATGTATGCAAAAAATGAAAAGTGGGATTTTCGTCCCCGTAAACGCCCGGAAATCTCCCTAATTTTCGGCAGTTATATATATAAATATATAGATATATATATATCTATATATATATATATATATAGATATATATATAGATATATATATATGATATCATCAAAGACATGAATGAATTTATTTAGGTAAGGAAAGTGCCAGGAAGGTGCTGTTTATTCAAAGAAAGAGCTTTATTAACACAAACACACCACAACTATGTACAAAACATAATCTGCCCACACAACAAACAAGAAGCTGATGAGAAGCCCAAAATCCTGCAGCACCGTTAAGTGTCTGTCTGCCGCCTCGGAGCTGTAACGTTAGGTAACTGCCGGCCTTCTGTCTTAATTTGGTCCATTTTGCAGACGCCTGTGGTGCGTCGCTCTGTACGTTGGAATCTCCTCTCATCTCGACCGCAGCGTCGCGCAGAGCTCGGTGAGCTCCCGGCTCCATCCAGACACCCGCCGTCTTCCTCCTCAGACATCAGGTCCATGGCGGCGCACTTCCAAAGCTCCACCTCATCTTCAGCTAGCTCTCTGTGTCGCTTCCAGCAGCTGTGAAAACAATAAGTCTTACCTTCTTTGTTCTCGATTGACTCCGAGCTGAACTCCTCACAGCTTCAGCCTGCGATCAAAGATCTGGTTGTTTGTACCTGAAGCTCCTGCTTACTGTCTTACAGGCAGCTGGAAAACAATTAAATGAGAGTGGTATAATTAAAAAAAATGCAAGCCATAGTAAAATGAAACAGGGAATGAGAAAACAGTAGAAGTTAATGTACTTAGACACAATGGCGTCATTATCGGCATCATGTAAATCTGGACTTGCAGACATAGCTCCGAGCTAATAGGAGGTCACGGTCTCGTTATGAGGCGAGGTTAGTCTGTGAAAAAAAAATGCTCGCAGCGATAAACCTCCGTGTCCCTCTGCGGCAGCGAAGCGCCCTCCGTCGGCGACACTCTCCGTGGCCGCTAGCATTGCTCCTGCTAGCCTTGCTCCTGCTAGCCTAGCTCCTGCTAGCCTAGCTCCTGCTAATTCCTGCTAGCTAGCTCGGCCAAACTTGATTCTTGTCCAATAAAACACAAACACTTCGACTACGATGGAGAGTCCAACTCACACACTCACAGCACGTCGTCCGACAACAGTTCACAGTCCGTTAGTGATAAAACACGACACTGACGGACACACACAGTCCACTGTTAGCTGCTCGACGCCATTAACTCTCTGCTCCTGTGTAAAAACTGTGTAAAAACTCTTAAAGGTCATGAACTCTCACATGTAATAAGAATTACTTTAACTTATTTTATACATTCGGAACCCATGAAATTAGATTTTAAAGTCACACATTTTAAACAGAAATTATTTATACATTTTTATATCTTATTTATCTCAAAATATTTCATGCAAATTTGAAATTCTTAACAACTGGCGTTTTATCTTTAACTTAATAAAGTTAAAGAAAAAACAAAATGTGTGTATCCTTTTTACACAACATTGGCCATTGCTAATGACATACACAGTAGTTAATCTAGCATACTTTCATCAGATGAATCAATTCAAGCTAAAATTTAGTCTATAATTAGGCTATACTGAGCCTGATTTTATTAAAATGAAGTTAATACCTTTTAGAAAAATGTCACCTGAGGTAAAACTCCCCCTGCTACCCTGATTAGCATTTGTATAACTCACAGCATTTTCATTGCATGTTAAAGCCTCCCCTAGAATTAGTGGGAGGGGGGTCATGGGGGGACAACTGCCAAGCAAGGCCCACGTCAATTTCCGACAATTCATGGCAGTTTTCTGTGTTGCCTGCAAATTGCCTCGTGCAGCCGTAAACCTGAACTTCCACGATAATCTACAGTGCCGCATACTGACGAAAACCCCACTTTTCACGCAGTGTGGGAACGATGGCATTCATTCAGTAACCATTTGAACGCAGTGCGGAATGTTTGAACCAGAATGTTTTTCCTGGTTAGCTGACATGGCCGAGGACCCCTCTCTCTCCAGACGGGATTCTCAAACCACACCTCCCAAGACGATTCTCACCCGACTGGCCAATAGGAGCGTGGCCCCGCCCATGACATTATTTTCACAATGGCCCTTATTTATCAATCTTGCGTGAAAACGGGTGCAGATCTGAGTGTAGAATTGGTCTTACGACAGGACACACGTGTGATTTATGAAACATTCGTATCTGACCAATTCCAGCGTAGGAATGAGCGGGTCTTGATAAATGCAGCGGCTGAATTTGATTGTCATTAACATGTTACGCCCTTAAATATTCCTGGTTCGGAGACCTCGCCCACTGAGGTCGAACATGGAGAGAAGAAACTCTGGCAAGAAGAGAAACTTTTCCGAGATGGAGATCAGCATCCCAGCAGCGCCGGCACATCAAAGGCTCCATTCACTAATGCAATGTTGTGCAAAACTGAACAGGCCAAAATAATATGGCACACTTTCTCTGGGGTATACAGCAGAGTTCCCCCTGCTGGTCCGAGACGGAGCCACCTGCCCTTCAGCAACCTGAAGCAGCTCCACTGTGACCCGTGTGCGTGTGTGCGCACTATTGAATCTGCGTTCCTGCTCTGTAGCAGGTTTGCCAGCGGGGTTATTAGGTATTCCGTTAAATAGTTGTCATGTTAGACTATTTACATATTTTATTTTACAAAAAAGTGGTATCAGTAAAAACGTAAAAAATAATCGGTTTTGATCTGTTCTAAATATGTGACTGCTTATGCTTATTGACAGCTGAGGTTTTTTTAATAATTATTTTCAGTCTCAGCCAGATTTCGCTGTGCTGCACCGCAAATCCACACACTCAAATTTGCGTACACGAGCTCAGACCTGACGTGAGATCTGATCGTAACTTCCCCTCACGTCCAAATTGATAAATGCCGAAGTTTGCGTGGAAATGGTCGTACGCACGGTTTTCTGCCGTACGTTTGTTTGATAAATGAGGGCCAGTGAGAGCAAAATCTTAAGAGCAAAAAACTCAAATACTTAAGCATAAGAAAAACGTTTTGAGAGAAAAACTTTTTTTTGAGAGAAAATGCTTACACACTGATAGCAAAAATATATATATAAGAGTAAAAAAAATGAGATTTTTTTTCTCAGAAATAATTTTAAAAATTTCAAATTTATATTTCTTTATGTTCTATGAGAACTAATGCTTTCTCCTAAAACTTTTTTTTAGTCTCAAATATTATTATTTTTTGCAATTGGTGTGAAAACTTTTCTCTCAAATATTTTTTTTTCTCTCATAAAATGCTTTTTTTGCAAACAGTGTGATAACTTCTTCTCTCAAACATTGTACTGCTAACATGAGTTGTTCAAAAACCTTCTTTTTAGTAACTCTGTGTACACAAACAATGTTCTCAATGCTCTTGTTCATGTGTAGAGACCCTGGTGATACTACGAGCAAAGTTTCATGTTGTGTCGAGACTTCTGGTGTTTTAAAAATAGAGATTTTGATGCTATCGTAAAAGTGCCCGTAGCACTCCCATTGAAAATGAGTTTGACCGTTTTCGTTTATCAACTTCAAATCAGAAATCGAATAGCAGCAAAGTACACGGACCGTTGTGTGTCCAAGATTTGTCTTTTAAAATGTCCTAAAGTGAAATGATGTGGTGAAATGTGCTGAAAGGTGTTAAACAACAAGTGCTGCTGGAAGTGTTTTCATTCAGAGCACATTAGTGTTGTGAGGGACGGATGGACTTTATTCAGCAGCAGGACGTTGGGCTGTAAATATCTGACTATGTTTGATATCATTTTATTGAAATATTCTGAAGTATGTTTGTTGTTTTACTGATTCATCTGGATTATGTTTGAGTTTGTAACTGAATTATTTTCCTCTTTATTTTCTCATTGTGTTTGTGTTTGTCTCCTTTTTCCTCTCTGTGTGAAACAACAATAAACCTGCTGGAATATCTGATCAAAATATAAATAAATAGAATATGAAATAAATCCCTCAGTTCAGTGTGTTTGTGACTGTGGCTGAGATGGAGGTGAAACATGTGAACCTGGGCTGTGGTTTACTGCTCTCTTCCTGTCACAAACACTGTTTGACGTCTGTTCATCTGTTGGTTTTTGTTCAGGCTGCTCGGATCATTTCTCACTGTGGGGATCTTCCTTCCAACAGGCGCAGTAGTAGGTGGCTGAATGAAGGAGTTTAACTCTCTGGATCTTCAACTCCCAGCCGTTCTGATTATTCACAGCTGAGAAATCATTTATCTGAGGATGAGTACTGTACGACTTATCTATGTTACCATTATCGCTGTCGATATCAAAAATCACTCTGAATGTTTCTGTGTCTTTCTTCTGGTACCAGTATACATAGCTGACGTCACACTGGTCAGTTCCTCGACAGCTGAAGGAGACGTCTCCATTAACTCTCCTGGTCAATGTTAAATCCTTCTGAATCAGCTGTGCTGCCATGGCAAACAGCGCTGTAGAGAAGCAGACAGATAGATGAAGGTCAGTGTGACAGTGTTTGTTCCAGGTGGACTTTGTTGGCTCCTGATTGGCTGGAAACACTCACCTGAACACAGACAGCACAGAGCAGCAGCTGGGAGGAAAAGCATTTTGTGCAGTGGTGTTTCCTCTGGTGAACCTGGGGAGAAGTGGCGCTCTGACGCAGCTGAGGCCAAACCAGGACCAGCTGCCAGATCAGACGAGGGCCACGTGGTTTCTAACAGGTCCTCAGAGCTCCCATCAGCCCCTGCGGCTCACAGATAAGGCCGCCGCTGCCGATCGACGGCTCGGCTGAAGCTGCCGTGTGATAGAAATAGAAACCCACATTCATGTGAGCAGCAACACATTCAGGTTGGTGGTGAATTTAGTAGCACAGACTGTTATCTGTTGTTGAACAGCTCTGATGAAAAGACAAAAGGACAAATCCACAAAACTCCTGGACTGTGATTTGAAGCCTTAAACGTCCCCTTACATTTCTGTCATTTCACTGAATCATTTCATTTCTATGAAGAATAATATAGTAATAATATAGTTCATAATATAGTTGCAGTAGAAAAAGTATTTGAAGTATTTTTAGAAGTAGTACCAACAATAATGCCAGTAATACTCCTCATTTACTGCTGTGTGTTTGTTATCCACTAGATGTCACTGTGGGTTTGTCGCCAGTAAAATAAGAGGGCGGAGCGTCATCATGTCGTCATGGCGACCGTCATCAGCATCACATGGATGTCCCTGCACTTCCCGTGACTGACCACAGGGTGGTGGTGTTTCTCTGTGATGTTTAATGTCAGCACCAGCAGCAAACACAGAAATCCAGCATGTGATCAGCTTTAGCTTGAAATGTGTCACACAGCCGTGGTGGAAGAGCTGATTTATTGGTGTGACAGCGATCTAACAATGATCCAAGTGTTCAGAGTTAGAACACAAAGAACAGAACAAACATCCCTTCAGATAACATGAAATGTATCATAACTATTCCTTCAGCTTCTTAAAGGAACACACTGACATTTGTCTGCTTTGGTTTTTTGGTTTGTTATTCCATTTAAAGCAGATTTCAATCAGGAGAGATGAGTGAATGAAGTAAAGATCATGTTTATGACAGCAGATGATATGTGATCAGTGAGTCTGCTCACAAAGTCTTTGTCACTTTGACTCTACAGGGAGATTTTGTGATGGAGGGGCGTCTGAACAGCAGCAAGAAAAATCCAGTAAATGAATAAAAATCAACTCAAAGTTTCCCCCAAAGAATGCTGACTGACTGAGCAGGAATGAAATGGACACAATGAAACAAAGATGGTTTAATCTGTGAGGAGATGAAACATAATCAAGCATCTTGTCATGACTGTAGATTCTTGTTCCTTGTGTTGTGTTTGGTTGTCATTTTGTCTTGTATTCTTGTATCCTATTTCCATGTCTTTGTATCTTGTCTTGTGTCTTTTGTTTTCTTTCATGTCTCATGTGTCCTTTAAGTTGTGTATTTCCCTTGCTGAATTTTCATGCCCCTCTTGTGTCTCTGGTCCTTTAAGTGTCTTAGGTTGTTTCCTCTGTCTCCTTCTGTCTGCAGTTTTGTTCCCTCCATGTTTCTCCTCTTTGCTCCTCCCCCACTCATTACCACACCTGGCCTCCTCCCTCTTTCTCCTCACCTGTTCCTCGTCTGGTCATCAGTGTTTGTGTATTTAGCCTTTGTCTCCCCTGCACTCCTTGTCTGGTCATTGTTCTTGTCAGTCCCTGTTTACGGCCATGCTCTTGTCCATGTTCTTCCAGTCCCGTTATAGTAGGTTTTGATTTTGAGTTTTCCATGTCTGATTTGAACTTTGCCTTCTTCTTTGTACTTTGTCTTACCTTTTAGTTGCTACTTTGCCTCTTGCCCCCGTTTTGTCTGCTTCTGTTTTTTGTGTTCAACTTTAAAATAAAGCTCGCTTTTTGTTTCCCCATATCCCTGCCTCTCGTGTAACTGCATTTGGGTCCACCTTCCCCTTATCCTTAGTCACCCCCGTAACCCAAGCCTGACACGTCTGACTTAAAGAAAAAAGCACTGAGGTGATTAAAATAATCGTGATCTGTGAACGAAGACAGGAACAAAAGTTATTTTTGCTGGTCAGCAACGGCTGGAGGACAGCAATGACCTGCTTTCACTGGTTTAACTTTCACTAGACTTCATCTGAGAAAACATTTATAGGAAACATTCTAATAGTAAATCAGCTGCTGTTTGTCTTTGTATTCTGAATTAAATGAAGTAAAAGCAACTGAAAAATGAAAACTAAAGAAAGCACTGTAGTTTCTGGGCTGTCTTCTTCAAAGGTGTCAGCATGTAGTTTGATGATTAAAGAGTTCTGCCGAGGCCAGGCTGGCTGCAATGACTGAGCAATCTTTATTGAAACAGATCTCAGGCCTGCATCCTAAACAGAAGCAGCCGCTTTCTGGTATTCTCAAATCTCTGGCAAAAGCAATGCCAAAATGCTTCGCCCTCTGCTCTATCAGAAATCCTATCCAGCCTTCGATCTCAAGAGATTTACCAATTGCCACCACTCTTTCTTTGGTGTGTTGGCCTCTTTTAGAGTTTTTTGTCCATACCCGCCTACTTCTCCTAATTGGTCACTTTGATGGATTAAAGGTTCCTCCCTCCAATGGGAGAGAAGAAGGATGAGTCTGCCTCACATCCCCTATGAAATAACTCTTGTGTGTGTTACTTAACTTTGCTGATGTCAGCTAAAGTGGACAGGATGGTCTCTCTATACTTGGATGACAATGTATAGTTGAGTCAGCTCTGAACCTCTGGTGTGGGCTCCTTCCTGTAGCTTATCTCTGATGCCCACCTCGGGGCTGATCAGGGCTCCTGGTCATGGAGACCCTCACACTGTCACATTCCCACACTTGTCTAACGGGGAGCATCTGGTCCTGTCCCATCCTGTCTTCCCACCATTCACTATTGTCTTAGAGCCCAGGATGTGCAAGAAAAACACAGACACTACAGTACTTTCATCAATTTAACTGTTTTGTATTAAAAGAATTTATACCGAACTTCTGTTTAAACATTCAGATTAAACCAAAGATTTTCAGATTAAACCAAAACTAAAATATTCAGGTTGTACACCAGCTTCAAACTGTTTCACAATAAAATTACACCAAAAACAAACCTAAAATCAGGTCAGGCTTCAATGATTTACAGTGTACAAAAACTGTGACATCAGGCAACTCTCGTTATAATTTTAATCTTTTTAAAATGAGGCCTTCATTTGGGGTTAATTATAAAATCCTGATGCTTCTTCAGTTTCAAGTTCCTGGTTTTGTTCCTGTTGTCACACCATCATGGCCGACTGGGACACTTGAACAGAGCTGAGTCATCGTTAATGTCATCAGTAACCCTTGTGCTTCTCCTTCTACGACAAGTCAAAATGTCTGCTGTGAAAAAGGCCTTTTGTCAGACAGCGGCCTTATCTGTGAGCCGCAGGGGCTGATGGGAGCTCTGAGGACCTGTTAGAAACCACGTGGCCCTCGTCTGATCTGGCAGCTGGTCCTGGTTTGGCCTCAGCTGCGTCAGAGCGCCACTTCTCCCCAGGTTCACCAGAGGAAACACCACTGCACAAAATGCTTTTCCTCCCAGCTGCTGCTCTGTGCTGTCTGTGTTCAGGTGAGTGTTTCCAGCCAATCAGGAGCCAACAAAGTCCACCTGGAACAAACACTGTCACACTGACCTTCATCTATCTGTCTGCTTCTCTACAGCGCTGGTTGCCACGGCAGCACAGCTGACTCAGGACCAGTTATCATTGACCAGGAGAGTCGGTGAAAACATCATCTTGAGCTGCAGTGGAGCTGAACCGTGTGATAAAAAACAGGTGTACTGGTACCAGCAGACAGAAACAGAACCGCTCAGAGTGATGCTACGTATTGATCTGACTGATGGGAAATTTAATGATCGCTACAATCATCCTCAGCAAGGTGATTTCTCAGCCTCGAGGAAGCAGGACGGCTGCGAGATGACGATCACGAAAATCAAACACGTCCATGCAGCCACCTACTACTGCGTCTGTTGGCAAACTGCAGCCCACAGTGAGAAATGATCCGAGCAGCCTGAACAAAAACCAACAGATGAACAGACGGCAAACAGTGTTTGTGACAGGAAGAGAGCAGTAAACCACAGCCCAGGTTCACATGTTTCACCTCCATCTCAGCCACAGTCACAAGCTGAAGGCAGAACTCTCTGCTCTAAGCTGCACAAACACTTCCTTTAGCCCTTCACAGTAAAAGCCTTGCAGCAGCTCTGTGTGGGTCATGTTGTCTCTCAGATTTCAGCAGATTCCTGACAGACGCTCAGTCTGCTTTTGTTTCTTTTGTACAACAGTGAATTTAGATCCTCAACAACCTGCAGGTTTGTCCAGAGTTTTTAGTTTTGTCCCTTTAGAAGAATCGAGGCTGCGATCAGCTTAGATTCAGTCAAATTAAAAAGATTCAAGTTGAGTATTTTTTTTCAGTGAAACGACACATCACAACATCATGTCGAAGCCTCCGTGCAGTATAATCCTCTTCTGCTTGATGTTCCAAACACTCAGTTTAGTCTAAATATGGCTGAACACACTGTTCAATTGTCTGCTCGAGTTTTAGTTTTAATCATCTTCTGCAGAATTCAGGTTGAAAGAGAGAACGAGTCACACCCACTGTCCTCAGATCAGCTCTCTGCGTCTCTCTCTGTCATCCCCAGCTTGTCAAATAAACCAAATGTGGACTCAGAAAAGCAGAAACAGATGTTGCTGTAGTTTCAGAACTGAACATTGAAACAATATGAGTATGAATGTATCCTCCCCTGCAGTGTGACAGCATTAATGAACACCTCTATACTGATGACAGTCTGTTATACACATGAAAACACAGCAGACTGAGCTGCTTTAAACACAGCGAGAATCTCAGTCCATCCCTCCCACACAGGGATCATCTACACTTCCTGCAGCTCCTTCACAGTAAAAGCATTCCAGCACCAGTGTTGTAACTTACATGTGTCCTATATCTGCAGTTCAATGTACATTAATCCTTATGTCCATTCTGTCACATTGTTATTGAGTTTTTATCAGCTGATGAATCTTGTAATGCATTTTGTCATTTGAATGTTTTTCATCATAGTTTTGATTTACAGAAAACACACACATCGATCTATGAATGTGTGTATATACACACACTATATATAATCTCTATATACACTGTGAACTGTCTGTGAACATTAGAGAAACACTGGATGCAGCTGAAGTGTGATGGTGGTGGATCATTTGGACGGGTTGAGCTCAGCTGACACTTTCAGCAGCAGACAGGTTTTTGTCTCAGTGTGTTTCACTGTGGGAGGATTCACTGACAACAGATACCTCATCTTTGGCTCTGGAACTAAACTGTATGTAACAGGTAAGACTCAACATTTATTTTCCCCTTCACTAGTTTTAATAGACAAGTTGTTCACTTTTGTTACGCGTCCGTGTTCTCGCTCACGTTCACTTAATCTTAAAGTAATGAGAGAAACTCAGCAGTGATGTCGGAGCTGCGCTCTGTTTCCTCGTCAGCTGCTGTTCAGACTTCACGCTGGTTTTCTTTTCTCTCCTGAAAGAAATTCGATTGTACCTGAATAACTGTGGAGGATTTTCCTGCTCTGTTCATCACTCAACTTTTTAAATCTCCAGTTAATCAAAGTGAATCAAAGAGACGAGCAGGATTCTTCAAAGTCTCTCAGAGTCAGTCGAGACCTCCACAGTTGGTTTGAAAATTCACATTCAGATGCAGATTAATGAATGTTGCACATGTTTGATCGTCTCAGTCAGTGTTTCTTATTGGTTGTTTCTTACCTGCTCTTTATTTGTGTGGGATTTGATTTTGATAGATTTCAAACAGTATGTGGTGGTGAATATATACGTGTGTCATATTGTAAAAGTGTTTTAAATTGTAATTTGTACAATACAAATGTATTCGGCAGTGTCTACAAATATATTTACAATTGTAATTTATATTTTTGTATACGTGGAAATATTGTGGAAAATATATTTTATAACGGAAAATATTCATCATCATATAAAACAATTAGCATCAGGATTTTTGCAGTTTTACGGAAATACATTGTCAAAGTATATTCACCACATTAATGTATATTAAACATCATATACGTTTTTGACACCATATATTTATATATACACATTTTGTATGAAAACGTATATGTGACGGAAAATATAAAAATCATGAAACAGAAAAATAATGTAGTGAATATCTTTATTTCTAACACTGATTAATTATACGGGGGTAAACACAACACGCGAAAAAAAAATATTCCAGTATAAAATTAATTTATTATCACAGAAAGTAAATTCACAATTTCATATTTGGCAAATAACATTAAGAATATATTGAATTTATGATGAATTATTCTGAACTGAATATATGTTTTACTTTGCGCTTATAAATGTCATATTATAGAGAATATGTATATTATGATGTATATTATGAACAATTCTCGAATTTATTTATTATTACGTTTTATCTGATGGATGTTGTTTTTTTGCTTTTTTTTCTTTATATTAAAAATATTGACTATTTAATTTGTTGAGGATTGTTTACATTAAGGTCTTCACACACAGTTTATTTTGTGCGATTCATTTTGAACTGATGTTTATGTCACGAGTGCTACGGCCAAAAAGCAACATCGTTTTCTCATAGCGAAGTCGATTTTTTGAGTGTTTTTGCGATGCTAATGGCGGCATCATCCAATCATGTTGTAGGAAACGGACATCATGTCACAGCTGATGAGAATGGAGGACCTGTTGGTTGTTTGTGTTCATCATCAGTCTGTATTTTATGACAAAGTGTTGAAACTTTAACGTAAATGTGATAGTATACAAATGTACGTCACTGATAGTCTGAACCAGTCGCAGGCAAGTATTTCTCATAATAGTGTTGTTTATTGGTGTCGTCCCCAGTGTGTAAAGGCCTAAAATATTCTGACTAACAGAAGCAGGTGAATCCAGTCTATGTGTTGAACTTTGTGCTGTATTGATGAGTAGTTTAGTGATCAGAGTCCATGTAGTTTCCAGGATCACACTGAATGCAGTGCAGTGCTGTAAGCTGCTGTTGACTGTGTCAATGTGTGTCTGTGCTGCTTGTTGCTGCTGTCAAACTTCAGGTGAGCAGGTAGTGAAGCCCGTGGTGAGCGTGTACCCAGCAGCATCCAGAGCCCACCTGGAGGGGAGGAGCTCCCTGCTGTGTGTGGCCTCAGCCATGTTTCCTCCTCTGGTCCGCTTCTCCTGGAAAAGACGAAAGGAGGATCAGGAGCAGTGGCTCCCTGCTGAGGGAGAGCAGCTGGAGCTCAGAGAGTCGGGACGCAGCGCCGCCATCTTGCTGGTTCATCGGGACGCTCTCTACACGTATAAATACCGCTGCTCCGTCCAGCACGAGTGGGGCACAGACGAGGTCCAAACAGAACAAGGTAATGAAGGCTTGGTGACTGTGTTCAGCAGTGATTCAGCTTCATGTGGAGACGCTGTCAAAGAGAGCAGAGGAGCAGAGGACTGACATTTCTTTTGGCCTCTTTTCTGTTTCAGAGGTTCCAGCAGCTCTTCCACCAGCACCGCCACCAGTACCTTCTGGGCCGTCTCTGCACCGGGTGAAGCTGCTCTGTGTGCTCTACACAGTGCTGATAGTGAAGAGTCTGGTGTACTGCTGTGGACTCTCTCTGCTGAGGACCCTCACAAGGAAGAAACCGTCCACCGACTGAAGATGAAGTCCAGAACTGGTCCCTGTAGTCCAGAATGTGAGAAGCCCATTCTCACTTCATCTTCTTCCTCTTCTCAGTACCTGTTAGCAAAACTCATTCAGTGGTTCTGTTGATCCAAAATCAAAAGATCCAAAAACAGCAGCAGCATCACTTCAGCCATTTTTATGAAAACATGTTGATAATGTCAATTTTTGTGTCAATAAAACAAGCTCAGTATTGCAGCAGGTTACATGTGTAACAGTGACATATTTTTATGTAATTTGTTGTATTATAATTACAGAAAATCTGTAAATAGTTAACAGTTAGTAGTTAAGCTGACATGTGAGGCCTCCAGAGTCAGTATGAGGAGCGTCTCAGACTCGTTCATTTCAGAGGGTCGTCCTGTATTTTATATTTCCCACGTGAGCTTCTCCACTTTCTGCTGTCGTGCTTCGCATGAGAGGGAAGCTGCACTGTCGTCTGACACTTCTGTGTGTTCGCCACGCTATCACAGGTGTGTTATCTTAAACTCATCCTGGATATGCTGAAATATTTTTGTATCATTTCATTTGTGTAAGTGCAGAATTGAGGATTTTTGTTATTCAGCTGTTGTCAGAATAAACGGAGATCACGTCCAAACACATCCTGGTCTGATTCTCTTCAAAACACAACGCAGACAACACGAGCTACCACCGCTAACAGAGAGAACAACTGTTGATCAGATGAAGAACAGTGTTGTGGTGGTACTGGAAGGAAAAAGACTAAAAACAAACCACAAATATACGCTCCTCAACATCAGTGAAGATAGTGGGATGAAGGTGTATATAGTTTGCACAACAGTATATTTCCAGAGCTGGATGCTGGAATTTTGCTTTATTTCTGGGGACAAAATATATTCACAAAACACAAAATACAAACTCAGATATGTCACAGAACAAACCACCAAGTGAAACATTTAAACCTCCCTGACACATGTTGAGTCGTGTTGATAATTATGGGGAAATGTCACTAGAACTTATGTGATGATAAAATATCTCTTCGGAGGAAAGAAGAGAAGCACAAAGAAGCCCGGCCCGGATGCAGGCGCCCGAGCAGAGCGCTGACTTTTGATCGTCACTCAGCTCGGATGTAGAACGCTCACGATTTCCCTCAATTAGAAAAAAAATTGCAGAGTGCAGAGTTCAGGAGGAAACACAACTCTGGTATGAAACGTTCTCAACACTGATGTTTGTCAGTGATCTAGTTTTATAACAAGAAGCTGATTTTAGACACAATATTTTATATTTCTGTTCATGTTTTCAGCTTCACTTCCTGTTTTTCATCCAAATGATGAACTTTGCTTTTTGCTTCGTCTCAATTGTATTGACTGATCAGAACATTTAACTAAATCTGTTGAACAAATAAGTTTTTTTTATCAGAAATAACAGTAGAACGTTTATTCTTTGATTCAGTGCCTAGTTTTAATAAAATAAACTGAAACATTTTTGTGCCTTTTCTTTTCTCGATGAGACAAACTGTGAATCATTTCTTTGAACATCTTTGATGTGGATCATTTTATCTCATATCTTATTATTATTTTATCTTATTGATTTGAATTTAATCTTCAACATCTCACCTGGATTCATATCACTGTTTTCTTCTTCTATTTTGCACAATTAAAAAAACAATACATAAAAATAATGATAAGCAGTGCAGGAAGAGGCAGAAAACCCAGAAGGCTGATCTGAGGCCTGTGCAAATAATAAGATATGACAAAGTAATAGAAAACACAGAATAAAAACACAGAAAATAATATGAATACAGAACATTTATAAATGATTCTGCAGAGTAACCTCACTAAATATTTAAGCTGGTGTCATTTCCTGTGTGGAGGAAATATTTTCTAATACTGTGAACAGGTGGTGAACACAAATCAAACCATTCTTCATTCAAACTGAATATTTCATCTAAATATCATATTTATTCATGAACATATAAAAACATGGAAACATAAATAAAGTGAGACACATAAAAACAGTCACATGGTGTTGCTATAGTAACCGTGGAGTTGATTTTAGTCTTCAGTCTCATTTCTTTCAGTTTCCTGTCTGTGTTTGTTAGTCGACCTCTCTCAGTTTGCTCGACTGTAACAAACAGGAAAACTCATCAGTAATAACTGACTGTAAATAATGACATCACAGCTCAGCGTCTGTGTTTAAACCCTTTGTCTGACAGTTGTTTGTGCTGTGAAAATGCTGACAGGAACAGACTAAAGCTCCTGATTTAGTTCCTGAGTCGAGCTCCTGCAGCTCTTCACTTCATGGACTATTTGATCAAAAAGCTCTTTGAGTTTCTGAAAATGAACAAGAATCTGTTTGCATGAACGAGTTCCTCCAACCAGAGAGTGTAACAGACAGCAGACAGCAGACATGAACCATTGAGGCGTCAAATCAGAAAACACTCATGTGTTGTTGTGGAGGCCGCTGACAAAGAAGCCTTTTGTCAGTTTTCTATGAGGACTTGTTGGCTCTCATCAACGCCAAGTGTGAACTGTAAAGTGAACCTTTGATGGCTGAAATCTCCATAAATAAAGTCCATGGACGTGAGCTCCAGGTGGGGGGTCACTGTTGGACTCTGGGCTCAGTTCAACTTTGTGTGGGTGGAGGGCTCAGTGGAAAAAAGGCTTCCAGACAACAAGAGAAAAGACAAACCAGTCCAGAGAGGGAGAGGAGTTGATGAGTGTGTACAGCAGCAGATATGAATCTGTTCTCAGTGGTTATTAGGACTCATAAAAAACTGTTGAGAGCCAACCAGCACTTCCTTTCCTGCAGCAGACGGGCTGTGTGGGTTTCTGCTCTGCAGCCTCCTCACCGTTAGCTGCACTTTTTCACATGAACAACACAATGACAGTTACAACAGTTACAGCGCTCAGTACTCACTGTCTCAGCTTCCATCTGTCTGATTCACCTGGGAGACAGAAACACAATCATATAAATAATACTGATAATAGATGAATTCTACACAGAAAAGACACAGTTTTTAAATATTTAGTGAATACAACAACAAACAAACAAAAACATGTTTTATATGCAAACTACAGAAACATCCAGTGAAATATACTTCAGCTAATTTTGAATAACATACAAAGAAATGTTGTTTCATTTTCAGCCAAAAGATTAATATAAAACGTCCACATATACTATATATTTGTCAGTGTGTATAAAGGTTCATTTTCTCATATTTCACTTGATTCATTTGTTTAATAAATACTAAAACACAATTTAATCAAACTGTTGATATTAATCATAATATTTTGTAGTTATATATCATTATTAAAAAATTATTAAAAATGATAAAACCCGATTTGTACGTCATGATTAATAATTAATAATAATTTGTCTTGTGTTAAATTGCTTTTGCAGCTAAAGAAAAGAAATAATATTTAAATGTTGGTGTTTCTGAAATCTTTCTTCCTCATAAATTTCTCCTCTAAACAATAACATTTCAGATAAATTTTAACTTTTCTCCCTCAAAGTGTTTAAATGACAACGAGAGGATTTGCAGCAGTGACTGTAACATTTACAGGAACATGTGGTTCATCTGTTCTCATCGATCAGAGCGACAGAACACAAGCCACTCAGACAGAAACACAAACCACAGAGACAAACAAGTCGTCTTGTTGTTTAGTGAAGCTGAAGTGGAGCGTCCATGTTGGTTCACCTCAGGTCTCATAATGAGGTTCCAGCTGATCAGAGAGCTGCTGTCAGAGCCGTCAGAGTCGTGTGTCCGTCTCAGTCAGTGGTCAGTTTCCAACAGTTCACCTGGTTAACCCCACTGAGCCACTGATCTCCTGTCAGTCAGCTTCTAGCTTCAGTTTGTATCAGTGCAGCTGTCTGTGCTTCACTCACACAGCTCCAAATGTGACATGTTATTGTGGCATGAAGCCTGTTTTTAAGCTTCAATGCTTTTTTCCTTGTGTGCAGTGTTGGGGAGACGTAAGCTACATGTAGTTGAACTACATAGCTGAACTACAATTTGCTGTAACTTGCTGGTAGTTAAACTACATTCGTATTTTGTGCTGCATCAAGTAATTCAACTGCTTTTTAGGTCATTTTTTGCAGTTTAACAACTCAATATACAAACTACAATTTTGGCAAATAACATGAAATATTTCGGATTTAAAAAATAACAATATGACAAATTTTATTTTATTTTTCTTTGAAAAAAGCATGAAACATGTGGTGACGTGCCAAGCAAACGCTGCCTCTGATTGGCTGACCCTGGCAGCACTCAAATGCTTCCCAGAGTGGGCGGGTCTTTGTGCCAAGGAAGGGAGAGCTCATATGGCACAAACACGTCATGGATTTTTGGCAGGTTATTATGTTTTACCTCACATACACCATGTGTTGATTTATTCAACACTGACTTATCTGTTTGTTCAAACTACTGCCAAGCTGAACTACAGGTAGTTTTACAAACTACGCTTGCAAAGTAGTTTCCCCAACACTGATTGTGTGATAGTGTGTGACTGCTGTCAGAACACAATGAATGATTCTGGTGTTAACACTGATAACAACCTGACGATGGGGTCGTTTGTTTTTTCCTGCTCAGCTGGTGGAGACGAGACAAAAAACTGCTTCAAGGATCCATTTTAAATTAAATACAGCTCAGGAGGTTCAGACGAAGATTTTACTATGAGTTTGTCTTGAAAACATCCTAGTTATTGATTCTAACTTATTGATATTATTCAATAATGATTGATTGTATCAGACTTTCTATTGATTCTTATTTTCACTGACAATTTCTGCAGCCGGCTAAGAACATGACACAACATATTAAGACATGTTGGAGAGGATCGTAGTGTGCACTCATGTTTAACAACATCAATACAAAGACAATTTATCATTTATGATAAGTTTGTTTTTATATAAATAGTTATGATATGTGTAAATTATGTCATATTTACATGATGTATAACTTGTCTGTCTTTGTGAATTCATTTTTTCAGTCTTGAAATGTGTTACATAAATATGAATCTTAGTTGATGTATCATCAGTAACTACCAATCCATTTCATCTAGATAAAGCTGTAAAAGTTAAATTACATTTTATTGGTTGATAAAAAATAAACGTAGCCATCATTCAGCCAACATTCAAACTGGATGCAGACTGATGAAGCTGCTGTGTGATCATTTTATAGCAGATGTAGCTTGAAAGCAGCTCGCTCTGCTGTTTGTTCATGTGTGTAAACAACAGTGTCATCAGCGTAGAGTTTGACATCCACACTGACACAATTATAAAAGGGGCTCAGCACTGAACCTGGTGGCACAGCCACACCTACTGACTTGTACTATGTAAATATAGATGTTTGTTCTGTTCTGTGTGTTCTAACTCTGAACACTTGGATCATTTTCACCATGAAACACTGTTGGAAGAATGACAACATGTTGCAGCTGTCTCAGCAGACAACACATGTGTGACATTACATGTGTCTTTACGCTGTTAGATCGCTGTCACACCAATAAATGAGCTCTTCCACCACGGCTGTGTGACACATTTCAAACTAAAGCTGATCACATGCTGGATTTCTGTGTTTGCTGCTGGTGCTGACATTGAACATCATGGAGAAACACCACCACCCTGTGGTCAGTCACGGGAAGTGCAGGGACATCCACGTGACGCTGATGACGGTCGCCATGACGACACGATGACGCTCCGCCCTCTTATTTTACTGGCGACAAACTCACAGTGACATCTAGTGGATAACAAACACACAGCAGTTAATGAGGAGTATTACTGGCATTATTGTTGGTACTACTTCTAAAAATACTGCAAATACTTTTTCTACTGAAACTATATTATGAACTATATTATTACTATATTATTCTGCTGCTGCCTGTTACAGGAGATGGTGTCATATTACTCTGACATGTACTATACTAACTATAACTAGAAGTCTGACTAATCACAGCACTGTGTCACTTCACTTGAGACAGTACTGCAGTATTAGTTGAAGTACATCTCTGCTGGTGGGTACTGTGTGTATTTGTACTGCTTGCCTTGTAAGTTGGAGTTGAATTGCTCTTCTATAGTTTCTATTTTGATGTGTCTTCTTATTGGACACTTTTGACAGACAGAGACAAATGATGTGGTCCTGCTGATAGTTTCATCACATCAGAAAACACTTCTAAGTGTCGTTTTAAAGCTCACTTATAAACCACACATTGGCCCTCATTTATCAATCTTGCGTGAAAACGGGTGCAGATCTGTGCGCAGAATTGGTCTTACGACGGGACACACGTGTGATTTATGAAACCTTCGTATCTGACCAATTCCAGTGTACGAATGATCGGCTCTTGATAAATGCGGCGGCTGAATTTGATCGTCATTAACATGTTACGCCCTTAAATATTTGTGGATCGGAGACCTCGCCCACTGAGGTCGAACATGCAGAGAAGAAACTCTGGCAAGAAGAGAAACTTTTCCGAGATGGAGATCAGCATCCCAGCAGCGCCGGCACATCAAAGGCTCCATTCACTAATGCAATGTTGTGCAAAACTGAACAGGCCAAAATAATACGGCACACTTTCTCTGGGGTATACAGCAGAGTTCCCCCTGCTGGTCCGAGACGGAGCCACCTGCCCTTCAGCAACCTGAAGCAGCTCCACTGTGACCCGTGTGCGTGTGTGCGCACTATTGAATCTGCGTTCCTGCTCTGTAGCAGGTTTGCCAGCGGGGTTATTAGGTATTCCGTTAAATAGTTGTCATGTTAGACTATTTACATATTTTATTTTACAAAAAAGTGGTATCAGTAAAAACGTAAAAAATAATCGGTTTTGATCTGTTCTAAATATGTGACTGCTTATGCTTATTGACAGCTGAGGTTTTTTTAATAATTATTTTCAGTCTCAGCCAGATTTCGCTGTGCTGCACCGCAAATCCACACACTCAAATTTGCGTACACGAGCTCAGACCTGACGTGAGATCTGATCGTAACTTCCCCTCACGTCCAAATTGATAAATGCCGAAGTTTGCGTGGAAATGGTCGTACGCACGGTTTTCTGCTGTACGTTTGTTTGATAAATGAGGGCCACTTAGAGCAAAATCTTAAGAACAAAAAACTCAAATACTTAAGCATAAGAAAAACGTTTTGAGAGAAAAACTTTTTTTTGAGAGAAAATGCTTACACACTGATAGCAAAAATATATATATAAGAGTAAAAAAAATGAGATTTTTTTTCTCAGAAATAATTTTAAAAATTTCAAATTTATATTTCTTTATGTTCTATGAGAACTAATGCTTTCTCCTAAAACTTTTTTTTAGTCTCAAATATTATTATTTTTTGCAATTGGTGTGAAAACTTTTCTCTCAAATATTTTTTTTTCTCTCATAAAATGCTTTTTTTACAAACAGTGTGATAACTTCTTCTCTCAAACATTGTACTGCTAACATGAGTTGTTCAAAAACCTTCTTTTTAGTAACTCTGTGTACACAAACAATGTTCTCAATGCTCTTGTTCATGTGTAGAGACCCTGGTGATACTACGAGCAAAGTTTCATGTTGTGTCGAGACTTCTGGTGTTTTAAAAATAGAGATTTTGATGCTATCGTAAAAGTGCCCGTAGCACTCCCATTGAAAATGAGTTTGACCGTTTTCGTTTATCAACTTCAAATCAGAAATCGAATAGCAGCAAAGTACACGGACCGTTGTGTGTCCAAGATTTGTCTTTTAAAATGTCCTAAAGTGAAATGATGTGGTGAAATGTGCTGAAAGGTGTTAAACAACAAGTGCTGCTGGAAGTGTTTTCATTCAGAGCACATTAGTGTTGTGAGGGACGGATGGACTTTATTCAGCAGCAGGACGTTGGGCTGTAAATATCTGACTATGTTTGATATCATTTTATTGAAATATTCTGAAGTATGTTTGTTGTTTTACTGATTCATCTGGATTATGTTTGAGTTTGTAACTGAATTATTTTCCTCTTTATTTTCTCATTGTGTTTGTGTTTGTCTCCTTTTTCCTCTCTGTGTGAAACAACAATAAACCTGCTGGAATATCTGATCAAAATATAAATAAATAGAATATGAAATAAATCCCTCAGTTCAGTGTGTTTGTGACTGTGGCTGAGATGGAGGTGAAACATGTGAACCTGGGCTGTGGTTTACTGCTCTCTTCCTGTCACAAACACTGTTTGACGTCTGTTCATCTGTTGGTTTTTGTTCAGGCTGCTCGGATCATTTCTCACTGTGGGGATCTTCCTTCCAACAGGCGCAGTAGTAGGTGGCTGAATGAAGGAGTTTAACTCTCTGGATCTTCAACTCCCAGCCGTTCTGATTATTCACAGCTGAGAAATCATTTATCTGAGGATGAGTACTGTACGACTTATCTATGTTACCATTATCGCTGTCGATATCAAAAATCACTCTGAATGTTTCTGTGTCTTTCTTCTGGTACCAGTATACATAGCTGACGTCACACTGGTCAGTTCCTCGACAGCTGAAGGAGACGTCTCCATTAACTCTCCTGGTCAATGTTAAATCCTTCTGAATCAGCTGTGCTGCCATGGCAAACAGCGCTGTAGAGAAGCAGACAGATAGATGAAGGTCAGTGTGACAGTGTTTGTTCCAGGTGGACTTTGTTGGCTCCTGATTGGCTGGAAACACTCACCTGAACACAGACAGCACAGAGCAGCAGCTGGGAGGAAAAGCATTTTGTGCAGTGGTGTTTCCTCTGGTGAACCTGGGGAGAAGTGGCGCTCTGACGCAGCTGAGGCCAAACCAGGACCAGCTGCCAGATCAGACGAGGGCCACGTGGTTTCTAACAGGTCCTCAGAGCTCCCATCAGCCCCTGCGGCTCACAGATAAGGCCGCCGCTGCCGATCGACGGCTCGGCTGAAGCTGCCGTGTGATAGAAATAGAAACCCACATTCATGTGAGCAGCAACACATTCAGGTTGGTGGTGAATTTAGTAGCACAGACTGTTATCTGTTGTTGAACAGCTCTGATGAAAAGACAAAAGGACAAATCCACAAAACTCCTGGACTGTGATTTGAAGCCTTAAACGTCCCCTTACATTTCTGTCATTTCACTGAATCATTTCATTTCTATGAAGAATAATATAGTAATAATATAGTTCATAATATAGTTGCAGTAGAAAAAGTATTTGAAGTATTTTTAGAAGTAGTACCAACAATAATGCCAGTAATACTCCTCATTTACTGCTGTGTGTTTGTTATCCACTAGATGTCACTGTGGGTTTGTCGCCAGTAAAATAAGAGGGCGGAGCGTCATCATGTCGTCATGGCGACCGTCATCAGCATCACATGGATGTCCCTGCACTTCCCGTGACTGACCACAGGGTGGTGGTGTTTCTCTGTGATGTTTAATGTCAGCACCAGCAGCAAACACAGAAATCCAGCATGTGATCAGCTTTAGCTTGAAATGTGTCACACAGCCGTGGTGGAAGAGCTGATTTATTGGTGTGACAGCGATCTAACAATGATCCAAGTGTTCAGAGTTAGAACACAAAGAACAGAACAAACATCCCTTCAGATAACATGAAATGTATCATAACTATTCCTTCAGCTTCTTAAAGGAACACACTGACATTTGTCTGCTTTGGTTTTTTGGTTTGTTATTCCATTTAAAGCAGATTTCAATCAGGAGAGACGAGTGAATGAAGTAAAGATCATGTTTATGACAGCAGATGATATGTGATCAGTGAGTCTGCTCACAAAGTCTTTGTCACTTTGACTCTACAGGGAGATTTCGTGATGGAGGGGCGTCTGAACAGCAGCAAGAAAAATCCACCAAATAAATAAAAAACAGCCCAAAGTTTCCCCCAAAGAATGCTGACTGACTGAGCAGGAATGAAATGGACACAATGAAACAAAGATGGTTTAATCTGTGAGGAGATGAAACATAATCCAGCATCTTGTCATGACTGTAGATTCTTGTTCCTTGTGTTGTGTTTGGTTGTCATTTTGTCTTGTATTCTTGTATCCTATTTCCATGTCTTTGTATCTTGTCTTGTGTCTTTTGTTTTCTTTCATGTCTCATGTGTCCTTTAAGTTGTGTATTTCCCTTGCTGAATTTCCATGCCCCTCTTGTGTCTCTGGTCCTTTAAGTGTCTTAGGTTGTTTCCTCTGTCTCCTTCTGTCTGCAGTTTTGTTCCCTCCATGTTTCTCCTCTGTGCTCCTCCCCCACTCATTACCACACCTGGCCTCCTCCCTCTTTCTCCTCACCTGTTCCTTGTCTGGTCATCAGTGTTTGTGTATTTAGCCTTTGTCTCCCCTGCACTCCTTGTCTGGTCATTGTTCTTGTCAGTCCCTGTTTACGGCAATGCTCTTGTCCATGTTCTTCCAGTCCCGTTATAGTAGGTTTTGATTTTGAGTTTTCCATGTCTGATTTGAACTTTGCCTTGTTCTTTGTACTTTGTCTTGCCTTTTAGTTGCTACTTTGCCTCTTGCCCCCGTTTTGTCAGCTTCTGTTTTTTGTGTTAAACTTTAAAATAAAGCTCGCTTTTTGTTTCCCCATATCCCTGCCTCTCGTGTAACTGCATTTGGGTCCACCTTCCCCTTATCCTTAGTCACCCCCGTAACCCAAGCCTGACACGTCTGACTTAAAGAAAAAAGCACTGAGGTGATTAAAATAATCGTGATCTGTGAACGAAGACAGGAACAAAAGTTATTTTTGCTGGTCAGCAACGGCTGGAGGACAGCAAGGACCTGCTTTCACTGGTTTAACTTTCACTAGACTTCATCTGAGAAAACATTTATATGAAACATTCTAATAGTAAATCAGCTGCTGTTTGTCTTTATAATCTGAATTAAATGAAGTAAAAGCAACTGAAAAATGAAAACCAAAGAAAGCACTGTAGTTTCTGGGCTGTCTTCTTCAAAGGTGTCAGCATGTAGTTTGATGATTAAAGAGTTCTGCCGAGGCCAGGCTGGCTGCAATGACTGAGCAATCTTTATTGAAACAGATCTCAGGCCTGCATCCTAAACAGAAGCAGCCGCTTTCTGGTATTCTCAAATCTCTGGCAAAAGCAATGCCAAAATGCTTCGCCCTCTGCTCTATCAGAAATCCTATCCAGCCTTCGATCTCAAGAGATTTACCAATTGCCACCACTCTTTCTTTGGTGTGTTGGCCTCTTTTAGAGTTTTTTGTCCATACCCGCCTACTTCTCCTAATTGGTCACTTTGATGGATTAAAGGTTCCTCCCTCCAATGGGAGAGAAGAAGGATGAGTCTGCCTCACATCCCCTATGAAATAACTCTTGTGTGTGTTACTTAACTTTGCTGATGTCAGCTAAAGTGGACAGGATGGTCTCTCTATACTTGGATGACAATGTATAGTTGAGTCAGCTCTGAACCTCTGGTGTGGGCTCCTTCCTGTAGCTTATCTCTGATGCCCACCTCGGGGCTGATCAGGGCTCCTGGTCATGGAGACCCTCATACTGTCACATTCCCACACTTGTCTAACGGGGAGCATCTGGTCCTGTCCCATCCTGTCTTCCCACCATTCACTATTGTCTTAGAGCCCAGGATGTGCAAGAAAAACACAGACACTACAGTACTTTCATCAATTTAACTGTGTTGTATTAAAAGAATTTATACCGAACTTCTGTTTAAACATTCAGATTAAACCAAAGATTTTCAGATTAAACCAAAACTAAAATATTCAGGTTGTACACCAGCTTCAAACTGTTTCACAATAAAATTACACCAAAAACAAACCTAAAATCAGCTTCAATGATTTACAGTGTACAAAAACAGTGACATCAGGCAACTCTCGTTATAATTTTAATCTTTTTAAAATGAGGCCTTCATTTGGGGTTAATTATAAAATCCTGATGCTTCTTCAGTTTCAAGTTCCTGGTTTTGTTCCTGTTGTCACACCATCATGGCTGACTGGGAAACTTGAACAGAGCTGAGTCATCGTTAATGTCATCAGTAACCCTTGTGCTTCTCCTTCTACAACAAGTCAAAATGTCTGCTGTGAAAAAGGCCTTTTGTCAGACAGCGGTGGCCTTATCTGTGAGCCGCAGGGGCTGATGGGAGCTCTGAGGACCTGTTAGAAACCACGTGGCCCTCGTCTGATCTGGCAGCTGGTCCTGGTTTGGCCTCAGCTGCGTCAGAGCGCCACTTCTCCCCAGGTTCACCAGAGGAAACACCACTGCACAAAATGCTTTTCCTCCCAGCTGCTGCTCTGTGCTGTCTGTGTTCAGGTGAGTGTTTCCAGCCAATCAGGAGCCAACAAAGTCCACCTGGAACAAACACTGTCACACTGACCTTCATCTATCTGTCTGCTTCTCTACAGCGCTGGTTGCCACGGCAGCACAGCTGACTCAGGACCAGTTATCATTGACCAGGAGAGTCGGTGAAAACATCATCTTGAGCTGCAGTGGAGCTGAACCGTGTGATAAAAAACAGGTGTACTGGTACCAGCAGACAGAAACAGAACCGCTCAGAGTGATGCTACGTATTGATCTGACTGATGGGAAATTTAATGATCGCTACAATCATCCTCAGCAAGGTGATTTCTCAGCCTCGAGGAAGCAGGACGGCTGCGAGATGACGATCACGAAAATCAAACACGTCCATGCAGCCACCTACTACTGCGTCTGTTGGCAAACTGCAGCCCACAGTGAGAAATGATCCGAGCAGCCTGAACAAAAACCAACAGATGAACAGACGGCAAACAGTGTTTGTGACAGGAAGAGAGCAGTAAACCACAGCCCAGGTTCACATGTTTCACCTCCATCTCAGCCACAGTCACAAGCTGAAGGCAGAACTCTCTGCTCTGATCTGAACACAAACACTTCCTTTAGCCCTTCACAGTAAAAGCCTTGCAGCAGCTCTGTGTGGGTCATGTTGTCTCTCAGATTTCAGCAGATTCCTGACAGACGCTCAGTCTGCTTTTGTTTCTTTTGTACAACAGTGAATTTAGATCCTCAACAACCTGCAGGTTTGTCCAGAGTTTTTAGTTTTGTCCCTTTAGAAGAATCGAGGCTGCGATCAGCTTCGATTCAGTCAAATCAAAAAGATTCAAGTTGAGCATTTTTTTCAGTGAAACAACACATCACAACATCATGTCGAAGCCTCCGTGCAGTATAATCCTCTTCTGCTTGATGTTCCAAACACTCAGTTTAGTCTAAATATGGCTGAACACACTGTTCAATTGTCTGCTCGAGTTTTAGTTTTAATCATCTTCTGCAGAATTCAGGTTGAAAGAGAGAACGAGTCACATCCACTGTCCTCAGATCAGCTCTCTGCGTCTCTCTCTGTCACCCCCAGCTTGTCAAATAAACCAAATGTGGACTCAGAAAAGCAGAAACAGATGTTGCTGTAGTTTCAGAACTGAACATTGAAACAATATGAGTATGAATGTATCCTCCCCAGCAGGGTTACAGCATTAATGAACACCTCTATACTGATGACACTGTGTTATACACATGAAAACACAGCAGACTGAGCTGCTTTAAACACAGCGAGAATCTCAGTCCATCCCTCCCACACAGTGCTCATCTACACTTCCTGCAGCTCCTTCACAGTAAAAGCATTCCAGCACCAGTGTTGTAACTTACATGTGTCCTATATCTGCAGTTCAATGTACATTAATCCTTATGTCCATTCTGTCACATTGTTATTGAGTTTTTATCAGCTGATGAATCTTGTAATGCATTTTGTCATTTGAATGTTTTTCATCATAGTTTTGATTTACAGAAAACACACACATCGATCTATGAATGTGTGTATATACACACACTATATATAATCTCTATATACACTGTGAACTGTCTGTGAACATTAGAGAAACACTGGATGCAGCTGAAGTGTGATGGTGGTGGATCATTTGGACGGGTTGAGCTCAGCTGACACTTTCAGCAGCAGACAGGTTTTTGTCTCAGTGTGTTTCACTGTGGGAGGATTCACTGACAACAGATACCTCATCTTTGGCTCTGGAACTAAACTGTATGTAACAGGTAAGACTCAACATTTATTTTCCCCTTCACTAGTTTTAATAGACAAGTTGTTCACTTTTGTTACGCGTCCGTGTTCTCGCTCACGTTCACTTAATCTTAAAGTAATGAGAGAAACTCAGCAGTGATGTCGGAGCTGCGCTCTGTTTCCTCGTCAGCTGCTGTTCAGACTTCACGCTGGTTTTCTTTTCTCTCCTGAAAGAAATTCGATTGTACCTGAATAACTGTGGAGGATTTTCCTGCTCTGTTCATCACTCAACTTTTTAAATCTCCAGTTAATCAAAGTGAATCAAAGAGACGAGCAGGATTCTTCAAAGTCTCTCAGAGTCAGTCGAGACCTCCACAGTTGGTTTGAAAATTCACATTCAGATGCAGATTAATGAATGTTGCACATGTTTGATCGTCTCAGTCAGTGTTTCTTATTGGTTGTTTCTTACCTGCTCTTTATTTGTGTGGGATTTGATTTTGATAGATTTCAAACAGTATGTGGTGGTGAATATATACGTGTGTCATATTGTAAAAGTGTTTTAAATTGTAATTTGTACAATACAAATGTATTCGGCAGTGTCTACAAATATATTTACAATTGTAATTTATATTTTTGTATACGTGGAAATATTGTGGAAAATATATTTTATAACGGAAAATATTCATCATCATATAAAACAATTAGCATCAGGATTTTTGCAGTTTTACGGAAATACATTGTCAAAGTATATTCACCACATTAATGTATATTAAACATCATATACGTTTTTGACACCATATATTTATATATACACATTTTGTATGAAAACGTATATGTGACGGAAAATATAAAAATCATGAAACAGAAAAATAATGTAGTGAATATCTTTATTTCTAACACTGATTAATTATACGGGGGTAAACACAACACGCGAAAAAAAAATATTCCAGTATAAAATTAATTTATTATCACAGAAAGTAAATTCACAATTTCATATTTGGCAAATAACATTAAGAATATATTGAATTTATGATGAATTATTCTGAACTGAATATATGTTTTACTTTGCGCTTATAAATGTCATATTATAGAGAATATGTATATTATGATGTATATTATGAACAATTCTCGAATTTATTTATTATTACGTTTTATCTGATGGATGTTGTTTTTTTGCTTTTTTTTCTTTATATTAAAAATATTGACTATTTAATTTGTTGAGGATTGTTTACATTAAGGTCTTCACACACAGTTTATTTTGTGCGATTCATTTTGAACTGATGTTTATGTCACGAGTGCTACAGCCAAAAAGCAACATCGTTTTTTTCATAGTGAAGTCGATTTTTTGAGTGTTTTTGCGATGCTAATGGCGGCATCATCCAATCATGTTGTAGGAAACGGACATCATGACACAGCTGATGAGAATGGAGGACCTGTTGGTTGTTTGTGTTCATCATCAGTCTGTATTTTATGACAAAGTGTTGAAACTTTAACGTAAATGTGAAAGTATACAAATGTACGTAGTACGTACGATAGTCTGAACCAGTCGCAGGCAAGTATTTCTCATAATAGTGTTGATTATTGGTGTCGTCCCCAGTGTGTAAAGGCCTAAAATATTCTGACTAACAGAAGCAGGTGAATCCAGTCTATGTGTTGAACTTTGTGCTGTATTGATGAGTATTTTAGTGATCAGAGTCCATGTAGTTTCCAGGATCACACTGAATGCAGTGCAGTGCTGGAAGCTGCTGTTGACTGTGTCAATGTGTGTCTGTGCTGCTTGTTGCTGCTGTCAAACTTCAGATGAGCAGGTAGTGAAGCCCGTGGTGAGCGTGTACCCAGCAGCATCCAGAGCCCACCTGGAGGGGAGGAGCTCCCTGCTGTGTGTGGCCTCAGCCATGTTTCCTCCTCTGGTCCGCTTCTCCTGGAAAAGACGAAAGGAGGATCAGGAGCAGTGGCTCCCTGCTGAGGGAGAGCAGCTGGAGCTCAGAGAGTCGGGACGCACCGCCGCCATCTTGCTGGTTCATCGGGACTCTCTCTACACGTATAAATACCGCTGCTCCGTCCAGCACGAGGGGGGCACAGTGGAGGTCCAAACAGAACAAGGTAATGAAGGCTTGGTGACTGTGTTCAGCAGTGATTCAGCTTCATGTGGAGACGCTGTCAAAGAGAGCAGAGGAGCAGAGGACTGACATTTCTTTTGGACTCTTTTCTGTTTCAGAGGTTCCAGCAGCTCTTCCACCAGCACCGCCACCAGTACCTTCTGGGCCGTCTCTGCACCGGGTGAAGCTGCTCTGTGTGCTCTACACAGTGCTGATAGTGAAGAGTCTGGTGTACTGCTGTGGACTCTCTCTGCTGAGGACCCTCACAAGGAAGAAACCGTCCACCGACTGAAGATGAAGTCCAGAACTGGTCCCTGTAGTCCAGAATGTGAGAAGCCCATTCTCACTTCATCTTCTTCCTCTTCTCAGTACCTGTTAGCAAAACTCATTCAGTGGTTCTGTTGATCCAAAATCAAAAGATCCAAAGACAGCAGCAGCATCGCTTCAGCCATTTTTATGAAAACATGTTGATAATGTCAATTTTTGTGTCAATAAAACAAGCTCAGTATTGCAGCAGGTTACATGTGTAACAGTGACATATTTTTATGTAATTTGTTGTATTATAATTACAGAAAATCTGTAAATAGTTAACAGTTAGTAGTTAAGCTGACATGTGAGGCCTCCAGAGTCAGTATGAGGAGCGTCTCAGACTCGTTCATTTCAGAGGGTCGTCCTGTATTTTATGTTTCCCACGTGAGCTTCTCCACTTTCTGCTGTCGTGCTTCGCAGGAGAGGGAAGCTGCACTGTCGTCTGACACTTCTGTGTGTTCGCCACGCTATCACAGGTGTGTTATCTTAAACTTATCCTGGATATGCTGAAATATTTTTGTATCATTTCATTTGTGTTCAAGTGCAGAATTGAGGATTTTTGTTATTCAGCTGTTGTCAGAATAAACGGAGATCACGTCCAAACACATCCTGGTCTGATTCTCTTCAAAACACAACGCAGACAACACGAGCTACCACCGCTAACAGAGAGAACAACTGTTGATCAGATGACGAACAGTGTTGTGGTGGTACTGGAAGGAAAAAGACTAAAAACAAACCACAAATATACACTCCTCAACATCAGTGAGGATAGTGGGATGAAGGTGTATATAGTTTGCACAACAGTATATTTCCAGAGCTGGATGCTGGAATTTTGCTTTATTTCTGGGGACAAAATATATTCACAAAACACAAAATACAAACTCAGATATGTCACAGAATAAACAACCAAGTGAAACATTTAAACCTCCCTGACACATGTTGAGTAGTGTTGATAATTATGGGGAAATGTCACTAGAACTTATGTGATGATAAAATATCTCTTCGGAGGAAAGAAGAGAAGCACAAAGAAGCCCGGCCCGGATGCAGGCGCCCGAGTGGAGCGCTGACTTTTGATCGTCACTCAGCTCGGATGTAGAACGCTCACCATTTCCCTCAATTAGAAAAAAAATTACTGAGTGCAGAGTTCAGGAGGAAACACAACTTTGGTATGAAACGTTCTCAACACTGATGTTTGTCAGTGATCTAGTTTTATAACAAGAAGCTGATTTTAGACACAATATTTTATATTTCTGTTCATGTTTTCAGCTTCACTTCCTGTTTTTCATCCAAATGATGAACTTTGCTTTTTGCTTCATCTCAATTGTATTGACTGATCAGAACATTTAACTAAATCTGTTGAACAAATAAGTTTTTTTATCAGAAACAACAGTAGAACGTTTATTCTTTGATTCAGTGCCTAGTTTTAATAAAATAAACTGAAACATTTTTGTGCCTTTTCTTTTCTCGATGAGACAAACTGTGAATCATTTCTTTGAACATCTTTGATGTGGATCATTTTATCTCATATCTTATTATTATTTTATCTTATTGATTTGAATTTAATCTTCAACATCTCACCTGGATTCATATCACTGTTTTCTTCTTCTATTTTGCACAATTAAAAAAACAATACATAAAAATAATGATAAGCAGTGCAGGAAGAGGCAGAAAACCCAGAAGGCTGATCTGAGGCCTGTGCAAATAATGTTAAGATATGACAAAGTAATAGAAAACACAGAATAAAAACACAGAAAATAATATGAACACAGAACATTTATAAATGATTCTGCAGAGTAACCTCACTAAATATTTAAGCTGGTGTCATTTCCTGTGTGGAGGAAATGTTTTCTAATACTGTGAACAGGTGGTGAACACAAATCAAACCATTCTTCATTCAAACTGAATATTTCATCTAAATATCATATTTATTCATGAACATATAAAAACATGGAAACATAAATAAAGTGAGACACATAAAAACAGTCACATGGTGTTGCTATAGTTACTGTGGAGTTGATTTTAGTCTTCAGTCTCATTTCTTTCAGTTTCCTGTCTGTGTTTGTTAGTCGACCTCTCTCAGTTTGCTCGACTGTAACAAACAGGAAAACTCATCAGTAATAACTGACTGTAAATAGTGACATCACAGCTCAGCGTCTGTGTTTAAACCCTTTGTCTGACAGTTGTTTGTGCTGTGAAAATGCTGACAGGAACAGACTAAAGCTCCTGATTTAGTTCCTGAGTCGAGCTCCTGCAGCTCCTCACTTCTTGGACTATTTGATCAAAAAGCTCTTTGAGTTTCTGAACATGAACAAGAATCTGTTTGCATGAACGAGTTCCTCCAAACAGAGAGTGTAACAGACAGCAGACAGCAGACATGAACCATTGAGGCGTCAAATCAGAAAACACTCATGTGTTGTTGTGGAGGCCGCTGACATAGAAGCCTGTTGTCAGTTTTCTGTGAGGACTTGTTGGCTCTCATCAACGCCAAGTGTGAACTGTAAAGTGAACCTTAGATGGCTGAAATCACCATAAATAAAGTCCATGGACGTGAGCTCCAGGTGGGGGGTCACTGTTGGTCTCTGGGCTCAGTTCAACTTTGTGTGGGTGGAGGGCTCAGCGGAAAAAAGGCTTCCAGACAACAAGAGAAAAGACAAAGCAGTCCAGAGAGGGAGAGGAGCTGATGAGTGTGTACAGCAGCAGATATGAATCTGTTCTCAGTGGTTATTAGGACTCATAAAAAACTGTTGAGAGCCAACCAGCACTTCCTTTCCTGCAGCAGACGGGCTGTGTGGGTTTCTGCTCTGCAGCCTCCTCACCGTTAGCTGCACTTTTTCACATGAACAACACAATGACAGTTACAACAGTTACAGCGCTCAGTACTCACTGTCTCAGCTTCCATCTGTCTGATTCACCTGGGAGACAGACACACAATCATATAAATAATACTGATAATAGATGAATTCTACACAGAAAAGACACAGTTTTTAAAGTTATTTAGTGAATACAACAACAAACAAACAAAAACATGTTTTATATGCAAACTACAGAAACATCCAATGAAATATACTTCAGCTAATTTTGAATAACATACAAAGAAATGTTGTTTCATTTTCAGCCAAAAGATTAATATAAAACGTCCACATATACTATATATTTGTCAGTGTGTATAAAGGTTCATTTTCTCATATTTCACTTGATTCATTTGTTTAATAAATACTAAAACACAATTTAATCAAACTGTTGATATTAATCATAATATTTTGTAGTAATATATCATTATTAAAAAATTATTAAAAATGATAAAACCCGATTTGTACATCACGATTAATAATTAATAATATGTTAAATTGCTTTTGCAGCTAAAGAAAAGAAATAATATTAAAATGTTGGTGTTTCTGAAATCTTTCTTCCTCATAAATTTCTCCTCTAAACAATAACATTTCAGATAAATTTTAACTTTTCTCCCTCAAAGTGTTTGAACGACAACGAGAGGATTTGCAGCAGTGACTGTAACATTTACAGGAACATGTGGTTCATCTGTTCTCATCGATCAGAGCGACAGAACACAAACCACTCAGACAGAAACACAAACCACAGAGACAAACAAGTCGTCTTGTTGTTTAGTGAAGCTGAAGTGGAGCGTCCATGTTGGTTCACCTCAGGTCTCATAATGAGGTTCCAGCTGATCAGAGAGCTGCTGTCAGAGCCGTCAGAGTCGTGTGTCCGTCTCAGTCAGTGGTCAGTTTCCAACAGTTCACCTGGTTAACCCCACTGAGCCACTGATCTCCTGTCAGTCAGCTTCTAGCTTCAGATTGTGTCAGTGCAGCTGTCTGTGCTTCACTCACACAGCTCCAAATGTGACATGTTATTGTGGCATGAAGCCTGTTTTTAAGCTTCAATGCTTTTTTCCTTGTGTGCAGTGTTGGGGAGACGTAAGCTACATGTAGTTGAACTACATAGCTGAACTACAATTTGCTGTAACTTGCTGGTAGTTAAACTACATTCGTATTTTGTGCTGCATCAAGTAATTCAACTGCTTTTTAGGTCATTTTTTGCAGTTTAACAACTCAATTTACAAACTACAATTTTGGCAAATAACATGAAATATTTTGTATTTAAAAAAATAACAATATGACAAATTTTATTTTATTTTTCTTTGAAAACAGCATGAAACATGTGGTGACGTACCAAGCCAACGCTGCCTCTGATTGGCTGACCCTGGCAGCACTCAAATGCTTCCCAGAGTGGGCGGGTCTTTGTGCCAAGGAAGGGAGAGCTCATATGGCACAAACACGTCATGGATTTTTGGCAGGTTATTATGTTTTACCTCACATACACCATGTGTTGATTTATTCAACACTGACTTATCAGTTTGTTCAAACTACTGCCGGGCTGAACTACAGGTAGTTTTACAAACTACGCTTGCAAAGTAGTTTCCCCAACACTGATTGTGTGATAGTGTGTGACTGCTGTCAGAACACACTGAATGATTCTGGTGTTAACACTGATAACAACCTGACGATGGGGTCGTTTGTTTTTTCCTGCTCAGCTGGTGGAGACGAGACAAAAAACTGCTTCAAGGATCCATTTTAAATTAAATACAGCTCAGGAGGTTCAGACGAAGATTTTACTATGAGTTTGTCTTGAAAACATCCTAGTTATTGATTCTAACTTATTGATATTATTCAATAATGATTGATTGTATCAGACTTTCTATTGATTCTTATTTTCACTGACAATTTCTGCAGCCGGCTAAGAACATGACACAACATATTAAGACATGTTGGAGAGGATCGTAGTGTGCACTCATGTTTAACAACATCAATACAAAGACAATTTATCATTTATGATAAGTTTGTTTTTATATAAATAGTTATGATATGTGTAAATTATGTCATATTTACATGATGTATAACTTATGTTTGTCTTTGTGAATTCATTTTTTCAGTCTTGAAATGTGTTGCATAAATATGAATCTTAGTTGATGTATCATCAGTAACTACCAATCCATTTCATCTAGATAAAGCTGTAAAAGTTAAATTACATTTTATTGGTTGATAAAAAATAAACGCAGCCATCATTCAGCCAACATTCAAACTGGATGCAGACTGATGAAGCTGCTGTGTGATCATTTTATAGCAGTTGTAGCTTGAAAGCAGCTCGCTCTGCTGTTTGTTCATGTGTGTAAACAACAGCGTCATCAGCGTAGAGTTTGACATCCACACTGACACAATTATAAAAGGGGCTCAGCACTGAACCTGGTGGCACAGCCACACCTACTGACTTTTAACATGTAAATATAGATGTTTGTTCTGTTCTGTGTGTTCTAACTCTGAACACTTGGATCATTTTCACCATGAAACACTGTTGGAAGAATGACAACATGTTGCAGCTGTCTCAGCAGACAACACATGTGTGACATTACATGTGTCTTTACGCTGTTAGATCGCTGTCACACCAATAAATCAGCTCTTCCACCACGGCTGTGTGACACATTTCAAACTAAAGCTGATCACATGCTGGATTTCTGTGTTTGCTGCTGGTGCTGACATTAAACATCACAGAGAAACACCACCACCCTGTGGTCAGTCAGGGGAAGTGCAGGGACATCCACCTGATGCTGATGACGGTCGCCATGACGACACGATGACGCTCCGCCCTCTTATTTTACTGGCGACAAACCCACAGTGACATCTAGTGGATAACAAACACACAGCAGTAAATGAGGAGTATTACTGGCATTATTGTTGGTACTACTTCTAAAAATACTGCAAATACTTTTTCTACTGCGACTATATTATGAACTATGTTATTACTATATTATTCTGCTGCTGCCTGTTACAGTAGATGGTGTCATATTACTCTGACATGTACTATACTAACTATAACTATAGAAGTCTAACTAATCACAGCACTGTGTCACTTCACTTGAGACAGTACTGCAGTATTAGTTGAAGTACATCTCTGCTGGTGGGTACTGTGTGTATTTGTACTGCTTGCCTTGTAAGTTGGAGTTGAATTGCTCTTCTATAGTTTCTATTTTGATTTGTCTTCTTATTGGACAATTTTGACAGACAGACATGAATTTCTATCATTCGGCTTCAGCCGAGCCGTCGATCGGCAGCGGCGGCCTTATCTGTGAGCCGCAGGGGCTGATGGGAGCTCTGAGGACCTGTTAGAAACCACGTGGCCCTCGTCTGATCTGGCAGCTGGTCCTGGTTTGGCCTCAGCTGCGTCAGAGCGCCACTTCTCCCCAGGTTCACCAGAGGAAACACCACTGCACAAAATGCTTTTCCTCCCAGCTGCTGCTCTGTGCTGTCTGTGTTCAGGTGAGTGTTTCCAGCCAATCAGGAGCCAACAAAGTCCACCTGGAACAAACACTGTCACACTGACCTTCATCTATCTGTCTGCTTCTCTACAGCGCTGGTTGCCATGGCAGCACAGCTGATTCAGGACGATTTAACATTGACCAGGAGAGTTGATGGAGACGTCTCCTTCAGCTGTCGAGGAACTGACCAGTGTGGCTACTATGCATACTGGTACCAGAAGAAAGACACAGAAACATTCACAAGGATTCTTCGTACTGTCAAGAGCAGATGTAACATAGATTACAGGTTCGATCATCCTCAGAAAAATGATTTCTCAGCTGTGAATAATCAGAACGGCTGTGAGTTGAAGATCCAGAAAGTTAAACTCCTTCATTCAGCCACCTACTACTGCTCCTGTGATAAGTATGATCCCCACAGTGAGAAATGATCTGAGCAGCCTGAACAAAAACCAACAGATGAACAGACGTCAAACAGTGTTTGTGACAGGAAGAGAGCAGTAAACCACAGCCCAGGTTCACATGTTTCACCTCCATCTCAGCCACAGTCACAAACACACTGAACTGAGGGATTTATTTCATATTCTATTTATTTATATGTTGATCAGATATTCCAGCAGGTTTATTGTTGTTTCACACAGAGAGGAAAAAGGAGACAAACACAAACACAATGAGAAAATAAAGAGGAAAATAATTCAGTTACAAACTCAAACATAATCCAGATGAATCAGTAAAACAACAAACAGCCTTCAGAATATTTCAATAAAATGATATCAAACATAATCAGATATTTACAGCCCAACGTCCTGCTGCTGAATAAAGTCCATCCGTCCCTCACAACACTAATGTGCTCTGAATGAAAACACTTCCAGCAGCACTTGTTGTTTAACACCTTTCAGCACATTTCACCACATCATTTCACTGTAGGACATTTTAAAAGACAAATCTTGGACACATGTCAGCTCAGGACTTTGTCCTTCTAGCAGCGGCTCATTAGGACGCTCATCTTGTTGGACACATTTCCATCAGTTTCCTGTGGATGTTTCTGATTCCCAGAGGATGAACCCTAACATTCATGGTGACCTCTTGACCTTTCCTCTAGTGCCACCATCAGGACAGAAGTGTCTGCAATGACATACCGTAAAATTAATCTCCATCGCCCTGATCATTTTGCGGGACACTCTCTCGTGGCGTTTGCTGATAACTCATCCCCGCATGTTTATCTCAGGCTCCTCGCTAGCCTTCTTCCTCCCTACACCAGGCAGCCTGGCCCTGCTGCTGTCCTCCTCGGACAGACGCTGAAGCTGGCGAAGTTTGTGACATTTTCATCCTGGATTTTTGAGAGGAAGGAATAAAACGTCAGGCGTTTTGGGGACACTGGCAAAGTGATTGAAACAAATACACGTCCCGGCTATTTTTTGGTATTTTACGATGTGTCATTGTCTGTGAGTAGGCTCAATGTTTACTGTTGCAGCCAGCCTAGCTAGCACCATAGCTTCTAGCTATCCCAACCACAGAGACACAAGTATAGGAGACTCACCTTCATATTCAAACACATAAGAATTCGCGTACATGCTAAATACTTTCTCCAGCTTGCTCTTCAGGGCTTTCACTGACGCTTTACAAATGCGATGGACATTGTTAATCGTCATCTTCGGCCGGTCTGTCAGGCATTGCCTGTAGAAGAGCGCCATCTCTAGGCAACCGGAAGTGAGTGAGCCGTGTTACATGAACCCAGAAGCTGACGTGCAAAGAGCCCATTCCCCCAGAGCTACGAGATGTGTCAATTTCAAGTCCATCTGCACATCGATCCAGGTGCACATGGCAGAAAATGTAAAAGCTTTTTTGCCCAGTTCAGTTTTGACTCTCTGGACCTGCATCGGTATGATGTCCTGAGAACGCAGGCCATATCGGCTGAGGTTTCTACACATGTGTAAACACAAATATGTAGGCAGAAGTCCAAGAATAGATTCATAAATAAAAGTCAGCCAGTCAGAGAGTCTACAGATATATAAAGATGGACAATGTGCAACGGCATATAAGGATCAGTAATATACATGATAGCTGCAACCTGTATTAAAATGCACAGCACAGTGGTATACAGTATCCGATTTCTTTAAAAACTGATCAGGAGCTTTCATAAAAAGCAGGTCTCCATAGTCCAACAAGGGTAAGAAAGTTGTGGTGATCAAATTTTTATGACTTGCATTGAAAAAACATGACTTATTTCTAAAAAAAAAGAAACCCAATTTCAATTTCAGCTCAGAAAGGAGTTTACCGATGTGCAGTTTAATGGACAGGTTCTCATCAATTAGAATGTCTAAGTATTTATAAGATGTGACCATTTCAATTTCAACCTAGGACGGTGAGATGGAAGCTGCTTGCCATTTGAAAATAGAATGGTCTCTGATTATCTGCATTCAGCACTAACTTGAGCTGAGTCAAACAGAACTGAACGAGGTAAAGGCTGACTGCAACAACTCAAGTGATTTTAGCCGTCGATCGGCAGCGGCGGCCTTATCTGTGAGCCGCAGGGGCTGATGGGAGCTCTGAGGACCTGTTAGAAACCACGTGGCCCTCGTCTGATCTGGCAGCTGGTCCTGGTTTGGCCTCAGCTGCGTCAGAGCGCCACTTCTCCCCAGGTTCACCAGAGGAAACACCACTGCACAAAATGCTTTTCCTCCCAGCTGCTGCTCTGTGCTGTCTGTGTTCAGGTGAGTGTTTCCAGCCAATCAGGAGCCAACAAAGTCCACCTGGAACAAACACTGTCACACTGACATTCATCTATCTGTCTGCTTCTCTACAGCGCTGGTTGCCATGGCAGCACAGCTGATTCAGGACGATTTAACATTGACCAGGAGAGTTGATGGAGACGTCTCCTTCAGCTGTCGAGGAACTGACCAGTGTGACCGTGACTATGTATTCTGGTACCAGAAGAAAGACACAGAAACATTCACAAGGATTGTTCGTATTAACAAGAACAGTTGTAACATAGCTACCAGGTTCGATCATCCTCAGAAAGATGATTTTTCAGCTGTGAATAATCAGAACGGCTGTGAGTTGAAGATCCAGAAAGTTAAACTCCTTCATTCAGCCACCTACTACTGCTCCTGTTGGAAGAGAGATCCCCACAGTGAGAAATGATCCGAGCAGCCTGAACAAAAACCAACAGATGAACAGACGTCAAACAGTGTTTGTGACAGGAAGAGAGCAGTAAACCACAGCCCAGGTTCACATGTTTCACCTCCATCTCAGCCACAGTCACAAACACACTGAACTGAGGGATTTATTTCAGATTCTATTTATTTATATTTCGATCAGATATTCCAGCAGGTTTATTGCTGTTTCACACAGAGAGGAAAAAGGAGACAAACACAATCACAATGAGAAAATAAAGAGGAAAATAATTCAATTACAAACTCAAACATAATCCAGATGAATCAGTAAAACAACAAACATACTTCAGAATATTTCAATAAAATGATATCAAACATAATGAAATATTTACAGCCCAACGTCCTGCTGCTGAATAAAGTCCATCCGTCCCTCACAACACTAATGTGCTCTGAATGAAAACACTTCCAGCAGCACTTGTTGTTTAACACCTTTCAGCACATTTCACCACATCATTTCACTGTAGGACATTTTAAAAGACAAATCTTGGACACATGTCAGCTCAGGACTTTGTCCTACTAGCAGCGGCTCATTAGGACGCTCATCTTGTTGGACACATTTCCATCAGCTTCCTGTGGATGTTTCTGATTCCCAGAGGATGAACCCTAACATTCATGGTGACCTCTTGACCTTTCCTCTAGTGCCACCATCAGGACAAAAGTGTCTCCAGATCGACACTTCATCATCTGGAAAGTCAATGACTGAGAACTTTAAGTATGAAACACAGTAACAGTTGAAGTTGCATCAATCAAGATTTTATATATAAAGGGCTGAAATGACTTTGTTGTTGTCAAGGGCCTACAACAAACAAACAAACAAACACACAAACAAACATGGCCACAAAGGTCACATTGAGGAGTGTTTCACTGCTCATTTTGAACTGGTATAAAACCTACACCTCCCAGAATGCACTGCACTGCACTGGACCAATAAAGTGCCCCACTCAACATCCTTTATTTAACCAGGTAAAAAAAAAAAAAACTCATTGAGATTTAAAGCCTATTTTCCAAGAGTGACCTGGCCAAGACAGCAGCACAAAAGCAGATTGGTTACACCAAACTCACAAGACACAAATAAAATACGATCACACACTACAGGAAAACAAGAGTGGGATTACATGATGCCACAGTGCAATGACAATATTCAGTTGAGCTTATTTCTCTGTCTTTTTTTTTTCGTCTTGAATTCCCCCAGAGCTACAAGATGTGTCAATGTCAAGTCCTTCTACTCATTGTTCCAGGTACACGGGGCAGAAAATGTAAAAGCCTTTTTGCCCAGTTCAGTTTTGACTCTCTGGACCTGCATCGGTATGATGACCTGAGAACGCAGGCCATATCGGCTGAGGTTTCTACACATGTGTAAACACAAATATGTAGGCAGAAGTCCAAGAATAGATTCATAAATAAAAGTCAGCCAGTCAGAGAGTCTACAGATATATAAAGATGGATAATGTGCAACGGCATAGAAGGAACAGTGATGTACATGATAGCTGCAACCTGTAATAAAATGCACAGCACAGTGGTATACAGTATCCAATTTCTTTAAAAACTGATCAGGAGCTTTCATAAAAAGCAGGTCTCCATCGTTCAACAAGGGTAAGAAAGTTGTGGTGATCACATTTTTTATGACTTGCATTGAAAAACATGATTTATTTCTAAAAAAAAGAAACCCAATTTCAATTTCAGCTCAGAAAGGAGTTTACCGATGTGCAGTTTAATGGACAGGTTCTCATCAATTAGAATGTCTAAGTATTTATAAGATGTGACCATTTCAATTTCAACCTGGGAAGGTGAGATGGAAGCTGCTTGCCATTTGAAAATAGAATGGTCTCTGATTATCTGCATTCAGCACTAACTTGAGCTGAGTCAAACAGAACTGAACGAGGTAAAGGCTGACTGCAACAACTCAAGTGATTTTAGCCGTCGATCGGCAGCGGCGGCCTTATCTGTGAGCCGCAGGGGCTGATGGGAGCTCTGAGGACCTGTTAGAAACCACGTGGCCCTCGTCTGATCTGGCAGCTCGTCCTGGTTTGGCCTCAGCTGCGTCAGAGCGCCACTTCTCCCCAGGTTCACCAGAGGAAACACCACTGCACAAAATGCTTTTCCTCCCAGCTGCTGCTCTGTGCTGTCTGTGTTCAGGTGAGTGTTTCCAGCCAATCAGGAGCCAACAAAGTCCACCTGGAACAAACACTGTCACACTGACCTTCATCTATCTGTCTGCTTCTCTACAGCGCTGGTTGCCATGGCAGCACAGCTGATTCAGGACGATTTAACATTGACCAGGAGAGTTGATGGAGACGTGTCCTTCAGCTGTCAAGGAACCGACCAGTGTTCAGGCAGCAATGTATTCTGGTACCAGAAGAAAGACACAGAAACATTCACAAGGATTCTGTACCATGATAAGAAAAGTTGTACCATAAAACACAGGTACGATCATCCTCAGAAAGATGATTTCTCAGCTGTGAATAATCAGAACAGCTGTGAGTTGGAGATCCAGACAGTTAAACTCCTTCATTCAGCCACCTACTACTGCTCCTGTTATAAGAGTGATCCCCACAGTGAGAAATGATCCGAGCAGCCTGAACAAAAACCAACAGATGAACAGACGTCAAACAGTGTTTGTGACAGGAAGAGAGCAGTAAACCACAGCCCAGGTTCACATGTTTCACCTCCATCTCAGCCACAGTCACAAACACACTGAACTGAGGGATTTATTTCATATTCTATTTATTTATATGTTGATCAGATATTCCAGCAGGTTTATTGTTGTTTCACACAGAGAGGAAAAAGGAGACAAACACATCGTTCAAAAAGGGTAAGAAAGTTGTGGTGATCAAATTTTTTATGACTTGCATGGAAAAACATGATTTATTTTAAAAAAAAAGAAACCCAATTTCAATTTCAGCTCAGAAAGGAGTTTACCGATGTGCAGTTTAATGGACAGGTTCTCATCAATTAGAATGTCTAAGTATTTATAAGATGTGACCATTTCAGTTTCAACCTGGGAAGGTGAGATGGAAGCTGCTTGCCATTTGAAAATAGAATGGTCACTGATTATCTGCATTCAGCACTAACTTGAGCTGAGTCAAACAGAACTGAACAATGTCAAAGGCTGACTGCAACAACTCAAGTGATTTTAAAGCTGAAGATGATGAACAATAAATTACTGTATCATCAGCATACAAATGGGACACAGCATCAGACAAATGAACACAAAGATTATTCACATAAACTGTGAACAACAGTGGGCCTGATATGGAACCCTGAGGCACGCCCTTTGGGACAGGGAGGAAAGAGGAAAAAGACCCAGCGGCCTGGACACACTGTGTTCTATCTGATAAATAATTAGAAAACCAGTTCACAGCCTGGTTAGATAAGCCAATCTTGTGGAGTCTATCTGCCAGGATGGCATGGTCGACCGTGTCAAATGTCTTTGACAAGTCTATAAAAAGAGCTGCACAATATTTTCGGCTGTCTAGTGCCTCTATGATGTCGTTTACCACTTAAACAGCGGCAGTTATTGTACTGTGCTGTTTACGAAAACCTGACTGACATGACCAATTTTTCTAAATCTTTGGAGAGAACACACAATTTAGAAATCGGCCTAGAGTTGTTAACTACGGAGGAATCACCTTTCAGCTAGGGAAGAACATAAGCAGACTTTCATATTCTCAGAATCTTATTTTCAGGAGGAGTTAAACTAAAAAATATGACACAGAGGTTCGGCGATAAAGTCTGCAGCTGACCTCAAAAAGGAAGGCTCGAGATTGTAAGGTCTGGCAGATTTATTTAGACCCAATTGCTGTAGAGCTCAGACACCACTCAGCTGCGTCAGAGCGCCACTTCTCCCCAGGTTCACCAGAGGAAACACCACTGCACAAAATGCTTTTCCTCCCAGCTGCTGCTCTGTGCTGTCTGTGTTCAGGTGAGTGTTTCCAGCCAATCAGGAGCCAACAAAGTCCACCTGGAACAAACACTGTCACACTGACCTTCATCTATCTGTCTGCTTCTCTACAGCGCTGGTTGCCATGGCAGCACAGCTGATTCAGGACGATTTAACATTGACCAGGAGAGTTGATGGAGACGTGTCCTTCAGCTGTCGAGGAACTGACCAGTGTGGCAGTGGCATGCCAGTCGTCTGGTACCAGAAGAAAGACACAGAAACATTCACAAGGATTCTGGAACATGACAAGAGCAGTTGTAACATAGATTACAGGTACGATCATCCTCAGAAAGATGATTTCTCAGCTGTGAATAATCAGAACGCCTGTGAGTTGGAGATCCAGAAAGTTAAACTTCTTCATTCAGCCACCTACTACTGCTCCTGTTATAAGAAAGATCCCCACAGTGAGAAATGATCCGAGCAGCCTGAACAAAAACCAACAGATGAACAGACGTCAAACAGTGTTTGTGACAGGAAGAGAGCAGTAAACCACAGCCCAGGTTCACATGTTTCACCTCCATCTCAGCCACAGTCACAAACACACTGAACTGAGGGATTTATTTCAGATTCTATTTATTTATATTTTGATCAGATATTCCAGCAGGTTTATTGCTGTTTCACACAGAGAGGAAAAAGGAGACAAACACAAACACAATGATAAAATAAAGAGGAAAATAATTCAATTACAAACTCAAACATAATCCAGATGAATCAGTAAAACAACAAACATACTTCAGAATATTTCAATAAAATGATATCAAAGATCAAATATTTACAGCCCAACGTCCTGCTGCTGAATAAAGTCCATCCGTCCCTCACAACACTAATGTGCTCTGAATGAAAACACTTCCAGCAGCACTTGTTGTTTAACACCTTTCAGCACATTTCACCACATCATTTCACTGTAGGACAAATCTTGGACACATCGGTCCTTGTTCGTGGCCATTCGATTTCTGTTTTGAAGTTGAAAAATGGAAAAGGACTCTGTAGCCTTTTCCAGGCTACCGTGAGTTCTGCTCGTACAGACCACGCACAGTGCTGGGTTTAAGCCTCTTTTATTTACTTAAGCCCACAAACACCCTAAAGCAGACCCAGGAATCAAACGTGGTTCATGCATCTTGTGCATCTCGTATGTCTCGTACTGCTCTCCTGCTCCCGTCCTGCTCTCGTCCTCTTCTCCGGGCGTCTCTCATGCCTCTCCCATCTGAGGTCCAGCACGCTACTGCATTTAAAGGGAGTGAATGATTAGTAACTGGGTGCCAGCTCTGTCCATCAGTCACCTGGCTCTCCTCTCCCGAGCGCTCTCCACCTCTCTCTCTCCTTCAGCCGTGCCCCGACCACCCTCACCTCCACAGACTTCATTTCCCTCGACCTCGTCCCTGCTTTACCCCTGCCAGATTTGTTTGCCTTCGCTGATTGACCTCCTGTGTACCGAACTTGTTTTCTAAGTAAAGAATTTTACTTTGCCTAACTCTGTGTCAGTCATGCTTTTGAGTCCACACCACTGTTGAATCCCAGTCATGATACTGTACTCATGAATGGAAATTGTGAATAATGATAACGGCTATTCTTCAATTCAGATTTTGCTGTAGGTCTTTTTTTAATGAACTGAAGGAAATCTTTGCCATCAAAACACTTGATCTGATCCTGAGACCAGCGCAGTCGACACAATCACATCCATAGAGCTGACTGGTGATCTCTCGGCTACGTCCAGTCGTGAGGCGATCTCAAAGTTCTAAAGTCCTCATCATGTCTATGTATGAATATTCTGAGTTTATCACAGCCAGGAGGTTAAGTGAGATGTCCTGTGGTGATATATCCTCAGCACTGACTGACCACTTTGGTACGGAGCCCGTAAGGGGACATGGGGAAAAAAAACAAAAACTTAAACGTTTCTCATGTGCACAAGAAACTTTCTGGTTCAATCACACTGACTGCTTCACATGCTCAAATTATTCGTAATAGTCAGCTGAATCCCTCAACCTGGGATAATGTTTGAAAATGGACGTTTGATAGGTGAACATTATTTATTCATTGAAGTGTAGTTACAGTGAACTCGGCCTGTATCTCTTAAGTCAGATCTGAACAACAGTTTTAGTGCTCCATACGGGCCTGTCCTCCAGCTAAACTCTAACGCACACAAACAGAGCTGTTTAATTGCTCCAGGGCCCCAAGATATGTATCACATCGGTCACATCTCTTCCCTCACAGTAAGGGAACACAAACTATCTCTATTAGCTAAAGCTTAGCTCTGAATGTGGAACTGTGCAGACACCTCAATCTCTACAGAGGCGGCTGGCTGATGGAGGGCGAGAGGGCGTCGCCCTCCTCATCATCATCATCATCATCATTATTATAGTTTTCTTCATAAATGATTAAACTCGACAAGCTTTCACAACAGTGTGTCCTGTTTCTGAACACCTTATCAAATCAGCTGCAGCATCAAGACATGTCTGTCTCTTTAGGGAGATTTCAGTCTGTATGAAAATGGCCCAGACGCTCTGATCAACTTCTGGAGATTCATGGTTTTCACTGGAGAGGAAGGTGATGAAAAACTGCAATCTGAACAGTTAAAAGTAACTAAAGCCATCAGACAAATGTAGTGATGTAAAAAGTAAAATATCTGCCTCTGGGTAGAAGCATAAAGTAGCATCAAATGGAAATACTCCAGTAACAGGTGGACAGAGGATGCTGTCAGCACAGCCTTTACACACCTGGATCAGCCCAACACATATGTAAGAGTTCTGTTTGTGGACTTATTCAACACGGTCATCCCCCACAAACTAACCCACAAACTGAGCAACCTGGACTTAGACAGTTCACTGTGCACATGGATACTGGACTTTCTTAGCAACAGACCACAAAACATCAGGATGGGAGGCTGCACATCATCCACTCTCATCCTGAACACTGGCACACCACAGGGATGTGCCCTCATCCTCCTCCTCTACTCCCTCTTCACCCATGACTGCTCCCCCATCCACCCCACCAACACCATCGTCAAATTTTCAGATGGCGCAACCTTAGTAGGACTGATAACAATAACAATGAGTCAGCCTACAGGGAGGAGAATCAACACAGCCACAGGAGACTGATTCAGCACAGGAACTGGAGACAGCTGCAGCTCAGCTCAGACAGGTTGCTGCAGAACAGGAACAGAGGACTGCTGCAAGGCAGAGCAGGAGGCCGGCAGCTGGAGGTCTGGACGGGGATCAGGAAAGGCCGCCGGTCCGGCTCTGGAGCGAGTCCAATGACCTGCAGACAAGGAAGCTGGAACAGGTGTCGACTGGGCCGCTGACTGAGGACCAGGAACTGGTGGACCTGCTGGTGGAGCTAGATAACAAGTCAGAATCAACAGAGTCAATGAATGAAGTTCATCCTCTGGGGACCAAGAATGTCTGTAGAAAATGTCATGTCAGTCCATCCATCCATCCTTTGGTCCAGCTCCAATCCATGTGGACTAAAGTAGTGGAGCGACAGACATTAGCATCCACAGAGCAACACTGCTAGTGTGTCTAAAAAGACAATAAAAGAAGAGACAGTCATGTTGATATGAACATTAGAGAAACACATCATGGAGCTGAAACATGATCCTGCTTCATCATTTGGACTCGTTCACCTCAGCCGACACGTTCAACAGCACACAGGTTTTTGTATTACTCTGTCTCACTGTGGGAGGAAACAGATACTACTACATCTTTGGCTCTGGAACTAAACTGGTTGTAACAGGTAAGAATAAAGCTTCAATTTCCTTCAGTTGTTTTATTGAACAAGTGTAAAATGTGTTTTTAATGAGTTTCTGCTGCTTCAGGCTTTACATGTTAGTTTGTTCATAATTAGTAGAGAATTCTTGCAGCCGTGCAGCTTTTGTTCCATAAAAAGGTTCATAACTCCTGAAAAGATGTTTAAATCTCACTGCAGAGCTGAAGTTCTTCTGTATTTCTGCAGGAGATCAAACTGATTCATATAGAAAAAGTTTAATACTGACAATGTTACAAACATACAGTATTTGATCCTCTCAGTAATTCAGCACCATTTCTTGTTTTTGTAAAACAATATCATATATGATAACATCATTTAATATATGTCAGTTAATGTATTTGACGAACATATAATTTTAAATATGTTGTATAGGCTCATTAATAATTCGTTAGTAAATGGTCAAATGTATTTTGTATGATGTTACAAATGTCTTTTAGTGTGAGATATATTTATACATGAAGACAAACACATACTGAATATGATATTACGATAAATATAGTATATGCACATAAATGTATATATTTCAACATGCGATGTTATGTAATGTTAAACACATATATGTGTTTGCGTGTTAATCTACGTTTTATGTAAATAAAAAGTAATATATATATCTTAAATTGTAAAATATATTAATACATGAAATGCATGTATATATACATATATATACATATATAATAATAATTAAAATTATACTAAAATATGAAACAAATATTTTTTTTAAATAATGCAGTATGATATACAATGGAACATGAAAATGTGTTTTATTTTACATTGATTGAATTTCAAGTAATTTATATATTTAAATATTTTATAGATTTATATTTCAATGTATATATAATAATAAATATATTAATTATTAATTTCAGATATAATTTTAACAAAGAAGAATAATGCCAAAGAAAATTTAATTAATTAAAATAATTAAGAGTAAATGTATTAGCAGCATGTGATTGTAAATATTGTGTACGACATACTGTTTTCATTCAGACATGTTATATTATACATTATATTATATTATATTATATTATATTATTATATTATCAGATTAAATTGAATCGTGTTAAGTTCCTGAAAAGAATCAATAAATTCACACCTTTCTTCATATTATGTTACAAAACAGTAATTATTCATATTCAACATATCTGAACATTTCATTGTAATTGTGCATCAATGTTAAAATACTGAAAAATAATTATGATATTATTGATGAACTGATTTGTTTTTCTGCGGCTGAAATAAAGTACACACTGCTTAATCTGTAATATATTAGACATGTTGTAATAACTTCAAAAAGTATTTTATGTGATGGTTAATATATATTTTATTATAAAATATATGTTAACATAATATTTAAAGAAGGTTTTGAGTTTTGCAAAAGCCCTTTTCATAATTGTATAATATTTTTATATCGTTAAACAAACAAAGTTCTTCTATTATATTCTTCTTTTATATAACATTTCATGCTTTTTTTCACATTGGTCATGTGAAAATCTAATATGATTTGTAATATGTGTTATGTATACATATTTAGGGAAATCATGAAATTCAAGATGCATTTTGTTTAAATATTTATAATATGTGGTGGATAATGTAAACATTAAAATGTCAGCGCGTATTAAACTTGAGGGTAAATATGTCCTTTATTATAATCTGTCTTTTATCATGATACAGATGAAGATTTTCCATTGTATGAAAATATGATGTTATATTATTATTAGTAAGAGTCATAATAATGATGAATGTGCACATTGAAAGAAAGAAGTGCTGAACACATAATGTTGTTTGTCCCCATATAACATATGATGACATGACATGATGAGTGTGTTTGATGTGCAGGTGAATCCAGTCTATGTGTTGAACTTTGTGCTGTATTGATGAGTAGTTTAGTGATCAGAGTCCATGTAGTTTCCAGGATCACACTGAATGCAGTGCAGTGCTGTAAGCTGCTGTTGACTGTGTCAATGTGTGTCTGTGCTGCTTGTTGCTGCTGTCAAACTTCAGATGAGCAGGTAGTGAAGCCCGTGGTGAGCGTGTACCCAGCAGCATCCAGAGCCCACCTGGAGGGGAGGAGCTCCCTGCTGTGTGTGGCCTCAGCCATGTTTCCTCCTCGGGTCCGCTTCTCCTGGAAAAGACGAAAGGAAAATCAGGTGGAGTCGCTCCCTGCTGAGGGAGAGCAGCTGGAGCTCAGAGAGGCGGGATGTACCGGCACCATCTTGCAGCTTGATCGGGATGCTCTCGACACGTATAAATACCGCTGCTCCGTCCAGCACGAGGGGGGAACAGTGGAGGGCCAAATAGAACAAGGTAATGAGTGTGTTCATACTTTATATGCAGTAGAATGACACAACAGACGTCATGCAGTGGTGTAACAGTATGGATGTACTGTATGTTTGAATACAGCTGCAGTTCAAACAACAAGCAGCAGCATCACCACATCCAGCGCACCACCGACTTCCATCGTAACTCATCCTGAAACAGGTGAGTTTGGTTATTTATATGTTACTGTGTTCTTTGTCTCCATTACGTAAAACCAATAACAGGTTCAAAGAATGTAAATAAATCTCTGTACGCAAGGGAAAAGGAAGCAAACCAATATTTGAGGGCCGTGATGTTCAGGCCTCAGACGGCACTGCATTAAAAACAGATACAATTCTGTGGTGGAAATCATTGTCTCTGATCCACTGCTATGATGTTGTCATTATTATTATTATCATAACAATTATTATTATTATTATTATTATTGTGGAAATAATAACAACAATAATAACAATAATAATAATAATAATATGAGATTATTATTATTACTTAATGTTACAGTTAAACTTTATTACTAATTAAATGCAGGTCTTAGTCAGATTAAATGCAGCTTATTTGTACAGTGCCTACTTTATATGAAGTAGAATGACACAACAGACTTCATGCTGTGGTGTAACTGTATGGATGTACTGTATGTTTGAATACAGCTGCAGTTCAGACAACAAGCAGCAACATCACAACATCCAGCAAATCGCCCACCTCTGCCGTAACACAGCGTCAAGCAGGTGAGTTCTTCACGTACAAACACAATCACTGACCAGAGCACCATTCTGAAGAAATTAACAGTCTGTCTGTGTCTGTCTGTCTGTGTGTGTGTCAGTGTCCTTCCAGTCTCAGTGCAGGGTGAAGCTGCTCTGTGTGCTCTACACAGTGCTGATAGTGAAGAGTCTGGTGTACTGCTGTGGACTCTCTCTGCTGAGGATCCTCTGAAACAAGGGACCGCCCACCAACTGCTCACATGCTGACTGACTGTTTTCTGCTCGCCTTTTCTCACCATCAAATCTCATCAGTTCGTCTCATTGATCACTTTGATCAGCACTCACAAATGTCAATGTTCATGTTTTGTGGTTGGTTGTAAAATGTATCTTTTGATGCAAAGGTTAGATTCAGTCATCCTACATATATAAATACATATGAACACATATATATCTGCAGTGGCTGAGTATAAATTCTGTGGTATAGTGTTATTTTCATCCTCTAGTTTATTTCCACTTTGAATTGTGACTTGTATAATAATAGAACATGAAGCTGAATCATTAGCTGTCTGCTAGATATTTGATTGTTTCAGTATTTTCTCTTCTTGTCTTTCTTTTTAATACATTATGCATAGTGTGGCAGCTTTGTTCAATTCTTTCAGTGTAACATTCTCAATAAAGTGAAAAATCACAGTGTGTGTTTTAGAAACAGTTTGTTTTTATGGATTTCAGTTTGTCTTCAGAGCAAATCATCAGAAACAGAATCAACTTCATGGACCATGTATGTTGACGCCTACAAGTCATTTGACTCTGGTTGTAATTAGCTCTCAATATACTTTCACACAGCAGCAAGAACAAATGTAGAGGAAGATGTGAATATTAGCATACAGCTAAACAAGGACAACAAAGCTAAAGAAAGAGAAGCAAACAGAAACATAGAGCTATTATATACAAGTCAGTAGGTGTGGCTGTGCCACCAGGTTCAGTGCTGAGCCCCTTTTATAATTGTGTCAGTGTGGATGTCAAACTCTACGCTGATGACACTGTTGTTTACACACATGAACAAACAGCAGAGCGAGCTGCTTTCAAGCTACAACTGCTATAAAATGATCACACAGCAGCTTCATCAGTCGCCTTCCAAGTTGGTGTCAGGCTGCAGAAACTGTCAGTAAACTGTCACCTTTACAGAATCAATCAAACAGTATCAACAGATCTTTTATTTCAGCTTCTCAGCTCCCAGGTTTGTCTCCCAGGTGAATAAGACAGATGGAAGCTGAGACAGTGAGTACTGAGCGCTGTAACTGTTGTAACTGTCATTGTGTTGTTCATGTGAAAAAGTGCAGCTAACGGTGAGGAGGCTGCAGAGCAGAAACCCACACAGCCCGTCTGCTGCAGGAAAGGAAGTGCTGGTTGGCTCTCAACAGTTTTTTATGAGTCCTAATAACCACTGAGAACAGATTCATATCTGCTGCTGTACACACTCATCAACTCCTCTCCCTCTCTGGACTGGTTTGTCTTTTCTCTTGTTGTCTGGAAGCCTTTTTTCCACTGAGCCCTCCACCCACACAAAGTTGAACTGAGCCCAGAGACCAACAGTGACCCCCCACCTGGAGCTCACGTCCATGGACTTTATTTATGGTGATTTCAGCCATCTAAGGTTCACTTTACAGTTCACACTTGGTGTTGATGAGAGCCAACAAGTCCTCATAGAAAACTGACAAAAGGCTTCTTTGTCAGCGGCCTCCACAACAGCACATGTGAGTGTTTTCTGATGTGACGCCTCAGTGGTTCATGTCTGCTGTCTGCTGTCTGTTACACTCTCTGGTTGGAGGAACTCGTTCATGCAAACAGATTCTTGTTCATGTTCAGAAACTCAAAGAGCTTTTTGATCAAATAGTCCAAGAAGTGAGGAGCTCCAGGAGCTCGACTCAGGAACTAAATCAGGAGCTTTAGTCTGTTCCTGTCAGCATTTTCACAGCACAAACAACTGTCAGATAAAGGGTTTAAACACAGACGCTGAGCTGTGATGTCATTATTTACAGTCAGTTATTACTGATGAGTTTTCCTGTTTGTTACAGTCGAGCAAACTGAGCGAGGTCGACTAACAAACACAGACAGGAAACTGAAAGAAATGAGACTGAAGACTAAAATCAACTCCACGGTTACTATAGCAACACCATGTGACAGTTTTTATGTGTCTCACTTTATTTATGTTTCCATGTTTTTATATGTTCATGAATAAATGTGATATTTAGATCAAATATTGAGTTTGAATGAAGAATGGTTTGATTTGTGTTCACCACCTGTTCACAGTATTAGAAAATATTTCCTCCACACAGGAAATGACACCAGCTTAAATATTTAGTGAGGTTACTCTGCAGAATCATTTATAAATGTTCTATGTTCATGTTACGTGTCCCAGGATTGGTACTGAAGTAATACAAGAGATGTCTGTAAAATACAGATAAAGATCAGCAGCAGTGAAGACACATGTTAACCGTTCGTCATCCAGATTGCATCTGAGGTACGGCAAAAGATCCCCCGAAACAACCTGGGGCACAATAGTTCCTGTGTCCCACCTGTATGCTGCTCACGTTCTCCACACATATTTGTCACACATGAAAAATAAAATAACTAGCGGGTTAGCACAATTTTTAATTTTCACTTTCGTTTTTGGAGCAGTTCGTATATTGACCAGAGCTAAAATGGTGTCTTCCAATTTCACTGCTAAAACAAAAATGGACCGTGAAAATCAGCAATTCAAGAAGATTGAACTAAAATTTGCATTAATTCTCCCTCCAACCAGCACAAGACCCATGTGCTTAAAGTGACACTCTCACCAAAAAGCAACCAGGGTTTTATTTGTGATTGAATATGAGTCAAAGCTTCATGTAAATGCATAATTACGACGAAAGAGGCACTTTTAAGATTTACCGTAGTTTCATTTTGGGCAAGCTAATTTTTAATGGGATGCAGGGGCACTCTGGCCCTAGCATCAAAATCGCTATTTTTAAAACAGTAAGAAGGCTCGACACAACATGAAACTTTGCTCGTAGTATCACCAGGGTCTCTACACATGAACACGAGCATTGAGAACATTGTTTGTGTACACAGAGTTTACTAAAAGGAAGGTTTTTGAACAACTCACGTTAGCAGTAGCAGCTCCTGCGCACTGCCATCATGGCAGACAAAAAGTGTCGATCCCCAAGTGCGTCCTAACAGGCAGAAGAGTAACAGTGGACTGCTCCTCAAGCCTTCCTGTTTTCTTTAAAAGCCCTGCTGAAGGTCAAACATTACAGGTTGGGACTTGAGTCAGACTCAAATCACAGATTTGAGGACCTGAGACTTGTTTGCCTCACACTGAGGAAAGACTTGACTTAGCATTTGTGAATTAAGTTTAGTTCTTTATATTGTTGTGTGAACCTGTCTCATCCCTGAACAAACATGTGATTATTTTAGTGTCATGATAGAACCATTGGTTCATTGCTCCTGCTTAAAGGACCAGTCATGAGCAAAATATACGTCAGCTTTTTAAGATTATACTCGATTAAGATTATATTGGCCCCATGGTGTATCTGCCCACCAGGAAATCACCTGTTATGTCAGCGAGCAGTCCAGTGCTGGATGTGTTCCCACCACCTCTTAAAATACAGACCAAGTGGGTCACTCCCTCTATCAACTGTTGAACACCTTCTTACTGTGCTGTCCTTTGCACTTGTCTCCAGCTCAGCATATTATGTACATGTTATGTAAATGTGTGATATGAAACAAGTCCTTATTTGGTAAAAACAAGTAGTTGCATATCTCAGATACAAAGTTCAACTGAGGTCAGTCACACTCTTGGTCTCAGCAGTTTTCCTCTGTGACACACAAACTCCATTGATTTCTTCCCATTATAGCCTTCATCATGAATTGTGACTTTGAGACGCTCGACTGAGCAGATTTATCAAACTGTTGTGGCTCCTTGTGAACCTCCACAGTCTCTGTCACAGATTGTGTAAGACAAGCATGTGTTCTTTAATAAAGATTAAATGATAGCATTTGATTTTCAAGTCTTTGTTATTACACCACTCTGATGCCATAGACGCATTACACTTATAATCTGACTGTGTTTGCAGCACACATGTTTATGTAAAGTCATGCTGTGAGTTCATATGGCTGGCTGCACTCTATGTGCACTGTATTGTTGCAAGTTCCAAAGAACAGGTGGCATTTCTTGTAAATGCTGATGGGAGGGGTGAGCATGGTCTACTGTTTACCTTTGACCTTCAGAACTGGGCACATGATATATATATAATATAATGATGACAATAAAACCATATTACAGTCATACACATAAGGAAGTATAAACGTAGTGGGGAAAGAAATATCGAAGTGAACCAATAAGGAGGGGTATAGTCTGTCAGCACAATTTTTTTATTTTCTCCATTATATTTTTTATAGACGGAAGATTAGAGCCAGGAGACCTTCTGTTAATTCTGAGTTTAAGATCTAAACTAAACTGCCTTTTATACAAGACAGTAAGAAAGGCTCAGGATCATGGACTTTGGAAATTAAAGAAAGGGATCGAAAACACATTTAGATTCAATCTATGATCATCTGCAGCAGAAGTTAAGATCTGGTGTTCAGTGTGATGTCAGCTGTGTTTTATAGGTGTGGTTAGTTGCATGAAGTCCTCATATAAAGAGCTGTTGTTGCAGACAGGTTTAACTTTACGTCTCCACTTCAGCTGCAGACCAGCTCTTCTCTCCACAAACCAATGATGGCCAGCAAATATGCTAAATGTGGTAAGTCAATAAAATGTATTCTTAATTTTAATTAGCATGTATTAAAATTCATATTTACACTTTGTTTCCAAAAACAGTTAAAGAAGGAGCAGTACTTAAATAAATGAACTATTCCCAAATCTCCAGCATTAGAGAGGTGTTTCTGTTATTCTGTCTACCGTCACTGAATCTAATTGGGTAGAACATGAGTCTGAAACAGCTTCAACAGAAACTTCATAACTTTCATGAAGGGAGGATTTGTTTCAGGACTGTTGTGTCAGACTGCTTTAGTGTTAGATGGACCTCATAAACTTGTGCGCTGATTTGCTCAGCTGAGCAAATCAGCGCACAAGAAGAGAAACTGCTGTATAAGAAGGCATCAGTTTTATCTTGATGTACCCAATTAACTGCTAAAAAAGATCCAGTATAAAATTCCTTTAAGGTTCTATGAGATTTAGAACAACTACATAGCAGCAACTAAAACTGTCCTTGTGTTATTACAGTGTGTTCAACTTGAACTTGGAAGTCGGAATTCCTGAATTCAAAGTCAACAATTTCAATTGGAATACCCACTGAAGTCGGATTTCTGACTTGGAAGTGAGACGCGTCACGCGCCTCACAAACACTGACCTTAAAATCTAAGATGGCTGCTCTGCTAATCAACAACTGGAGCTGGAGAGTATGCTGTTAATCAGCACTGCTGTCTGATTTGTCTCATTAAATAGTCTTACACACAGTGCTGACCAACTTCTATCTGTGGACATGTTGCAACATACAAACAACAAAAAAGAATTTAAGAATGTAGTCAAATGTACAACTGCCCCATGTCAGTGTTGCCCATGTTCACCTCGCCTGATCATATGCATACCCCAGATCTTTACATATTAGCAGTAAATATTTGCTCACTTTTCAAACATCCCATCAGAAACAGCCAGATACAATAATAAGGAACTCAGGAATGTGCTGGTGAGGAAAACAGTCATTGGGAAGAGCGCCACAGGAAAGGGTGTAGGTGGTGTGTGCCAGCCTAACATTACCTTTGTGCAATGCATTACCTGCTGTACATATGCAGTAAAACAATTAGTATAGCACCATGTCAAATTTACCTGTAGCCCTCAATCTTCCCTATATGAGCTACAACCTGTCTGGGGTTCTTCGGTCACCTGATAAATAAAATATTGATGCTATGAGCAGTGACACAGCACAACTCAAATCTTAAAGAAGATCAGTAGTATTCACTAGGCCTACCTTTAATATTACAACTAGCCAGGGGCGTCGCTAGGAGTGCAAAACATCCAGGGCTTTAGCCTCGCAGACAGTGTTGCCTCAGTTACCTTGAAAAAGTAATCTGATTACTGATTACTCCTTTAAATTCCTTCGAAGATTGATAGTACTTTGCCGCCAGCACAGAGTGAACAAACCTCAATATTCTCATCTTTAGCTGACAGGAACTCAAAATAATGACTGAATTTCCAGCTAGAAAACACGCATCTCTCTCCTCCCTCCACTGTTGTTTGTGTTTGTGTCGCTGCGTGGTGTTGCACGTTAGTTGTCCTCGTGCTGAAATTGTGACTTGTCGCATACATGACATCACTCCCAGAGACAAGAAGAAAGCAAAAATCCATAATTTTGCTAAGGAAAATGACAAAAATAATAGTAACGCACAGTGACTTGAGTAAGTAACTTTAACCTGATAACTGGTTTGGAAATATTAACGTGGTCATTACTGAAAAAAGTGGCCAGATAACGGCATTACTGCCCGCAGACAGAGTCTTTTTTAACGGGGTCCGGGGATTTCTCCCCCTGGAAATTTTGAAAATTGGGCTGTTAAAGATGCATTTTCAACGTAGTTTGAGAAGGAAAAGAAGGCCAATTGTTGGGGTCCTCATCGTCATATTTTATTTTTCCCTCACTATAGGCTTACTGAGTAATGTTTACGTTAAAGATATTATAGCCTGTAATAAGACCTGTGCTGTGTGCATAGGCTATTAGAGCAGGTAGAACATTCCCTTTTATAATTTCTTCGCTTCATTGTCTATCTGCATTAGGCCTTTGTAGGGTATTAAGAGAAAAAAAAATCGTCATTTAACAGAGACTACACACCCAGACTACACCCACCACCACAATTCAATTGTTCACAAACCTGAGCTGAAGTATTATCAGGGGTTGGGGGAGATGATGTCTCACTCTCCACGTCTTCTTGCTCTGGCTGCAACTTTTTTTTTCTTAAGAACCTCGGTATATCAATAATAACTAACTACTATGAATGCTGCAATGGTAGGCTAATAGACGGCTCTGGTAATATCAGTGACACATAGAGGGCGAAAGAATAACACTGATGTTAAATTTGCAGCAAATTATTCTGACTCTACCCATATATGGGCATATGCCATAAGGAAAGCTAGGCCAGCTTCTGCGCCTAGCTTTCCACATAAAATCCTTTCATAATTAGGCAATTATATTTGATTTTTTTTTATTATTTCAAGGCACCGAGATCCGGGGCTATTACCACAACATTCGAGGCTATAGCCCCGAATGCCCAGGTCTAACGATGCACCTGCAACTAGCTAACACTTCAAATTAAATGAACCACCATGTCTTTATTCAAGTCCACCTGCTGCTGCGACCCTGCCACTCCACCTGTCTGATAATGGGGACGTCTGTGCTGCTTCTTCTGTCACCTGACAAAGTAACAAATTAATCGCCATTCAGAGTGAGAAAACGGTTGGAAACAATGGTTTGTATTCATTAGCGGCAGCCTATGAGAGGGAACTATTTTCCTTAGGTGACTTACACTTTGTTTAGTGAAATAGCTTACAATGCCTTCCACCTTTCTTTTCTTGCCCGACATCCTCGAACATGTGATGCACAAGAACATTGTCGACCTCCTCCCGTCAACACTGGCAATGCCTGCAAGTGAAACAACTTCAGCAGTCTGCAGGGAGCCGATTAGAAACCAGACCTGTCTCAAAGACATATTTGGGAGGCGGTGCAGAAGTGGGAAAGGATTTAACCCTCTGTGTGCCACATGAGGAGCATTTTTTTTCCTTCAGCCTTAATGTTGGTGTGGACATTTCAGCCATCGTTTGAGATTGGTATGTACACGTCCATATGGTCCATACGCAATTCTACGCCTATGGCCACAGGAAACACCATTCTAGGAAAAAAAGATGATTATATCAAGAATCTCTCTTTAATCTTCGACTGAACACTGTGTCAAAGCCTTTGGTGAGGTGGACAATCAAAAGATTGCTGTTATCGGCACTCATCGGAAACTTCCACTTCCATCAAACAAAACTCAAATTCTTCATACGCTTACATACAAATGCAAATGAAATTGAACTATAGTCAAGTATAAAAACGAAACAATATCTGCCTTATGTGAAAAAAAGTGAATTTCAAAGAATCTAACTTGCTTCTGACTATTAACCCTTTACATTCTGTGAGTCCTCTTATGAATTGTGCTTAACAAGGTACGACTTGTTCTCTAATCCAGTGAGTCCTTTTCTCAGTCCATGAAAAGAGTATTGAACAGTCTTCGATCCAAAATCAATGAATGTCTCGTTAATTAAAAAACAAGAATCCTGACTCTGAACTGTGTTTGAGTTGAGTTCACCAAGTGTTGTGTTGGTATTGTAAGACCTATTTATTGTGAACTCATTAAATATTGCCCCTGACAAAGACCCTCTATATTATGATTGTAAAGGAAATATTTAAACAAACAAATGAAAACATTTATCAGACGCGTTTGTCCAAAGTGACTTACATACATTCAAACACTGATAGCAGTGCCAACCAGCACATCAGGAGCAGTTTGGGGTTCAGTATCTTGCCCAGGACACTTCAACATGCAGACCAGAAGAATTGAACCAGCAACCTTCTGATAACAAGACACTGTCTGGCTCTACTCCTGAGCCACAGCTGCCCAAAAACTAAACTAAAACTTTATTAACACAAAAAAACTAAAGTCAAAACCAGCAAACCAACTCTGAAAATGAACTGACACTAAGCACAGCTGAAGACAAAAAGTGAAAATAAAAAAGAATAAGAACTAATGAAAAATACAAAACTTTTACAACTATGATTGTAACATGTATCTAATTACATATTCATATTTATAATCAGTCTCAACAGTTCTGAACGGGGCAGAGCTTAAATGGAAAAACAGAGATTTTCTCACAATCTCCAGCATTTTTGTCTGTCTGATTTCCATCAGCATGTTTAAGCAAAAGTCTATTATAACTTTACATTACTATAAATACTTATTACCATTCAAGATGGTTAATAATGTTCTTAATTCATGTTTGTTAATTAAACATCACTTACAGCTCATGATGAGAGTTCCTGGTGCAACATTTCTTTAAACTGATCTTGAGTAATTTGTCTTGAATTTATTAGTATAGAGAGATTATTTAGGGGTAACGAAGATCCAACATCCGCTCAGATGTTCAACTATTGGTGGTAAGAAACTAAAACAGGTGGACAAATCTCCAAAACCATCTTGGAAACTGTCATCAAGCTCCACTGCAAAATGTCAAATTACTCATGTCAACGTCAGAGATGCACAATCTTATGAAAACCTGCAACTAAATATTTCTCCTTTTTTCCCCGTCAGGACCGAACATATACAACAATGAGGAGATCAGGATTGTGCTGGTGGGGAAGACTGGAGCTGGGAAGAGCACCACAGCAAACACCATTCTGGGAGAAAAGATGTTTGAAGCAAAGTTCTCCTTTAAGTCTTTTACTAAAGAATGTAACAAAGCCTGTAGTGAGGTGGATGGACAACAAGTTGCTGTTATCGACACTCCAGGTCTGTTTGACACCTGTGAAGATGAGGAGAAAACCAAACGAGATATTGCCCAGTGCATTTCTTATGCTTCTCCTGGACCTCACATCTTCCTGGTCGTCATCAGACTGGGCAGATTCACAGAAGAAGAGAAGAAGACGGTGCAGAAGATTCAGGAAATCTTTGGAGAGGAAGCAGACAAATACAGCATGGTTCTGTTCACCCATGGTGACCTGCTCGAAGAAGAACCCATTGAGGAGCTCTTAAAGGGAGATAAAGACCTGCAGGAACTTGTGTCCAGATGTAACGGTCAGTACCACGTCTTCAATAATAAGCTGGAGGATCGTTCTCAGGTCAGAGAGCTGCTGAACAAGATCAGAAAGATAACAGAGAAGAATGGAGGAAGACACTACACCACTGAAATGTTCCAGAAGGCAGAGAAGAAGATTGAAGAGGAGAAACAACGAATCCTGAAAGAGAATGAAGAGCAAAGACGCAAAGAGCTGGAGGAGCTGGAGAAGGAAATAGAGAAGAAATATGAGAAAGAAATGAAGAAGGTGACGGCTGACGTGGAGAAGAAGTTAAAGGCTGAGTATGAACAAAAAAAAAACGAGGAACTTAGCAAACTCCAAGAAAAACAAGTGAAGGAGGCTAGACGCCAGGCAGAGGGAAGTCCTGCAGTAATCAGAGGAATAGGGATAGCGTTCGGGATAATTGCAGCTGTTGTAGTAGCGAGTTTTTGCTGTATTTCATAAAAAGCTTTGTGACTTTGTGATGTCAGACTTCAGCAGATAAATTAGCTGCAGCTCCAGTTTTCGGTCTCCTCATTGGGCCTGAATTGTACTAATAGCATACTGAATGAACATTGCTGTTGTTTTAGATTTTAATGTGATGTATTGTGATGATTGGAATATGTATTTCCAAATGTGGACCTATCATTTACTAACTTGTTGTTGACATTAGACATCAGGAACAAACTCAGTCATTTTCTGTGACTGATTCATAATAAATTCACTGTTTGTTTCACCAGTTGAATAGTCTTAAAGCAAAGCAGCAGCAAATCCAGAGTCCTTTCTTTACAGACAAACACTGTAAAATAAACTAATGTAAAATGAATTACACATGAGACAAAGTCATTCTGAACAGTAACAGCTTGGAGCGGTTAGCAAGAATTTAGCTGTGAACATTAAAAAAAACAGCTTATTTTGAAGATTGAAGTTCTCTGCTGTGATTTTATTGGTGATTTAATGTGTTGGTTTGTTGTATGTGATGTCATTTAGTCACCTGACACCTGCTCAATCAAGAATCACAATTTAAATACATGTTTTGATTTTATGTCCATTGTGTGACTTACCGTCTAACAACTTGTGTGATTTAATGTCTCTGGATTCATAATGTTGAATAAAAAATCAATAAGAAAACATTTTTACATCTTAGTCCAGACAAAGTAGCGTTTTACAACAGACTAATTGTAATAGAATTTTTTGCAGCTTGGATCATTTCTATGAGGCGTCCAGAACAACATACTAAAAGTCCTAAGAAATCCTAGTTGAGGAAATATGTTAAATTCTGATCAATCCATCATGTGTGATAATAAGGCCAGGCAAGAATACACCCCAATGGGGCTACTTTTTTCCTTTGCTCCTAACAAAATGAAATTTTACACAATGAAAGTACCCATGAAGAGTAACATCTTTTGTATCTTTTGACTGCAGTAATAGACGTAATTCTGCGGGCTGTGTGAGAAGATGCTCCCTGGCTTGCTGGCGACCATGACTTGCTTGTCAGAAAGACGTCGTTGGTGTAGACACTTGTCACTCAAACATGTCTGACCAATGGGGAAGCACCCGCCCACTGCAGGATGTTTGTGTCAAAATGATACAATCAAAAAAAAAAAGACTTTTTTTTTTCACTTCATTCAAAAAAAAAAAACAATCACTTCAAATCAAAAAAAATATTTTCAAAAAACCAACAACACTTTAAATAATTTTTATTTTAGCATTTCAGTTTTTTCTTTGATTGAAAATATTTTTTTTGGTTGAAGCAACTTTTTTTTTGATTGAAGCAACTTTTTTGGGATTGAATAATTAAGACACAAATGTCCTACCCATAATATGTCCCAAACACAAAACAACATTACTTCAATCAAAAAAGTTGCTTCAAACAAAAAAACTTCACTTCTATCAAAGAAAACATTTTCAATCAAAGAAAAACAGTGTTCAAATGAGTCTCAACTATATTTTTGCATTCAAACACTTTTTTTCTTTGATTGAAAAGGTTTTTTTTTGATTGAAGTGAAGGTTTTTTTAATTGAAAATATATATTTTGATTGAAGCAACTTTTTTTTTGATTGAATAATAAAGACACAAATCTACCTTCATACAAATCTACCTTCATAGTTCTATTTTTGGCTCCAAAATGAGCTACTTTGCCTGAACTATATGTACAAGAGGGCTGATTATAGTTCCTGATCTGTTTGGTTATTGTCAGTTTACATTAAATATAAACTTGTTGTTACATAGATTTAAAGAGGACTTTAAAGAACTTTTAATTTAAGATATGATCAACAACATATTTTATTTTCTCTTTAGTTAATGTCAGCAGCATCATTCACATGGTACAGTCACTTCTGGCCAGTGGAGGGAGCTACTGTACAATATCTGAGCTCCCTAACCCTAACCCAGGAGTTCAGCTTTGTGCATCCATGAGAGCAGTTAATGTGTCACAGTTATTGTGGTATCGCAGCTTATCATTTGATGTTTGCATACTTAACTATGGACATGGGTTGCAGTGATACTCTCTGCAGAGAGCATCATGTGTGTTATGTTGAAGTATCTATAAGAGTCCGGCAGAGGGCGGACTGAGACCGTTTAAGTGGCCAAAGTTCATATTATGCCTGCAGTAGTAGTCGAAGGCTGACGGCAGAGTTGTACATGTGACATGCTGCAAGTGGTTCAGTAAAAGACCTTTTGGAAAGACCGTTCCTGTGTGGACAGTGGATTATTTATTAAGATACAACAGTTATACGGTTTTCTTTTAAGGCTTCCACCTGGAATCTGACGACAAGTTACATTAAACTGCACAAGACTTCATTTCATGATCACCTTATCAATGCTTTCATGACAATCTGTAGCACTATTTAACATTAATTGATCTCATCAACAGGTGTGAAAATGTTAGTTTTATTATTTATTTCACGTTATGAATGAAGAGGCATTTAATCACACAAGTTGTTAGATGTTAAATCACATAATGTACATCAAACCAAAACATGTATTTCAGTAATGATTCTTGATTGAGCAGGTGTCAGGTGACTAAATGACATCATACACAACAAATCAGCATATTAAATCATCAATAAAAAATCATTTATCAATATATGTATATATTATATATATATATATATATTTGGGGAAACACTTATATACACTGCAGATAATAATGGAGCATGAAGAATCAGCTCAGTTGTGTTCAGACACAACAGCAGCTGGATTTTAGAAACATATTGTCCACAAAGTCATCTGAAAGAAACAATGTGATTAGATGCTTTGCTCAGGGATTGTTGGATTACAACAAGTTAGTGAATGACAGGTCTACATCTTGGAAATAAATATTCCAATCATCACATCACATCACATTAAAATATAAAACAAAAGCAATTTTCATTCAGCATGTTATTACTACAATTCAGGCCCAATGAGGAGACCAAAAACTGGAGCTGCAGCTAATTTATCTGCTGCAGTCTGACATCACAAAGTCACAAAGCTTTTTATGAAATACAGCAACTACTCGCTGTTGCAACAGCTGCCGCTGTCGCTGTCCCTGTCCCTGACCCTGCCCCAGTCACTGCCACTATCCCTGCCCCTATCCCCCACCCTACCCCTACCAATGCCAATGCCCCTAGCCCTAGCCCCATCCCGATCAAAACGGCTTTTACTTTACCACTTTCCTCTGCCTTGCGTCTATCCTTCTTGTCTTGTTCTTCTTTTTGTTTTCTAAGTCTCTCTTTTTTTTCTCCTTCCCATTCAGCATTCTGCTCCGCTAATTTTCTTTCTTGATATTCCTTGAGTTGTCTTTCATAAGTTTCCCTCTGTTGTCTTTCATAAGCTTCCCTCTGTTGTCTTTCATAAGTTTCCCTCTGTTGTCTTTCATAAGTTTCCCTCTGTTGTCTTTCATAAGTTTCCCTCTGTTGTCTTTCATAAGTTTCCCTCTGTTGTCTTTCATAAGCTTCCCTCTGTTGTCTTTCAAAAGCTTCCCTCAGCTGTTTCTCCTGCTTCTCTCTGTCAGCCTTCATCTTCCTAATTTTTTCCTCATACTTCTTGTCTATTTCCTTCTCCAGCTCCTCCTGCTCTTTGCGTCTTTGCTCTTCATTCTCTCTCTGGATTCGTTGTTTCTCCTCTTCAATCATCTTCTCTGCCTTCTGGAACATTTCAGTGGTGTAGTGGCTTCCTCCGTTCTTCTTTGTTATCTTTTTGATCTTGTTCAGCAGCTCTCTGACCTGAGAATGATCCTTCAGCTTATTATTGAAGACGTGGTACTGACCGTTACATCTGGACACGAGTTTCTGCAGGTCTTTATCTCCCTTTAAGAGCACCTCAATGGGTTCATCTTCGAGCTGGTCACCATGGGTGAAGAGAACCATGCTGTATTTGTCTGCTTCCTGTCCAAAGATTTGCTGAATCATCTGCACCGTCTTCTTCTCTTCCTCTGTGAATCTGTCCAGTTTGATGACGACCAGGAAGATGTGAGGTCCAGGAGAAGCATAACAAATGCTCTGGGCAACATCCTGGACTGTTTTCTCTTCATCTTCGCAGGTGTCAAACAGACCTGGAGTGTCAATTACAGCAACCTGTTGTCCGTCTACCTCACCATCGGCTTTATTGCATTCTTTAGTAAAAGACTTAAAGGCGAACTTTGTTTTGAACTTCTCTTCTCCCAGGATGGTGTTTCCTGTGGAGCTCTTCCCAGCTCCAGTCTTTCCCACCAGCACAATCCTGATCTCCTTGTTGTTGTATATGTTCGGCCCTGACGGGGAAAACAGCAGAAATAATTAGCTGCAGGTTTTCATAAGATTGTGCATCTTTGACATTGACTCACAACATTTTCATTTACATGTTAAAGCCTCCAATAGAATCAGGGGGAGGGGGGTCATGGGGAGACAACTGCCAAGCAAAGCCCACGTCAATTTTCCACGGCAGTTTAAGTGTTGCCTGCAAATTGCGCGTGCAGTCGCAAACCTGAAATTCTACTACAATCTACAGTGCTGCATAGTGAGGAAAGTCCCACTTTTCATGTAGTGTATGCAACGGCTATCTGACTAGTTAATAATGTAGAATTTTGTTTGTAAATAAATAAACTATGGCTTGCTTTGTGGCATGTCAGCTAATATTAAGCAAACCAGGAGGCAACAAAGTTAGTGCAAGCCAGGTAAAGTTAATGGTAAACTGTTCAGTTTTCAAGAGACATCCATTGATTTTGACATTATTCAACATAATCATTATTATTTTTGTTAGGAATGCCAAAAAGGAAGAGGTCGACTGAGTTCTGTCATGTAAGTGGAGTCATGTGACAGGAGGGAAACAGAAAGCTATCTTTCAATCTAATGCACGAATTCAAGTTTATAGTGGTACATTCATATTCTTGCATTGATGCCATGTAGGTGTTCATTTACGTGAGTGAAAGCTGTTAGTTGGAGCTTAAAACCTTTTCAATGAAGAAAATCTCCTACATTAACTCATCACTGTTACTGCTCTCAGGAACTAGAAAAGAATATAAATGAAGATAATGAAATGCAATAAAACTATTACAATCTTAAATAACATAAGGAATAAGAGAATATAGAGTACAGTAAAGCCTAGGATGAAAGATTAGTTAAAATGACATGACGTACAATTTTGATGTGCAAAGCAAATTTATGGAGTAAAAGAAAGTTATTAAACAGAATAGTCACAAACTGTCATACCGGATAGCTGTCCAGACCTCATGATGAAATGCAAAAAAGCTACAAAAAACTAGAAAAGAAAATAAATGTAAAAATCTCTTCCCCAGGCATTATTGTGTGAGTGTTGCCTTTGATATATGAAATGTTACAAAAAATATGACATCCAGTGGATGTTATGCTTTCCCAAAACTGGTATGTCAGCCAATGTCATCCGGGATAACAAGCAATCTGGAGCAAATTTATGGGGCATTATGGGGCACACATTATCAGACAGGAAGTGAGACCATCAGGACTCAAAAGGACCCTAAACAATGGTGAAAGGTTAAAAAGTCTCTCTTAAAATGTGCTTTGTTTACTCTTTTCAGTCACTGGTACACTATGTAGTAAAATCCTGTGTCACATGGGATAACGCTAAAAAACATATTCTGAAAATTAATTAACCTTATCGTTATCCAGTATGTCACTTTTGACTGGTGTCAAATAAAATGCTTTTTTTTTGAAGATGAGATTTTAAAACTGAGCAAATAACATCCTCAACAAAGGTAAAAACTACATTGATCTGCAGGTTTTAACCTATTTACATTTTTGGTCAACTTTAAACCTTATTCGTCACTGATTATCCAACCATGATCTATGTACAAGTTCCACTGACATACAATCCCCCCACTAAATCAGCCATTTCACCGGATGAGAGTCTAATATCTTCCTAAACCTGTGATGTATAAACAATGATCAACTTTTCTCCAAAAATTAGTTGATGTTAATTGACCACAGCTGTCTGTCTATAATATTGTGCTCCAATCCAGTTTTGCAGTGCTTCAGTTGTACAGTATGTGTTATGAAAACAACACAAAGTGTTCCCAACTGAAGGATTACTACAAGAGCTTGTGTTTGTCTCTTTTTTTAGATTTGTGTGCTGTGTCAACACAGAGTGTTTTATTTTGAAAAGTAACCGGATGTTATATTGTTGTTTCTGTGGCTTCTGTGGGCTTGAGCCCACCCTAAACAGGGCAAGCCTCGCCACTGGATTAGAGCAACAAAATATATGTAAAATAATTAATAAAAAGCAGATAAATGAACAACAAAAGAAAGGAATGTTTCCTAATCAAAATCAAGGCTGTAGAGGTTTGTTCTGTTCTAAGTTTACATGAAATATTTCAACACTTCCGTGTTCAGGAATATTAACATTGAGTTCTTTATGTAGGATGTTTATGAGGAATGGAAGTCCAGCAGTCAGGACAAAGGAAAGCTAAGGAAAAAGGAATAGTTCACACAAAATGTATAGTTGTCTCTCACTAGTCTGTGGGCCAGTATTGGTTTAGTAATTTCATAATCCTTCCTCCCTGAGATCAAGCAGCAGAGATTTTGTGGCAATGAGCAAATACTACTGATGGAGTTTTGGGTAAACTAAATAGAGTAGTTTAATACGTCACTGTTTCTAAAACAGGGCGTTTTTCTTTGCTGCGTTAAAAAAGGGCAAAAATTGAGAGTATAGCCACTTCTCCAGGGACCACTGCAACAGAGCTACTTGTGTGTCCATCTTTGACCGACGATATGCGATACGCTGCTGTCTTATTGCTAGCTTATAGCTGGACACACCGAACTTCACCTCGGGGATGAACGCCCCCCTCTCAGATATCTCCTATCACCGCGCAGAGGAGGCGGGACTATGATAATGACTCCTTTCGTTACATAACTACAGGAGCAGAATCTGAACAGCCTGTAGGAGCGCCATGTTACCAGTAGGTGGGCTGCAGAGACCATGCAGGAATCACTTGTTTTCACCACTCTGGGAGTTGGCAGGCTCAGAGAGGACCAGCTTATATATGTAGAGTAGGGATGGGAAGATTAACCGATACGCATCGATACACGGACACGCGCAGGCGAGATGCGAGTGCATCGGTAGAACAGCTGTGAATCGATGCAATTTTTAAAATAAAATCAAGATGCATCGGTTATTAAAAGTTTGCATTGGTAAAATTCGATATTTTAATCATTGAGTGGTTTCTGCATTTATTTGTACATGTAACAAACCAAATAAGATGTTATTTTTTGACATTTTTACTCTGACAGGATCTATGTTACGTTAACGTGCACCGCGGATGTATACTATACTATGCGCCTGGGACGTTTTGATGGACGTGCGCGCGCTGTTCAAAACAAACATGGCGGAGGCGGAGAATATCTACTCACCTGTCAACTATAAATCCAAAGTTTGGCAATACTACAGATTTTACAAAGAAAAAGGAGAACTTGTCAAGTCAGACGCAATTTGCAAAATGTGCCGTGCTGCTGTACGGTACACAGGGAGTACCACAAACCTCATTAGTCACCTGAAGCGACGGCACGGTGTGACCGTGGAGGCCTCCGCCAGTAACCCGGCATCCCCCGCCGTGGAGTCAGATGTGGCGACTACGTCTAAGAGCGGTGAGCGACGCATTGAAAACTTTTTCCATGCTCCGCTGGCTAACAGAGTGCTACAGAGAGGCTATAGAGTGTTTAGCACTGCAGGTGACATTGTTACGGCACAACGCAGTTTACTTCACCCTGATCATGTCGATCAGCTCATATTCCTGAAGAAAAATCTGAGAGTAGAACACCTGGCTTAAATGACTGACCGTTGTGCAGTTGTGCACTATTGTGGATGGCCACAAGGTGTTCTGTTGACACCATTTTCTTTTGATTCATTATATAATTTGCACATTTGTTAATTCTCACAACAGATAAGCTAAGCTACTGTTACGACTGTTTCAAAGTGAGACTGGTGTTTGTTTACAACAGCATATGACTGCTGAGTCTACTTTACATGTTTCCTTTTGTAAGAAGCTATGGAAGACCTCTTTGTGAGAGGGTAATTTATTTTCTCTTTTTTTAACTTACTTTACTCACTGGTGAGTTTGCTGACCTGCAGCATAAAGAGTGCTAAGCACATCTAAGCTGAGCTTCATCTTGCATTTAATTGTTTTTGTTAATAATGAACATGTTGTAATGTTTATACAGAACTTGTTTGTGAGAGGTCTTTTATTTGATTAATAAATAATCAAACTCATTGAATTGTGCAGTGCATCATGATTGAGTTGTGAATCGTGTCGCATCGAATCGCATCGAATCGCACTTTGTTGAATCAGATTTTGTTGAAACGCAGTGCATCGTGATTGAGTTGTGAATCGCATCGTATCGCATCGGTAGGTGCTGCATATGTATCTTAAATGCATCGGATTTGGGACAGTGTATCGAGATGCGTATCGTATCGGCCTCATGCCAGAGATGCCCAACCCTAATGTAGAGATCAGAGAAAATGTGTTTTTCATGATATGAGACCTTTAAGGTCTGTGTTGGCGAGGTGCGTCTCACTTTCCAAGTCAGAAATCCCACTTCAGTGGATATTCCAGTTGAAACTGTTGACTGGGAATTCCAAATTTAAGTAGAAAGCACCGTATAAACACAAGGACAGTTTTCGTTGCTGCTACATAATTATTCTAAATCTCATAGAATCTTAAAGGAATATTATACTGGATCTTTGTTAGTTTACCAGTTTATTGGGTTCATAAAGCTGAAACTGATGCATTTTGATGAAACAGTCCTGCAGTAAATCCTTCCTTTGTGAAGGTTGTGATGTTTGTGTTGAAGCTGTTTCACATGTGCTGATTGGATTGTCTTGTCATTTTGGAGGCAACAGTTTGTTGTGCTGTTGGATTGAAACATTCTGTATGAGCTTATAAATGCATCACTCAAGATCATAAAAACACTGGAGATTAGAGAAAAAAGTGTTTCTATCTAAGCACAGCTTCATTTAGGACAGTTGAGATTAACAAAAAAAAGTTGACTTACCATTTCTCATAAATCTGCTGGCCATGGCTGTGTTCTGTAGAGAAGAGCTGGTCTGCTGCTGAACTGAAGAAAGAAAAGTCTGTCTGCACCAACAGCTCCATTATATAAGCACGTGTTGCAACACTTTCCCCCGCTCACCCCTCCCATCAGCATTTCCAAGAAATCCCACCAGTTACTTTAAATGAGCAGAGATACAGTGCACACAGAGACCTCTCATAGTTACATCTTTGTTCTCAGTGACACTTAAACTATTAATTGTGAACTTGCACAGTTATTATTACAGGATCACATCCAACAAGAAAATCAAGAAAAGGGACAGTGGAGCTTCATCAGGACTTTCTTCATTAGGTCTTTTTAAGAGGAAGTGGAGACTGAATACAGTTCTGGTCATCTGGAACACTGGGTGTTTCCCCGGGATATCCTGTTGTTAAGCTCATTGGTTCATTTTCTATGATGACTCATCATTTTTAGGTACCAGCACCTTCATTAGGTTATCTACTTAAAACAGCCTCTCTGTTGTCTTGTAAGATAACCTGATGAAGGTCTAACTACCGAAACATTGTCATAATCTTGATTCCAGTGAAGTGGACAGTGTGCAGGAGCCTTTTTCTTCTCCTACCAACCTGTCGATCTTAATGTGTGCAGAAACTGCACTCTATAAACACAAATATGAAATATGTGGAACAATTGTGACATAAACCAAAAAAACTTACCTGCAAACTAGTATTTCCTGTAAAGTGATGTAAGGTAACCTTTGAAGGTGTAAAAAAGTATGAACTTCAAGTGAAGTGAAGCGTTCTGTCAGTTTCTGATCAGCTCTTGCTTTTGTTTTGCTCTGCACAGTTAAATTCTCCATTTAAAGTGTTGAGTGAACGCTGATCCTCAGCAAAGTACACAGCAGATTCACATGTGTTCATCCAGGAGTCACAGGCTCTATGTGAACAGGAGCTACCAGGCTGTGCAGAGGCAGCTGACTGCTCTTCATCACTGCTGCTGTATCCAGGCTGCCGACCTGACGGAGCTCTGTCACCGCTGCTGGAAGGAGCTGTGGCTGGCAGTTTGCTCTGCTGCTGCATATTTAAAATATCAAATAAAGGATAAAAACCTTGAAGATGTTATTGGTCTGACCATTAAACAATATTTTTTAAAATACATTTTTAGGAACTTGGACGGAGAAATAAGGAATTTGGGCTGTAACTCATTTAATGAATGAGAATGGTAATTACCTTCATTATGGAGATTTTTGTGTCAAATTTAATTTGTGGAACAATTGTGACATAAACCAAAAAAACTTACCTGCAAACTAGTATTTACTGTAAAGTGATGTAAGGTAATCTTTGAACCTTCAGCACAAGTGACAGCCACACACACTCACAAAGCAGCACCACACGTAGCAGCAGGAAGCAGGCTGACCACAGGCGGCACCTGGACTGATAGACACCAGATCTGTTCCGGCGTCTCCACCGCGGTCGAGTGGATCGTTCGGTGTTGTTTACCGCTGCCGACCAGAGTATTGTCTGCTGGTCGTGTGCTGCATGGTGGCTGTCTTCCCCGCACATTTGCTTCTTTTTACCCCTCTCCCTCTTTGGAAGGGATGCCAATGCACCTGGACTGATAACTGTAACTCTAACGCTAAGTGCGAGCTCAGCTGATCAATCACAGCTACGTGGTGGCAGCTACCTTGCTACCGCTGCTTACGTACATGTTTACGCCTACCTCAGCACATTGCCGTCCTTACCTTGGAGCAAATGTGCTGCCTTTTCTATCTAAAAAGGGCTAGAGTTTTAAGTGTAATCTGACAAGGTTTGGTTTCATTGTTTACTTATTTACTTTCTGTTTAATGGTTGAATTTCTGTTGGTAATATGATCAATTTGAGTTAAAACTGTGAAAACTGATTAATTGTTGAGTTGATATCTCTGGCCAGAGACTCTTTTGTTTCTTTTGTCTGGTTGATTTATTAATCCAATTTAATACTTTTCAGTTTATTAATTGATCATTTACATTTGTTTGCACGCATTATAAAAGATTGTTTGTTCCTTAATTTTGAGCCACTTTTAATCGTGTTTTTTCCTCTCCCCTTAGTGCTGAAGGCCGACGGTGGTGGTGGTGGTGGTTCTCCTGGTTGGTGGTGGTCCCCTGTGTGCTGTGTGATCCCTTTTCAAGATTTTCTTTGTTTACACGTCACTTTTTGCTGTGTGTGTGGGGTGTTCTTCTTTTTCTTTTGGATGTCACTTCCCCTACCAAACCCCTCCTCCAGCCGGTAAGCCTCAGACTATCCCCCTTTTTAGTTGGGCTCCCTTCTTCTTTCTGTTACAGTGCCAACCTTGTGATTACTTTTATTAATAAAGTTTTGTACATGACCACTGAACTCTGTCTCTCCTTGAGTAAACAAACCTGAGTGTCCTTTTTGTTTGGGAGGTAGTAGTTGACCTTTACTACTAGTCCTTGGGCCCTAACCCAAGGTGGCGTTGTTGGCAATTGGCGTATAACATAGGAGGAACCCTCGTGTCGCCACATTATTAAATGAGCAAGTCTATGTCTTCAAACAAATGGCTTCATTTCATTTATATTATCTATTCAAATAAAAAGTCACTTTTGACTTGTATCATTGTTTGTAATGTTTCTCAGTATTCCTGATGTTACAGGCAGAGTGGTTTTGTTGAGGACTTTAATTCTCTACAAAGATGTTGGCTCTTAAAGAATGTGTAACTGACTTTTACAACAATTAGTGATTTATAAATGGATGTTATGTTAGAATAACCAGAGGTTCCTGCAGTGTCACGGCTGATTACTTTCTCTACAATTCACTCTGCTGGTGTGTTTGTCTTTTTCTGACCAAGAGAAAGTTTGACTTCATCCGTTAAACAAAGTGGTAACCTTAGAGTATAATGTGATTGGACCAGCCGAGTGTCATGTTAGAGAATGAACTGATGAGCCTCTTTAGGGTCAGGCGATAAACTACAGGATTTATAATTTTGTTATTGAGATTATATCAGTCCCTGAGGTGTAATGGTCCTCTGGGGAAACATTCAGTGAACCAAATGACCAGAACTGTATTCAGTCTCCACCTCCTCTTAAAAAGACAGACTGTGTTGGTAAATCCCTCTTTCAACTGTCTAACACACTCTATTACCATGGTTTCCTCTGCACTTTCTTGCAACTTGTCTTTTTAAGTATATCTTAATGATGATGTTAATCCAGTCCTTGCATGGTAACCACTAACAGCTGCACACCTGAGACTCATGTCTAACTGAGGTCTGTCACACTCTTTGTCTCAGGAGTTTCCTGTGATATCCAAATACAGCTATATAGTTTTCATTATAAATTCTGACTTTGATGAATCTGCTCAGCGCTGCATCACAAACTGTTGAGTCCTGTTGAATCTCCACTGTCCCTTTTCGTGATGTTCTTGTTGGATGTGATCCTGTAATAACAAAAGTGAGTTTATGGCTGCTTACAACTGTGCAAGGTGACAGTTAATGGTTTAGAAGTGTCACAGATTGAGAACAAAGATGTAACTATGAGAGGGCTCTGTGTGCACTGTATCTCTGCTCATTTAAAGTAACTGGTGGGATTTATTGTAAATGCTGATGGGAGGGTGAGCAGGGTCTGCTGTTCACCCTCCCATCAGCATTTACCAAAAATAGGTTACATTTTCTCTTTCTCTTGTGTCTCATGCAAGAAACGGTTTGATGAATAGATGTAATTTAAAATGGTAAAAGTTACTTCCTTAGCCTCCAGTAACACTGGGTAAGATAAGAAATGAAAAGCCTCTTCATCACTGTGTGCTTGTAGGTCTTGTGAGCTGATCAGGGTGGAATTGTGTTGATAAAATGATTCTAATGAACTTGTTTTTGAACTGTTTGCTACACAAGTCCACACCCTCAATGCCCAGCGGCCTCATTTCAGCGCCAAAAGCTGCAGAATCATTGTTTTAAGAGGAGCTGGGATGGCTTTAATCACTTTATTGTGTTCTCTAATCGGGCAGAAATTAAATTTGACACAAAAATCTCCATAATGAAGGTAATTACCATTCTCATTCATTAAATGAGTTACAGACCAAATTCCTTATTTCTCCGTCCAAGTTCCTAAAAATGTATTTTAAAAAATATTGTTTAATGGTCAGACCAACAAAATCTTCAACGTTTTCATGCTTTATTTGATATTTTAAAAATGCAGCAGCAGAGCAAACTGCCAGCCACAGCTCCTTCCAGCAGCAGTGACAGAGCTCCGTCAGGTCGGCAGCCTGGATACAGCAGCAGTGATGAAGAGCAGTCAGCTGCCTCTGCACAGCCTGGTAGCTCCTGTTCACATAGAGCCTGTGACTCCTGGATGAACACATGTGAGTCTGCTGTGTACTTTGCTGTGGATCAGGGTTCACTCAGCACTTTGAAAGGAGAATTTAACTGTGCAGAGCAAAACAAAAGCAAGAGCTGATCAGAAACTGACAGAACGCTTCACTTCACTTGAAAGTTCATACTTTATACACTTTCAAAGTTTACCTTACATCACTTTACAGGACATACTAGTTTGCAGGTAAGTTTTTTTGATTTATGTCACAATTGTTCCACAGATTTCATTATTTCAATCATAGAGTGCAGTTTCTGCTCACATTAAGATCGACAGATGGGTAGGAGAAGAAAAAGTCTCCTGCACACTGTCCACTTCACTGGAAATTAAGATTATAAAAATGTTTCAGTAGTTAGGCATTCATCAGGTCATCTTACAAGACAATAGAGAGGCTGTTTTAAGTAGATAACCTGATGAAGGTGCTGGTACCTAAAATGATGAGTCATTATAGAAAATGAACCAATGAGCTTAACAACAGGATATCCCGGGGAAACACCCAGTGTTCCAGATGACCAGAACTGTATTCAGTCTCCACTTCCTCTTAAAAAGACAGACTGTGTGGATCACTCCCTCTTTTAACTGTTGAACACACTCTCTTACTGTGGTTTCCTCTGCAGTTGTATAAAGTTTTCATTATAAATTCTGAGTCCTGATGAAGCTCCACTGTCCCTTTTCTTGATTTTCTTGTTGGGTGATCCTGTAATAATAAGAGTTAGTTCACAGCTGCTTATAACTGTGCAAGTTCACAATTAATAGTTTAAGTGTCACTGAGAACAAAGATGTAACTATGAGAGGGCTCTGTGTGCACTGTATCTCTGCTCATTTAAAGTAACTGGTGGGATTTCTTGGAAATGCTGATGGGAGGGGTGAGCGGGGGGAAAGTGTTGCAACACGTGCTTATATATAGAGCTGTTGGTGCAGACAGTCTTTTCTTTCTTCAGTTCAGCAGCAGACCAGCTCTTCTCTACAGAACACAGCCATGGCCAGCAGATTTATGAGAATTGGTAAGTCAACTTTTTTTTGTTAATCTCAACTGTCCTAAATGGGGCTGTGCTTAGATAGAAACACGTTTTTCTCTAATCTCCAGTGTTTTTATGATCTTGAGTGATGCATTTATAAGCTCATACAGAATGTTTCAATCCAACAGCACAACAAACTGTTGCCTCCAAAATGACAAAGACAATCCAATCAGCACATGTGAAACAGCTTCAACACAAACATCACAACCTTCACAAAGGAAGGATTTACTGCAGGACTGTTTCATCAAAATGCATCAGTTTCAGCTTTATGAACCCAATAAACTGGTAAACTAACAAAGATCCAGTATATTATTCCTTTAAGATTCTATGAGATTTAGAATAATTATGTAGCAGCAACGAAAATTGTCCTTTTGTTTATACGGTGCGTTCTACTTAAATTTGGAAGTCGGAATTCCTGAATTCCCAGTCAACAGTTTCAACTGGAATACCCACTGAAGTGGGATTTCTGACTTGGAAAGTGAGACTCACCTCCCTAACACACACCTTAAAATCCAAGATGGCTGCTCTGCTAATCAACAACTGTGACAGCTGGAAGGTGTGCTGTTTATCAGCACTGCTGTCTGAATTGTCTCATTGAACAGTCATTACACACAGTGCTGAATAACTTCTATCTGTGGACATGAACCTGTGTGTGAAATATAGTGTGACAGTCCAGATTTAAGTATCTATAACACAAAAACAAGCTGTGATTTATTTATTTGCTCTGTGATTAAATGGCTGTTTAAAGATTGTTTTCTCTTAGGGATTGAAGGACTTTTTGTTTGTATCAAATAGCTCATCTGCACAGTTCACATATGTTTAGATGTTTAAATAGACAGAGGCAGAGCAAGTTGCATTCAAATGCCACAAATGCTTCAGATGCAATATGTGTTAATTGTGTTATTAAAAGTGATGTCGGTCATTATGTAAAATGAAACCTTTGCAGATATTATAAATAGACATAATTAGGCACATTGTTGACACCTCCTCCTTTTTGACATTTTATTGGAGTCAGAGCTGTTGTTTAAGGGGTTCCAGAGCCCCATGAACACCTGTACACACTGATTCTAACCCAATTTGACAATGATCCTGCTTGACGTTTGTAGTTACAGCTATTACTTCAAAGTGAAGTGACTGACTGAGGGATTGAGTGATTTAGTGAGTGAATTACATTTTCCCCAGAGATATTAAGAGAATAGCTATGAAGAGAAACATAAATATTCAGAGCTTCTTCAAAAAAAAAGAAGAGTCAGAGCCAGCCACAGCTTCTACCAGCAGCAGTGAAAGGCCCAGTCCAGTCAGCAGCCTCAGAACAGCAGCAGTGATGAAGAGCAGCTCCATCTGCACAGGATGCTAGCTCATGCTGGGATCGTTTGAATTTACCATGTAGGCAATTCAAGTTGTTGCTCACTCCAGTCATACAATTACAACTGTCTGAAACATCACTACACAAGAACAATCGTTACAACAGCTGTAAAAGAGCAATAATAAAATGTGAATAATACATAAATACACACACACGTTTGTATGTATGTACGTACAACATTTCTTTAAACTGATCTTAAGTCATTTTTCTTGAATTCATTAGTGTAGTGAGATTATTTAGTGGTAGCAAAGATCCAACATCCAGTCAGATGTTCAACTATTGGTGGTAAGAAACGAAACCAAGTAGACAAATCTACTTCTAATCTTATGAAAACCTGCAACTAAATATTTCTCCTTTTTTCCCCATCAGGGCCGAACATATACAACAACAAGGAGATCAGGATTGTGCTGGTGGGGAAGACTGGAGCTGGGAAGAGCTCCACAGGAAACACCATTCTGGGAGAAGAGAAGTTTAAATCAAAGTTCTCCTTTAAGTCTTTCACTAAGCAATGTGATAAAGCCTTTGGTGAGGTATATGGACAACAGGTTGCTGTTATCGACACTCCAGGTGTGTTTGACACCTGTGAAGATGAAGAGAAAACAGTCAAAGATATTGCCCAGAGCATTTCTTATGCTTCTCCTGGACCTCACATCTTCCTGGTCATCATCAAACTGGGCAGATACACAGAGGAAGAGAAGAAGACGGTGCAGAAGATTCAGGAAATCTTTGGAGAGGAAGCAGACAAATACAGCATGGTTCTCTTCACCCATGGTGACCAGCTCAAAGAGGAACCCATTGAGGAGCTCTTAAAGGAAGATAAAGACCTTCAGAAACTTGTGTCCAGATTTAATGGTCAGTACCACGTCTTCAATAACAAGCTGAAGGATCGTTCTCAGGTCAGAGAGCTGCTGAACAAGATCAGAAAGATAAGAGAGAAGAACAGAGGAAGCCACTACACCACTGACATGTTCCAGAGGGCAGAGAAGAAGATTGAAGAGGAGAAACAACGAATCAAGAAAGAGAATGAAGAGCAAAGACGCAAAGAGCAGGAGGAGCTGGAGAAGGAAATAGACAAGAAGTATGAGGAAGAAATTAGGAAGATGAAGGCTGATAGAGAGAAGCAGGAGAAACAACTGAAGATAGCGTATGAAAGACAGCAAAAGGAGAAACAACTGTACGGGCGGGTCCAGAGAACTTTCTGGTGGGAGGCACAGGAGGTAACAACAATTAATCTGAGGGCGCGCCCAAAAGTAACAACAATGAAAGCTGCCACTGATCGCCCACTTCAATATGGGCGATCACTTCAACTTATGTAGTACAGTTACACACTGTTTGTATTCATCTTCCTTTTCTTAGCCACATTAAATCTGCTGGGTGTACTCTTACCAAGTGGTAACACACAGAACACCAGCATGTTTGCTGTACAGAGTTAGCAAGAAGTTAGTGCTTCTAGCTCTGCACAGTGAATATAGCAGTGTTCTGTATAGTAATTCAATCATGTAACAACAATATCCTTTAATAATAAAATAAATAAAACAAAATAAAAATGTAAAATATACTTAAAAATGTGAATTAAAAACTCATTGTTCAGTGTAGTTATCAGTTTTAATAAGACCAAGCACATTCATCACAATGACATTTAGAACAGTAACAGCTTTGTACAGTAAACATACAATTTCACTTCAGTAATCAGTTTTAAGCAGAGTAGGTACCACCTTACCACTAAAAATAAGAACATTAACCATATTCTATACTCAGCACTTAGTGCTCAGCTTTGTATATTAAACATCTCAGTGCTCCATGAAGTAGTTACTCTTAAAAATGAGTCTGTGGAAATTAATACTCATGATCAACACTGACATTTAAAGACAAAAAAAGCCAATGTTTGAAAAATATATGCATACATGTAGATTTTGGGGCGGCTGTAGCTCAGTGGGTAGAGCTGGTGGACCAGTAATTGGAAGGTCGCTGGTTCAAATCCTGGCTCCCCTGGGTGGAACTGAGTTACATGTGGAAGTGTTCTTGAGCAAGATACTGAACCCCAAATTGCTCCTGATGTGCAGTTGGCACCTTGTGGGGCAGCCTCTGCCATCAGTGAGGGCCCTGCGTTGAACCCTGGCCTTCGCCCATCGAGTAACGGGATTTGGCCCCAGTAACCCCGCAACCCCCTTGGGAAAAAAGGGGCGATAAAGCGGTAACATCCGCGCGACCCTGATTGAAAAAGCAGAAAATGGAACGGAACATGTAGATTCTGGAATTTTTAAATGAGGAAGAAGAATTAAGTTCATTTTTAAAGATGTTTAACATTTTATTTAACTTTTTAAAAGTTGAGTTGGATCATTAAGCAATGACAACTCCAAAAGTAACATTTAGTTTGTCCAGCTTTACCCTTTTAAATATATTAAGGGACATTTCAGCAGGCAAGTAATACAATTAACGGAGGTTCTACGGTTGAGAAAATGTAGTGCCAAAAGAAAGGCCGGTCTGACAGCGATGTAAAGCGGTCTGAATTTTCCCTTTACAACGTACACTTGAACTGATATTGATTTTTTAAGGTGAGCCTTGTTTTAGGTGGTTTATTTAGCTTATTCTCTGGACCCCGTTCACTGCAGTACAAATCTGAGCATCTGGCTGGAGCCAGTGATTACAGTAGGGAACAGATTGACTATAGATATGTTCTTTATATGACCCCACTTCAAAAAACCCGAACTATCCCTTTAACAATTTCAGACACAGACATAGACCATAGAACCTCCGTATCCCTACGCATTAGTGTAACGGCCCAGTTGCCCATTCAGTAACATGTGAATGATGCAGCTGAAATGAACTAAGGACAAAATATAATATGCACAGTTTGACCCCTGAATCACTTCCTATCAGTCAGTGTGAATGAACACAAGGAATAAAAGCAGCTGGTGACTCTTCAGGTGTACGACAATACACACAACTCACATGTGATATATGCAATTAGAGGGTTATGGGCACATAACACACAACACGAGGAGAGAGAATGTTTAATGTAAAATAGGAAATAAACATGATGATAAACAGTGCAGGAAGAGGCAGAAAACCCAGAGGGCTGATCTGAGGCCTGCAGCTAAATAATGTTAAGATATGACAAAGTTATAGAAAACACAGAATAAACACAGAAAATGATATGAACACAGAACATTTATAAATGAATCCGCAGAGTAACCTCACTAAATATTTAAGGTGGTGTCATTTCCTGTGTGGAGGAAATGTTTTCTAATACTGTGAACAGGTGGTGAACACAAATCAATCCATTCTTCATTCAACTGCAAGTATTTTTAAAAAACAGTGTAGTTTGTGTTACTTTGGCCGTTTAGCACATGAGCTAACGCTAACCATCAATGTAAATATGAGGCTGAAATAATGTTACGAAGTTGGGCTTAATGGTCATAGGATTCACGGTAATATTAATCAGCAGTCTTTTAAATCATGGCACTGAATTGAGAAAATGAATTAGGATTTTTAACCGGCCGGTGAGCCACTGCTCGGCCGTGAGCACTGCTGATGTTCCAACGTGAACACACGGGAGACCGTCTCCTCCACATGCTCACGGCCGAGCAGACAGTATGAAATCATCTGTTATTTACGGCCAGTGAGCTACATTAATTAATTATCATGTTGTGCTAAAGGAGGCTAAAGACTTCTTTTGTGTTAGTATACATGTAACAATGTGTGTAGTGTTAGCTGCTGGCATGAAGGACTCGACCTGAGAGTACCAAAACGTTATCTGCAGTAAAGCAATGACTACTTTGTTTTGACAGGGGTTACCTGCCACATGCCTGCTGTGCTATGATTAACGTTAGTGAAACAGACACGGACACAGAAAACTTGCTTCGCAAATGCGTATTGCTCACTTAATAAATCTAATGTGAAATGAGGGATTTGCATGGGTTTGCTCGGATTATGATTTGCCAGATTTTGCCTTATCAAATTGTTTTTTTTAATCATCATTTCCATCTATTTAGCTTTGTTTCATGGAACATGAGAAAACAGACACATAACATATTACTTCCTTTTGTGTTTAGCCGAGCACATCTGTACAGCGGCCTGTGGTGCATCATGTTGCCTGCCAGACAGACTAACCAGTAACATGCACAGTTGGCACACATCTCTCCATGAGAACTCTCCAGCCTCCCTTCAGAAGCACAGGTTTGTTGAACTAAAGCATATTATGTAATGTCAGTCACTATGTTACTCTAATATGTAATTTTTGTTTTACTCTGTTGTACTTGTGGATTGGCTACAATGTGCTCTCATTCTTATTTAGCATTTCATTATTTTTCCTACCAAGACTATACCTGGCAGCCCTGCACTTCAATGAACATACAGACCGTCCACAGGCAACAACCTCAGCTGGTGAGTCGTGTTCAGGCTTCATTTTCCAAAGTGGTAGAAAGGAGAATGCACAGCAAAGCCAGTGAAGGAGCAACCAACCTTCCGTAAGTTTGAAAACTTTTTTATTGAAAATCGCACAGAAAAATGAAACAGCCATTATAAAATACCTGTAAAATACATAAAATATGAATTAAGGTTTTTCCAGACCCTGGTCCATGCGCAGATGAGGTTTTGAAGATCTCCATTCCTGAGGTGCTCTCTGCGCAGTTCGAAACGCCGGACAAGAAGGAGGTGATAGACCGCTACGTGACAAGGTTCAGTCAAGGGCCGGTCTGAACCTCACGAAGATGCTTTGAGTGTCTGGGAACTCCGTCCGTATACGCAGCACCACATAGCTGGGCAGTGCCACGCGAACTCTTCGGCCCAGAAAGCCCTAACACCAGCTCACAAAGCCCCTATAGGCCAAATATCTGTAACGGCTGAACAGAGTGGACATATTTAGTTACACATTTATATTTAGACATAATTTGTCATTACCCAAATTTTTTTGTAAATATTTATATTACCTACTGTTTAACAACAGCCAATACAAACTAGTTGTGCATTCAATAACTTTTTGAATAGTTGTGTGTTGTTTGCTGTACTTGTATTTATAAAAATAAAACTATATAAGCTGTTTTTTGTACTTTCAGTGTTTGACATAAAAGTAGACATAAAAATGATGATCATCAAGAGACAGGTTCACAGGAGTGGGATGAGTATCCAAAAGTACAAACATAAATTCCTGCACAATATCTCATTTGTATTTCCACCATTTATTAGCAGTAAGTTGGTCATAGACCTACGTGTAGATGTTGCTAATAAATTGTGTTATCGCAAATTTGATTTTGTGCAGAAAGAAAAAAGAAAGTGGAAATTGAATTTATTTCATTACTCATATTTTTATTTCAATAACACAGAATTTATATACAAAAAAAACTACTTACTGTTCTATTCCCCTCAGATGTAAAGGCCCATAGTCTGCTCTGTAGATATTTAGTGCATTCTGAAGTGAGAATGCATTTAAAGACACTGGTTCGAGGCCAGGGTGGTCCGCCATGCAGGAAGGTGGGTTCTGAAGCTGATTTAGTCTTCTTATAACCTGTATATGTGAAAGGTTAGGTGGGGTCCCCTTATTGTGTGCTGTGCCTCGACCCCTGCAGTGATGGGAACAGCAGTTCTTTTTACTGTACTGAAACTCTAGAATCAGTTCATTAAAATGATTCGTTCAAAAGATTCCTTCACTGAATCGTTCAGTGCTCTCCAACTCCTTGAACTGATAAACAGCCAAGCGATCCGTCATTCAGTTCATGATTCAGCCCTGAAGGTCACGTTCACTTACTGAGGGACGGTGCGTTCACGGACTATAGTACACAATCATTCGCGGGAGACGCAGCGCTGCTTTGAGTGGTATAAATGCACTAAAACTATAACATGTGAAAGTGTCCTATCCATCCATCCATCCATTGTCAACCACTTATCCAAAATCAGGTTGCGGGGGCAGCAGCTTCAGTAGCGATGCTACACTGATATTTTTTAGCAGTACGGTTACTGAACGTGAATCAACTCCTCTGCCCTGAGTGAGTGAATGAGTGACACAGCGCCACTATCAGCACAGTACGTGAACGAGAATCACGTCCTCAGCGACAGTTCTCTGTGTGCAGTAGGTTCACGAATCATGAACGAATCACAGCACGAACGTGAATCACGTCCTCACAGTTCTCTGAGTGAGTTGCAGCAGTTCCACTCCCGGCCGGCATGCTCGCAGCTGAGCTCAACTGAACTGAGAAAGGAACGAATCAGTTCATGAAGTGATTCTGTTCACTTCGTTCACTTAAAAGATTTGAAGTCACAGCACAGTTTAGTGGAGGCAGCCAGTGGGAATTGTTTAGCCGGTTGGAGTAGGTTATTGATGGTGTGAAAGAGGGTTCTGGGGTTACATTGTCCTTTTGCAATTATAGAAGAGTAGTAGGTGTTCTTGGCATGGTTCAGTGCTTCGTAGTAGGTTGAAACATAGTCTTTGTAGGCCAAGGCATGACCAGGTAGGCCAGTTTTCCTGCTGAGATGCTCTAGTTGGCGACAAACGGCTTTCATTTTGCGTAGCTTGGTTGTGAACCATGGTGCAGAATGAGAGAAGGACACATTTCGTGATGAAAGTGGGTCAAGGTGATCCAGTGTTTCAGAGAGGAGGACATTATATGTTGAGACCAGATCGTCTGTTGATGAGAAGGTGTAGTCACTGCTGAGCTGAGTGTCCAACATGTCAAGGAGAGATGAGATACTTATGTTCTTGAGATTCCATTAGGTTATAGTACGAGATATAGTACGATTTATTCAACATTCAACAAAGCCAACATTTCACACTCATCAACTCCTCTCCCTCTCTGGACTGCTTTGTCTTTTCTCTTGTTGTCTGGAAGCCTTTTTTCCACTGAGCCCTCCACCCACACAAAGTTGAACTGAGCCCAGAGACCAACAGTGACCCCCCACCTGGAGCTCACGTCCATGTACTTCATTTATTGGACTTTGTTCATGTTCAGCAACTCAAAGAGCTTTTTGATCAAATAGTCCAAGAAGTGAGGAGCTCCAGGAGCCTGACTCAGGAACTAAATCAGGAGCTTTAGTCTGTTCCTGTCAGCATTTTCACAGCACAAACAAGGTCGACCTAACAAACACAGACAGAAAACTGAATGAAATGAGACTGAAGACTAAAATCAACTCCACTGTTCAACTTGAGAGCAACATTCACTGACTCATGCTGAATATTCTGAGATGGTTCAGGTTACTATAGCAACACCATGTGACTGTTTTTATGTGTCTCACTTTATTTATATTTCTATGTTTTTATATGTTCATGAATAAATTTTGGACGCTGTCTGCTCCGACTCAGCATGCGAAGTCTGAGGAGGAGGGCTGTCGGACGTCTGAGCCATTGGATCCTCTGATTGGCGGTGTGCTAGCGAATCTGCGCGGTGTGTGGGAGGACGGAATACTGTGTTCGCTTTGGTTTTCTACGCAGTTCCGTTCCGTCATTTCTTGTTTTCATGTTTTTGAGTACTGGCACGAGACTAGCTGTTATTATGTCTGTTCAGGATAAATTAATTTGTGTTTGTTGGGTAATGCCTCGCTGCATGTTTAGTATGCAGCTGTCTGAAATAGTTAAGTTTCGTTTTGATCGAAAGTAAAAAGAGTTACGCGCATAAACCTCTAGTCCAGTGTAACACTAGAGCCACCAGGTTATTGCATCTCGCACAAGCACAGAACTTACACACTACTGTGGAGCTGGCAGCAGGTCGAAGCGGTGTGTTTCAATGCAACTTTTGTGGCAAACGGGTCAGACGAGAGGCAGCAGAGTGGTCGGAGAGTGGTCGGATAAGGCAGTTGGATGTCTGGGCGGTGTGTGGGGGGCTTTACAGTCATGTAACCCTTTCTGTACCTTTCCTATAGGCAGGGCCCTGTGTTCATAACTTTTATTCCCCTTGTGTTGATTAATCAAGCCCTCTTAAAGTCAATAACTTTAAATTAAATAGTTTTCTTGGTGTGTTATACTGTGAATGTTCAAAATCCAAACTCTTTTTTTACTCTCGACTCTGTAAAGTATCTTATGACTTATTACTACCAGACATCACAAAACAACTTCTCTCAAATTAAGTCAATTTATTAACTAAAATAAAAATAATGACTTTGAGCAAAATTAGATACTCGTCAAAACACAATATATTGTCTGCATTAGTAGTTTTCAGTATAGAAAATATCCACTTTTATGATATTTACTAGACTTATTTTAAACTCCAAAGAAATTAAATGAAATTCACATATGTGCCTTTAAGTTTCTTTTAACACAATGTCATGAATTATTTCCTCTATTTTCACCTCACAACCATGAACACACATGAATTGAATCAAATGTCTTTGTTCACAGTTAAAGCAACATGCACTAACCAGTGGGCCCACACACTCACACTCTCACTCACACACGCCGGCAACAATGTAATCGAAAGACAACAACCCCACGTTGCAGGCCTGGTTGAATTCGGGATCGTGGTGGCCAAAACAGGTAGCCGCTTCACTCTAGCCGAGCAAAACAATGGCGAATACTCACAGTTTGTAACAGAGTTCAAGTCAGTCTCTGTGCGATGGCGGGAAAGAGACAAAAGGCTGGAGCAGCAGCGGAGCGGGAAGCTAGCAGGTTGCAGCCTCTGGATCCACCACCACAGTTGCCAAGTCCGCTTCTTATAAGCGACTTTGGGCTTGTTTTTCTGTAAAGTTGCATGTAGATATTGGTAGTCGAGGGTTGCGGGTTTTTGGACTTGTTGTTAATGTGTTCATCTTCCTATTGTATTGCATGTCATATTGTTTTGAAGTCCTGGAACTAAAACAAAAAAGGATCACAACATATAAAAACGATAATAAATACAATGATATTTCTGGATTCAGGGTGATATTTGTGTGAGTGCAAAGTGTAATAATCTCTATTTATTTTTTTTATTTATTTTTTTTTGACCACGAAGGGTAAGAAGTCGCTTATTTTCTACAGCCTGAACTGCAACTTCAAACTTGCAAAACTGTCTCCGCTTGTCTCCCGTCTCGTCTCAGCCCCGTGCTTTTTCACCTCCACCTCTCGGTCTCTCTTTGTCCCGCCCCCTCCCAATCACAGCACAGAAAAATGACACGACTCAACAAACAGCCAATCACATTTTGAGAGAAAAAAATAAGGTAGGTTGTGCTCTCTCCCACATAGTATAAACAAAACAGCACATGGTGCTGCTCTGTAACCTATCTCTTAAAGTGACAACACATACTTCACATTAAACTGAACACGACCATCAAAATACATTCACTTTAAAACAGAATGTGTACTTTTATCAAATCAAACTATTACTGAAATAAATTGGATTATGTATGCATTAAAACAACCCGGGGCTACAGTCACTTCTGGCCAGTGGAGGGAGCTACTGTACAATATCTGAGCTCATGCAGGAGTTCAGCTTTGTGCATCCATGAGAACAGTTAATGTGTCACAGTTATATAAATTTAGGTCAAATTGAATAAATTAAACAGGTGTGGTGTGTAAAAATTCATTTTTCTTTTAAGGCTTCCAGCTGGAATCTGACAACAAGTTACATTAAACTGCACAAGACGTTATTTAATTAACAACTAAAGTTAAATTTCTAAAATCAACCTCTGAAAAGAATTACTCATTTATTATCAGCTTCATTTATTATCAGCTTCATTTCATGATCACCTCATCAGTGCTTTCATGACAATCTGTAGCACTATTCAACATTAATTGATCTCATTAACAGGTGTGAAAATGTTAGTTTTATTATTTATTCAACATCATGAATCAAGGGACATTAAATTACAGATAAGTTGTTATATGTTGAATCACACAATCAAAACATATATTTCAGTATGATTCTTCGTTGAGCAGGTATCAGGTGACTAAATGACATCAAACACAACAAACCAACATGTTAAACCATCGATAAAATCATTTTTCAGTATATCTACAAAACATTTTGGGCAACAATTTTATACACTGCAGATAATAATGGAGCATGAAGAATCAGCCTCACTTGTGTTCAGACACAACAGCAGCTGGATTTTAGAAACAAATTGTCCACAAAGTCATTGGACAGAAAAGATTAGATGCTTTGCTCAGGGGTTGTTGGATTAAAACAACGTAGTAAATGACAGGTCTACATCTTGGAAACAAATTTTCCAATCACATCAGACTCCCTATTGCAGCAGCTGTAACTATCCCTGCCCCTGCTCCTGCCCCTATCCCCGCCCCGATCACTGCCGCTATCCCGGCCCCTGCTGCTATCCCGGCCCCTGTCAGTGCCCCCATCCCCACCCCGATCACAAAGTCTCTTACTGCATCACTTTCCTCTGCCTTGCATCTAGCCTTCTTTTGTTCTTCTTCTTGTAGTTTTCTACAGTCCTCTTTTTTTTCTCTTTCACACTCAGCCTTTAACTTCTTCTCCTTCTCTAATTCTCTTTCACGCTCAGCCATTAACTTACTCTGCTTCTCTCTGTCAGCCTTCATCTTCCTCATTTTTTCCTCATATTTCTTCTCTATTTCCTTCTTCAGCTCCTCCTGCTCTTTGCGTCTTTGCTCTTCATTCTCTTTCTGGATTCGTTGTTTCTCCTCTTCAATCGCCTTCTCAGCCTTCTGGAACATGTCAGTGGTGTAGTGTCTTCCTCCGTTCTTCTCTGTTATCTTTCTGATCTTGTTCAGCAGCTCTCTGACCTGAGAACGATCCTTCAGCTCGTTATTGAAGACGTGGTACTGACCGTTACATCTGGACACAAGTTTCTGCAGGTCTTTATCTCCCTTTAAGAGTTCCATATGGGTTTCTCTTCGAGCAGCTCACCATGGGTGAAGAGAACCATGCTGTATTTGTCTGCTTCCTCTCCAAAGATTTGCTGAATCTTCTGCACCGTCTTCTTCTCTTCCTCTGTGAATCTGCCCAGTTTGATGACGACCAGGAAGATGTGAGGTCCAGGAGAAGCATAACAAATGCTCTGGACAATATCTTGTTTGGTTTTCTCTTCATCTTCGCAGGTGTCAAACACACCTGGAGTGTCGATAACAGCAACCTTCTGTCCATCTACCTCACCACAGGCTTTAGCTAATTTTTTGGTCAAAGACTTAAAGGAGAACTTTGCTTCAAACATCTTTTCTCCCAGAATGGTGTTTCCTGTGGAGCTCTTCCCAGCTCCAGTCTTCCCCACCAGCACAATCCTGATCTCCTCATTGTTGTATATGTTCGGTCCTGATGGGATGTCTGAAAAACAGGAACATATGTTTAGTGTTTTCATAAGATTAGGGAACATGGGCTACTTTGACAGTGAGCAGTTTTGGGGACTTGGTGGTTTGAAAATTTAAGTGTTTAAAACCCTGCTGGAAAAACCAGCATAGACCAGCACCAAAACACAACATATGCTAAACAGGGTGATGATTGGCTACCTCTTAATGATTAATGAATTCAGGAAAAAACATTTATGGTCATCACTATCGTTCTTACTGCCATCACATCAGATACAGACTGGATGGGTTGTACACAGGACTTTCTCTTACAAGATTGAGGTTTAAGTCCTGTGTGTGACCGAGCATCAGTGATGACTACATCTTTAAAGGAGTCACACAAGTGAGGTAACTTACCTAAACACACAACTTACTTTAACCCTGAAAACATGATATTTTCTAAACTTCACTGACTGTTCTTGTTTCAACCTACACAAAGTCTACATCCGACAGCCAACTAGCTCCCCTCTCTTTTTCTGTTTCTCTTCCTCTGCTCTGATTTGCTCAGCTAACAGCCAATCAGAGTGAGTTCTCTCACTGACGGCTCAGTTGGCAGAAAAAGCCGCCAAACTAGTAAGAACGGTTTGCGACACCGTTGCCTGGTTTGTCAGGACCTTAAGGCCTCTGACCGAGCTGCTGTGTTTGACGAGCTGGGAGTGAAAACATGTTGATTAAAGCAACGATGCATCTCCCAAACAACAAACAGCTGTGAATAAAAAAACCTGAGTCTTACTCAGATATCTGCTGTGAATTAGGTTCATTTTACATGAAATATGAACATTACAAACTATTTAGAAAGTAAATGTTATTAAAATAGACTTTCATGATGCAAAACTTGAGACAGAAACATCAAAATCACACTCAGCTTCCAGTTTATGAGGTCCATCTAACGCTAAAGCAGTCTGACACAACAGTCCTGAAACAAATCCTCCCTTCATGAAGGTTATGAACTTTCTGTTGAAGCTGTTTCAGACTCATTTTCTACCCAATTAAGATCAGTGACGGTAGACAGAATAACAGAAACACCTCTCTAATGCTGGAGATTTGGGAACAGTTCATTCATGTTATTTAAGCACTGCCCCTTCTTTAACTGTTTTACGAAAAAAAAAAAGTGTGAATATGAATTGTAATACTAGTAAATCAACATTAGGAATACACTTCATTAACTTACCATGTTCGGCACATTTGCTGGCCATAGCTGGTTTGTGGAGAGAAGAGCTGGTCTGCAGCTGAAGTGGAGACGTAAAGTTAAACCTGTCTGCAACAACAGCTCTTTATATGAGGACTTCATGCATCAAACCACACCTATAAAACACAGCTGACGTCACACTGAACACCAGATCTTATAATCTGCTGCAGTGGATCATAGGTCGAGTTTAAATGTTTATTCAGTCCCTTTCTTTAATTTCTAAGGTCAATTATCCTGATGTCTCTTAATTAACAGTAAAGGGGAAATGTAGCTTTTACTTACTGTCTCATGATTTCATGGCTTCTGATTTACCTTTCTGGTGTTTAATAGATTATTAAAAGGTTTTTAAATGTTGTTTTTTCACAATAATATCTCATATACAAGAAAATCTGAAAGAGTTGTAACTTTAAACTTAGATATTAAAAGTGTTTTCTCATAGCTCTAATCCTCCATGGGGGAAATAAATTAGAGTAACAAAAAATAAAATCCCATGTACATGCAAGTGGTATAATTAAAAAAAAATAGCATTTTCAGCAAAAGACTATACCCTCCTCATGAGTTTACTTCAATATTTCTCCCACTAAATTTTTACTTTCATATGTTTGTGACGTTAAATGTGGTACACAGAAAAGAATGCAGCAAATCAACTCCTCCCATCAGCATTTACAGGAAACTCCACCCGTTCTTTCACAGTGCCAACAAATAAAGTGGACTAGAGTGCAGCCAGCCATTTTGAATTGTAGTTCCAGGTGTCTGTTCACAACATGATGTTACATAAAGAAATAGGAACATTGGCGGACAAAGTGGCTTTTAGAATCGAGATAAAATCAAATCTAAGCTGGTTTGCGTAAGAAATTCTGACTTTGTGATGCTGAACTGCAAAGGTTTCTTGTTGGATGTGATCTATAATGATAACAGGTAGTTCATGGGTGTTTATATACTGTACGTGCAGTTGACCACTAAATGTTTAAAAGTGTTGCAGCAGAAATTAAACTGTGGTAAAGTTGTTGTAAAAAAAATATGAACAATTATTTTCTGAAGTCATTCAGATGTTTAATGTGCAAGAAAAAACATTCAATGTTCAATAAAGAATCTTAAGGACGGTTTCTGAATTTTCAGTCACATATGCATTAAAAGAGTTATTGTCACAGTAATTGTTCCTGCAGGATCATACTTGACTCCAAGAAATCCCCTTTAAGTGATAAAATCCACCATCCTTGATTAATGCAAAAGTTACATTTAACTTTCAGGTCAAGCTTCCAAGAAGAAGAATGAGTTTATCTCTTCAGGAAAACACAAATAGTAGCCTCGTATCAATATGATGCTGAAAGTCAAACTCAGAAATGTTTTGAAAGCTTAAAATCGTGTGCAGTAGCAGCCGGACATCATGTGAACAGACAACTGAACTGGTGTTGTTCCTTGTAAGTGCTGAAGGGTGAATAGGGTGTTGCTGGTTGTGGTTAATAAAATAAACAAAAGAGAAGCAGGAGGACTGGATATTCAAGCTGTGCAGGGCTCTAAAAATAAACTGGGACATTCAAATGATTGAATGATTTCAGTGGCAGTTGACCATTTGAAGGTCAAATTTAAACGTAGCATATAAATGCAAAAACTGTGTTGACATTTCATGAAACTGCTTTAAAGGTGCCAGCAAACGAGCAACATTACAACCTAGATCAGCACAATCATGCAGGTTCCTGTTCAATTAGTCTCCAGGAACCTCTGGTTATTTTAACATAACATCCATTTTTAAATCACTAATTGTTGTAAAAGTCAGTCACACATTTTTTAAGAGCCATTCTCATTGTAGAGAATTAAAGTCCTCCACAAAACTACTCTGCCTGTAACATCAGGAACACTGAGAATCATTAAAAACAATGATACAAGTCAAAAGTAACAATTCATTTGACTTTTTATTTGAATAGATAATTACAATACGAATGAAATGCAGCTATTTGTCTGAAGGCAGAGACTTGCTCATTTATTCAACATTCAACAAAGCCAACATTTCTACTTTAAACCTCCAGCAGAGGCCAAACAGGAATACTGGCTTAAAAACATCTTTGAACACATTTTTTCAAACATCACCAGACGTCCAATAGAATGACACCCTTCAGTCCTCAGGCCTTCATATATGTCACCTGTACTGTTACAGGTGATACCTGTCTGAGGCGCCATCTTGTGCTCAAATTAAAACATCAATCCAGTCAAAAGAACAAACCAAAAATCTAATTCCATTATGATTTGCAGCAAATTGTCTTAACATAAATTATAAACAGTTCAAAACTTTACATTTATTTTATTTTCTTTAGTTTTTGCTTATTTTATTCATACTTTCATGCTGTTTAAAGACCAGTTTTATTTGTAACATTGTGCCTTAAATGTTTGTATTAGAATCTTGTTCAATAAAGAAAATAACAGAACAGTGGAGCCTGATTAATGTTATTGATAACACCTGCTGCACTTTCTGTCAATGTTTGGGCTGAACCAATAGGAAAAGAGCTTGTGTGACTCTCAGCCAATCAGATCCAGCTGCTTCCCCCGAGTATAAAAAGCTCCACCTAGCAACACTCCTGAGTAGCTTCTGACCAGTCAGAGCCAAATAAGTCTCTTCATCCTCAATTCTGCCTTTTTTGTCATTTAGACGCAGCGTCAGGAAGGATTAACTTTAAACTTACAGTTGAGGAGGTTTAACTTTTACAATGGCTGACTTTTCGAGGCGGTACTTTCAATCCATCCATAAAGAAAAAATGCATTTCTCTTTGTGTCGAACACTAGAGGCATTATCTCAGTTTCTCATCAACACAACATGTTTCATGTCTTTCAGCTTCTCTGACTGAATTTAAGCTTTATTTTGTTCACAGATGATGAACTTTGTCCCCCAGTTCTTAAAACACTGATCCAGTCATGGTCAGTATGTAAAAGAAGACTGATTATAGTTCCTGATCTATTTTGTTATCATCAGGTTATATAAAACATACATTCATAGTTGTTACATAGATTTAAAGATGATTTTAAAAGCCTTTTAATTGTAGATCTAATTAACATGTTTTATTTTGTCCTCAGTTCATTTCAGCTGCATCATTCACATGTTACAGTCACTTCTGGCCAGCAGAGGGAGCTACTGTACAATATCTGAGCTCAAGCAGGAGTTCAGCTTTGTGCATCCAGGAGAACAGTTAATATGTCACAGTTATATAAAATTAGATCAAGTTAAATCAATCAAACAAGCTGGTGTGTTAAAATCTGTTTTCTTTCAAGGCTTCCACCTGGAATCTGACAACAAGTTACATTAAACCACAAATTAATTATTAAATTATTATCAGCTTTACTTATTATCAGCTTTATTTCATGATCACCTTATCAATGTTTCATGACAATCCGTTGTGCTATTCAAGTGCAATATGTGTGAAAATGTATTAACATTTATTTGACATTATGAATCAAGAGACATTAAATCACATAGGTTGTTAGATGTTAAATCACACAATGTGAATTAAATCAAAAAATGTATTTCAATTATGATTCCTGATTAAGCAGGTGGCATGTGATTAGATGACATCATACACAACAAACCAACACATTAAATCATCAATAAAATCAAAGCAAACAGAAAAACAAAGCAGAAGAATTATAGAGAACTTCAAAGTTGCCAGTAAGCCGGTCTTTAATGTTCACAGCTAAGCTCCAAGCTGTTACTGTTCGGAATGACTTTGTCTGAACTTGTGGAGGGAGACGTGAAGTTTATTCACTGGAAAGAAGTTGCTGTCCTTCATTTCCTGCTGCTGAATGACTTTTATGGTGAATCATTCACAGAGAAGAAATATTTGTTACTGATGTCAATGCTGACAGCGATCATTTATCAAATATGTTGACTGGAACATGAAGGATCAGTCTCAGTTAGCGGTGAGTTCAGACGGGACACAAGGCAAATATTGAGGAACATTTCAGATAAGAAGCAATCAGATACAGATTTGCCCAGGCAGCTTCAACTGTGGCATCGTCAACAACAGCCAGTCCTTGAGAGGACAGGTCTACAACTGGTAAGACAAATACTGAACATTAAAATCTGAACTAACAGAATTTTTTATGTAATAAGGTACTCATCAAGTCACTGCTATTATCAGAAGTCATGCTGAATAAGAACACGAAAAACTGGATTTTGAATATGAACAAGTCATGACTGATGATTAAAAGAAAAGTTCAGCCAAAAACTGTAAAACTCAGTCATCATCTCCTCTCTGGAGGAAGAAAGGAAAACAGTCAGGGTTGAGCTTGTGCACCTCCTTCAGACGGGCTGTGGACTGACAGTTTTAGCTTAGCGGCTACAGTCAAGTTAATGGCTCAAAAAGGGGTGTGGATGATATCTTTTAAAATCAACTGACAACTGAAAAGACTTGCCCTGTGTTCCGATATTCATACTTCCATGAGTACACTCAAACGCAGTACACTATCCGCACTTACTAAGTAGGCAGATTTCAGCCGGTGAGTGTTGTTCCAAATCTAATACTCCGTGGTGCCCTTACCGGAAATCACGATCGCGACAGCCGCCGCGGCTCGTCACCCGCCAAAAACATCCCGCTTTGAACGGTGAACAAAAGACATCTACAGCTTTACTTTTTAACAGTTACAATCCTACAATCCTGCAATATGGCTCCGCTGCAGGCGCTGTTGTCTCGGTAGCTATTTTAAAAAAAAAATCTGAGCTTAGCGCCTCTGGCTGCTCCGCTTCTTCTGCTATGTAGACAAGATGGCGGCCGCTGAGTGCGTAAAGTGTACATCGTTGCACACTCAACGTTTTTGCCATTATGAGGGCAACATTCGGGTCCTTTAGGTACACTTCTTTTTGCCGCTATCGATATCGGAACACCCTAAGTACTCAAACTAAGTATTGTAAGTACGGGAAGTATGGATATTGGAACACAGCACTTGATTAGACCAGACAAGATGTATGGAGACATTTTATGTTGTAGTTTTACTATGAAGCTCCAGAAATGTTTTATGGAGTTCGAGACTTCACCTGACTTTGCATCAGCAAGGAGGCAGGGCTGCAACGATTAGTCGACGCAATCAATTACCTCAATAATAAAAATTTGACGGCCTGAAATTTTTGCATCGACATGTCGTATTTAATTTATTTATTGTTTTTTAAATTTGAGCCTGAGCAAATCGCTTTAGCACCGCTACTAGAATGTGCACCACAGTGTGGCGTAGAAGAAGAAGACGGTTCCACAGAGGAAAAGGCAGAAGCAGCAGCAAAAGAAGAATATGAATGATGGCGGAACGTGTTGAGGAGAGCAGGAAAGCGAGACCAAAAACATCCAAAGTGTGGGAACATTTTTGAAAATAAAACTGCGAAACATGTGACGTGCAAACTGACAAACACAGCTGTCATTTCATGGCAGCACGACAGCCAGGCATGAGCACCTGAAACGTAATCCCCCTGGAGCTATGGTGGCATTTACGCCAGACGGGTAAGTTCACGAGTTGAACTGATAAAAGTTATTTGTCTTAGTCATCGGTGACTTAAAGCCGTAGCCTATCTGTTTTGTAGTGGTTTGGAGCATATCGTCGCTGTCGGGCGGAAACCTCCTGTCTTCATTTTATGGTATTAAAAGTATGTTTACGTTTACGTCTGTAGTAGCCTACACACCTACAAGCAAAAAAAACTAAATGGATTTTCATTTTTTTTAGACATATTCATCCATTAGTGTGCAACCAAAAAGTGATTTATTAAAATTCATAGTTATTAGAAATGCAATAGATCTCCACTGACAACAACCACTGCGGTTGTTATGAACCCATGTTCCCCCGTGTGTCATCAGACAAGAGGCCGGCTAGAGACAAGCTCTTTGAATACATTCATTGGCTAATAATGTGTACAGATGTGAAGGGTTGCCAGTAAATGATTCTAAAAAAATAAGTCAAATTTGCGAAGAAGAGGTTTCTGTCTGACAGCAATGATATCAGTAATAATTCATGTGTAGGATATTAAATCAGTACAAAACAGTAATAATATGAATTAAACAAATAATGTTAAATAATCAAAATAACAATTTAAAAATGCTGTTGTGTTTCAAAATATTATGTTTTCAAATACATGTTTCATAGGTTTTTAATTTACTCTGACAAAATGAGGTAAACGTCGAAACAGATGCTGCCAAAATAACCGTGACTAATCGATTAATCAAAAAAATGATCGATAGATTAGTCGACCAAGATAATCGTTAGTTGCAGCCCTACATGGAGGGAGGAGATGATGACTATACTATAGTAGTCTGGCATCACTTAAATAGTCCTTTGGTAATCAACTTCAGGGCAACTGAAACTAGACCTCCTAAAAGAGATAACAAAAAATCTTTCACTAGACTACTATTCTCAGCTTTACTTCTGGCCTCCTGTTCCTGCCTGTCTTTCAATTCTTTTCTTTCTTTTTCCTTTTCTCTTTCAAGATCAGCATTTAACTTCTTTAGCTTCTCTCTGTCAGCCTTCATCTTCCTCATTTCTTCCTCGTACTTCTTCTCTATTTCCTTCTTCAGCTCCTCCTGCTCTTTGCGCATTTGCTCTTCATTCTCTTTCAGGATTCGTTGTTTCTCCTCTTCAATCGCCTTCTCAGCCTTCTGGAACATGTCAGTGGTGTAGTGTCTTCCTTCGTTCTTCTCTGTTATCTTTCTGATCTTGTTCAGCAGCTCTCTGACCTGAGAACGATCCTCCAGCTTATTATTGAAGACGTGGTACTGACCGTTACATCTGGACACAAGTTCCTGCAGGTCTTTATCTTCCTTTAAGAACCCCTCAATGGGTCCATCGAGCAGGTCACCATGGGTGAAGAGAACCATGCTGTATTTGTCTGCTTCCTCTCCAAAGATTCGCTGAATCTTCTGCACCGTCTTCTTCTCTTCCTCTGTGAATCTGCCCAGTTTGATGACGACCAGGAAGATGTGAGGTCCAGGAGAAGCATAACAAATGCTCTGGGCAATATCTTGGACTGTTTTCTCTTCATCTACACAGGTGTCAAACACACCTGGAGTGTCGATAACAGCAACCTTCTGTCCATCCACCTCACCACAGGCTTTAGCACATTTTTTTGTCAAAGACTTAAAGGAGAACTTTGCTTCAAACTTCTTTTCTCCCAGAATGGTGTTTGCTGTGGAGCTCTTCCCAGCTCCAGTCTTCCCCACCAGCACAATCCTGATCTCCTCATTGTTGTATATGTTCGGTCCTGATGGGATGTTGAAATAATGAACAAATGTTAGTTAGTGTTTTCATAAGATTAGTGAACATGGAGGACTTTGACAGTGAGCAGTTGGTACTTTGACTTGGTGGTTTGAAAAGTGAAGAGTTTAAAAAACAGAGTCCGTGTAGTAGATCTAAAAGCGTTCTGATTGGCTACCCCTTAATGATTAATGAATTTAGGAAAAAACATGTATCGTCATAAAAATAAATTAATTAATAGCCAGCTTGCTCTCACTGCCATCACATCATATACAGCCAGGACTTTCTCTTACAAGACTGAAGTTTAAGTCCTCTGTGTGACCAAGCATCAGTGATGACTACATCTTTACATATGTTACACAAGTAAAGTAACTGACCTAAACACACAACTTACTTTAACCCTGAACACATGATCTTTTTCTAAACTTCACTGACTGTTCCTGTCTCGACCTACACAAAGGGTCTGATGTACTAAGATCCCAGAAAAGGGGCACAGATTGCACGTGCTGTTGGTTTGCGTGTTGTGGGTGATCAACTAAGATTGCTCACGCAATGAATAACAGGTGCAAACGTGTTGGAAACCGCCCTATTTAAATGAGGTTTTTGCATGTGTTACTAGTTTTCACCATGGAAAAACTGGGAGAGAGTAGATGAAATTTGAAGCCATTGAATTGGAGGTGTTAGTGGAGGACGCAAACAAACATGTTCACGAGTTACAACAAAGAAACATTAATATATCCAGGAGAAACGCAATATGGGAGGATATCTGTGACAAAGTCAATGCTGTCAACAAAACAAGAAGAACGGCCGATGAAATTAAGAGGAGATGGCAAGATGTAAGAAGAAGAGCAAAGGAAAAAAATGGCTTATAATAAAACCTCGGCAAATAAAACAGGCGGTGGACCGGCAGAGGACATCCCCCTTTCTTCAATTGAGCAGCAGGTGCTGCTGACTTTCTCCGATGAACAGATTGCAGGAATTCAAGGATTTGACACCCTCGAGCCAGAAACTGCAGAGCAAGGTATGCCCATAATAGCACAAACACACATTTCTTTTATTGGATACATTTAATTTATTCAGATATGTGCCAAAAGAATGTGCTTCCTGTGTTAACGTTTAGTTGCATATGCACAGGAGGTGCGAGCTGTGGCAGGACACTTGTGCCATCGTTACGCACACCAGGCAGCTGGTCAGTGCTGTATCTGGGCTGACGATGGCCATCAATGCCCTGGCAAAAGGGATCAAGGATGGCGTACAGAGAGTCGGGAGGTCATTAAACACCAGTGGTGTTTCATCTGAGCAGCCGGGAGAGGGAGGGGAGATCACAGGAGGAGATGGACTCGCGTTATGCACAAGTGGACACCAGTGCAACCTGAGAAAACGGAAAGAAAATAGATAATGGCAATTTCAACATTCATTTTGTTTAAATTTAGGCTGGGTTTTCGTTTTTTGGTGGCTGTTATTGTTTGTTTTGTTTGGTTAGAGATAGTTAGGCTATACTGCCTATGGGCCACAATATATTCTATGTTATGTTTGATCAATGTGTTTTTCTCCTTGTTTAATTGTGTGAAAAATAAAACAAATGCACACCTCTCAAATGGTTTATGAAAAATGGCTTTGAATCAGATTGGCCCGTGTCTGCAATCCCGCAGCATTGAGTTGTCCCACATGTGGCCGGTGTGGATTCTCCTCCACGTCCAAGGCATCATGCTCCAGTCTGTGGCATTTTGCAATATTATACAGAATGCAACAGACCACTGTGATCTGGGCCACCTTTTCTGGGCTGTAGAGAAGGGCTCCTCCGGTGCGGTCCAAACAACGGAACCTACTCTTTAGCTTGCCAATGGTGCGTTCCACGATGTTTCTTGTTCGAATATGAGCCACGTTGTAGCGGCGTTCGCCTGGAGTGGTCGGGTTGAGTACAGGCGTCATGAGGAAGGGGTGTAGGGGGTATGCACTGTCACCTTACAAATAGAATATAAACTGCTATCACGTGTTTGTCATTAATGTGAGGATGATTTTAACAAAGCAATTGTTATATTATATTATATATTATGTAGCTATTTAACTTAGCCAAAAGCCAGTCATCTCCATATTCACCATCTCTCTTCTTTTGAAAAAGAACACTGTTCCTTAAAATGAATGAGTCGTGCAGCGACCCCGAATATTTCGCCACAACGTTGGTAATGACTCTTTTTGAATCGCACACAAGTTGCACATTTAAAGAGTGCGTGTGTTTGCGATTTCTATAAATGTGCTCTCTGTCTGACGGGGGGACAAGTTGCACATGCGTGCAGTCTATCACTCCAATAATTTTGAGGAAGCCAGCAACCGCACAAAAGCCCCGTTTTGTGGCATCTAATGTGTCCGGTGTGCCTGGGAATTTTACGTACCTTCCCATTCTGCGTGACATGGCATTTAATACGTGAGACAGTACACCGGAAAAACTGCTCTGGGAGATGCCAGTAGCCACAGTGCGCTGGAATGATCCAGATGCAAGGAAATGCAAAGTTGACAGGACTTTTGCCATACAGGAGATTGCATGACTCCTCCTTGTGACTGGCTCCAAATCAGCCCTTAGCTCCTCCAGAAGCTCCAAGATGGCATCGCTGGAAAGGCGCTATGTCTCTATTATTTTTTCTTCAGTCATTCCAAAAATGTTGACGCAACCTTTCGTTGTGCCTTTGCCTCCTCCTTGCTACAACGACCGCAGCCATGTGTGCGTAAAGCTGTGCCAGTTAATACATGATTTTCAAAAGTGCTGAATAAAGACGCGAAATCCGCTTACGCAATTATTTCCAGGTTTGGTAAATCACATTGCGTGCGCTAAATTAATCTATTTGCATCTACTATTTTGCAAGACGCCCATATTTACATATTCATTAAGGCAAACATGCTAAATGTATTGCGAGTGCTATTTTGGCCGTTTGAGGGACGCAATCCTTGCGTCCGGTTAGTAGATCAGCTTCAACATGTGTTTGTGCGCGCAATCAAGTTTGCACATGTTTTTACACACGCAAAATCTTTAGTAAATCAGGCCCAAAGTCTACAGCCGACAGCCAACTAGCTCATAGCTCCTGCACCTGTATGAGAGGAAGTAACTCTCCACACCACCAGGTGGCAGTAATGTACTGAATTTCTTTTGAAAACTTTATAATATAACTGTATTTGGATATCACAGTGGAAAACTACTGAGACAAAGAGTGTGACAGACCTCAGTTGGACCATGAGTCTCAGATGTGCAGCTGTTAGTGGTTACCATGTAAGGACTGGTTTAACATCATCATTTATACTTCAAAAGACAAGTTGCAGGCAAGTCACCACAGTAACAGAGTGCGTTCAACAGTTGACAGACGGAGTGATCCACACAGTCTGTCTTTTTAAGAGGAGGTGAAGACTGATTACAGTTCTGGTCATTTGGTTCACTGGGTGTTTCCCCAGCAGGTCGCTACACCTCGGGGACTGATATAATCTCAAAATGAATTGTTTTAAGTCCTGCAGTCAGCGACCTGCCCTCAAAGCAGATAGAAGTTGGTCAGCACTGTGTGTAAGACTGGTTTAAAGAGACAAAAGAGACAGAAGTGCTGATTAACAGTAGACTCCCCAACTTTCACAGTTGTTAAGCAGAGCAGCCATCTTCCCTTAGCAAAAAGTAGTATACTTGAAGTTCATTTTATTAAGTATGCTTGAGTATAAGTATAAGTATAGCAAGTATACTATGGACCATATACGTGTAGCATACTAGAAAGTATACTAATTTAATACTTCTTCGGACTAAATTGGAACATTTTAAGTTTATAAAAGTATACTTTAAGTATACTTTATAGGGTCGTTAAGTTTACAGAAGTATATTTTCAAGTATACAACAAGTACACTCATCTATATACTATTAGTGTACTAAGTATATACTTCTCGTCCACATTTTAGTTTATTAAGATGTGGGTTTATAACAGGAATAATACCTCAATGTAAATGTGTGTAGTAAAAAACATTTTTATTCTCTTAACTTCAATGCAAGCACCTTAGATCTGCACTTACATGAAGATATACTAAGTATTAATACTTGTAATATGGCAAGTTCTAGCCAGAAATTCACCATTTATTACAGCACACACTGATAGCTTAACAGACGGGAAGTCTCTCCCGGAAAACAGCCCTTCACTCACGGTGCCAACATTTTTATCATCTTTGTTAACTCGACGCATTTTAACCACAGAACAAGGATGTGAATTAACCTGCAACCATCTTACACATCATCTTCTTCACAATCACATTCACAAACCATAATTACACCAACAACAACAGAATACCAAAAAGTCTTTGCGCCACAGGGGCGTTACAGTATACTAAAGTACAAGTATAAGCTTTAGTATTAAAGTATAAGTCTAAGTATTAATGTACTTAGTCTTAGACTATTCTTTATACTTTTCAGTATAAGCCAAGTATACTTCACTATACTTTTCTTAAGTATATAAAATATAGTATATAAAAAGTACACTTCAAGTATGCTGCCTCAATTTTAGTATAAAATAAATATACTTGTTGTACACTTGAATAAACTACTTTTTGCTAAGGGTTAGATTTTTAAGATCAGTGTTCAAGTAGAAGTCACCATATAAGGACCAGGACAGTTTTAGTTGCTGCTATATAATTGTTCTAAATCTCATAGAACCTTAAATGAATATTATACTGGATCTTTCTTAGTTTAACAGTTAATTGGGTACATAATGCATGTACAGCTAAAAACGGATGCATTCTGATACAATAGTCCTGCAGTAAATCCTTCCTTTGTGAAGGTTGTGATGTTTGTGTTGAAACTGTTTCACATGTGCTGATTGGATTGTCTTGTCATTTTGGAGGCAACAGTTTGTTGTGCTGTTGGATTGAAACATTCTGTATGAGCTTATAAATGCATCACTCAAGATCATAAAAACACTGGAGATTTGAGAAAAGTGTTTCCATCTAAGCACAGCCCCATTTAGGACAGTTGAAATGGGTTAATTTGGGGAAATAAAAAAATGTCGACCTACCATCTCTCGCAGATCTGCTGGCCATGGTCTGTAGAGAAGAGCTGGTCTGCTGCTGAACTGGAGAAAGAAAAGTCTGTCTGCACCAACAGCTCTATTATATAAGGACTTGATGCAACACTTTCCCCCTGCTCACCCCTCCCATCAGCATTTCCAAGAAATCCCACCAGTTATTTTAAATGAGTAGAGATACAGTGCACACAGAGACCTCTCATAGTTACACATTTGTTCTCAGTCTGTGACACTTCTAAACCATTAATGGACATTGAGATGGTGACATCTTACAGTACCTGGGAGTTCACCTGAACAATAAACTGGACTGGACTGATCACACTGCAGCAACATACAAGAAAGGTCAGAGCAGACTGTATCTGCTGAGGAAGCTCAGGTCCTTTGGACTGCAGGGACCTTCTGACCTCTTTCTATGACTCTGTGGTGGCATCAGCCATTTTCTATGGAGCAGTCTGCTGGAGCAGCAGCATCTCAGCTGCAGACAGGAGGAGACTTGATGAACTTATCATGAAGACCAGCTCCACCCTGGGATCCTCTGGACTCAGTGCAGGTGGTGGAGAGAGCAGGATGATGGACCAGCTGTCATCACTGCTGGTGCAGGAGTCCAACCTGCAGGTCACTGTCACAGCACTGGGCAGCTCCTTCAGAACAGACTGATACACTCAGTGTGTGAAGGAGAGGAATCACAGGTCCTTCCTGCTGCTGTCAGACTGAACAACCAGCACTGCTGCATATAGCACTGTGCAAACTCATTTCAGCACACATATTTATTATCTATATTTAAAATCTGTATATAAAAATTTGCTATTCATTCTTGCACTATATCATGTAAATATGGAAATACATTGATTCTAGTTTGTTTCCTTTTTAATTATATTGTCTATTTTGCTATTGCTCTGTTCTTGTAACATTCCATCACTGCTGTGACAAACAATTTCCCCGTCTGCGGGACATTTAAGGATTTCTGATTCTGATTCTGATTAATTGTCACCTTGCACAGTTATAGGCAGCTGTGAACTAGCTCTTATTACTACAGCATCACATCCAACAAGAAAATCAGGAAAAGGGACAGTGGAGATTCATCAGGAGTCACAACAGTTTGTGATGCAGCGCTGAGCAGATTCATCAAAGTCAGAATTTATAATGAAAACTTTATGTAAGTGCAGAGGAAACCACAGTTAGAGAGTGTGTTCAACAGTTGAAAGCGGAAATGATCCAGTCTGTCTTTTTAAGAGGAAGTGGAGACTGATTACACTTCTGGTTATCTGAGACACTGGGTGTTTCTCCAGGATATCCTGTAGTTCAGCTCAATGGTTCATTTTCTATTATGACTCATCATTGTTCGGCACGTAGACCTTCGTCAGGTTATCTACTTAAAGCGAAAGTCTCGCCAAAAAGCAACCGAGGCTTTATTTGGGCTTGAATATGAGTCAAATCTTCGTGTAAAAGCATAATTACAACGAAAGCGGCACTTTTAAGATTTACCATAGTCTCGGTTTTGGGCACGTTCATTTGAACGGGAGTGCTAGGGGCATGACACGCTAGAATTAAAATCGCTATTTTTAGAACAGTAAGAAGGCTCGACACAACATGAAACTTTGCTCGTAGCATCATCTGTGTCTCTACTCATGAACACGAGCATTGAGGACATTGTTTGTGTACACAGAGTTTATGAAAAAGAAGGTTTTTGAACTACTCTCGTTAGCTGCTGCATCTCCTGCCATGGCCGTCATGGCAGGCAAAACGTGTCGATCCCCGAGTGCGACCTGACAGGCACGCTAAAGGAGCAGTTCACCAATACTCTCCTGCCTGTCAGGTCGCAGAGAATTAAAGTCCTCAACAAAACTACTCTGCCTGTAACATCAGGTATACTGAGAATCATTTAAAAAACAATGATACAAGTCAAAAGTAACGATTCACTTCACTTTGTATTTAAAATGGATGATAACAGTATAAATGAAATGCAGTTATTTGTTTGAAGGCAGAAATTTGCTCATTTATTCAACATTCAATAAAGCCAACATTTCTACTTTAACCTCCAGCAGAGGCCAAACAGGAATACTGGCTTAAAAACATCTTTGACCACATTTTTTCAAACATCATCAGACATCCAATAGAATGACACCCTTCAGTCCTCAGGCCTTCATATATGTCACCTGTACTGTTACAGGTGATACCTGTCTGAGGCGCCATCTTGTGCTCAAATTAAAACATCAATCCAGTCAAAGGAACAAACCAAAAATCAAATTCCATTATGATTTGCAGCAAATTGTCTTAACATAAATTATAAACAGTTCAAAACTTTACATTTATTTTATTTTATTTAGTTTTTGCTTATTTTATTCATACTTTCATGCTGTTTAAATACCAGTTTTATTTGTAACATTGTGCCTTAAATGTTTGTATTTGAATCTTGTTCCACAAAGAAAATAACAGAACAGTGGAGCCCTGATTAATGTTATTAATAACACCTGCTGCACTTTCTGTCAACGTTTGACCAAATGGGAAAAGAACTTGTGTGACTCTCAGCCAATCAGATCCAGCTGTAGTATAGTATATAAAGTATAAAAAGCTCCACCTAGCAACACTCCTATGTAGCTTCTGACCAGTCAGAGCCAAATGAGTCTCTTCATCCTCATTTCTTCTTCTTTTTTTTTTTTTTGTCATTTAGATGCAGTGTCAGGAAGGATTAACTTTAAACTTACAGTTGACTTTAAACTTACAATGAGTGACTTTTCGAGGCGGTAGTTTCAATCAATCCAAAAAGAAAAAATGCATTTCTCTTGTGTTGAACACTAGAAGCATTATTTCTCTACAGAAACCAGTTTGTGGGGTTAGAATTTGCTCTTGGGGGAAAGGAAGGAGTTTCTCATCAGCACGTCATGTTTCGTGTCTTTCCAGCCTCATATCAGCTTCTCTGACTGAACTTAAGATTTATGTTTTCTGCAGAATGAGATGAAGAATTTTGTCCCCCACTTCTTAAAAAAATGACCAAGACATGGTCAGTATGTATAAGATAGATGTACATGTGTCTAATTTTAGATATGGTTAACAACACCTTTTACTTTCTCCTCAATTCATTTCAGCTGCATTATTCAAATGTTACAGTCACTTCTGGCCAGTCGAGGGAGCTACTGTACAATATCTGAGCTCATGCAGGAGTTTAGCCTTAAATCAACCTCTGAAAAGAATTACTCATTTATTATCAGCTTCATTTATTATCAGCTTTATTTCATTATCACCAGTGTTGCCAGGTGGGAAATGTAGGATTATCGTACCAGTACTCCTCCCCCATACCGGCTCTGCTTCATCTTTTTTTTCATTTCCTCATTCATGGGTCTGGCGCAGCGGACATTTCAGGCAATCATGACCGTTGTTCTGAGGCAAACGCATGAGTGTCACTCGTAGCTAAATAAAAGCACGATTGGCTGGAAACTTGTCACATGGAAACAGATGCCTTCAGGGTTCACAAAAAACTCCAACAGACAGTTGCGACAGGCTGATTACAACCGATTACGGTCAAATTATCGTATATTTAGCCTTTTTTGGGATTACTGATTGTACATCGTACAGAGAACAAAATGATCATACCAATACGATAATAATGGTACACCTGGCAACACTGATGATCACCTTATCAATGTTTTCATGACAAGATGTTGCAGTATTCAACATTAACTGATTTCATCTACAGGAATGAAAATGTTAGTTTTATTATTTATTTGACATTATTAATCAAGAGACATTAAATCAAACAAGTTGTTAGATGTTAAATCACACAATATGCATGAAATCAAAACTTGTATTTCAGTAATGATTCTTGATTGAGCAGGTGTCAGGTGACTAAATGACATCATACACAACAAACCAACACATTAAATCGTCAATAAGATCAAAGCAAACAGAAAAAAATTCCAGAAGCATTACAGAGAACTGTAGTAAAGTTTGTTGGGAGATAAGCAATTTTTAATGTTCACAGCTAATTTCTTGATAGCCCCTCCAAGCTGTTACTGTTCAGAATGACTTTTTCTTTGGGTTCAAACCCAACACCAGTCTGAGTTTGTGCAGGAAGTTGTGTAGTTTTTTTTACAGTGTTTGTCTCTAAATAAAGGACTCACAGCACATAAAGTATGATTCTCTAAATTTGCTGCTGCTTTGTATTAAAACTATTCAACTGATGAAACAAAGAGTGAATTTATTGTGAATCAGTCACAGAAAATGACTGAGTTTGTTACTGATGTCAGTGCTGAAAGTGATCAATATCAATATCAATATCAATATATCTACCAAACAGGACATTTTATACACTGCAGATAATAATGGAGCATGAAGAATCAGCCTCAGTTGTGTTCAGACACAACAGCAGCTGGATTTTAGAAGCAAATTGTCCACAAAGTCATTTGAGAGAAAACATGTGATTAGATGCTTTGTTCAGGGGTTGTTGGATTACAACAAGTTAGTAAATGACAGGTCTACATCTTGGAAACAAATATTCCAATCATAACATCACATCACATTAAAATATAAAACAACAGCAATTTTTATTCAGTATGCTATTACTACAATTCAGGCTCAATGAGGAGACCAAAAACTGGAGCTGCGGCTAATTTATCTGCTGCAGCCTGACATCACAAAGTCACAAAGCTTCTTACAAAATACAGATAAGAGCCACTAATACAACAGCTGCAACTGCCAATATCCCTTTAAGTACTGCACCACTTTCCTCTGCCTTGCGTCTGGCCTCCTTTTCTTGTTTTTCTTGGAGTTTTCTACGTTCCTCTTGTATTTCTCTTTCACGCTCAGCCATTAATTTATTCTGCTTCTCTCTGTCAGCCGTCACCTTCCTCATTTCTTCCTTATACTTCTTCTGTATTTCCTTCTCCAGCTTCTCCTGCTCTCTGCGCCTTTTCTCTTTATTCTCTTTCAGGATTCGTTGTTTCTCCTCTTCAATCACCTTCTCTGCCTTCTGGAACATTTCAGTGGTGTAGTGTCTTCCTCCGTTCCTCTCTGTTATCTTTCTGATCTTGTTCAGCAGCTCTCTGACCTGAGAACGATCCTCCAGCTTATTATTGAAGACGTGGTACTGACCGTTACATCTGGACACGAGTTCCTGCAGGTCTTTACTTTCCTTTAAAAAATCATCAATTGGTTGCGCTTCGAGCTGGTCACCATGGGTGAACAGAACCATGCTGAATTTGTCTGCTTCCTCTCCGAAGGTTGTCTGAATCTTCTGCACCGTCTTCTTCTCTTCTTCTGTGAATCTGCCCAGTTTGATAACAACCAGGAAGATGTGAGGTCCAGGAGAAGCATAAGAAATGCTCTGGGCAATATCTCGTTTGGTTTTCTCCTCATCTTCACAGGTGTCAAACACACCTGGAGTGTCAATAACAGCAACCTGTTGGTCATCTAAGACACCACCGCCTTTATCACATTGTTTCGTCAAAGACTTAAATGAGAACAATGATTTAAACTTATTTTCTCCCAGAATGGTGTTTCCTGTGGCGCTCTTCCCAGCTCCAGTCTTCCCCAGCAGCACAATCCTGATCTCCTCATTGTTGTATATGTTCGGTCCTGACGGGGAAAAAAGGAGAAATATTTAGTTGCAGGTTTTCATAAGATTGTGCATCTTTGATGTTGACATGAGCAATTTGACATTTTGCAGTGGAGCTCATGGCGGTTTCCAAGGTGGTTTTGAAAATGTATCCACCTGTTTTAGTTTCTTACCACCAATAGTTGAACATCTGAGCAGATGTTGGAACTTGGCTACCACTAAATAATCTCACTATATTAATGAGTTCAAGAAAAATGACTTAAGATCAGTTTAAAAAATTGTTGCACAGGAACAAAACTCTCCTCATGAGCTGTAAGTGATGTTTAATTAACAAACATGAATTAAGAAAATTATTATCCATCTTGAATGGTAATAATAAGTAATTATAGTAATGTAAAGTTATAATAGACTTGTGCTTAAACCTGCTGATGGAAATCAAACAGACAAAAATGCTGGAGATTGAGAAAATTTAAGCTCTGCCCCGTTCAGAACTGTTGAGATTGATTCATAACCTGGAATAAATATGAATATATAATTAGATACATGTTACAATCACAATTGTAAAAGTTTCGTATTTTTTATCAGTTCTTATTCCTATTTATTTTGGTTTGCTGGTTTTGAGTTTTGCTGGTTCGATTCTCCTGGTCTGCATGTCAAAGTGTCCAAAATACTGAACCCCAAACCTCTCCTGATGTGCTGGTTGGCCCCTTGCATGGCAGCCACCACCATCAGTGTATTGATGTATGTATATCTTACTGTAAGTCACTTTGGACAAACGCATCAGATAAATGTTTTAATTTGTTTGCTAAATATTGCTTCTAAAATCATAACATGGAGGGTCTTTGTCAGGGGCAATATTTAACGTGTTCACAATAAATAGATATTATAATACGAACACTTGATAAAGGCAATTCAACTCAAACACAGTTCGGAGTCAGAATTCTTATTTTTATATGTTTATTTTATACATATATATATATTTTTTTTTTTATTCAGGAATTCCAGCTTCTGAGTTCAAGTAGAACGTACCATATAAACATAAGGACAGTTTTAGTTGCTGTTATTGTTCTAAATTTCATATAATCTTAAAGGAATATTATGCTAGATATGTTTTAGTTTACCAGTTAATTGGGTTCACAACGCTAAAACTAATGCATTCTGATACAGCAGTCCTGAAATAAATCCTTCCTTTGTGAAAGTTGTGGAGTTTGTGTTGAAGCTGTTTCACACATGTGGTCATTGGATTGTCCTGTCATTTTGGTAGCAGCTTATAAATGCATCACTCAGGTTCATAAAAACACTGGAGAGTTAAGAAATAGTGTTTCTATCTAAGCACAGCACCATTTAGGACAGTTGAAATGGGTTAATTTGGGGAAATAAAAAAATGTCGACCTACCATCTCTCGCAGATCTGCTGGCCATGGTCTGTAGAGAAGAGCTGGTCTGCTGCTGAATAGAAGAAAGTAAAGTCTGTCTGCACCAACAGCTCTATTACTTAAGGACTTGATGCAACACTTTCCCCCTGCTCACCCCTCCCATCAGCATTTCCAAGAAATCCCACCAGTTGGGGACAGGGTGTGGACTTGTGTAGCAAACAGTTCAAAAACAAGTTCATTAGAATCATTTTATTAACACAATTCCACCCTGATCAGCGAACAAGACCTACAAGCACACAGTGATGAAGAGCCTTTCATTTCTTATCTTTTCTTACCCAGTGTTACTTGACGCTAAGGAAGTATCTTTTACCATTTCAAATTACATCTATTCAACTGTTTCTTGCATGAGACAAGCCTATTTCTGGCAAATTCTGATGGGAGGGGTGAACAGCAGACTCTGCTCACCCCTCCCATCAGCATTTACAGGAAATCCCACCAGTTATTTTAGATGAGCAGAGATATAGTGCACATAAAGCCCTCTCATAGTTACATCTTTGTTCTCAATCTGTGACACTTCTAAACCTTCTAACCATAAACTTTATGATGTTTATGGAGGAACATTTTTCATTCTTTCTTGAAACTAACAATTCTCCGGACGTATCCGCGCTCACAGTCTGGGATGCACTCAAAGCCTATTTGATCCCGTAAAGAACAATCAGACAACAATCTTCTGTCTGAAATCCGCGACAATGACAAGGAATATGCGCAACATCAAACATTTGCTAATCTGCTAAAAGGACGCAGAGTCAAACAACACATAGCGGGGATCCGCTCTGAAAACGAGGAGGTCACCTCCAACCCCATTGAGATCAATAACGCTTTCAAGAACTTTTACTATCGATTATATTCCTCTGAATTTGGCGGGGATGAGTCTAGGATTAGCACCTTTCTCGACTCGCTACCCATTCCTTCTACCCACTAGACCTTTTTGAGAAGCTGGAGGCTCCTATAACTCAAGCAGAAATAGCCCAAGCCATCTCCTTGATGCAGTCTGGGAAGACACCGGGGCCTGACAGGTTTCCTGCTGAATTTTTTTAAACAGTTCTCAAGGCCTCTCTCGTCTCAACTCGCAGCTGTACTACTTGAATCACACCAAGGTGGCTCACTCCCGCCATCGCTAACAGAGGCATAAACGAATAAAGGAATGGATCCAGTCGACTGTGCCTCCTATCATCCTATCTCGCTCCTCAACACGGATGCTAAAATCCTAACCAAAGTCCTGGCCCTCAGACTAGACGAGGCCCTCCCTCACATAATATCCACCAATCAGACTAGCTTTACCAAAAACCGCCATTCGTTTTTTCAATATCCGACGCCTTCTTGATGTGCTATATACGCCCTCCCATGACAAAATCCATGTAGTGTATCATCTCTATAGATGCGGAAAAGGCGTTTGATCACGTCGAGTGGAGATGATTGTTTTTAGCTCTGCATAAGTTTGGCTTTGGCCCGATATTCATAGGCTGGGTTAAACTGCTCTGTGCCGCCCCTACTGCAACTGTGCAGACAAATGGCAAACTTCCCAACCTTTCGCGCTGGGTCGCGAAACACGTCGAGGTTGCCCGCTAAGCCTGATTCTTTTTGATTTAGCAATAGAGCCTCTTGCAGTGGCGTTCAGGGACAACATGGACATTGTGGGCAATCACAGGGGCGGTGTGGAGCATAAAGTCTCTCTCTACGCTGACAACCTCTTGCTGTATACCTCAGACCCAACCAACTTTCTAGCTGCAGTGCTGTCTCTGTTTGAAGAATTTGGACCCATGTCAGGCTACAAAATTAAGATATACAAAACAAAGCTACTTCCGATACATGATGAGGCTCTGGACACTGATGATAGTAACATACTTTTTAAGATTGAGAAATGACAGTTCACTTATTTAGGAATAGAGGTCACTCGTAAATTTAAGAACCTATTCATAGAAAACTTCATAACTCTCCAAAATCAGATGAGAGCTTCTTTACAACAGTGGTCACCTTTTGCACTGACTCTAGCTAGCCACATAAATTCCATTAAAATGAACGTACTGCCACAGTTCACATATCTATTTCAATCTTTCCAGTATTCGTTCCCAAATCCTTTTTTTTTCATTGGACTCGACTATTTCTTCATACATATGGCAAAATAAGAAACCCCGAATAAACAAAACGGTGCTCCAGCGTGCAAAGAAGGATGGAGGCATGGGACTCCCTAATATACTCGCACCTGCCCAATCCTGGGGATATACACGTGTTATTTTGATTGTGATGCACATTCTCAATGTACCATTGCCGTTTTTTGTACTCATTTTTGGAGAAAAAAAAATAAGACAATTTTTTAAACTAAAATAATGATTCTGCAGCTTTGGGTGCTGAAATGAGGCCACTGGGCACTGAGGGTGTGTAGCAAACAGTTCAAAAATAAGTTAGGGTTACAAATTACATTTATTCATCAAACCGTTTCTTGTATGAGACACAAGAGAAAGAGAAAATGTAACCTATTTCTGGTAAATGCTGATGGGAGGGTGAACAGCAGACCCTGCTCACCCTCCCATCAGCATTTACAATAAATCCCACCTCTTATAATTACATCTTTGTTCTCAATCTGTGACACTTCTAAACTATTAATTGTCACCTTGCACAGTTATAAGCAGCTGTGAAATAACTCTTATTATTACAGCATCACACCCAACAAGAAAATCAAGAAAAGGGACAGTGGAGATTCATCAGGAGTCACAACAGTTTGTGATGCAGCGCTGAGCAGATTCATTAAAGTCAGAGTTTATAATAAAAAAACTTCATACAACTGCAGAGGAAACCACAGTAAGAAAGTGTGTTCAACAGTTGAAAGAGGGAGTGGTCCACACAGTCTGTCTTTTTAAGAGGAGGTGGAGACTGAATACACTTCTGCTTATCTGGAACACTGGGTGTTTTCCCCAGGATATCCTGTAGTTAAGCTCATTGGTTCATTTTCTATGATGACTCATCATTGTTTGGCACTTAGACCTTCGTCAGGTTATCTACTTAAAACAGCCTCCTCCGTTGTCTTGTAATATAACCTGATAAAGGTCTCAGTCCCGAAACGTTGTCATAATCTTAATTTCCAGTGAAGTCGACAGTATGCAGACAGTATCCTGTCGATCTTAATGTGAGCAGAAGCTGCACTCTATAAATAAAATGAGATCTGTGAAACAATTCTGACATAAACCAAACAAATCTTACCTGCAAACTAGTATGTCCTGTAAAGTGATCTAAGGTAAACTTTGAAAGTGTATAAAGTATGAACTTTCAAGTGAAGTGAAGCGTTCTGTCAGTTTCTGAATTCTAAATTCTCCATTTAAAGTGTTGAGTGAACGCTGATCCTCAGCAAAGTACACGGCAGACTCACATGTGTTCATCCAGGAGTCACAGGCTCTATGTGAACAGGAGCTACCAGGCTGTGCAGAGGCAGCTGACTGCTCTTCATCACTGCTGCTGTATCCAGGCTGCCGACCTGACGGAGCTCTGTCACTGCTGCTGGAAGGAGCTGTGGCTGGCAGTTTGCTCTGCTGCTGCATTTTTAAAATATCAAATAAAGGATAAAAACCTTGAAGATGTTATTGGTCTGACCAATAAAACACATAAAGAGCTACTTGAATGTAAAGTGACAGGGAAAAAATAATTTGGGCTGTAACACAGTTAATGAATGAGAATGGTAATTACCTAGAATTATTTTATCAACACAATTCCACCCTGATCAGCTGAGAAGACCTACAAGCACAAAGTGATGAAGAGGCTTTTCGTTTCGTCACCCCACGGGAACTGATGTCATCTCAATTTAAAAAAAATATAAATCCTGCAGGCACAGAGGCTCATCATTTCATTTTCTAACATGACACTCGGCTGGTCCAATTACATTTATACTCTAAGGCTAGTTGATACAAACACACCAGCAGAGTGAATTGTGGGGAAAGCAATGAGCCCTGACACTGCAGGAACCTCTGGTTACTCTAACATAGCATCTTTTTTTAAACCGCCAATTGTAAAAATTGTAAAAGCCACTCACACATTTTTTTTAGAGCCGTTCTCATTGTAGAGAATTAAAGTCCCCAACAAAACTACTCTGCCTGTAACATCAGATATACTGAGAATCATTCCAAACAATGACACAAGTCAAAAGTAACAATTCATTTGACTTTTTATTTGAATAGATAATTACAAAATAAATTAAATGCAGTTATTTGTTTGAAGACAGAGACTTGCTCATTTCTTCAACATCAACAAAGCCAACATTTCTACTTAAACCTCCAGCAGGGGCCAAACAGAAAAACTCCCAGAGGAAAGTTTTACTGCTCAAAGCTTGTTCCTTTATGGCTATGGAGCTGTAAAGGAGCTCAATGAGAGTTCTCATTTCAGTCTCGCTGTCGTCTGTTTTTGGTCTCAAACATTTCTCATTTGTTTCTCCTAAACTTCCTTAGGAGCAATAGGTGAGACTTGAGACTTTACCGCTTAAACCTTGCTCCTTTCCAGCACTGGGGAGACATTCTGAAACTTCATTGAGAGCTTGATGAGATCTCGTTTGAAACTTACAGGGAGCCCAAGATGAGATTTTCTGCACCTGTTTCTCAGGAGAAGCAATCGAGAAACAGGAGAAATCAGCCACAGCCTCACTTTGGTCTCACATAGATCTCACAGTTGTCCAGGAGAAATGAATGAGACGCTACTGAGATCTCTTTTCCAATTTTCGTTTCCTCTGGGCTGGCTTAAAAACATCTTTGAACACATATTATTCAAACATCACCAGACATCCAATAGAATGACACCCTTCAGTCCTCAGGCCTTCATACATGTCACCTGTACTGCTACAGCAAATTGTCTTAACATTAAATAACCAACAGTTCAGGCTTACAAGCCAATGCAGCAATTAACCTGGATTTCTTGAATAAAAAAACTACATTTCCTTTTTTATTTTTTACTTTTTGCTTATTTCATTTATACTTTCGTGCTGTTTAAAGACCCGTTTTATTTGTAACATTGTGCCTTAAATGTTTGTATTTGAATCTTGTTCAATAAATAAAAAAAAACAGAACAGTGGAGCCCTGATTAATGTTATTGATAACACCTGCTGCACTTTCTGTCAATGTTTGGGCTGAACCAATAGGAAAAGAGCTTGTGTGACTCTCAGCCAATCAGATCCAGCTGCTTTCCCCGAGTATAAAAAGTTTCGCATAGCAACACTCCTGAGTAGCTTCTGACCAGTCAGAGCCAAATGAGTCTCTTCATCCTTAATTCTTCTTTTGAGTCATTTAGACACAGTGTCAGGAAACAGGCAGAACATGTAATTAAGGTATGACAAAGCTTATTGTCTATGAAAACTATCAGCTCTGTTTGGTTTCAGCTCTTTGCTCGTCCACAGATCCTGTGCAATGGATATTCTCCTTTTTAATCACGTCTAAACTCCTGATTCCAACATCTAAATGTCTGCTAAATTGATAATGAATATTACAAATTGCCTTTTATGTTGTTTCTGCAGCGTGAGTGTATCTTGGTGCACGACAGGCGGGCCGGTGTCCAGATGGGCAATGCCTGCTGAGAGCTTTACTGCCTGGAACATGGGATCCAACCAGACGGACAGATGCCCAGCGACCAGACTGTTGGAGGAGATGATTCCTTCAACACCTTCTTCAGTGAAACCGGAGCTGGAAAGCCAGTCGCCAGGGCTGTTTTTGTGGACCTGGAGCCTTCTGTCATTGGTAAAATCTCATTAAATATACTGTAAATGAGATTTTGTTTGCTTTTTATGAAGTCTAACCCTTATTTTTAAATGCATCTATGTTCAGATGACCATAGTCCACCCAGAGCAGCTGATCAGTGGGAAGGAGGATGCTGCCAACAACTACGCCCACAGACACTACACCATCGGCAAAGAGACCATCGACACAGGGCTGGACAGGATCCACAAACTGGTGGGGAAATGCAAAACAGAATTCACAATTTGGCTCCAGGATATGAAATGACACGACTATATCTCATGTGTTCGTTGTTTCTCCTGGGCCTCAGGCTGACCAGTGCACCAGTCTCAGGGCTTCCTGGTTTTCCACAGCTTTGGAGGCGGCACCGGCTCTGGTTCCACCTCCCTGCTGATGGAGCTTCTGTCTGGACTACGGCAAGAAGTCCAAACTGGAGTTCCCCATCTACCCCGCTCCTCAGGTATCCACAACTGTGGTGGAGCCCTACAATCCCATCCTGACCACCGACACCACCCTGGAGCACTCCGACTGTGCCTTCATGGTGGATAACGAGGCCGTCTACAATATCTGCCGCAGGAACCTCAACATGAGCTTCCCTCGTACACCAACCTCAACAGGTTGATCAGTCAGATCGTGTCCTCCATCACTGCCTCCCTTCGTTTGTCAGGGCCCTCAATGTTGATCTGACAGAGTTCCAGACCAACCTGGTGCCATATCCTCGCATCCACTTCCCTCTGGCCACTTATGCCCCTGTCATCTCCGCTGAGAAGGTTTACCATGAGCAGTTCTCAGTGGCTGAGATCACCAACGCCTGCTTCAAGCCAGCCAATCAGATGGTGAAATGTGACCCTCGCCACGGCAAATACATGGCTTGCTGCCTCCTGTATCACGGCGACGTGGTGCCCAAAGATTTGTACTGAATGTACCTGCTGCTATGATGACTGGATTTCCCCTCAGGGATTAAAGTTATTGATCAAGTAGCCTGCAGTGTAACTACTAGAAGACTTGTTCTGTATCAGATGTTTTCGATATATCGTGCAGATCTCATGTTAAAGGTGTAACAAAAGGATAAGTAAAATATGAACTTTGTTTTGTTTCTTTTTTAACTGGCAGTTGTTCCTTTCTACTGGTGTAATTTAATAGGTAGATATTTGTACCATAACTTCAAGGTTTTCAATCTTTGTGTGACACCTGTGTTTTTTTTTTGGTTTTTTTTCTGTATTCATTGCGTCGAGGACATTTGAGTGTAACAGCTTGTAGTGGTTTTAGTTTATACTTGGTGTTGTGTTTCATGTATGGACAAAATATCAATATTCTGTTAATACACCACGTATTTGACAATTTCAAACTTATGTCATTTCTAACATCAGCTAGTGGCATTAGAAGACAAAGTGAGTCTGACCTTAACCAGGTTAGGGAAGATTGTTGCCACATAGCCTCGTAATTCAGTTCATCATTCATCAACTTCTGAGCTAAGATTAGATTGTCCATAGTCTGCAACATATCAAGCTGTTACTTTCAAATGTACACAATCCAATGAAAATAAGTTCAAGTTCAGATATTTCACCTAAAGGGGAAGTACTGACCCCACAGTGCAGAAATACTGTGTTAGCATTCAAATATTCGATCCCTGAAGTGAAAGCAGGCTACTCATTGTGCAGTATTGTAGTATATGCAGTATATTTTTATTTAGGCCTCAGTTCATTTCTCTCCAGCTGTACCAGTCACACTTCTGGCCACTTCCTCATTTATTATCAGCGTTACTTCATGATCACCTCAGCAACATATTCATGACAATTTGTGGCACCACTCAGCATTTATTGATCATGTTTGTTCAATATTTATCAAAACATATGAAAGTTTAGTTGTATGACATTGACATAAACTACACACAGCAACACATGCATATACACAGTATATATATATATATATATATATATATATATATATATATATATATATATATATATATATATATATATATATGTATATATATATGTATATATATATGTATATATATATATATATATATATATTATATATATATATATATATATATATATATATATATAACTGAGTGTGATAACTGAAATCAGTGTGCAACAAACTATATTTCTGCATCAGGATTTGTGTGTTGGAGATAATCCTCCTCTTTAGTTAATCATTATTTATTTTCCTACTAAGTTTTCACTTGCACTTGTCGATTGAAGTGTTTCACATGTTTGATTGTCCCAACTGTGTTCACGAGATTCAAAGAGATTCAAAATCTCTCTAATGCTCCATCAGCTGATCAAACTGGCTGCTGCTGATTCTGGAGCGACATTATGACAAAATTGTAGCCCAGGAAATAAATAGAAATAATTAAATACCTCGTTCAGTTTAATTCATGTTTAATGACTGATTCTTTTTTTGTTTTCCTTAAGAAATAAACTCATTGTGTTGAAGCTTCACAGTTACATTTTGTCTTGAGAATCTGTAACACTTTAAAACATTTAGTAGTGTGTCAGGCGTGTTCGTTTGTTTGAGAGGTAAAAGTAGACAGACCAATAGAGAAGACAGACTACGACGTACTGTTAACTATTTAATAAGAAGAATTGTATCATTAAGCAAAAGCAAAAAAGCTTGATCAAGGTCTTTCTCTGTTTGAAAAATCGCAGGCAGCAGAGCTCTAAGCAGCAATGCTGTTAACTGCAACCAATCGCCCAGAAAAAAGAGACAGAATTTCAGCATGTAATACATTATATTGCTGTATGTGTTGAATTGTCATTGGTCAACCATATAGATATGATGAATACTATTATTGGACAATCGAGTAAAAAGGTGGGGAGGATCCGTGGTTTAGACTTTAGCCCTCCCATCGTTGGTGCACAAACTGGTCCCAGTTTCTCGGCACACGATTCCTGGAGACGTCACCCTGTTGAAGAAAACAAAATGTCCCTGGCCTCATCTGCCTGTTCTCCCTATCTGCCTTTGTTTATGGTGCCTTCACTGTTGCTTACGTATTTGGGAGGTGATATCGCTGGCCTTGGAGGCCTCTTCATGTTGGAAAAGGGATGAGGGAGAAAAGACAATCTATGTGTCACAGTGTGGCAGACGTCATAATTGATTGAGCAATGAACAATGTGTGTGTAGGTTTCATGAGCAGTGTGCTTGTGAAGGGGAGTCATGGGCAGTCTTTAGTAGGCCGGGGTCATAGGGGTCATAGGGGGACATACTGCGTGATAAAAGACATAAAGGGGGCACTTTGTAAATGTATAAATCCTAACAGTAGTCAACTGCACAGTTATACAAGTTACAACAAGAGGAGTGTAGAGATTTCAGTTTGATAAATCTGCTGCACAAAGTCAGAATTTCTTACACAAACTAGCTCAGTTTTTATCTCATCATCATGGCTGCCATCTGATACACTTTCTCAAAAAAGCATTTTATCTGGTTCAGTATGCTTTGATTGTTTTCAGCTTTTCATCTAATATTTCTTCCCCACTGTTTTTTTTGTTTCATTCTTTCCTTCTCTAATTCTCTTTCACGAGCTTTCTTCAGTTGTTGTTCTCCATCATCATGGATGTCACTTTATTCACCACAACTTCTACAACTATTCTAAAGAAATCTTTTATCAGGTTAAGTGTGCGATCACTGTTCTCAGCCTCCTGTCTGGCCTCTTTTTCCTGTATTTCTTTCAGTTTTTTTCTTTCCTCCTCTACTTCTATTTCGGCAGCTTCTCTCAGTTGTTTCTCCTTCTCTCTGTCAGCCTTCATCTTCCTTATTTCTTCCTCATACTTCTTTTCTATTTCCTTCTGCCGCTCCTCCTGCTCTTTGCGTCTCTGCTCTTCATTCTCTTTCAGGATTCGTTGTTTCTCCTCTTCAATCACCTTCTCAGCCCTCTGGAACATGTCAGTGGTGTAGTGTCTTCCTCCGTTCTTCTCTGTTATCTTTCTGATCTTGTTCAGCAGCTCTCTGACCTGAGAACGATCCTTCAGCTTATTATTGAAGACGTGGTACTGACCGTTACATCTGGACACGAGTTCCTGCAGGTCTTCACTTTCCTTCAAGAACTCCTCAATCCGTACATCTTCGAGCTGGTCACCGTGGGTGAACAGAACCATGCTGTATTTGTCTGCTTCCTCTCCAAAGATTTCCTGAATCTTCTGCACCGTCTTCTTCTCTTCCTCTGTGAATCTGCCCAGTCTGATGGCGATCAGGAAGATGTGAGGTCCAGGAGAAGCATAAGAAATGACCTGGGCAATATCTTTGACTGTTTTCTCTTTATCTTCACAGGTGTCAAACAGACCTGGAGTGTCGATAACAGCAACCTTCTGTCCATCTACCTCACCACAGGCTTTGGCACATTGTTTTGTCAAAGATCTGGGGGAGAGCATCGATGTGAAGCATTTTTTTCCCAGAATGACATTTCCTGTGGCACTTTTCCCAGCTCCAGTCTTCCCCACCAGCACAATCCTGATCTCCTCTTCGTTTCTTGGTTCTGATGAGAAGACTGAAAAATAAGCAAATATTTAGTCTTCTAGCATTCTTAGGTTAATCAACTTGGGGGGCTACTGGTTTAGTTTTTACCACAGATAGTTAGACATGTGACCAAAAACGTTTAAGATTGTGAGGAGCCTCAGTGAGTGTTATAAAACAGTGTGAGGGCACCACTACTTACTGCTAATTAAACAAACTATGCTAATGAGTTAAACATTTGATACAAACTTTAAAATCCATCTTGAAAAGAGATAAAACCTGAAAACAAACACAGTCTAAAATACAGCCGTCCTGAAATAAATCCTCGTTGCTGTTTCAGACACGTGTTGAGTTGTACGTTTATTTTGGGGGCCACAGTTTGTGGTGCTGCTGAACTGGGTTGGAAGTTTCTCCCAGTTCATTCAATCAATCAGTTCAATATAATGCAACACAAAGTGAGTTTGGTCGAGTGTCGAGATCTCACAACTCACAGATATGCTGGAGATGGAAAAGTTATTGTATATTATACAACAAGTAGTTCCGACCAAGCAATCTGATTGGTCAACAAGACATTTTGACCGTGCTCAAATCAGCATTACAGCCCGCCTGACTCATTACTCAAAATATTACTCCGCCAAGTCTGTCTTTATCCATCTCCATGGCAACGTAGTAACTGTCAGCTGGAGCAAAAATATAAAAAAGTACGTCTTGAAATTCAAACTTTCTGCCGTAAAATATGCAGTGGAAAACTCGGGAGAAGCAGCAGCTAGACGTTTCTCTGTCGACCCCAAGAGAGAGAGAGAGAGATTGGCGAATAAAATCCGCTGTAACAACTTCACTTAGTTGCCCATAAGGATGCCAGAGAATTCACCGAGAAGCTGGAGAAGTTTGTGACATTTTCATGCCCGATTTTTGAGAGGAAGGAATTAAATGCTTGTAACAAATTGCCGCCTGGTCTGTTAAGTGTCAGCTCAGAGTTCATCATCTGGGACTAGAAAATCCTTTCCGTTGCTAGGTCGTTACTAAGGTTTGGATTATTTGCTGGAGTGGTAAACTACGTTCCATTACACATATGAGTCTACTGACGTGACTGATTTGTTTCAGTTATTAGTCAGACCCCATGTGTTATACATTTTATTTGTGTTGGTATTAGTTGCATAATCGCAATATTACCCTCGAGGGTGTACTTCGGTGCTGCTTGCGGACCTCTCGGGTAATATTGCTTGAATTAAATATAAGTTATAAACAACATAATGAATACAGTTTATGACTTACAGTTTTGGGAAATGTTGGTGGCCATCGCGGTGTTCTGTAGAGAAGAAGCTGTTCTGCTGCTGGACTGAGGAAATAAAGTCTGTCTGGATCAACAGCTCTCTATAGAAGCTACAAACCACACCTATAAAACACTGCTGACGTCACAGTGCACTGATCTCTGTCTCAACTTTGAGCTGCAGTTGGATGTTTTATAGATTAAATTAAACATGTATGTGACATGTATTAAAGTATAAAACCCTGCGCCGTCTTAATACACAGAACAAGGGAAACTTAAGCCTCATTTCCCTTTAGATCTATTCAATATCTGGTGTTTTATACATTACTTTCATGCGTTTTAAATATACAGACAAAACTGCTGATATGTTGATTACCTGCTACAAAAGCCTAACTCTGTATATCAAGACTCTGATTGTTTTAAAGGTCTTTCTTGTTTTAAGGCTGTAGAAATTCCTCTGTATGTTTAATAATATAATAACATTTTTTTTATATATTTTGTGTGAAGGGATTGCAAAAACTAATGTTGAGAGAGACAGAGAAGCCTCTGAGCCACAGATGGAATAGACTTTAGGAAATCACCAAGAATTAGTAAAATGATTATAATAATAAAGATTTGTGCTGATTTGAAAGCTACAGGTTCCTGCTTTAGTGTCAAGTGCAGGAAATCTTGTATCGTCAGACACAGACGGATATAAACTGCATGAAAACAATTTTAATTGTTGCATTGAAATGACAGTTTAGAGTTGGAGAGCACTTTCAGAACTTGCTTCAGCATTTCACATACGTTTGTTGAACTGACGCTCTTTGTTGCTCGCTGTAGATTCTTTTACCTACTAAGTTTTTTAACTCTCACATGTTTTAATTTTAACATTAAATGTGTTTCACACTCTTGATTGTCCCATTTTATTGTTAACTCCAGTGCAGCTCGAGTATCTGGTCCTCCTGCATTTTCATGGTTCCTCCTGTTAACTGAGGACACGTCTCACTGTTCACTCCTCCATCAGCATTTAGAAGAAGTGTCACCAGTCACAGACAATGGGAGGTAATAATAATGCATTTTATTTAAAGGACACCTTTCAAAGCACTCAAGGACACCACACATAACAACAACATTACATCAAAAAATCAGAATGGGAGTTTTCAAACGTGAGGGGATCAGACGCCACCTACTGGACATTAAGGGCGGTGCACTTACTGTTGCTTACCAGGCTTTGTTACATTTACATTTTAGGGCATTTATCAGAAGCTTTTGTTCAAAGTGACTTACAACACCTGCATCTGTACTTAAAACTATAGAATAAACAGTTTGTCTGGGAACAGAATATCAGATGAAAACACTGGACTGACAAATCACAGCTGATACCAGATTAATCAAACACTGAGCAGAGAGCAGAGGCTGCTGTGGTTCAGTAATGATCTGAGGTTGCTTACACTGTTCTGGACTGGAAAATAAAAAATAAAACACTGTGAGGACATCCATTTAAGATTAAGATTAAGATGTTCCTTTATGATGAAGAACAAGAACACTGCAGCTATATTCTGAAAATGAAAAAGCATTTCTATTAATCCATTTTAATTTGAATTATGGAACACATTCGCTTCCATATTCAACCAGCATTCATCAACATTATTTTATAAATAATCTGACATTTAAAAAAAACACACGAAAAGTAATTCTTCTTTTTTTTAAAATTTCGTTAGAATTTTCAGGATAAAACTATGAATAATAATGAAAACCAGAACAATAAATAACTAAATAACTTTGACGTTGTCACATTGCAAATAACCCACAAGGCCGGTGCTCATCCACACATAAAACATTGGTTAGGGTTAGAAAAATTGGAATTTTTGGTTTTGGCTGTGCAAATGCTGCCACTACTGCATGTCCTCACATCAAAAGACCTTTGGAAAATTGTGCTCTATTAAAAAAAAAGTCTGTGTTCACATTTGTAGAATTTTCTAAATATAAATATCAACAACATTAAAAACCTTATAATTTTAAAAATATGAAGAACAATAAAACCCAGAACAGTAAAAACCTAAATAACTTTAACGCTGTCATATTGTAAATAGCTTGTTCCTCAACTGGTGCAAAGTGGAGTGTTTGTCAGAGACGCATTTGTGCAGGTATCCCTGCTGTCCGCTGGCGAGGTTATGTAGGTGTAAAAGAATAAACGGCATTAACATGTAGTCTAACGCTAGTTAGGCTGAAGTTACCAGCATTCAGTTATTTAACGTTACTGACACTCAATCGTCATTATCTGCTCCACTTACCACTGTCCAGGTTTTTTTGTTTCCAGAGAGATAACTCCTCTTCATCTTTCTTCATTGACTTTCAACGTCATCTTCGATAGCTAACGTTAATGTTTAAGTTCGTATCATCCAAGTTCCCAACGGGGATGACATGGGGCCCCTTCAGGGAGGTTTCCTACTGACATGTCATTGTAAATCGTGTGTGTGGGGGAGCAGTCTACAACCATAGACTTTATATACAGGGGCTGAACAGTGACATGATGACAGGAGAGGCAGCACCTCACCTGTCATCATGGAAAAAATAAAATATATAATAAACAAATAAATTAAATGGTTATATTTATCATATGGTTTGAACTATAAACTAATTTTCCATTTAACTTAAACAATTTGGATTGTTTTTTTATTAAAAATCGCTGAATTTTCGCATTTCTGTACAAATAAGGGGAAGAGACACACGGTGAGGCAGCAGCGAGCTGAGCCTCACCTTGGACTGTGCATTCCCTCACAAACTGCTCTGCCATGCAATGACAGCGTGTCACTGTCTCTCTGTATGTCGCCAATCAAATGTTTCAAACACTTTTAATATATGGCCCCCCCGACTTTCCTATAGTTTAGCTGATGTATATAATATATGTGTGTAACCTGTTTCGTGTGCTCAGCGATCTTACAACAGCAGTGAAGAGGCTCTGGGTGAGGCAGGCAGTTCTCCTGCCTCAAGGTAGGGGGCGCTGATGAGCCCAGACATTCTTACGCTAGCGAGCTAGCAACAATCTAGAGTCCATATGGTTACGAGTGAGTCAAGCGCAGTGATAATGTTTTCCCCTCTCACCCCGCCTGGTTTTACAGTGGAGCATTTTATATCCAAGCTCAAACAATTTTCTAAACTGGACTTTCAGTCCAACCACTGACTTGCATGTCTATGTGCGTGTGTGTGTGTGTGTGTGTGTGTGTGTGCATGTGTGTGTGCTTGTGTGCAGACACCGCCAACTGCCGTGGCAGGTCAGTGTAGCTGCCCCACACAGCGGCAGCAGTTGAGAAAGATGTTGAGAGATAAATTAAGAAAAATGCAGAAATTACGTAATGTAAATGCTGCTGCCAGTGAGTCTAATGCAACACCGACTGTTTTATAAAATAACAAAAGAACAATGTCCATAACAACAGCAGCAGTTGGAGTGGAAGGCAGGAAGCAGGAAGTGCCACTAACATTACCAGCCAGCTGTCAGAGAGTGAATAATCTACTCTGTTGGGTTCATATATTTGTAAATCTGATTCTGATGCAGTCAGTGCCTCACCAGCCATAAACCTCACCGCACGTCACTGCAACATATATAGATATTGTTGTGGGGTACAGTTTGTCAGACCTTGGGGGCCCCCTATCGGCCAGGGGCCCCAAGCAGTTGCCTGCTTTGCCTGTTCACAAGCTGCGCTTCTGCAGACCTGGGCTGCATAAATAGTGATTTACAGTAGGTAGGGGAGGGAACATCTGGTGACACAACCAGGAAATAATTCGAGGGCTAGAGCGTCCCATTTAACAACTGCTGACGAGGCCTGCAGGTCTCTCTGAAGGACTCTCCTTTGGGGAGACAGCAAATAGCGGGTCCTTGAAGGGTGCAGAACCTGAATTGGGACACAGCAAATGAGTTAAGATGCAGCGTTTCCACTCTCACTGAGCCAATATAGAGATAGAGTTGTAAATGTCTCTGGTGCAGAGGTGGAGGATGAGGAGAAGCTGCACTAAACGAGTGAAATCATGAATACTACAGTTACAGGCTCAGTGAGCTCCCCTCTCTTTTTCTCTTTCTCTTCTTCTGCACTGATTTGCTCAGCTGAGCAGCCAATCAGAGTGAGTTCTCTCACTGACGGCTCAGTTCATCAAAAAGCCGCCGACTAGTAAGAACGGTTTGTGACACATCACAAAAACTGCTGCTGCCACAGACGCTCACTCGCTGTGACGCTGTGTTTGACGAGCTGGGAGAGAAAACATGCTGATTAAAGCAGCGATGCATCTTCCAAACAACTAACAGCTGTGTATAAAAAAACAAATCTTACTCAGATATAATTAGGTTAATTTAACATGAAATATAAACATTACAATCCATTTTAAATGTGAATGTAATTAAAATACACTTTCATGATACAAAACTTGAGACAGATTCATCAAAATCACACTCAGCTTCCAGTTTATGAGGTCCATCTAACACTAAAGCAGTCTGACACAACAATCCTGAAACAAATCCTCCCTTCATGAAGGTTATGAAGTTTCTGTTGAAGCTGTTTCAGACTCATTTTCTACCTAATTAAGATCAGTGACTGTAGACAGAATAACAGAAACACCTCTCTAATGCTGGAGATTTGAGAAAAGTTCATTTCTGTAATTTAAACACTGCCCCTTCTTTAACTGTTTTTGTGGGAAAAAAATATAAGTAATATATGAATATAAATATGAATTATTGTACTAGTTAATCAACTTAATGAATACATACACATATTTCACTGACTTACCATGTTCGGCAGATTTGCTGGCCATCATTGGTTTGTGGAGAGAAGAGCTGGTCTGCAGCTGAAGTGGAGACGTAAAGTTAAACCTGCAACAACAGCTCTTTATATGAGGACTTCATGCAACTAACCACACCTATAAAACACAGCTGCCGTCACACTGAACACCAGATCTTAACTTCTGCTGCAGTGGATCATAGATTGAGTCTAAATGTGTTTTCGATTCCTTTCTTTAATTTCTAAAGTCAATAATTCTGATGTATCGTAATAAACATCAAAGGGGAAATGTAGCTTTTACTTACTGTCTCATGATTTGATGGCTTCTGATTGACATTTCTAGTGTTTTACAGAATATATTACAATGTTTTCAATGTGGTTTTTCACAATAATCTCTCATATACAATCATATGTACAAAGAAGAATCAGGACCACGTGTGAAAAACAGTTTAGTTCTGACTTTAAACTAAAATAAGATTTTCTCGTGGTTCTAATCTTCCACTTTAAAAAAATATAATGGGGATAATACAAATAGTGCTGTCAGACAAAGACTATACTCTCCTAATCAGTTCACTTAGATATTTCTTTCCCCACTAAGTTTGAACTTCCTTGTATTTATGACCTCATATATGTCATCATTATGTTCGAGCTGTGCCCAGTTCTGAATGTCGAAGGTAAACAGTAGACCATGCTCACCCCTCCCATCAGCATTTACAAGAAATGCCACCTGTTCTTTGGAACTGCAACAATACAGTGCACATAGAGTGCAGCCAGCCATATGAACTCACAGCATGACGTTTCATAAACCTGTGTGTTCCAAACACAGTCAGATTATAATTGTAATGCATCTATGGCATCAGAGTGGTCTTTTAAGAAAGACTTGAAAATCAGATGCTATCATTTAATCTTTATTAAAGAACACATACTTGTCTTACACAATCTGTGACGGAGACTGTGGAGGTTCACAAGGAGCCACAACAGTTTGATAAATCTGCTCAGCCGAGCGTCTCAAAGTCACAATTCATGATGAAGGCTATAATGGGAAGAAATCAATTGAGTTTGTGTTTCACAGAGGAAAACTACTGAGACCAAGAGTGTGACTGACCTCAGTTGAACTTTGTATCTGAGATATGCAACTGCTTGTTTTTACCAAATAAGGACTTGTTTCATATCACACATTTACATGTACATAATATGCTGAGCTGAAGGCAAATGCAGTGGACAGCACAGTAAGAAGGTGTTTAGCGGTTGATAGAGGGAGTAACCCACTCGGTCTGTATTTTAAGAGGTGGTGGGAACCACATCCAGCACTGGACTGCTCGCTGACATAACAGGTGATTTCCTGGTGGGCAGATACACCATGGGGCCAATATAATCTTAACCCAGTATAATCTTAAAAAGCTTAATTATATTGTAATCATGACTGGTCCTTTAAGCAGGGGCAATGAACCAATGGTTCTATCGTGACACTAAAATGGCTCAATCGCATGTTTGCTCAGGGATGAGACAGGTTCACACAACAATATAAAGAACTAGACTTCATTCACAAATGCTAAGTCAAGTCTTTCCTCAGTGTGAGGCACTGAGTGAAGTCTCAGGTCCTCAAATCTGTGATTTGTGTCTGACTCAAGTCCCCACTTGTATGGTTTGACCTTCAGCAGGGCTTTTAAATAAACCAGCACTAAGATAAAGTGTTGTTACTTTGATTTTCACAGAAATTGAAAAATGTCTTTTGTTGATATTAGAGATGCACCGATCCAGTTTTTTCCGATCCAATCCAATACCGATACCTGGGCTGAGCGTATCGACCGATACCCGATACCGATCCGATACCATTGTTGAATTAATAATAAACTGTACACCTTCCACCATGTGAAAGGGACTAAAGGCACCAGACTTTCCTAACTAAGACAAAATAATCAAACAGTTACCGAACATTGTAAACATGTGTAACATTAATAATAATAATAATAATAATAATAATAATAATACATTTAATTTACATAGCGCCTGTCAGGGTACCCAAGGACACACGTAACAAAGTGGAACAAACAAATCAAAGAATGAATGGAGCGCCTGTCAGTCAGCACGGAGGGAACACTAGCACCGGAGTCAGTAGCACCGTCTGTAAACAAACTAGCATCTGGAGGCTCCGTGCACACAGCGGGGGCGACCATCCAGCATCGCTGCGAGCCGGGGAGACCGCAGCAGCAGAGGAGGAGACAAAGCAGCCCGGCGGTGAATAACCCTGAGGTTGTGGTGGAGGGAGGACCAACGGAGCAAGTACGTCGGTTTGAAAGTTAGCGTTGCTAGGCTAACAGCTGACCGGTGAAGCTAACAGCTGATGGCGGGGCTACTAGCTAATCAGCGGAGAAATGTGACGTGAGTACGTGTAACGTCCTGCAAACAGGAATACAAAATAAAACATAGCAGCTGAACCTGAGAATGAAACTAATAAAGACTTGGTCAAACAACAACTTGCTCTTCCAGCGTGCGACACACTGACGCTGACGAATGACGTAGGATGTGCTGCGACGGCAAAAAAAAAAAAAAAAATTGGATCGGCTGGTGGATCTGTTTCATTTTACCGATCCCCGATCCAGCCGTTTTGTCAATATCGGAGCCGATATCCGATCTTAATATCGGATCGGTGCATCCCTAGTTGATATATAGCCAAACAAGAAAGTGTTGTACTGAGGGCTTCCTGTTGCAGCCTGGAATAGCTCAAATGCAGTGAAGTCAATGATAATATTTTTCTATTCCCACATCTACACATTAACATAAATAAATATAACAAAAATACAAATTAATAAATCAAACACACAAAAGAGAACACATTTATATTTAAGAGGAGGTGAAGACTGAATACAGTTCTTTGGTGGGTGTTTCCCCAGAGGGTCATTACATGACAGAGACTGATATAATCTCAATAAAATTATAAATCCAGTAGTTAACAACCTGCCCTTAAAGCATGTGCAGAGGCTCATCAGTTCATTTTCTAACATGATGCTATAGTCTGGTCCAATCACATTTATACTCTAAGGTTACTACTTTGTTGAGCAGATGAAGTCAAACTTTCTCTTGGTCAGAAAAAGACAAAAACACCAACAGAGTGGATTGTGGGAAGCAATCAGCCCTGACACTGCAGGAACCTCTGGTTATTTTAACATAACATCCATTTTTAAATCACTAATTGTTGTAAAAGCCAGTCACACATTTTTTAAGAGCCGTTCTCATTGTAGAGAATTAAAGTCCTCAATAAAACTACTCTGCCTGTAACATCAGATATACTGATAATCATTAAAAACAATGATACAAGTCTAAAGTAATGATTCCTTTCACTTTTATTTGAATAGATAACTACAATATAAATGAGATGCAGTTATTTGTTTGAAGGCAGAAACTTGCTCATTTAATTAACATTCAACAAAGCCAACATTTCTACTTAAACCTTCAGCAGGAGCCAAACAGGAATACTGGCTTAAAAACATCTTTGAACACATTTTTTCAAACATCAGACATCCAATAGAATGACACCCTTCAGTCCTCAGGCTTTCATATATGTCACCTGTACTGTTACAGGTGATACCTGTTTGAGGCGCCATCTTGTGCTCAAATTAAAACATCAATCCAGTCAAAAGAACAAACAAAAAATCTAATTCTATTATGATTTGCAGCAAATTGTCTTAATGTTAAATAATAAACAGTTCAGGCTGACAATCTAATGCAGGAACTTCTTAAAATTCTGATGTAGTCATGTTCAGTATGTACAAGAGGACTGATTATAGTTACTGATCTATTTTGTTGTCATTAGTTTATATAAAACATGCATTCGTAGTTACATAGATGTACAGATGATTTTAAAAGCCATTTCATGTTAGATATGATTTATTGTGTCCTCAGTTCATTTCAGCTGCATCATTCACATGTTACAGTCAGCTACTGTACAATATCTGAGCTCATGCAGGAGTTCAGCTTTGTGCTTCCATGAGAACAGTTCAAGTGTAAAATTAGAAATTAAATCAATTTAACAATCTTGTGTGTTAAATCTAACAAGTTACATTAAAATGCATATAGTTTCTCATCAACATGACATGTTTTGTGTCTTTCCAGCTTCATATCAGCGTCTCTGACTGAACTTAAGATTTATTATTTCTACAGAATGAGATGATGAACTTTGTCCCCCACTTCTTAAAAACTGATGGTTAGTATGTACAAGAGGACTGATTATAGTTCCTCATCTATTTTGTTGTCATCAGTTTATCCAAAGCATAAATTCGTAGTTGTTACATAGATTTAAATATGATTTTAAAAGCCTTTTTATTTTAAATATGGTTAACAACACCTTTCATTTTGTCCTCAGTTCATTTCAGCTGCATCATTCACATGTTACGGTCACTTCTGGCCAGCAGAGGGAGCTACTGTACAATATCTGTGCTCATGCAGGAGTTCAGCCTAAAATCAACCTCTGGAAAGAATTACTCATTTATTATCAGCTTTATTTCATGATCACCTTATCAATGCTTTCAAGACAAGATGTTGAAGTATTCAACACTAACTGATTTCATCTACTGGAATTAAAATGTTAGTTTCATTATTTTTTTTGACATTATGAATCAAGAGATGTTGATTCACACAATGTACGTAAAATCAAAACATGTATTTCAGTTATGATTCTTGATTGAGCAGGTGTCGGCTGAATAATTGACATCATACACAACAAGCCAACCCATTAAATCATCAGTAAAATCAAACAGAAAAAACACAGCAGAAGAATTACAGAGAACTGTAGTAAAGTTTTTTAGTAGCAAGTAAGCCATTTTTTAATGTTCACAGCTAATTTCTTGATAACCCCTCCGAGCTGTTACTGTTCAGAATGACTTTGTCTTTGGGTTCAAACCCAACACCAGTCTGAGTTTGTGCAGGAAGGTGTGTAGTTTATTTTACAGTGATTGTCTCTAAAGAAAGGACTTACAGCATATAAAATGTGATGCTCTAAATTTGCTGCTGCTGTGCATTAAAACTATTCAACTGGCGAAACGAAGAGTGGATTTTTTGTGAATCAGTCACAGAAAAAGACTGAGTTTGTTGCTGATGTCAGTGCTGAAAGTGATCATTTATCAATATGTCTACAATACAAGACATCTGGGGAAACACTTTTATACACTGCAGATAATAATGAAGTATGAAGAATCAGCCTCAGTTGTGTTCAGACACAACAGCAGCTGGATTTTAGAAACAAATTGCCCACAAAGTCATTTGAAAGAAACGATGTGATTAGATGTTTTGCTCAGCAATTTTCATGCATTATGTTATTACTACAATTCAGGCCCAATGAGGAGACCATTAACTGGAGCTGCAGCTAATTTATCTGCTGCAGTCTGACATCAAAGTCACAAAGCTTTTTATGAAATACAGCAACGACTCCCTATTACAATAGCTAAAGGAATTGCCCATGACAAAATCCTTTTCGTTATTGCAGCATTTCGCTCTGCCTTGTATCTGGCCTCCTCTTCTTGCTTTTGTTGTAGTTTTCTATGTTCTTCCTCTAATTCTCTTTGAGCAGCTTCTCTCAGTTGCTTCTCTTTCTCCATGTCATCCTTCACCTTCTTCAGTTCTTCCTCATACTTCTTCTCTATTTTCTTCTCCAGCTCCTCCTGCTCTTTGCGTCTTTTCTCTTCATTCTCTTTCAGGATTCGTTGTTTCTCCTCTTCAATCTTCTTCTCTGCCTCCTGGAACATTTCAGTGGTGTAGTGGCTTCCTCCGTTCTTCTCTGTTATATTTCTGATCTTGTTCAGCAGCTCTCTGACCTGAGAACGATCCTTCAGCTTATTATTGAAGACGTGGTACTGACCGTTACATCTGGACACAAGTTCCTGCAGGTCTTCATCTTCCGTTAAGAGCTCCTCAATGGGTTCTTCTCTGAGCTGGTCACCGTGGGTGAAGAGAACCATGCTGTATTTGTCTGCTTCCTCTCCAAAGATCATCTGAATCTTCTGCACCGTCTTCTTCTCTTCATCGGTGAATCTGCCCAGTTTGATGACGACCAGGAAGATGTGAGGTCCAGGAGAAGCATAAGAAATGCTCTGGGCAATATCTTGTTTGGTTTTCTCTTCATCTTCACAGGTGTCAAACAGACCTGGAGTGTCGATAACAGCAACCTTTTGTCCATCTACCTCACCACAGGCTTTATCACATTGTTTAGTGAAAGACTTAAAGGAGAACTTTGTTTTAAACTTCTCTTCTCCCAGAATGGTGTTTCCTGTGGAGCTCTTCCCAGCTCCAGTCTTCCCCACCAGCACAATCCTGATCTCCTTGTTGTTGTATATGTTCGGTCCTGATGGGGGGAAAAAAAGAGAAATATTTAGTTGCAGGTTTTCATAAGATTGGGCATCTTTGACACTGACTCTGTTACAGGGTTGAGGGAAATAGGAGTTGGACCCAAATGCAGTTACCAGAGGTGGGAGTAAGTCACATACATGCAAGTCCCAAGTTACTGTGATGAAAATCAAGTCAAGTCATGGCTAAGGTCACAAGAAGTTCATATGAATGTATTCTTCATATCTGCAGACACAGTAAACAGATGAGGGTGGTTAGTCATATAATGTAATTTCATAGTTGATGAATTTTAGATTTTTTTTTCCAAACCCATGAATACTGCACATCCTGACAGCTGAGAATATTACCCTCAGGTATTGTTCCCTTCTCCCCCTCTACAAAAGGGGGCTGAAAATCACAGGACATGTCTGCACGAAAAAAAACAAGTGCTTTGCACCGAATGTGTGCCGATGCAGTGTCATGTTGGTTTGTGACCGCACATAATGCATGCCTACATTTAAAATATTTGGCTTTGTGCGCACTGAATACGCTATATAGGGGTGCGACGGATCAAAAAACTCACGGTTCGGATTGTTTCACGGATCAGAGTCACGGATCGGATCATTTTTCGGATCAGCAAAAAAAAAAAAAAAAAGACAAGACAAATGCCGCGGTGATAAGCGGTTGTTGAGCAGCCTTCGTTTTCACTCCTGTCAGTGAAACACGGGGTGTCGCTTCAAATGCGTGGCCATGCTTGATGTGTTTCCACTGTCATATGGCTTTCTTGTGCCACAGTGCCTACACACCATCAAGGTTTTATCCACTAACCTCTTTCCTTCGTCATTATATTTCACAGGTAAGCCAAAATGCTCCCATACAGGGGATTTAAATGACGCGGGGCGTTCAAGTTCCTCCGTTCCTCCGCTCGCCATGACCACACTGCCCTTAACAAGTGTGTGGATTGAACATGCGCATAACTTTTTTTTTTTCATAAATCAATCCGCGGATCACGTGTGTGCCGAACCGAAGATATTGATCCGAACGAATCACGGATCAATGATGATCCGTTGCACCACTAACGCTATATCTGAAACACACACGCTTTAACCAAGCGGGGGCCAAAATCACCCAGACATGAAAAAATCTTTGAATTAAAGGAAGAAAAGCCAAGCCTTTCGAGTCTTCTGTGTCAAGTCTCAAGTTATTAATGCCAAGTCAAAGTCAAATCGAGTCTTTCATCAGTGTTAGTCAAGTCCTCAAATTTGTGTCCGACTCGAGTCAAGTCATGTGACTTGAGTCCCACACCTCTGGTAGTTACTCACAGGAGGCAGGATCAGGGGAAATAAAAGGTGAACTTTATTAAAATCAAAGTGGAATCTACAAGGAACAAGCAAAAAAAAGTACAAATCAAGAGCAGGGATGTATACCGAGGACCGGTATTTTTTGGTACCGGCTCCTAATTGTGTCGGTACCAGGGTACTGTTAAGATTCTGGACAAACGGTACTGTTATCGGTACTTTTTTTTCTCTTTTTACATTTTTTTGATGATGTTTTTATCAGTTTTTGACATGGGTGGTTTTTGAACGTCTACCCAACCGTAATGACTATAAACTTAACAACAAACAAAGCAGGCTGCTAGCCGGGCTGCTAGCTTTACTCGCTTTGTTATAGCAATCAAACACACCGCACTCCTTTAGCTTCATACTATGCGCGCGCATAGTGTTTGGTGATGTTGCTTACCCCCGAATACTGTCCGCTGCGTTACGGCTCCGATCCGGTTTTGCTCCACTGTCCCCCACCGGTTGCGTTTTGAGTCAGCCACAGCGCAGTACGGTAGACAGCTGGCATCACGAGGCCGAAGAGTTTCTGCGATAATTACATAATCACTCGCAACCACAGTTATAGGTATGTGTCATAAACACAACAACAGGAAGTGTTCCCGACCGAAGGATTAGTGGAAGAGCTTGTATTTGTCTCTTTTTTTAGGTTTGTGTGCTGGTGTCAAAACGTAGTGTTTTATTTTGAAAAGTAACCGGATGTTATATTGTTATTTCGGTACTTGGCTTCATGTCTGCTTGGTGCTGAACTGCTGCGTCGTGCTCCGGCATCCACCAGATATAAAAGTTCTGGTTATCTGATCCGGAGTATTTGTAATTGCATAGCTACTGTTCTGTTTAGCTTTGTGGTAATAAGAAGAAGGTTGAATCTTTTAACATCATGTAAAGGCCTTTTTTTCACACAAAATTACATGTTGTAGTATCGATAAGAGGATCGATAAGGAGTATCGGTATCGATAAAATCCTAACGATATACATCCCTAATTAAGGGCAAAGTTTAAATCAAATATAGAAAACACCAGAAATCAAAATCCAAAACATACCTAACCGGGGACTGGAGACTTCCACAGGGACATCACACAGAGCGCACAAAATGAACTGACAAAACACCAGCGAAGACAAAGGCTATATACACAGACACCAACAACAAGACAAGGCACAGGTGAGGTGGAGCAGCAGGTGAGAATAACGAGGTGGAATCACTGAGGAAGCAATACTAGCAGATAGGGGGAGACAAACATGCACAAGAGGGGAAAGCACAGAGGAAACAACACAGGAGACACGGAAAGGACACAAGAGGGCATAGAGTCAAAACATAAGACCAGGGGTGGTTTTTCATATGGGCAGTATGGGCAGCCACCCAGGGCGGCAAGAGCACCCGCAGGGGCAGGGGATTCTTTTAATAGTGCACAACTAATGCAGTTAGTAGGATAAAGTCAGTCACATCACGAATTCCTTCCACATGAAGGACATTTCAGTCATAATAATATTGTGAATAAAAGCAAATAGTTTCACACATGTTTTTGGGGTTTGATTACAGGTCCCTTATTATACCATTTTTCATCAATTTCACACAGCTGTCAGAGGTCCAACAACTCTGTATTCGATATCCATAAACCCAAACCCATCCATGGTCCTGAATTTCAGCTGTCTCGAAGACGCTCTACTGAGCTCTCCTGTGACCAGACTGTTTCTGTGCCTGCACCTTTAAATGCTAATGAGCACCGTCTGTCAACGCCTACTTGGGGAGCACTGCCTGAGAGAGGGATGCCTCTTGCACTCGCGCTAGCATGCGCTAATGTTTACAGTGGATGTAACACTGTGGCTTGCGGAGATTTTTTCGTTCAACCGACCTGTTTGACCCAGAATCGGACCCAGAAGGAGAGGCTCCTGAAGAAATACAGACTCTGCGGCTGCAGCAGGATGTTTCAGAATGGTTTGTGTGTCTGAATAATGTTACTGTTCTATGTGCTGTTACAGTTACTGCTATGTAGCTAATGGCTAACAGCTAGCGAAAGCTGTGTTTGTCTCCAAACTCTTGGACACTGTTCGCATTGTCTCTGTCTCTAATGCTGTTCTGTAGGTGGGACAGAATATAGGCACTTGCATTCATTTATACAACCAACAACAGAGCTATTTGCGTGTCCAGCTCTGAGCGACGACGTTGCGAAACACTGCTGTCTCACCGCTGGACACACCGAACTTCACCTCGGGGATGAACGCCCCCCTCTTAGATCTCCTATCACCGCGCAGAGGAGGCCTGCCTATGATAATGACTCCTTTCATTACGTAACGAGGCTCAGGGAGGACCAGTTTATATATGTAGAGACCAGAGAAAACATGTTTTTCATAATATGGGACCTTTAAATAATAAAATATATTCCAAAACAAGTTGAATTGGTTTAGTCTTAACTCTTGGTTAACGGTGTTGGGAGGGATCACGTGTTGATTCCCGAGTGTAAAATAAACAAATGGATAAGAAGAGGACAAAGCCATCTGGTGCCCACTTCAAGTAAAAGAGAAAAGAAGAAGAGGAGAAATGAGCAAAAGATAAAGGTATGGAGCCATGTCATCTACTCTTCATAAGTGTGACCATACATGTAATTAAATGATTAATGATGATTAATGAAGTGACGTTAATTAGTATTGGCTAACTCGTATGTTTGTTAGCCTCTTGCTATACTTCTGGCTATAATAGTAGATGACGGCAGTATCCGTTTTCATCCGACTGACTAGCAAACATTGTATCTAATTAATTTCACCCTAATAATGTGTATGTAACACAACGACTAGCTCACATGCTGTTTGTTAAACATCACGTTAGGTCCTGTGCTGCTCAGTAAAGTGAACTATCAGTTCTGTAAGCTAATTCAAAAGATGTATATTGCACTGAGATTTTGTGATTTTCTGAGTCATTTGGAGTATGTCATGTATATAATTAGCCATCAACCAAGGAGGTTGTGTTATTCATTTGTTTCCTATGCTAAAAGTTGGATAAATTATTCTTAATAACATGTATATCTATTTGTGCTTTGTACATTGATCATTTATGTTGTATTTTAATGCAAATGCAGGGGCACTGTTTACATATTTTGGAGCACCCTCTGCCACTAGCCAGGATGAGGAACCATCTGCCTCCGCAGCCACACACGTCTCCACAAATGCTGTCTGATCCTGAGGATGAAGACCTTTTTACCTCTACTTCTCCCCTACTCTTCAGGTGAATTTGTGTGCAGGTATGTCTGTCTGTGTGTGTGTGTGTGTGTGTGTGTGTGTGTGTGTGTGTGTGTGTGTGTGGTGTGTGTGTGTGTGTGTGTGTGTGTGTGTGCATCTCTGCAAACCATTTTGCAGACAGTTATAATTGTATTATTACTGGGTATTTGCCCTTGTGCTCTCCATTAGAAATGCCTGGAGCAGAATCTCCTGAGGATGAGCTCCTGTCCACTGACCTGCTAACTGGCCTTCAGTTCTCACTGTGAGAACTCGGACACAATTGGTTTCCAGGGGACCAAGTCAGGTAACATCTGACTTTGTATTCCCTAGAAACGACAGTGACGGAAGAAGTTGCCACCATCAATACTTCAGGAAGTCATTGGTTAGTGGGGAAAATATATCCAGAAGTTGGTTGGTATTAATTTTGTGTTTCTTGTACAAAGTGTAGTAAAATTATTACAGTCTCTTAAGTGTGTTATTGTATTTGTGTGATGAAGGATTTGTGCAATTTAGAAATTTGATTCTCTATGTTATTTATATTTCATTCTATTATACTTGTTCTTTTGATTGTTGGTACTTATTTGTTGTATTTATGATTGTATATATGTTTTATTGTAGCTGTTACTGTGTGGGCCAAATTTGCAACAATTACTTTACTAAATAATTTATATGGGGTTTTTTTTGTTTGTAGGGGGCTGGAGGTGAGGCTCGCTCGGGCATCAAATCAGTTTAAAGTCAGTTTAAAGAAATGTTGCACCAAGAACAAAATTCTCCTCATGAGCTGTAAGTAATGTTTAATTAACAAACATGAATCAGAACATTATTATCCATCCTGAATGGTAATAATGAGTAATTATAGTAATGTAAAGTTATAAAAGACTTGTGCTTAAACATGCTGATGGAAATCAGACAGACAAATATGCTGGCGATTGTTAGAAAAGTTCTGTTTTTCCATTTAAGTTCTGCTCTGTTCAGAACTGTTGAGATTGATTCATAGTCTGGAATAAATATGAATATATAATTAGATACATATTACAATCATAATAATTGTAAAAGTTTTGTGTTTTTCATTAGTTCTTATTCTTATTTATTTTTACTTTTTGTTTTCAACTGTGCTCAGTTCCAGTTAGTTTTCAGAGTTGGCTTGCTGGTTTTGAGTTTATGTCATAGGGCGTTAAGGGATATGGAAATAGGAGGTGGACCCAAATGTAGTTACTCACAGGACAGGAGACGGAATTGAGGGCAACAAAAGGCGAGCTTTAATTTCTAAGCTGAATGATACAAAAAAACAAAAAAAACAAGGGAGCCAGGTAGCAGACAAAAGGGGACAAAAAGCAAAGTAGCAACCAAGGCAAAAACAGCTAAACAAAGTGCAAACAAAAAGCAAAGTTCAAATCAAAGATGCAAAAATGCAAGAATCAAAATACTGCAACAAGGAGAATACACAGGAGACACTTAAAGGACACAAGAGGGCATGGAAAATCAAAACATAAGACACAACAGGACACAACACAAAGACATGGAATCTAGAGTCATGACAGTTTAGTTTTTTTATTGTTCATTAAAATGTTCAGCTTAAGTTTAGTTTTCGGGCGGCTGCAGCTGGTTCAATGTCTCTGGTCTGCATGTCAAAGTGTCCTTGGCTAAGATACTGAACCCCAAACTGCTCCTGATGTGCTGATCGGCACCTTGCATGGCAGCCACCGCCATCAGTGTATGAATGTATTTATGAACTACTGTATGTTGCTTTGGACAAACATGTCTGATAAATGCCATAAATGTTTGTTTGTTTAAATATTTCTTTTACAATCATAATATTGAGGGAATATTTAATGAGTTCACAGTGAATAGGTATTACAATACCTAAACAGCACTTGGTGAAGGAAGCGCAATTCAAACACAGTTCAGAGTTATAATTTTTATTTTTGATTAATGAGACATTCATTGATTGTGGATCACAGACTGTTCCATACTCTTATTTTCATGGACTGAGAAAAGAACTCACTGAATTAGAGGACAAGTCGTACCTTGTTAAGCACAATTCATAAGTGTACTCACAGAATGTAAAAGGTCAAAAGTCAGAAGCAAGTTATATTCCTTGAAATGCACTTTCTTTCACAAGACAGATATTGTTTCGTTTTAATACTTGACCACAGTTAACAGCATACTCTCCAGCTGTCACAGTTGTTGATTAGCAGAGCAGCCATCTTGGATTTTAAGGTCAGTGTTGGTGAGGTGCGTCTCACTTCCCAAGTCAGAAATCTGACTTCAGTGTGTATTCCAGTTGAAATTGTTGACTGGAAATTCAGGAATACCGACTTCCAAGTTCATCAAGAACGCACCGTATAAACACAAGGACAGTTTTATTTGCTGCTATATAATTGTTCTAAGTCTCAAAGAACCTGAAAGAAATATTATGCATTACTGAAACGCTCTATATGAGCTGTCAGAAAAGCTGAGATCCATTTACTCCTGCCAAGCACAAATGCAAGTAATGGACATTATCCACGGTCCTAAAATGATTCTGAAATATATCATAGTTCTTCCGACTGCAATGTGTTAAACATCTGATGATTCTGTCATGATTACAATAATATCAAAGTATTAACTTTGGCGTGATGTTTATGTTTAGCCGTGATTGAAATGGATGTATTAAACATTTAGAAACTTAAAGGAAGGAAATGTTAAATCAGTAGAGAAGCTGGGATGAGTTGAGGCCAAGAGGAAAGGATGGTCAGATCGTTACAAAATCGTTAGCCGTTGTTGTTTCTGGGCTGTCTTCACCCAAGGTGTTGGATGTAGTTTGGTGATAAAAGAATCTGCGAAAGCAAGGCTGGGTGGAATGATGGACCAATCTTTATTCAAATAGATCTCAAGCCTGCGTCCGAACCAGTGTGGCCACACCCTGGTATCCTCAAATATCTCTGCAAAGTCCTGCCTAAGGCTTTGCCCTCTGCACTACCAGAAATCCTCTCGAACCTTCGATCTAGGAACTCTACAAGTAACCACCCAACTTTCTCTGCCTGTGCCGGCCTTTTTAGAGTCCCTTCACCAGCGCCTACCTACTTCTTCTAATTGATGGATTGAGGGTCCATCTGTCCAATAAATTGTTGTAATTGAGCAGCCTAAACATCGCAGAAACTTCAAGAAATCTTCATCAGAAACAGACCAAGGAAATAAGAGCACAATGGATTAGCTATTTTTGCCAACATGCTGTGGATTACAATTTGGATATTGGAGTACTTTTGTTCATTTTGCTGGCATTAGGATTTGGACTCTGGGGAAAGTGAGAGACCTCGGGCGGGGCTGACCCTCTCCATCTCACCTACATTTAAGTATTTTAAATTAGGCCTCAGGTCTTTTAGATTAATTTGTTTACAGTTGTTTACATTTACAGTATTGTGATTTTATCAATAAGGAATTTTGATAATGATTGATAGTAATTGAAATAAGTATTGATCTGTATGCTTTGCCCTTGCTATGTCTATGCAATAAAAACAGCATAATATAGTTGTATATGTAAAAGTTGTGTGATTTTATGTCTCGTTGATGGAAGTAAAAAGTTAAGTGTTAAGTGCGCAAAATATCTTAAAGGCTCTTAAAGGTTACTCTAGCTTACCACATTGAAACAGTCCCTTAGGGTTTACCAAAAGCCCTTAAAATCCAACCTAGCACCAGACCAAGAGCACTGATCATTTAGAGGAGAGCTGCCATAACGGGCGTGGCTGGTGGCCATAAAGGGCTTTTCATGTCAGGTGCCAAACCAGAGGAAACAGGGTAGACGTTCAGACTCAGGCAGTGAGAAGCAATGGAGTGTCCTCACCACCAGCTTCAGCAGTCCCTATTTAAATCTGATTTTAAAGTAACTTGTAGGTTTAGGGATCCAATCCTTTATAACGGAGAGCTGGTCCAGTGCCTCCTGGACAGGGGTAAACTCAGGATCTGACAGAGCTTACAAATGCATCATGTAAGCTCATAAAAAAACTGGTGATGTGAGAAAAGTGTTGCCATCGAAGCACAGCCCCATTTAGGACAGTTGAGATTGGTTTATTTTGAGAAATAAAAAATGTTGACTTACCATTGCTCACAAATCTGCTGGCCATGGCCTCGTTCTGTACAGAAGAGCTGGTCTGCTGCTGATGCAACCAAGGCTGACTCTACGCAGGGGCAAGAGGGGGCAGCGCCCAGTCAAATAAATGTCTTTCCCCCTCAAATCAAAATTTTAGAAGTTGAGAGAGCACATTTTAATGTACTCCCAAATTAATATATTTAAAATTAACAACATTATCTGAAAATACCCCGAAAAAGGAACACACAGGATACAGTATCAGCTTCCCTCTCATCTCTCTGTCCCTCCACTGTGCATGTATTCACAGGCTGCGCAGCGCATACACACACACACACACACACACACACACACACACACACACACACACACACACACAAACACACACACACACACACACACACACACACACACACACACAAACACACACACACACACACACACACACACACACACACACACACGCCCCTCCCCTCAGCCCTCAGTAAATGTCCAATCACTGTTGCAGTATGCAATTGATCCAAGAAGTAGCCTGACAGTGTAGTGTCAGGTTTCACCTCGGCCGGAGCGTAAGACTTTAAAGAAGCAGCAGCGTTACAAGCACAGAGATGAGTGTCCACATCCACTGCATGTGACAAACTGAACACATGACCTGTGTCTGACAGCATATTCATGACAATTTGTGGCACCACTCAGCATTTATTGATCATGTTTGTTTAATATTTATTAAAACCTATGAAAGTTTAGCTGTAGGACAATGACATAAACTATATATATATATATATATATATATACTGTATATATAGATAGATTGATATATACATATATATATGTATGTGTTGCTGTGTGATAACTGAAGTCAGTGTGCAACAAACTAGATTTCTGCATCAGGATTTGTGTGTCTGAGATAATCCTCTTCTTCAGTTAATCACTATTTAAGTTTTCACGTGCACTTGTTGATTGAAATGTGTCACATGTTTTATTTTATTTTTAAACTCCTGCACAGCATGAATATCCGGTCCTTCAGCATCTCTGTCGTGTATTTTCTTAACCACAAACTGAAACTGTGTTCACGCCTCCTTCAGCATTTAGAGGAAACTCCAGTTCAGTTGTGTCCGTTCACGTGATGTCAGATGAACATGTGTTCAGATGGGTTTTTTTTAAGATTTTAAGTTTTAAGTCTCAGTCAGAAGAGCTTTTAAACTATACGTTGTATTGATATACTATGCACTAACTATGTCCCCACCACTTTTATAAAAGCTTAACTTGTTAAACACAAAAATAGCTTCCACCAACAAATGTTACCCAACTAATCTCTCTAATGCTCCATCAGCTGATTATCTGGCTGCTGCTGATTCTGGAGCGACATTATGATACAATTGTAGCCCAGGAAATAAATAGAAATAATTAAATACCTCGTTCAGTTTATTTCATGTTTAATGACTGTTTATTTTTTATTCTCCTTAAGAAATAAACTCATTGTGTTGAAGCTTCACAGTTACATTTTGTCTTGACAATCGCCAACACTTTTAAACATTTAATGGTCAACTGAACAGTTATGAAAAGCCATGAACTACCTGTTATCATTATAGATCACATCCAACAAGAACATCAGAAACAAGAGGAGTGTAGAGATTTCAGTTTGATAAATCTGCTGCACAAAGTCAGAATTTCTGACACAAACCAGCTCAGTTTTTATCTCATCATCATGGCCGCCATCTGATACACTTTCTCAAAAAAGCATTTTATCTGGTTCAGTATGCTTTGACTGTTTTCAGCTTTTCATCTAATATTTCTTCCCCACTGTTTTTTTTGTTTCATTCTTTCCTTCTCTAATTCTCTTTCACAAGCTTTCTTCAGTTGTTGTTCCCCATCATCATGGATGTCACCTTATTCACCACAACTTCTACAACTATTTTAAAGAATGGTTAAATCAGGTTAAGTATGCTTTGACTGTCCTCAGCTTTCTGTCTAGCCTGACTTTCCTGCATTTCTTTCAATTTTATTCTTTCCTCCTCTAATTCTCTTTCACGAGCTTCTCTCAGTTGTTTCTCCATCTTCTCTCTGTCAGCCTTCATCTTCCTCATTTCTTCCTCATACTTCTTCTCTATTTCCTTCTTCAGCTCCTCCTGCTGTTTGTGCCTTTGCTCTTCATTCTCTTTCAGGATTTGTTGTTTCTCCTCTTCAATCTTCTTCTCTGCGTCCTTGACACAGGCTCAGTGAGCTCCCCTCTATTGTTCTGTTTCTCTTCTTCTGCACTGATTTACTCAGCTGAGCAGCCAATCACAGTGAGTTCTTCCACTGACGGCTCAGTTCATCAAAAAGACGCCGACTAGTAAGAACAGTTTGCAACACCTCACAAAAACTGCTGCTGCCACAGACGCTCACTCGTCTCCTGGTTTGTCAGGACCTTAAGGCCTCTGACCGAGCTGCTGTGTTTGACGAGATGGGAGAGAGAACATGATGATAAAAGCAACGATGCATCTCCCAAACAACTAACAGCTGTGAATAAAAAAAAACCTGAGTCTTACTCAGATATATGCTGTGAATTAGGTTCATTTAACATGAAATATGAACATTACAATCTATTTACAAAATAAATGTAATCAAAATAGACTTTCATGATACAAAACTTGACACAGAATCATCAAAATCACGCTTCCAGTTTATGAGTTCCATCTAACACTAAAGCAGTCTGACACAACAGTCCTGAAACAAATCCTCCCTTCATGAAGGTTATTAAGTTTCTGTTGAAGCCGCTTTAGACTAATTTTCTTTCTACCCGATTACAATCAGTAACGGTAGACAGAATAACAGAAACACCTCTCTAATGCTGGAGATTTGGCAATAGTTTATGTATTTAAGCACTGCTCCTTCTTTAACATGTTTGGCAGGTTTGCTGGCCATATTTTGTTTGTGGAGAGAAGAGCTGGTCTGCAGCTGAAGTGGAGACGTAAAGTTAAACCTGCAACAACAGCTCTTTATATGACAACTGAACTGGTGTTGTTTCCTTTAAATGCTGAAGAGTGTTGAGGTGTTTCTGGTTGTGGTTAATGCAAGAAACAATAGAGATTCAGGAGGACTGGATATTCAAGCTGTGCAGGAATATAATAATAACGGTTGAAGGTCGAATTGAAACGTAGCGTATAAATGCAAAAACTGTGTTGACATTTTATAAAACTGCTTTAAAGGTGCCAGCAAACGAGCAACATTACAACCTAGATCAGCACAATCATGCAGGTTCCTGTTCATTACAGTTTAGTTTAACATAACATCCATTTTTAAATCACTAATTGTTGTAAAAGTCAGTCACACATTTTTAAGAGCCATTCTCATTGTAGAGAATTAAAGTCCTCAACAAAACTACTCTGCCTGTAACATCAGGTAACACTGAGAATCATTACAAACAATGACACAGGCAAAAGTAACGATTCATTTCACTTTTTATTTGAATAGATAATTACAATATAAATGAAATGCAGTTATTTGAAATCAGAGACTTGCTCATTTATTCAACATTCAACAAAGCAACATTTCTACTTAAACCTCCATCAGAGGCCAAACAGGATGTTACGGCCGCCGCTGGCTGCCGTGTAGCTTGTATTTATTGTGTTGTGTTCCATGACTGATTCTGCCAGTTATGCAAATCCGTCTGTGTGATTCCCTGCTGGGGATTGGTCCTTTTGGAGCTGAGGCCGTATACTTCCTACTTCCTGTTTCCGGTTCACTGGCATCTGTGATTGGTGTAGCTGTGATTTAACCGAACCTGCCAATCAAGAGTCTTCAATCAATCTCAGCTCCACTATAAATGGTTTGTGTGTCCTCAGTTTGTGAACCAGTGATCAGTTTGCCGCTCTGTGTGTTGCTGTTACCATTGTGTGTCTTAGAGTATTTAGAGTGATCATAGGTATTGCCTGTGTGTTGCCTGTCTGAGTGGCTTCAGTCAGTGTTTTGGGAATCTTTGTAACATATTTAGTTTAATACAGAGTACCAGAGTTGCTGAATAACTGTTTCTTGTGCAAGCACACTCTCCTTATTTAATTAAACTCTGATTTTACCCTGAGCCGGTCCAGTTGTCATATCTCACCTCATTTCTTGTCCCAGTTACATGTTACTGCTCTCCAAAACGAGCCGGGTCGTAACACAGGAATACTGACTTAAACGTCTTTTAACAATGTTTTTCAAACATCACCAGACATTCAATAGAATGACAACCTTCAGTCCTCAGGCCTTCACTCTGCTGGAAAAAACAGCATAAACTGGTCACCAGCAAGACCAGCATATTGTGTTTTGGTGCTGGTTTATGCTGTTTTTTCCAGCAGTCACCTGTATTGTTACAGGTGATATCTGTTTGAGGCGCCATCTTGTGGTCAAATTAAAACTTCACCATTTTTATTTGTAACCTTGTGCCATAAACGTTTGTATTTGAATCCTGTTCAATAAATAAATTTAAAAAAAAAAAAACAGAACAGTGGAGCTCTGATTAATGTTATTGATAACACCTGCTGGAATTTCTGTCAATGTTTGGGCTGAACCAATAGGAGAAAGCTTGTGTGACTCTCAGCCAATCAGATCCAGCTGCTTCCCCCGAGTATAAAAAGCTCCACCTAGCAACACTCCTGAGTAGCTTCTGACCAGTCAGAGCTAAATGAGTCTGTTCATCCTCAGTTCTTCCTTTTTAGTCATTTAGACGCAGCGTCAGGAAGGATTAACTTTAAACTTACAGTTGAGGAGGTTTAACTTTTACAATGGTTGACTTTTCGACACGGTAGTTTCAATCCATCCATAAAGAAAAAATGCATTTCTCTTTGTGTTGAACACTAGAGGCATTATCCATATTTCTACAGACCAACAGACACCAGTTTGTTGGGTTGAAATTTCTTCTCTGGGTAAAGAACAGAGATAGTTTCTCATCAACACGACATGTTTCATGTCTTTCCAGCCTCATATCAGCTTCTCTGACTGAACTTCAGCTTTATCTTGTCCACAGAATGAGATGATGAACTTTGTCTCCCACTTCTTAAAAAACTGATGTAGTCATGGTCAGTATGTACGAGAGGACTGATTATAGTTCCTGATCTATTTTGTTATCATCAGTAAATATAAAACATATTCGTAGTTGTTACAAAGATTTAAAGGTGATTTTAAAAGCCTTTTGATTTTAGATATGATCAACAACATATTTTATTTTGTCCTCAGTTCATTTCAGCTGCATCATTCACATGTTACAGTCACTTCTGGCCAGTGGAGGGAGCTACTGTACAATATCTGAGCTCATGCAGGTGTTCAGCTTTGTGCATCCAGGAGAACAGTTAATGTGTCACAGTTATTTAAAATTAGATCAAATTAAATACATTAAACAAGCTGGTGTGTAAAAATCTGTTTTCTTTTATTTCTTCCACTGATAATGTTACATTTCTAAAGTCAACCTCTGAAAATAATTACTCATTCATCATCAGCTTTATTTCATGATCACCTTATCAATGCTTTCATGACAATCTGTAGCACTCTTCAACATTAACTGATCTGATCAACAGGTGATACAATGCTAGTTTCATTATTTATTTGACATTGTGAATCAAGACACATTAAATCACAAACAAGTTGTTATATGTTAAATCACACAATTCACACAATATCAAAACATGTGTTTCAACAATGATTCTTGATTGTGCAGGTGTCAGGTGATTAATGACATCATTCACAACAAACCAACACATTTAATCATCAATAAAAATCAAAGGCAAAAAAATAAACAAAGCAGAATAATTACAGAGAACTTCCAAGTTGCCAATCAGCCGTTTTTTAATTTTCACAGCTAATTTCTTGCTAACCAAGCTGTTACTGTTCAGAATTACTTCGTCTTTAGGTTCAGTCCTAACACCAGTCTGAGCTTGTGCTGGAAGGTCTGTAGTTTATTTTATATTAGTTTATTTTACAGTGTTTGTCTCTAAATAAAGGACTCACAGCATATTAGGTATGAAGCTCTAGATTTGATGCTGCTTTGTATTAAAACTATTCAACTTTTGAAACAAAGAGTGAATTTATTGTGAATCAGTCACAGAAAATGACTGAGTTTGTTACTGATGTCAATGCTGACATTTATCAATATATCTACCAAACAGGACATTTTATAAACTGCAGATAATAATGGAGCATGAAGAATCAGCCTCAGTTGTGTTCAGACACAACAGCAGCTGGATTTTAGAAACAAATTGTCCACAAAGTCATCTGAGAGAAAAGATGTGATTAGACTCTTTGCTCAGAGATTGTTGGATTACAACAGAAAGTACGTAAATGACAGGTCTACATCTTGAAATTAATATTACAATCATAATATTACATCACATTAAAATCTAAAGAAACTAAAAAAAAACAATTTCCATTCAGTATTCAATTAGTACAATTCAGGCCCAATGAGGAGACCAAAAACTGGAGCTGCAGCTAATTTATCTGCTGCAGTCTGACATCACAAAGTCACAAAGCTTTTTATGAAATACAGCAAAGACTCACTATTGCCTGTATCCCTGCCCCTGCTGCTGCCACGTCTACCCCTGCTGTTGTCACCGCCCCTGCCCCTGCTGCTGCTGCTGCCATCCCTGGACCTGCTGCTATCAATGCACATGTCCCTGCCACTACCACTATCCCTGCCCCTATCAAAATTCCGATCACAACGTCTCTTACTGAACTACTTTTCTCTGCCATGATCCGAGCCTTCACTTCTTGCTTTTCTTGTAATTTTCTACATTCCTCCTTTAATTCTCTTTTACGAGCTTCTCTCAGTTGTTTCTCCTTCTCTCTGTCAGCCTTTATCTTCTTCATTTCTTCCTCATATTTCTTCTCTATTTCCTTCTCCAGCTCCTCCTGCTCTTTGCGTCTTTGCTCTTCATTCTCTTTCTGGATTCGTTGTTTCTCCTCTTCAATCGCCTTCTCTACCTTCTGGAACATTTCAGTGGTGTAGTGTCTTCCTCCGTTCTTCTCTGTTATCTTTCTGATCTTGTTCAGCAGCTCTCTGACCTGAGAACGATCGTTCAGCTCATTATTGAAGACGTGGTACTGACCGTTACATCTGGACACAAGTTCCTGCAGGTCTTTGTTTTTTTTTAAGAGCTCCTCAAACGGTTTTTCTTTGAGCAGGTCACCATGGGTGAACAGAACCATGCTGTATTTGTCTGCTTCCTCTCCAAAGATTTGCTGAATCATCTGCACCGTCTTCTTCTCTTCCTCTGTGTATCTGCCCAGTTTGATGATGACCAGGAAGATGTGAGGTCCAGGAGAAGCATAAGAAATGCTCTGGACAATGTCGTTGACTGTTTTCTCTTCATCTGTCCTGGTGTCAAACAGACCTGGAGTGTCGATAACAGCAACCTTTTGTCCATCCACCTCACCAAAGGCCTTAGCACAGTGTTCAGTCAAAGAGTTAAAGGAGAACTCAGATTCAAACTTCTTTTCTCCCAGGATGGTGTTTCCTGTGGCGCTCTTCCCAGCTCCAGTCTTCCCCACCAGCACAATCCTGATCTCCTCATTGTTGTATATGGTCAGACCTGATGGGATGTTGAAATAATGAACAAATGTTTAATGTTTTCATCAGATTAGTGAACACGGGCGACTTTGACAGTGAGCAGTCGGTGCTTTAACTTGGCGGTTTGAAAAGTTTGAAAGACAGGGTGAGTGCAGTAGATCTAAAAGGGTTCTGAGTGGCTATCCCTTAATGATTAATGAATTTAGGAAAAAACATTTATCATCATATAAAATAACTGAAAATTAATTAAAAGCCAGCTTCTTACTGTCATCACACCACACACGGACTGGACGGGTTGTACACAGGAGGTTTAAGTCCTGTGTGTGACCAGTGATGACTACATCTTTAAATAAGTTACACAAGTGAGGTAACTTATCTAAACACACAACTTACTTTAACCCTGAAAACATGATCTTTTTCTAAACTTCACTGACTGTTCTTGTCTCGACCTACACAAAGTCTACAGCCGACAGCCAACTAGCTCGTAGCTCCTGCACCTGTGTGAGAGGAAGTAACTCTCCACACCACCAGGTGGCAGTAGTCTGTGTCAGCTGTTAGTGGTTACCATATAAGGACTGGTTCACTGGGTGTTTCCCCAGCAGGTCATTACACCACGGGGACTGATATAATCTCAAAATGAATTGTTTTAAGTCCTGTAGTTAGCGACCTGCCCTCAAAGCAGATAGAAGTTGGTCAGCACTGTGTGTAAGACTGGTTTAAAGAGACAAAAGAGACAGAAGTGCTGATTAACAGTTGACTCCCCAACTTTCACAGTTGTTGATAAGCAGAGCAGCCATCTTGGATTTTTAAGATCAGTGTTGCTGTTTGGTGCGTCTGACTATTCAAATTACGAGTTTAAGTAGAACATACTGTATAAACAAAAGGACAGTTTAGTTGCTGCTATATAATTGTTCTAAATCTCATAGAACTTTAATGGAATATTATACTGGATCTTTTTTTCTGATACAGCAGTGAAGGTTGTCTTGTCATTTTGGAGGCGACAATTTATTGTGCTATTGGATTGAAACACTCTGAGTTTATAAATGCATCAATCAAGCTCATAAAAACACTGGAGGTTTGAGAAAAAGTGTTTCCATCTAAGCACAGCACCATTTAGGAGAGTTGAGGCTGAAAAAATAAATGTGGACCTACCATGTCTCATTAATCTGCTGGCCATGGCTGTGTTCTGTAGAGAAGAGCTGGTCTGCTGCTGAACTGAAGAAATAAAAGTCTGTCTGCACCAACAGCTCTATATGCAAGGACTTGTTCCAACACTTTCACTTTCACCCTGCTCACTCCTCCCATCAGCATTTATAAGACATCCCACACGTTATTTGAAATGAGCAGAGATACAGTGCACATAGAGCCCTCTCATAATTACATCTTTGTTCTCAATCTGTGACACTTCTAAACCATTAATTGTCACCTGGCTCAGTTATAAGCACAGCTGTGAGCTAACTCTTATTACTACAGGATCATATCCAACAAGGAAATGAAGGAAAGGGACAGTGGAGATTCATCGGGAGTCACAACAGTTTGTTATGCAGCGCTGATACATAATGAAAACATTTTAATATAACTGTGTTTGTATCACAGTGGAAAACTACTGAGACAAAGAGTGTGACAGACCTCAGTTGAACCACGAGTCTCTGGTGTGCAGCTGTTAGTGGTTGCCATATAAGGACTGGTTCAACATCATCATTTACATGTACTTCAAAAGACAAGTTGCAGACAAGCGCACAGGAAACCACAGTAAGAAAGTGTGTTCAACAGTTGAAAGAAGGACTTACCTACATAGTCTGTCTTTTTAAGAGGAGATGGAGACTGAATACAGTTCTTGTCATTTGGTTCACTGAGTGTTTCACCTGCAGGTCGTTGCACCACAGGGACTAATATAATCTAAAATATTTATATATTGTGTAGTTAATGACCTGCCCTTAAAGCAGGCGCAGAGGCTCATCGGTTCATTTTCAAACATGACACTCGGCTGGTCCAATCACATTTACCACTTTGTTGAGCAGATGAAGTCAAACTTTCTCTTGGTCAGAAAAAGACAAAAACACCAGCAGAGAGAATTGTGGGGAAAGCAATCAGCTCTGACACTGCAGGAACCTCTGGTTATTCCAACAAAACATCCATTTTTTAATTACTAATTTTTGTAAAAGCCAGTCACACATTTTTTAAGAGCCATTCTCATTGTAGAGAATTAAAGTCCTCAATAAAACTACTCTATCTGTATCATCAAGTAAACTGAGAATCATTGAAGACAATGATACAAGTCAAAAGTAACGATTCATTTGACTTTTTATTTGAATAGATAATTACAACATAAATGAAATGCAATTATTTGTTTGAAGGCAGAGACTTGCTCATGTATTCAACATTAAAACAAAGTCAACATTTCAACTTAAACCTCCAGCAGGAGCCAAACTTGTTCATGCAAACAGATTCTTGTTCATGTTCAGCATCTCAAAGAGCTTTTTGATCAAATAGTCCAAGAAGTGAGGAGCTGCAGGAGCTCGACTCAGGAACTAAATCAGGAGCTTTAGTCTGTTCCTGTCAGCATTTTCACAGCACAAACAACTGTCAAATAAAGGGTTTAAACACAGACGCTGAGCTGTGATGTCACTATTTACAGTCAGTTATTACTGATGAGTTTTCCTGTTTGTTACAGTCGAGCAAACTGAGAGAGGTCGACCTAACAAACAGACAGGAAACTGAAAGAAATGAGACTGAAGACTAAAATCAACTCCACGGTTACTATAGCAACACCATGTGACAGTTTTTATGTGTCTCACTTTATTTATGTTTCCATGTTTTTATATGTTCATGAACAAATATGATATTTAGATCAAATATTGAGTTTTAATGAAGAATGGTTTGATTTGTGTTCACCACCTGTTCACAGTATTAGAAAATATTCCTCCACACAGGAAATGACACCAGCTTAAATATTTAGTGAGGCTACTCTGCGGATTCATTTATAAATGTTCAGTGTTCATTATTTTCTGTGTGTTAATTCTGTGTTTTCTATAACTTTGTCATATCTTAACATTATTTAGGTGCAGGCCTCAGATCAGCCCTCTGGGTTTTCTGCCTCTTCCTGCACTGTTCATCATTTGGATGAGCTGCAGGTGTGCAGGGTGATCGGCAGCAGCAGGTGGAGAGGAGGCCGCTGAGAAACACAAGGAAGAGGGACGGACAAAGTCTGATCTTCACACTTTCACATGTTGTGTTTTAGTTCAACGTAAAAAGGATTGGCTTAAATTCTTCGTACCCTTGATTGTCTGATGTGTTCTTAGTTTGAATATTCAGTCCTTCTACATTTTCATGGTTCCTTCAGTTAACTACAAACAGCAGAACCTGTTCACCGCTCACATCAGCATGTACAAGAAATGTCAGTATATCTGTTGAACTGTTCTGTCTGTTCACAACATGATAGCAAATAATCTTGTTGTTTTGGGGTTTTAGTTTAGTTATTTCCTATTTTACATTAAACATTCTCTCTCCTCGTGTTGTGTGTTATGTGCCCATAACCCTCTAATTGCATATATCACATGTGAGTTGTGTGTATTGTTGTACACCTGAAGAGTCACCAGCTGCTTTTATTCCTGGTGTTCATTCACACTGACTGATAGGAAGTGATTCCATCCTATCAGTGTGAGAGGCAGGGGTCAAACTGTGCAGTCATGAAAACTAAAATACGTTTTAAAGTTCAGCTGAGACAAAAATAAGTCTGAAATAAAGTTTGTCTTTCAGTTTTTCAGGTTGAAATTTCCTCCTGAAAGAAAGGAGATCATCAACATATGTTTCATGTCTTTCAGCTGCATTTACATGTTACAGTGACTTCTGGCCAGTGGAGGGAGCTACTGTACAATATCTGAGCTCATGCAGGAGTTCAGCTTTGTGCATCCAGGAGAACAGTTTATGTGCCACAGTGATATAAAATTAGATCAAATTAAATAAATTAAACAAGCTGTTGTATAAAAGTGTGTTTTCTTTTAAGGCTTCCAGCTGGAATCTGGCAACAAGTTACATCAAACTGCACAAGACGTCATTTAATTAACAACTAAAGTTACATTTCTAAAATCAACCTCTGAAAAGAATTACTCATTTATTATCAGCTTTATTTATTATCAGCTGTACTTCATGATCACCTTGTCAATGCTTTCATGACAATCTGTAGCACTATTCAAGATTAATTGATCTCATCAACAGGTGTGAAAATGTTAGTTGTATTATTTATTTGACATTATGAATCAAGGGACATTAAATCACACACAAGTTGTTAGATGTTAACTCACACAATGTACATAAAATCAAAACATGTATTTCAGGTATGATTCTTGATTGAGCAGGTCACAGGTGACTAAATGACATCATACACAGCAAACTAACACATTAAATCATCGATAAAATCATTTTTCAATATATCTACCAAACAGGACATTTGGGGCAACATACACTGCAGATAATAATGGAGCATGAAGAATCAGCCTCAGTTGTGTTCAGACACAGCAGCAGCTGGATTTTAGAAACAAATTGTCCACAAAGTCATCTGAGAGAAAAGATGTGATTAGACTCTTTGCTCAGGGATTGTTGGATTACAACAAGTTAGTAAATGACAGGTCTACATCTTGGAAACAGATATTCCAATCAGAGCAGCAACAGCTACAGCTACCCCTAACCCTAACCCGAACCCTAAACCTACCCCTACCCCTACCCCTGTCTCTGTCCCTGTCACTGTCTCTGTCACTGTCACTGTCTCTGTCACTGTCCTGTCCCTGTCCCTGTCCCTGTCCCTGTCACTGTCTCTGTCCCTGTCACTGTCCCTGTCACTGTCACTGTCTCTGTCCCTGCCAGTGTCCCTAACATGATCAGAAAGTCTTTTACCGCATCACCTTCCTCTGCCTTGCGTCTAGCCTCCTTTTCTTGTTCTTCTTGTTGTTTTCTACGTGTCTCTTCTTTTTCCCTTTCACGAGCTTCTCTCAGTTGTTTCTGCTTCTCTCTGTCAGCCTTCATCTTCCTAATTTTTTCCTCATACTTCTTCTCTATTTTCTTCTGCAGCTCCTCCTGCTCTTTGCGTCTTTGCTCTTCATTCTCTTTCAGGATTCGTCGTTTTATCTCTTCAATCTTCTTCTCTACCTTCTGGAACATGTCAGTGGTGTGGTGTCTTCCTCCGTTCCTCTCTGTTATATTTCTGATCTTGTTCAGCAGCTCTCTGACCTGAGAACGATCCTTCAGCTTATTATTGAAGACGTGGTACTGACCGTTACATCTGGACACAAGTTCCTGCAGGTCTTTACTTTCCTTTAAGAGCTCCGCAATGGGTTCATCTTCGAGCAGGTCACCATGGGTGAAGAGAACCATGCTGTATTTGTCTGCTTCCTCTCCAAAGATTTGCTGAATCATCTGCACCGTCTTGTTCTCTTCCTCTGTGAATATGCCCAGTTTAATGACGACCAGGAAGACGTGAGGTCCAGGAGAAGCATAACAAATGCTCTGGGCAATATCTTGGACCGTTTTCTCATCATCTATCCTGGTGTCAAACAGACCTGGAGTGTCAATAACAGCAACCGGTTGTCCATCCACCTCACCAAAGGCCTTAGCACATTGTTCAGTCAACGAGCTTAAGGAGAACTTTGATTCAAAGTTCTGTACACCCAGGATGGTGTTTCCTGTTGCGCTCTTCCCAGCTCCAGTCTTCCCCAGCAGCACAATCCTGATCTCCTCATTGTTGTATATGTTCGGTCCTGATGGGATGTTGAAATAATGAACAAATGTTAGTTAGTGTTTTCATAAGATTAGTGAACATGGGCGACTTTGACAGTGAGCAGTTGGTGCTTTGACTTGGTGGTTTGAAAAGTGAAGAGTTTAAAAGACAGAGTAAGTGTAGTAGATCTGCAAGGGTTCTGATTGGCTACCTCTTAATGATGAATGAATTTAGGAAAAAACAGTTATTGTCATGGAAAATAACTTAATTAAAAGCCATCTTGTTCTCACTGTGATCACATCAGATACAGACTGGATGGGTTGCACACGGGACTTTCTCTTACGAGATAAAGGTTTAAGTCCTGTGTGTGACCGAGCATCAGTGATGACTACATCTTTACATAAGTTACACAAGTAAGGTAACTTACCTAAACACACAACTCACTTTAACCCTGAAAACATGATCTTTTTCTAAACTTCACTGACTGTTCTTGTCTCAACCTACACAAAGTCTACAGCCGACAGCCAACTAGCTCGTAGCTCCTGCACCTGTGTGAGAGGAAGTAACTCTACACACCACCAGGTGGCAGTAATCTGTGTCTGTAATTCAAAAAGAGAAACAGGAAGACTCAGGACAGCAGTTTTGCTGAATCTCAATTCAGGGTCTGCATCCTTCGGAGGCCACATTTGAAGGCCAATTACGTCACTACACCGTTCGAAGGCTGCCCCAATTCAAAGGCTCCTCCAAATGCAGCCCACAAATGCGGCCTATTTTTACCTCTTTTTGGAGGATGCACCGCTACTATCCTTCGTGGCCTCACATATCCCAAGATTCTTTGCTCCCCAAAAGAGTAGAAGAAAAGAGAGAAAATGGTGACTTCCCGTGGCGTATATCGGCAATTTCGCAAGACGCTACTGTCTTCCAGCAACAACTATCCATGCGAGATCTCACATGAATTTTCATGAATATTTTTGGTAATTTACAGAGAATTTTAAATTTCAAAATAAATTAAATGTGCCAATGATTTAACATTTATCAAGTAAACTGGAAACCATGCCATCAATTAGTAATTCCCCCACCCTATTTATACGTGGCAAAAATTAAGAAGAGCGAAGAAACAGATCCAGGATGTCTCTTATTTTTTATTTTATTCACCTCATTTTATTATTTAAAACTTATCATAGGTGTGATTGGCAAAGGACAAAAAAGCAGGAAAATATACGGCTCAACTTTGTCTCTCTTTCATATATTTTGTCCCATTGTTGGCCTCAGCTAAGAAAGAAATAGTTCAACCCAACACATCCAACCTCTTGAGCATTAGATAACTTCTTTAGCATTATTTTCTTATTATTATTGATTTTTTATGGAAACAGAATCTATTTCAGAAGTCAGTTGGCCACATAACATGGAGGCTATTAAGAAAAAATATAGAATTTCTGCAAATTAATATTCATATAAAATAGAGGAAGCGTTATAAAAAGAGTTGTCTCTTTTGCTGGATTGGAATCGCTGGGTCACATGACCTGGAAGATATCGAAAAAAACTACAATTATTTTGTATTAATATTATTATGCTATATATATAATTTAATGACGGCCCCTAAATCAGTGTCCAGTGATTCAGCCCGAGGCTCTGGAGGTGAGCTAACCGTCCTCCTGGTGCTAACACTGGGTGAAACTCAGTAAAGTCGCGGCTGGACCCGAGTGAATATCCCGTAGCGGAAAGCACATAGGGGAAACACTGACACATCAGATAACCTTCAGCAATGATTGCAGGCTCTTTGGTGGAGCTCTGCTTTGAATGAAGTTCCGTCGTGACAAATGAATGAACTACTTGGTAAGTGACATGAAGACATGATTCAGAGGCACAAAAACGCTGACAGCGGTGGCCGGTCATTATGTTTACCGATACCGACCCGTGCCTTGCGCACAAACATTTTTCCCGGTTGTTTTGAAATATTATAGATCTGATGAAAAAATAATGAGAATTAATATATATAATATCCGATACCGATCGAGTATGAACCCACATGATTGGCCCCAATTTCTGATCACGTGATCGCATCGGGACATCCCTACTTTTTAAAGAACGTTGGGCTCGGGTACATTCACAAAAAGACTCTAGGTAGCATTTTGGCAAGAGTTTCACTTTAACTCACTCTAACTCACGTTAGCTGCTGCATCTCCAACGCGCCGTCATCATAGCAGGCAAAAAGTGTCGATCCCCAAGTGCGACCTGACTGGCAGGAGAGTAATGGTGAACCGCTCCTCAAGCGTGTCTGTGAGGTCGCACTTGGGGAGCGACACTTTTTGCCTGCCATGATGGTGACATGAGGAAGATGCAGCTGCTAACGTGAGTTCTATCTTCTCTGTACTCTGTGTACACAAACAATGTTCTCAATGCTTGTGTTCATGTGTAGAGACCCTGGTGATACTACGAGCAAAGTTTCATGTTGTGTCGAGCCTTCTTACTGTTCTAAAAATAGAGATGTTGATGCCATCGTATCTCTTCCCCTAGCACTCCCGTTCAGAATTAATGTGCCCGAAAACCCAACTACGGTAAATCTTAAAAGTGCCTCTTTCCTCATAATTATGCTTTTACACGAGGGTTTAACTCATATTCAGTCGCAAATAAAGCCTTGGTTGCTTTTTGGCGAGAGTTTCACTTTAAGGCCTCTGACTGAGCTGCCGTGTTTGACGAGCTGGGAGAGAGAACATGTTGATTAAAGCAACGATGCATCTCCCAAACAACAAACAGGTGTGAATAAAAGAAACCTGGGTCTTACTCAGATATCTGCTGTGAATTAGGTTCATTTAACATGAAATATGAACATTAGAAATCCATTTACAAAATAAATGTAACATAAATAGCTTTTCATGATGCAGAACTTGAGACAGAAGCATCAAAATCACACTCAGCTTCCAGTTTATGAGGTCCATCTAACACTAAAGCAGTCTGACACAACAGTCCTGAAACAAATCCTCCCTTCATGAAGGTTATGAACTTTCTGTTGAAGCTGTTTCAGACTCATGTTCTAAGATCTGTGACAGTAGACAGTAGATAACAGAAACACCTCTCTAATGCTGGAGATTTTTTAAGCACTGCCCCCTCTTTAACTGTTCATGAAAAAAGTGTGACTATGATTTATAATACTAGTTAATCAATATTATGAATACCTTTCATTAACTTACCATGTTTGGCAAATTTGCTGGCCATGGCTGGTTTGTGGAGAGAAGAGCTGGTCTGCAGCTGAAGTGGAGACGTAAAGTTAAACCTGTCTGCAACAACAGCTCTTTATATGAGGACTTCATGCATCAAACCACACCTATAAAACACAACTGACGTCACACTGAACACCAGATCTTATCATCTGCTGCAGTGGATCATAGATTGAGTCTAAATGATTATTCAGTCCCTTTCTTTAATTTTCAAAGTCTATAATCCTGATGTCTTTTAATAAACAGTATAGGAGAAATGTAGCTTTTTCTTACTCTCGCATGATTTAATGGCTTCTAATTTACTTTTCGGTTGTTTAATAGTATATTAAAAGGTTTTTAAATGTTGTTTTTTCACAATAATATCTCAAATACAAAAAATGATAGAAGAGAATGTAAAAAATGAAGAGTTGTGACTTTAAACTCAGAACTTAAAATATTTTTCTCATGGCTCTAATCCTCTATGGGGGAATTAAATTAGAGAAACGAAAAATTAAATCCTATGCATGTGCAAGTGGGATAATAAAATATAGCATTTTCAACAAAAGATTCTACCCTACTTATGAGTTTACTTCGATATTTCTCCCCCCACTAAGTTTTCACTTTCATTTGTTTATGACGTTAAATGTGGTTCACAGCAAAGTATCCAGCAAATCAACTCCTCCCATCAGCATTTACAGGAAACTCCACCCGTTCTTTCACAGTGCCAACAAATAAAGTGGACTAGAGTGAAGCCAGCACTTTTGAATTGTAGTTCCAGGTGTCTGTTCACAACATGATGTTACATAAAGAAATAGGAACATTGGCGGACAAAGTGGATTCTATTATCAGTATAAAATCAAATCTAAACTGGTTTGCATAAGAAATTCTGAATTTGTTATGCTGAACTGCAAAAGTTTTTGATTTTATTGTTGGATGTGATCTATAATGATAACAGGTGTTTATATACTGTATGTGCAGTTGACCACTAAATGTTTAAAAGTGTTGCAGTAGAAATTTAACTGTGGTAAACTAGTTGTAAAATAAATATGAACAAATCTTTTGTGAAGTCATTCTGATGTTGAATGTGTAAGAAAAAAGATTCAATATTCAATAAAGAATTTAAAGGACGGTTTCTGAATTTTCAGTCACATATGCATTAAAACAGTTATTGTCACAGTAATCATTCCTGCAGGATCATACTTTACTCCAAGAAATCCCTCATAAAGTGGCAAAATCCACCATCCTTGATTCATGCAAAAGTTACATTTAACTTTCAGGTGAAGCTTCCAAGAAGCACAATGAGTTTATTCTTCAGGAAAACAAAAATAGCAGCCTAGTGTCAATATGATGCTGAAAGTCAAACTAAGAAATGTTTTGAAAGCTTAAAATCGTGTGCAGTAGTAGCCGGACATCATGTGAACAGACAACTGAATAGGTGTTGTTCCCTGTAAATGCTGAAGGGTGAACAGGGTGTTGCTGGTTGTGGTTAATAGAATGAATGATAGAGATCAGGATGGACTGGATATTCAAGCTGTGCAGAACTCTAAAAATAAACTGGGACATTCAAATGATTGAATGATTTCATTGGCAGTCAACCATTTGAATGTCAAATTTAAACGTAACATATAAATGCAAAAACTTAAAACGAGCAACATTACAACCTTGATCAGCACAATCATGCAGGTTCCTGTTCATTACAGTCTCCAGGAACCTCTGGTTATTTTAACATAACATCCATTTTAAATCACTAATTGTTTTAAAAGTCAGTCACACATTTTTTTAGAGCCATTCTCATTGTAGAGAATTAAAGTCCTCAACAAAACTACTCTGCCTGTAACATCAGGGACACTGAGAATCATTAAAAACAATGACACAAGTCAAAAGTAACAATTCCTTTAACTTTTTATTTGAATAGATAATTACAATACAAATGAAATGCGGTTATTTGTCTGAAGACAGAGACTTGCTCATTTATTCATATACAGATACATCAACAAAGCCAACATTTCTACTTAAACCTCCAGCAGGGGCCAAACAGGAATACTGGCTTCAATACATCACCAGACATCCAATAGAATGTCACCCTTCAGTCCTCAGGCCTTCATATATGTCACCTGTACAGGTGATACCTGTTTGAGGCGCCATCTTGTGCTCAAATTAAAACATCAATCCAGTCAAAAGAACAAACCAAAAATCAAATTTCAGTATGATTTGCAGCAAATTGTCTTAACATTAAATAATCAACAGTTCAGGCTGACAATCCAATGCAGGAATGAACTTTGAACTTTTCTTGAATAGGCTAAATCTTTACATTTCATTTCTTTTCTTTACTTCTTTCTTATTTTATTCATACTTTCATGCTGTTTAAAGACCAGATTTATTTGTAACATTGTGCTTTAAATGTTTGTATTTGAATCTTGTTCAATAAAGAAAATAACAGAACAGTGGAGCCCTGATTAATGTTATTGATAACACCTGCTGCTCTTTCTGTCAATGTTTTGGCTTAACCAATAAAAAAAGAGCTTTCACTAACAAAGACCACGCCAAAGGCTGTATGGAATGAAAACAGGAATTAATACACGTAATGACATATGCTGGATACTGGGAGATAAAGGGTCGAGGGATGAAGGGATGATGGAAGAATGAAGGGATGATGGAAGGATGAAGGGATGGTGGAAGGATGAAGGGATGATGGAAGGATGAAGGGATGATGGGGTAGGGGTCGAGGGATGGGGGAAGGGGTCGAGGGTCAAGGGATGAGAGGGCATAGGGAGGACGAGTGAGGGTTGATAGAAAGGGAGAGAAGTTGGTAGGATGGGTGGATGGAGGGATGAGTTCGGCGGGATGATCAGGAGGAACGGAGTGGGTGTTGAGACGCTGAGTGGGGGAACCGTCTCTTATCTCTTCGTGAGCCCCCAAAGAAACTTCGGTGAGACGGGTGTGCGTGAGCATTTCTGATGTCATTTATGTCGTGAGCATGTATGTGTGGCAAGCGGGGGAAGACCATCAGCCGAGGGTTATGTGAGAATTGGAAGAGGCTTGGCGTGTTGCCTCGGAAGTTAGTCTGGTAAAGAAGTTGATGCCGCTTATGTAGGCCTGTATGGTGGTGGATTTAATCTTCGGGATGGAATGGGATGAAGCTTGACAGTGTCAAGACGTCGAGCGAAGGAAACAGAAGTTTATGAGAGGCGTGGAAGGTTTTGGAGCAATTCCACGGTCATGTACGATGGAAGTGTACGGGGAACGACACTATTCAGAATGGTGTCTTGGGAAATGGAAACCGGGTTTTGCGACTCAGGAGTCGATTGAAGATGGTGGCAGAAAACGGTGGGACTGGAGTTGGGAGAGCGTCGGAGGCTGGCGCCAGTTGTCTGAATTTCAACTGTATGACGTTAAGGCAGTGTGAACTTCCCTTGTTGATGATGTCTACAACGGCGGAGTGGATGGTGATGATTTTCTTTGACCATTTGTGGCCCCAAAGAAAAACTGCGATGATGACTGGGTACATTTCGTGGATGGCGGAGGAATGAGAGAGCGATGAGAATTTGGGCGGCCATTTGGCTGAAAACCACTCGCCGCCAAAGCCGACGGAAGGAGCTCCGTCTATGGATAGTTGGATGACTTCTAGTGGAGTGATGTGTGTGTCGTAAAAGAAGGAGATGCCGTTCCAAGATGAGAGGAACTGGTGCCATAGTTTGAGCTCCATTTTGCAGTGTGACATTGTCGTGGAGTGATGGGAGGGAGGAGGCTATGGATAGCAGGTGTGACGGGAAGGATCGACCTCGGGAGATGATGCGGCCGAGCAGTGAGAGGAGTTGACGTTTGGTGCATTTGTGCGCCAGGAGGAAGTTTGAAATGATTAGGGAAATCCGGTGTACTTTTTCGGTGGGCAGGGATGTTTGGAGTGAAACGGAGTTGAGGGCAATGCCAAGGAATTCCGGGGATGTGCTGGGGCCCTCAGTTTTCTCCTTGGAGAGAGGGACTCCAAGCTCATTGAAGGCGGAGATCAGTGTGTTTAGATTGTGTGACGGGGGAGAAGAGGATAGCGTGACTGTAAGGAAGTCATCTAGGAGGTGAACGATGTAGGGTGATCTGTGTTTGCTACGTTATCAATTAGTTTCTGAGTTTAGTCAACACGTGAGAACTCGTCTGACACGGAGAGTCTCCTGTTGTGTGCTACATGTGTGAAATTACAACTATAGTCTGGACTTTGTCCGCAGTGTATCTGTGTTTGTTCAACAGGATCCAGCAGAGTGCTTTGGAAAAGGGATCGAATATTTTTGGGCTGCATTTGCACCTGAAGGTGAGGCGTACGGCAAAGTAGTATGCACCCTTCCACTGAATGCAGAAGAGATGCCAGAAGTCTGGGTGGATGTGAAATGACTTTGAATGCGCTGGTGATGTCTGTTTTAGCCAACCGAGCTCCTTGGCTGGCTGTACTGATGAGGGAGATGGCGTTATCTATTGTTGTGTGGTGCATGGAAAAGTCTGGGCTAGGGATTAGGCTGTTGATGCTTGGGACTGGGGAGCTGTGGGGGTGGGGGGGGTTGAGAGGTCTATGATGAGTCGCTTTTTCCTGAATATTTCCTGGTGGTGATGCCGATTGGACTGATTCTGAATGGACCGATCGTGCATCTGTCTTAGATTTCTTGGTCCGAGAGTTTGTCGACTATGTCGGGCTGGGAGGTGGCAGACTGTAGGTTGTGGCATGTGTAGGAGGAATCTGGTGTGACTAGTAGACCTGGGTGAAATCCGTTTTTTTTTTTTTTTTTTTTTTTTTTTTTAAATCCTTGGATGAGGTAATTAATGAACTTGCGGTCGGGGTGACGTTTTAAAGCGTCGGTGAGAGCGTGGATGTTGGTTGGTTTGTTCAGATACTTACGCAGGCCATGTTTGGTGGGGTTATGTGGACAGATGATCTGGCGTGGGCTCCGCCGCAGAAGGAGCAGGTATGGAGGAAGCTGCAGCCTGAAACTTTGCAACCGAGGTCGTTGAAGTTGTTGCAGACCATCCTCCCGCCCTGGTATAGGACTGGTCTGCCTCTTTTGTCAACGCCTTTAGGGAGAGGGCCGAGAGCGATCAGTTGAATGTTGACTGGTTTAAGGGTGATGGATGGAGGAGGGGCTGTTGGGGGCATGTTGTGGAAAACGGCTGGCTTGTGGTTGGCATGGAAGGAGGTAGGGGGTAGAGAAGCGGTGAGGGTGCAAGTTGTGGCGGGATGTGATGGGGCACTGCGCAGGTTGCAATTAAGCGAAGCGCGGGTCGAAAAAACGCAGCAGTAGAGCTCTGTGTCCAGCGTACCACAGTAAATTCCTTGGTTGAACTGCTGAAGGCGGCCGGCAGCTTGGGAAGTAAACAGAATGTATTAAATATAAAAACAGTTGCCTCCGAACCGCAAGTCTAGGTCGAGGACCAGAGACATGTAGTTGTCCAGCTCTTGCCTGAGTTCGGGGAAAGATGAGCAGATGATGTCACGTTACGGGGAATAAGAGAGGTTGAATTCCACAGCGGTGGGTTCTTTGGAGCGGGTGGACAGGGGTTGTTTAAGCTCAATTGGACCGAGTACAGGTTGTAGTTCTCTGGGAAAATGGGAGTTTGCAAGTGGACGGATGTATTAGGTGGGCGAGGTTGACGTAGCTACCCGTGAGAATCTGTTGGTGGAGAGTGGCTGACATGAGAGATGGGCGAGAGGAAGCGACTAGGCGTGTTGAGGTAGTGCTGTGGCTTGAGTGAAGTTATTGTGAGTGGGGGGGGATAGGTGGGGAAAATCCAGGATCCGATTGTGGGGGGAGCTGTGGAAAAAGCAGGAGGGTTAGTTGGAGGACAAGGAACATGAGCTACGTATGGGTGGTGGGGAAGACAGGGGTAGGGTTGGGGGGGGGACGGGGGGAAAGTAATGGTTTTGGCTGGTGGTGCCGCCAAGGACCATTGTAGTGGGCGCGCTCTGTGCGGCTGAAGCGGTTGAAGTTGGAATGTGGGGGGAATGCTGGAGGAGGGGGGACATGAAAGTTAGGAATGAGCGAAGAGCTGGGATAGGAGACGGAAGGAAAGTAAGGGTTTTGGCTGATCGTGTTGCCATGAGCCGTTGTTGTGGGCACGCTCTGTGTGGCTGAGGTGATATGACTGGGTATCATAGCCGAAACAGGAGGGACAGGGATGCTGGGATGGAGGGATGCATGTGCTCGGGTTGTTTGTGAAGCGTGAGGTAAGGAGGAAGAAGAGTTAGGAGCGAGAAATGTAGGCTCTGGTTTTGGTACGACTTGGCCCTCTCGGAGGGCTGTTGAGTGAGGTTGAGTTGGGTGCGTGATGACGTCATCGGCGCTGCGGTGGGAGCGAGGCCGTAAACCCGGAAGTGGCCGTGGAGTTGCTCTGCTCTGCTGGGAGTTGGTGAAGAGTTGGAACAGCTTCGCCTTGTTGTTGGTGCGGTGGAAAGTTGTGTTCCGCTCTGTGAGGGCGCGCTTAAGGCGAACGACCGTCCACTCTGAAATGTTTGGAGCCGCGGGACGATCGGCGAGACGGCGAGGTGGGGCCGGGTCGCAGAGGCTTCGCCCGGAGCGGCTGGAGGAAGGAGTGTCGGTCGGACGCCAGGTGCGAGATTGTCCCCTGGAACGGTGTGGGGGGGAGACGGGCGGATGGTGCTGGAGCCGCCGACGGACGGAGGCTGGGAGCGCCTGACGACGTGGATGGTTGACGAGGAGGGATGATCAGTGATGGAGAGGACTCTGGGATGCCGTCAAACCCGCTGTCTGACGGGTTGAGTGAGAGTTCGTTCTCCGTGTTTAAGGTACTGCTTTCTTTTCGTGTCTTTCGGCTTTGACGATGTAGAAAATCAGTCAAAGAGGGAGTGAATGGATGAGGTGTGCTTAAATGTATTCGGGCGGAAATGAGATGAGTTCAAGGCGTGGTCTTTGTTCCTGAACATAGTTATAAAACTTCATTTTGTGACTCTCAGCCAATCACATCCAGCTGCTTTCCCTGAGTATAAAACGTTCCACCTAGCAACACTCCTGAGTAGCTTCTGACCAGTCAGAGCCAAATGAGTCTCTTCATCATCAGTTCTTCTTTTGTTTTCATTCCATAAAAATGCATTTCTCTTTGTGTTGAACATTAGAAGCATTATCCATATTTCTACAGATCTACAGAAACCACTTTGTTGGGTTGAAATTTCCTCTCTGGGTAAAGAAAGGAGTTTCTCATCAACACGACATGTTTCATGTCTTTCCAGCCTCATATCAGCTTCTCTGACTGAACTTCAGCTCTATCTTGTCCACAGAATGAGATGATGAACTTTGTCCCCCACTTCTTAAAAAACTGATGTAGTCATGGTCAGTATGTACAAGAGGACTGATTATAGTTACTGATCTATTTTGTATTTAAAAGCCTTTTAATTGTAGATATGTTTAACATCATATTTTATTTTGTCCTCAGTTCATTTCAGCTGCATCATTCACATGTTGCAGTCACTTCTGGCCAGTGGAGGGAGCTACTGTACAATATCTGAGCTCATGCAGGAGTTTAGCTTTGTGCATCCATGAGAACAGTTAAAGTGTCACAGTTACAGGCCCGTAGCCAGCCTTGTGGAGGGGGGGATCTTTTTTCCCAAAAAGTGGGCTTCACCACCCGCCCCCACTAAATACACGAGCACACTTGATACGCTTTAATTTATATTTTTTATTCATTATACCCTCACTTATAGATGACATGTTTCTCTCGTCAGTTGTCTCTCTGTTGTTCTCCTCTGTTGACATGAATGAACATGAATTAATTAAATTGAAGTGTACTACCATCCAAACTTTCCATTAACATGAATTAAATTTAAGTGTATTGTCTCTCTTGTGATGTGACCATTTTTAGCTACTAAAGGCATACTTTCTCTTCTAATGTGGCAGTGGATGAGCTGGTGCTCATCACATTTGGTCCAGTTGATTATTTTTAGATTAATTTTTTAATTCCAAACACAGCCTATTACAACAATTTTTTATTGTTATGGCCACTTTTCAAATGTAGTATTTTCCCACTTTTTAACCCTCACAGTGTTTCTGTGGCTTTCTCCTTGTCTGGCTCTCCTCAGTCCTCAAAGTGCAATCAAGTGTTTTACATTTTTCTTTGTTTTTTTTCAAAACAACCCGAGATTTAAGAATATGCATGCTGTGTTGTCATATGAAACACTGATATGACCAAATACAAAATTGATATGACCAAATATAGAGGGGAAAATAAAAAACAGAAAATTGATTTCACACATACGGTAAACACACAGAGAATATTATTATGAAGTTGTTTTTAAATGTTATATAGCTGTTCTTTAAGGTCTTGGGGATTAGGGGGAAAATAATCAAGGCTCCTTCATCTCAGGCCCATTTACTGGTCTCAACTTGTATAAAATGGTAATTTACACATTATTTATTAGGATTTATGTGAGATTTCCTGATAGATGGTTTTCACACATACTTTGTAGCCTGCAGTTTCATTCGTTTGTTTTCACTCTGTTCCAAATGAAGCACCACTGATGGAGCATCATGTTTCCATGACAACGTGCGGTACATCATGTTTACATGACTCTCGATTGTAAAAATTTGTTTCTAAGTAAACTTTAACTAAACTTTAACAAGGTGGGGTTCGAACGAACCCTCCGATCCCCCTTGCCTACGGGCCAGAGTTATATAAAATTAGATCAAATTAAACAAGCGTGTGTGTAAAAATCTGTTTTCTTTTAAGGCTTCCACCTGGAATCTAACGACAAGTTACATTAAACTGCACAAGACTTTATTTAAATTAACAACTAAAGTTACATTTCTAAAATCAACCTCTGAAAAGAATTACTCATTTATTATCAGCATTATTTCATGATCACCCTATCACTTTCATGACAATCTGTAGCACAATTCAACATTAATTAATCTCATCAACAGGTGTGCAAATGTTAGTTTCATTATTTATTTGACATTATGAATCAAGGGACATTAAATCACTCAAGTTGCTAGATGTTAAATCACACAATGTACATCAAATCAAAACATGTATTTCAATTATCAGTCTTGATTGAGCAGGTGACAGGTGACTAAATGACATCATACACAACAAACCAACACATTAAATCATCAGTAAAATCCAAGCAAACAGAAAAAAACATAGTAGAAGAATTACAGAGAACTTGCCAATCGGCCATTTTTTAATGTTTGCGGCTAATTTCTTTATCAGCCAGAATTACTTTGTCTGAACTTCTGCAGGGAGATGAGAAGTTTACTCAGTGGTAAAGATGTCGCTGCTGTTGGGACCCACTGATGAATTTGTTCATTGTAAATTTCAAAATGGACCCTGAAGTGAACTAATTTTCCCAGAATTGCCCATTCCTCACACCTAGGTGCAAAATTCAGCTTTGAGCTACTATTGGTCAGGGTGACAGATTTGACTGATTTGGATCAGGTGTGCTCTTGCTTGGTTGGAATGAAAACCTGCAGCCACAGTGGCCCTTTAGTGGAGTGTTTTTCAACCCTGCTCCTCGGGGAACACTGCCCTGCATGTTTTAGATGTTTCCTGCTCCAACACACCTGATTCAAATGAATGCCTCCTCATTAGGCTTCTGCAGAGCTTGATGATTGGCCGATAATTTCAATCAGGTGTGTTGGAGCAGGAAACATCTAAAACATGCAGGACAGTGTTCCCCGAGGAACAGGGATGAAAAACACTGCTCTACTGGATCAGTTTGACACCACTGCTCTACGCCCTCCACACCTTCAACGCTTATCCTCAAGCTCTTCTCTCCACCTCCCCCACGGTGCTGCCTGCCCTCAAGATCTGTTCTTCTGGGCCCAACAGCTCCGTAGAGCTTCAAGCTGCATTTGCAGCAGGCCCAAATAACTTCTCCTCACTGCAGAGACACGAGGTCCTGCCAGTATTCCAGATTAGTTAGCACAAGCTGCTGTGACGCAAAGCCTGCCAGTTAACTTCACAATCTGAGGAACACCAAGCAAGTTAGCACCAAGCTGCTATCCCTGCAAAGGAAATGATCATTTCCTCCTCTGCACAGCAAGAACAGCATTCAACATTGGAATCCCAAACTTCTACTGCAACCACCAACACATTTTCTTCAAAGACTGGTAATGTTGAACTGGGCATAGATAGTATAGCATAGCACGGCCAAGTACAGGATTTAAACTCTGGTTGATGCATCTGTGTTCAGTTTATGTGTTTGTTCACTGTTTTGGTGTTATTGTGATCTCAGGTCAAGTTATTGGTAGTTTCAAACACACACACACACGTTGGTCTTATTGTGTTTTCATCTTTGAGTTAAATAAAAGGCTTCTGAAGCTTCTTGCTGTCTATTTGATCTTGTACAAGAGTGTTGCCAACCTCACTGTCAAGAACTCAGAAATCCTGCAAACCATTACTAGCTGTTACGGTAAATTTGCTTGTTGTTTGAAGTTAATTATTAATCAGAGTTGCAAAAAGTTTAGTACCTTTTTATGAGACTGAATGATTGAATTCAAGGGTGGTGCCCCGAGATGATCTAATGTAAATTGCATCTTATTATTTATCATAATCAATAATTATCCTTGATAATCATTGATTATTATTGAGAGGCAAATTTAACCTTAAACTTTGCGTTTAAATGCTCAGAGTACAACTTTATGGTGTCCCGTGTGAGGCAATGTGCTGTTGGCACATATTCAGAAATATGCAATGATAATTTTAGCATTATTTGGACTGTGCTGAAATTTGAGATTCATCTTGAACCCTTTAGCCAAAAAATTTTTTCTGATGCTGCTTCCATTATTACTCAATTCAGCTTTTATTGTGAATATGAACAAGTCACGACCGATACTTAAAAGAACAGTTCAGCCAAAAATGTCGAATTCAGTCATCATCTCCCCTCTAGAAGAAGAAAAGAAAACAGTCAACACAGTTTTGAGCTTGTGCACCTCCTACAGATGTGTTATGGACTGACAGTTTTAGCTTAGCGGCTACAGTCAAGTTAACAGCTCAAAAAGGGGTGTGGATAATATGTTTTAAAATCAATTGATTATTAAAAAGACTTCGACTTCTAATTTGGGGGAAAAAAGTACTTAATTTGCTGTAGTCGGGCATCACTAAATTAAAGCTCATCTTTTGGAAAATACTGTCAGGCAAGCTCAAATCACTGATCCAAACATCAAAATTTAATTTGGCACTTTTTTCTTTTTCTCAGCTTCAATTCTTTCTTTCATATAATTTTTTCATCTATTTCCCGTTGATGTGTGACCCTCAGTTGTTTCTCCTTCTCTCTGTCAGCCTTCACCTTCTTCAATTGTTCCTCATGCTTCTTCTCTATTTCCTTCTTCAGCTAGAGGCTTCCTCCATTCTTCTCTGTTATATTTCTGATCTTGTTCAGCAGCTCTCTGACGCGAGAATGATCCTTCGGCTTGTTATTGAAGACGTGGTACTGACCATTACATTTGGACAATATGAAATATGAATCTGCAGGTATAAATATGGGACTCTTATTGTTGAATTTCTCAACATTGGTGCAGTAAAAATGCTTGATATCAAGTATATTTGTAGTCTTAGATGTGTAAAAGTCAAATATACCATCATTAGCCAGGAAATTGAGCAATGTGTTTTTACAGCACCTCAAATATGGTAAAATATGCAGTCTGGAGGCATAAATATGGGACTTTTATTTTAGCTTTTCTTCACACTGGAGGAGTAAAGATACTTGATATTAAGTGTTTTTTATTCATCATGGGTTCATGAAACACTTTAATGTAACATATATAATTTTAAATGTAGGTTAGAATTATAGCTTACTGTTCATAATAACTTTAATTTGAAAACCGGAAGTAAATACGCTGTTTCTCCGCATTTACCATACTGCTAAGAATACTCATACACTCGAAAATTAAGTGCATCTGATTTGACCAGGGGGCGTGACAGCCGGCTTGACCGCAGTTCCATGTCCATGTGTCACGGTAGATTACCCCACAGTAGGACCGACGACCAAGGTACGTTTTAACCGTTTGTGTTTTTTGGTATAAATGACACACTCAGAAACCAGAAACAGGTCGTTTTTTTAATTGTGGACAAAAAACAGAAATCGCCAATTCGGCTCGATTTCTTGTTTTTTTTGTTCATACTGACAAAACAAATTTACCACTCAATATTTCATTTCCATTGGTGGGTGGGCCTTCGGCACCCCATTGCAACAACAAAACACATGCAACAACAAAATGCTGCAAACAACAAAATGCTGCAAACAAAGAAACGATGCAGAACCAAAACGACACAAACCCCAATATAATATATCTAGTTTAAACAGATTTTTTTTTTTTTTTTTTTTTTGCAGAAGCAAAATGCTTCTTGTTAACACTAGAAGGACCTGAACTCCAACACTACTAGAACGGCCGTAAGCAGTCATTGTGACCAAAAATATTTAACTCAAGATATTAAACTGTTTAATATCAACTGATATTAAACAGTTGATATATAAACCAACTGAGTGACGAATGCATTCATTGTCATGATATTTTAAAAAATACGAAATAACACCAATATTTACATTTTAATACACTTAATAATACATTTATCAATATTCATATCATCGCACAAAGTAAACCGTAATTATTGCTTATTTACACAAGATTTTAATAGAGAAAACTCAGAACAAGAAAATTAACAATTAAATTAGGCATTTATTAAAGCTGAACATTTTCAGTATCCATAAAATCCATAAAAACACCATTACTTAGTTGTCATATTATTTTCTGGAACTATGACAAGAGATGGCTAATATTACATTTATCAACCATTGTATAGTCTTCTTAGGTAAAAATTGAATGTTTGATTTGACTGTTTGTAAAGCCCACAGTACAAATTATCAGCCAATTTAACTTGTCTTAACTTTGCCACTATTTAGAAGCTAACATAATAAAACACATTCCATAACGATAACAATTAAACATATCAAACAGGTCCTCAACAATGGCGAGTCCAACAATAGACCTGGAACGGCACATTTGAGACAGGTGGACTGAACTTTCCTGGCTAAATATAGCCCCACTCAACGTCCATCAAATTTTTTAGGAGAGTGGACACATGGGGATTCACTGTTGTTGCCTTTTTGTGGACCAGCTTCCCCATCTTCTTTGACACCACCTTCCCCTGGCTGGTCTTTCTTCCCCTCTCTGGATTAATAGCAATGAAGCGCCTAAAATGGAATAACAAAGCAAGTATATAAGATATTGGGTGTAAAAATAAAGATGCTTTTTCATAGTAATGACCACTGTGTCTTATAATTATGAGAAACTATCTTATCATTATGAGAAACAAAACATTCATGATTCAGGATAACAAAAGATCCGTTCTTGCCATTATTACAGTGGTCTGCTCAAGTTCAAGATATACTGTAGATACCAATACATGCCAATTGCTCTTACACGGTGTTAATGGTTCTGAAGAGCTTGACAGGGTTGAAACGCTGGACAGTGAAGATGAAGAGCAAGGCAATGGACTGGAGAGCGAAGTCAGACTTGTATTTATTGAGTCATCTGGCAAGATTTGTAGATCAAGTGTGACTGTAGTAAATTCTTGAACACATGAAAATAAAATATATTACATGACTATTTCACAATACAATATTAGTGGCAATATAGTGGCGATTCAATTTATTGTTTTGAATAGACTCAAAGCTACAGTGGGTAGTGATCAAGGAGCTCTGCTTGACTGACACAGTAGTAGGCTTCCTGCACTGGTGAAATGTGGTAAGCATTAATCTCTGGTTGATGATCAGCCTGATACACCTCTGTGATGAAGCACACTGCTGAATTCTTATTAATGACAGCCTTTTTTATTTTTACCACGACAAGGCCATCATCATTATGACCTATAACAACAAACATGTTGATCTTATATGTTGTCCCTTTTACTGTCACATCATGACTGATGAGGGTATTTAGAGGATCAAAATTAAGATGAGCAACTGACTAGCTTATCTTATCATTGTAGTCTCCCACAATAAATTCAGTTCCCTTCTCTACCACAACCGATGGTGGAAACAGCGTTCCAGTACTTAGAAAAGACTGCAAAAGCTGATGTCTTTCAGCAAGGGTTCCACATAGGTTTTTGAAGTTGTGCGGTCTTCTTGCACACTGCTTGAAATAAGTATGCTTACTTTCAAATCTTAATGTCCATAGACAGATGAGTGGCCCAAAATAAACAATGAGTTCTGGATAATGATTTAGGTAGTGATGCTTAGGCTTGAGTGGATGATCCCCAAAAGTTTGCATTCTGATGTACAAATACTCATCTATCAGGACTCTTAAACACGCTACCTGGCCTATGGAAATGGTTGGAGCACATACAAGCTCCGCAATCTTCCTCAGCTGTAAAATAAGCTGCCATACCTCACTCTCTCCAGGGCTTTTTATTTTATCACCAATTAATTATGGCAGCATTCTCAGGAAACACCAATTTTGAACTGCATGTCCAGAGAGTTTTCCAGCCCCTGGGTTCACCTCACAAGGTTTGTTGTTGCCGTCATTACCGAGATATTTAAACTGGTTAATGAACCGATTCAGTTCAACATAACTAAACTTTTTCTTTTGAAACAAGGTGGTTGAGGTACAATGCCAAATCTGTATAGACAATGCCCTCAAAAAGGTCATGGCCGAGGCAAGGAGGTAATCCAAGCTGACATACATGAAAATATGCCAGTTCATTGAAAATGGAGTCAAATTTATCACCACAACAGGCCCTTCCTTCCACATTATGACTGGCAGCCTCAACGTTTTTATGATATGATTGTGGTGTGCGATCAGGGCCCTTAGCCAGAGGATGTGCGTGAAATGCCTCCCGATCAATCTCACAATATCTGTGAGCTCTTGCTAAAATTTTCAGTGAAGCCCCCAATGTTGTGTGAACCCAAATTGTCTCCTTCTATGGCACACAGGGTTCCCTTGTAGAGCTGGCCATCCGGCAGATTTACTCCACTCAGCTCAAGATCCTTTATATCTTTCACAAGAGAGCCAAACACTAGATCCTGTCCAAAATATTTATAGTCTTGCTCTCGACAAAGCAGCACAAGTTGCATCTGATCAATACTTGATCTGTTGTAGGGCAAAATATTTGCAAGGGTCAGATACACTGCCAAAATCTTGTGCTTTTTCCTCCCGGACCCAAGGGGGTTAACAACTTCAAAGGAATCCTGATACAGGATTACACCCAATGAAGGGGCCGTGTGCTTGAAAAGCAGGTTCTTTTCAATATCTGTATCATCCCACACATCCTGTAAAATATTATCAGGTTGTACTCTGGATTTTACTTGCTCTAGTTGCTCCATCACTGACTCTGAGGATAAGAGAGACTCAATGGTGTTTTTCAAAGGAACATATTGTGCAAAACATTCTTTGCCTGACTCATTCTGACCAAGATACATGGACACTAGCTCCACATAATTGAATTTACTTTTAAAAAAGTTTTTCTCTTATGGTCTGTTTTGAGTGTGTTGGTATTACTAGCCCTGTGGAGATCCTCATTTTTCAGTGTGTCTATGACAGTGTTTATGTCAGCTTCAGAAAGTCCAAGTGAAGTCAACTTTTCATGAAGCTTGGACAGTGGATGTGACTGATTTATGTCATGTATGTCCTGATAGTGGCCAATGATTGTTTGAATAGTAGAGGACGGAAGGAGTAATTTAGCTTGTAGTTTCAAGTAAAACAAGGCTAAATGTTTGAGAAATTCTCCTTCATCTGCTTTTTCTGGGTAGACCTCCATGTCTTCATAACTGGACTGACTTGGATTTTCAAGTTGTGTAGCGCAGCACTCATCATTCCAATCACTGCGGCTTGCACTTGCAATAGAGTCAATGAGACTTTCTTCTGAGCAAGCTTTATGCTTTCTGGACACATATGATGTGAATGTAGACTTTGCTGTAAATGTTTTATCACATTGTCTGAAAGGGCATGTGACTGTCTTGCCTTCAGTAATATGACTTTTCATGCGCAAGAGAAGACCCCGAATATCCTCACACTTAGAACTACATAAATCCATATGACATGTTAAATCTCCTGCATTATCCAGTTTAGTCATATTCTTTACATATTTATGGCGATGAGTGTGAGAGCGAAAGGCTGAAAACTTAGAATAAGCTCTTCTGCATTCAGGGAAACCACACGTAAAAGAGACATTAGGCATACAACTATGTGTTCGCATGTGCCTGACATATGCAAATGTATTGCTGCAGGTCTTACCACATAGGTTGCAAGTTATCATGTTAATGCTGAAACCTACAGGTGTTTAAAGCAAAATAAACTGACCAACACACAATCTTTAAGCTACTCTCTCACAGAAAATAAAATAATTTCATCAAAAGCTAGTTTAACTGAAAGTTAGCTACATTGAGTGCATATTTGAATCAACTTTTTAGTTTTTTGCCCACCTCAAGTAGATTTGATAGCAAATCACATCACAGATCACATCTTAGCTTGGACATTTGGTCACACTGCAAATGAATTTACCACTAATGACCAAGCAATATTACCTTAAGTAACGTGCTTCACCGGAAAGATAAACTTTTGTCTACTTAGTAGCTAAATCGGTAACGTTATACCAGTAATTTTGAATCAACCTTTTCAGCAAAAAAACAATCAATAAAATGTTAATCCAACCCAAAATCACATACTAGGATTATACTGACTTTTGCAAGATTGTATTTACCTTCTTAAGAAAGCCACAGGATCAGGATGGATGGAGATATAATGGGGAGCAAAGCAGCAGGTGGAAGCGTTATGATTCCTCCTCCAGTGCTCCGTCCAGTTTGGTGATGTCGGCTAAGAGTCCGGATGAAAACTATGTTGTGCGATTCTTCTTCTTCATGTTATTGTTTCCTCAACCTTAAATGAACACAATGATGTGTATTTTTAATTTCTTTTAGTTTTTAATTTTGCTCAGATGAATTTAACGGACCCAAGATCAAGTCGGATTTAAAGTTAACTGAAAAATGCAAAAAATACTGTATCATACTATAAGATTACGGTAGCTTGCTGTATAAAATAAATAAATACTGCATTATACCGTAAGATTTTACAGAAGCTTGCCATTAATATTTTGTTCCTCAAAGAAGTCAGAATGTACAGTATTCAACTGTATTGACGGAGAACGGTGGTTGTTTCCGCTGCTGCCCACCTTGTGCCGACTGCCGCGGCCTCTTTCCCCTCAATGTATTCCGCCCTCAGCTCCTCTGCAGCTGCTGCAGGACTTTCCTCTGGACTCTCCTGCTGCTGGTGCTCCTTGAATAAGATGCGGGCATTGATCCCAGCCAGGTCGAGGATGTTATAGAACAGTGGTTCCCAACCTTTTTTCCTTGAAGCCCCCCTTGCCTGTGTGCAAGACAAGCCAGGCCCCCCCAACCCGCATACACTAAAAGAATAAAGTGGTTAATTACAAACTTTTATTAGCAAAAATAAACAACAGTTATATTGACCTAGTTTTACAATATATATAGATACATTTCTTCCTTTTTGTGTCATCAGGTGTACCTCATAGGGGTGTTGGTAATAAATAGCTTAATGAATTTAAATGTGGACCAAGAAATATGTTTCAGTTTGGATTATAGAGAGTTTTGATTGGGTGTGTTACTGGGATTTTATGCAGTCCAGGGTATAATTGGCCATTTTGACTATTTTTGATTTTACCATTATATTTCACCTTAAAAACTATTTATCTTGCCTTGTTTGGTGTCATTATTTTCAGCACAACCTCACATGTGTGACTGTACAGTTATTTTTTCATTTTGACATACATCTCTCAACTCTCTCACCGTCACTGTCGGTCCCTCCACAACTTCCTCCTGTCCCCCAGCAACCAAGTCACATGTCTTGCCATGTAATTTTGTGATTGGCTGGTGTGGTGCCTTTTTCCACCAATAGGAACGTGTTTTTTCGCTTGCAAACTTTTCCTGTTTGCGGACACTTTCATGAGAGAGGCTCGTTTTGACCGTCTGTTCCTGCCCCAAACGCGCAGCAAACGTGACAGTAATACTACAGTAAAAGCGTGCCGTACATTATTTATCATAAGTCCGGTTTTACTTGGCCTATCAGCGCAATTTAAAAACTGGTACACACATTGAAGGCTGCTCCAACACATTAGTTGGACCGAGACTCACTGAGGCTCCGCCTTGCTGCTATGTCATCTTAAATAGGTCACATGATTTTGACGTGTCGGCGCGTTGATCAACCTCAGAGGGTTGCACAAATATAATTTAACCTCACAACCTCAGAACAGACAAAGTCGTGCGCCCCCCCTGCGATCTCTGGCGCCCCCCCATGGGAGGCGCGCCACCCAGGTTGGGAACCACTGTTATAGAAGACCGCCACTGGCGATCTTCCGTACAGCCTTTGATGGAGTACGTCCTCGCCATACTTGGTGTTGTTGTAGTACATCACAGACTGGTTTTGCCTTCGCCCCACTAAAGGTGCCCACAGCTGTGTGCAGGTGCTCAGGATGCAGACATTCTTCCTCGGCTTTTCCTGATACACAGTCAGTCGCATCACCTCACTTCACTTCTTGTTGAACAGATCCGCTTGCTGTGTCACGGAGGGGGGACCTCCCGTTTATGTTTGCCCATGGAGCCAACCAGGCTAATACAACTATAGATTAATTAACACAATAAATGTAACAATGAGACCCCGCGAAATGATGTGCGGTCAATATGACCGCTTTTGGCCGAATAGGTCAAACATAGGCTATATTTTTTTTGTCTTTTGTGTAATTTATATAAAAAACCTATTCTGAATTAAAATACAGACACTTTTAGGAAAAATCATGAAACAGCAGTATTGCATCGTTTCATTTAACAAAGTTATTACACATATACATTTGAAAACAAGGGGGGGGGTCGTTTTGATTCTGCATCGTTTCTTTGTTTGCAGCATTTTTCCGTTGCAGCATTCTGTTTTTGCATGTGTTTGGTTGTGCCTTGTTTATGTATTTGCAGTGTTTGGCCGTTGCTGCGCGTTTACCCTTGTCAGCCACCGTAAAAAACCTATTCATGAAAAGGTTCACATAGCGCGACACCTGCTGGTCATTTCTTGCAACTACTTCCCATTGCCACATGACATATGCCAGTGATATTTTTAATTATTGAGGGCAGACATCACTGTTCACAGTGCATCCTTTAGAAAACGTCCTATAGTACTTTCATTTTCAAAACAGACATAGCACGGTTTTAGTCTATCAGCTGCACATTAGAGTCAATACAATATGCTGCTGCATTACTGAATTTAATGTATTTATTTGGGCTATCATTTTCTCTTGCATTACTTTATAATCCATGCACCAACAGAACATTTCAAAACTGGATGAAAGGTTGTTCATTTGATATGAAAAACATGTTTATTGTCATTGAAGATCATAAAACAAAATCATGTGCGGCACCGCTCAGTAAGAGCATAATAATGAAGCTAAAAACCGTCAGTATGGTCTGTGATCATAATATAGTCTCGTCTGTCTGTCGCAACATATCTGTGTTAACATTGCGCTGTCTAAAGGACGAGACGTACGAGAGAACCTTTATTTTGAAGAGCACAGCACAAATATAACTGATAGAGCGCACTAGCCAATCAGAGGCAATGGGGTGCCAAAGGCCCGCCCACTAATGGAAACGAAATATTGAGTGGTAAATTTGTTTTGTTAGTACAAACAAAAAAAACAAGAAATCGAGCCGAGTTGGTGATTTCTGTTTTTTGCGCCAAATTAGAAAAACGAAAATACGACCTGTTTCTGGTTTCTGAGTGTGTTATTTATACCAAAATAACAAATGGTTAAAACGTACCTTGGTCATAATGCAATTTGGATGATTTGTTACTCAAAAAATGCAGCTATATTCTGAAAATTAAAAAGCATTTCTGTTAATGCATTTTAATTTGAATTATAGTACAATTTCACTTCCATAGATTACTACTACGACAACTTAGTCAATGACAGGTCTACATCTTGGAAACAAATATTCCAATCATAACATCACATCACATTGAAATCTAAAACAACAGCAATTTTCATTCAGCATGCTATCAGTACAATTCAGGCCCAATGAGGAGACCAAAAACTGGAGCTGCAGCTAATTTATCTGCTGCAGTCTGACATCACAAAGTCACAAAGGTTTTCATGAAATACAGCAACGACTCGCTGTTGTAACACCTGTGTCTATCACTGTCTCTGCCCCTCTCACTATCACCGTCCCTGCTCCTGTTCCTGCCACTGCCACTAACACTGTCTCTGTCCATGTCCCTACCACAATCCCTGTCTCTGTCTCTGTCCCTGTCACTACCTCTAGCACTATCACTACCCCTAGCACCACCCAGATCAGGACGTCTCTTACTGATCTACGTCCCTCTGCCATGCTTTTAGCCTTCTTTTCTTGTTTTTCTTGTAGTTTTCTACATTCCTCTTGTAATTCTCTTTCACGCTTAGCCATTACCTTATTCTGCTTCTCTTTGTCACCCTGCACTCTCTTCATTTTTTCCTCATACTTCCTCTGTATTTCCTTCTCCAGCTCCTCCTGCTCTTTGAGCCTTTGCTCTTCATTCTCTTTCAGGATTCGTTGTTTCTCCTCTTCAATCATCTTCTCTGCCTCCTGGAACATTTCAGTGGTGTAGTGTCTTCCTCCGTTCTTCTCTGTTATATTTCTGATCTTGTTCAGCAGCTCTCTGACCTGAGAACGATCCTTCAGCTTATTATTGAAGACGTGGTACTGACCGTTACATCTGGACACAAGTTCCTGCAGGTCTTTATTTTCCTTTAAGAGCTCCGCAATGGGTTCATCTTCGAGCAGGTCACCATTAGTGAAGAGAACCATGCTGTATTTGTCTGCTTCCTCTCCAAAGATTTCCTGAATCTTCTGCACCGTCTTCTTCTCTTCCTCTGTGAATCTGCCCAGTTTGATGACGACCAGGAAGATGTGAGGTCCAGGAGAAGCATAACAAATGCTCCGGGCAACATCTTGTTTGGTTTTCTCTTCATCTATCTTGTTGTCAAACAGACCTGGAGTGTCGATAACAGCAACAATGTGTCCGTCCACCTCACCAAAGACCTTAGAGCATTTTTCAGTCAAAGACATGAAGGAAAACTTCGATTTAAACTTCTCTTCTCCCAGAATGGTGTTTGCTGTGGTGCTCTTCCCAGCTCCAGTCTTCCCCACCAGCACAATCCTGACCTCCTCATTGTTGTATATTCTTGGTTCTGATGAGAAACATGGGGGGCTACTGGTTTAGTTTTTACCACAGATAGTTGAACATGTGACCAAAAACATTTAAGATTATGAGGAGCCTCAGTGAGTGTTATACAGACAGTGTGAGGGCACCACTACTTAGCACTAATCAATCTAACTATGCTAATGAGTAAAGGAAAAACATAAAGCCTCAGAATAATCTCTTAAAATCAAGTAAAAGCAAAGTGTTGTCTGCCACAAAGTGAACAAAATGTCCCCCACAATTTCTTTTTTTTCTTAAATGTCAAAAACATTAATATTCAGTCGTCAGACAGTGAGCAGGAGTTTGACTTTCAACTTTAATTGTGGCTTAAAACTGACTCGTCTCTCTCCTGCTCACCTGCTTCATGACATAGATATGCAAACTGTTTTTTCTGTTTTGCATCTTCTGAAAAGAAAAGTCTTGTGAGGTCTCAGCTATCGATTTGGTTTAACTGATACAACATTAAAATCCATCTTGAAAAGAGATAAAACCTGAAAACAAACACAGTCTAAAATACAGCCGTCCTGAAATAAATCCTTTTTGCTGTTTCAGACGTGTTGAGTTGTACGTTTATTTTGGGAGCCACAGTTTGTGGTGCTGTTGAACTGTATTGGAAGTTTCTCCCAGTTCATTCAGTCAATCAGTTCAATATAATGCAACACAAAGTGAGTTTGGGAGTCACACACTCACAGACATGCTGGAGATGGAAGAATTATTATATAATCAAAATTATTATATAATCAAATATAAGTTATAAACAACATAATGAATACAGTTTATGACTTACTGTTTTGGGAAATGTTGGTGGCCATAGTTGTGTTCTGTAGAGAAGAAGCTGTTCTGCTGCTGGACTGAGGAAATAAAGTCTGTCTGGAACAACAGCTCTTTATAGAAGCTACAAACCACACCTATAAAACACTGCTGACATCACAGTGCACTGATCTCTGTCTCAACTTTGTGCTGCAGTTGGATGATTTATAGATCAAATTAAACATGAATGTGACATTTATTAAAGTATAAAACCCTGCGCTGTCTTAATACACAGAACAAGGGGAACTGTAGCTTGTGATTATCCTCTTAACGGCTTTAGATTGATTCAGTATCTGGTGATTTACACATTACTTTCATGTGTTTTAAATATACAGATCATTACTGCTGAAAAATGTTGATTACCTGCCACAAAAGGCTAGCTTGGTATAATATGACTCTGATTTTTTTTTATGATCTTTCTTGTTTTCAGGCAGTAGAAATTCCTCTGTATGTTTAATAATATGATAACATGTTTTTTTTATATTTTGTGTGAAGGGATTGCAAAACTAATGTTGAGAGAGACAGAGATGCCTCTGAGCCACAGATGGATTAGAGTTTAAGAAATCACCAAGAATTAGTAAAATGATTATAATAATAAAGATTTGTGCTGATTTGAAAGATACAGGTTCCTGCTTTAGTGTCAAGTGCAGGAAATCTTGTATTGTCAGACACAGACGGATATAAACTGCATGAATACAATTTTAATTGTTGCATTGAAATGACAGTTTACACTTTCAGAACTTGCTTCAGCATTTCAAAAACATGTGTTGGTCAATGTAGATTCTTTTACCTACTAAGTTTTTTTTTTTTTTTTTTTTTATCCCTCACATGTTTTAATCCAAGCATTAAATGTGATTCACATTCTTGATTGTCCCATTTTATTTTTAACTCCAGTGCAGCTTGACTATCTGGTCCTCCTGCATTTTCATGGTTCCTCCTGTTAACTGAGGACACGTCTCACTGTTCACTCCTCCCATCAGTATTTACAAGAAGTGTCTCCAGTTCTTTGATACAGAAAGATATACGGTGCACGTGCAAAGTGTAATTTCTGAATTGCATGTCCTCATCTCTGTTCACATGATGTCAAATTAAAGTGTGCGCTTCAAACCCAGTCAAAACCCAGACTGGAGGCTCTGACCCTCAGCAGGGTTTTGAATAAACCGTGATGTTAATTTGATTCCAGCAGAATTGAAAATGTCTTTTGTTGATAAGCAGTCAAACAATAAAACATTGTAAAGTGCACCGCATCGCTAAAAATCACATAACCAAACCTAAACTTATGGGAGGCCTTAGCCTACCTAACTTCCAGCTCTGTTTCTCGGCAGCAAACTCCAGAGCATTAATGTATTGGCAAGATGCACTCCCAGGCAAAGTCTCTGCCTCCACCCCTTCATGGCTGGCGATCGAGCAAGATCTCCCCAAAGGATCTCTTCCCGCTCTCCTGTTTTCACCAGCCAAATTTTCAACACCCACTACAGTCAACAACTTTATGGTTAACAACTCTTTAAAAATTTGCCACGAATTAAGGAAATCATTTCATTTGCCGGACACCTCTGTTCACAGTCCAGTGTGCTACAACCACGCCTTCCCCCCATCACTAACTGACAGCACTTTCGCTCTTTGGGGAAATAAAGGCATCACAGCTATTGCAAACCTTTATATGGACAACACTTTTGCTACCTTCGCCCAGCTGAAGGACAAATACTCACTCCCAGCTTCACATTTCTTTCGTTACCTTCAGATCAGAGATTACGTTCACACAAATATATCAAATTTCGAATCAATCCCACTGAATCCCATTGAACTGTACACTTTTATGAAACAGGCCCCTGACTCAAGGAAACTTGTCTCCCGGTTTGTCGGTTTATTTGCATCACATAACCCAATCTCCACACAGCATTTGAAAGAAGCCTGGGAAAATGACCTTGTTGTGACGATTGGTGATGAAGTCTTGGAGGCTAGCCTTAAGTCTATTCATACCTGCTCTATAAATACCAGACACCAGCTTATTCAATTTAAAGTAATCCACAGATTGCACTACTCCTGCACTAAACTACACTCTTTCTACCCTACTGTCTCTCCAATTTGCCCAAAATGTAAATTTGCAGAGGGCACCTTGGGCCACCTTTTCTGGTCTTGCCCCAAAATAAACAAATTTTGGTCAGATATTTTCAAACGTCTTTCTGAAGTGTATAACCTTGTTATTGTACCTGACCCATTCATCGCCATTCTGGGCACGACCCGTCACCCTTTAACTCTAACCCTTCTGCAACAAAAGGTAATACAGTACTGTATGGTCATTGCAAAGAGGAATATTCTTACCCTTTGGAAAAAGGAAGAGGTCTTTCAGGGCATGGCTGGCAGAGGTTACCAATTTATTGCATCTTGAGAGGATTAGATACTCTACTTCCTTTCATTCTGTGATCTTTGATAGAATGTGGCAACCATTTCTCTCTTATCTGTCAATAGCGGACTAAAGCATTTATGTCATCGCATTCGTGTTTGTGAATGCAGATGTATGGACATGGTATGTATATGTGCTGTCGTGTATCTGTGTGCATGTGTGTGCATCCATGTGTATGTATATGCATAATATACGCAGATCCTGCTCTTGGTCAAGGCAACGTACTATAAACCTTCATCTCATAGCTGCCGCTGTTGTTTTGTGTTAACTGTTGAACTCTTTAAGCGCAGGGTTGTTGTTTTGTTTGTTTGTTTTTTCACTGTTTTTCGTTTTTGTTTGTTTTTTTGTTGGTTCTGCCTTGTTTTTGTTGTTTCCCCTTTTTGAAATTCCTTTCTCCTGCCTGTTTCCTCCAGAGGATAGGGAATGGTAGAGCCTTTTGTTTTTGTATTAATATCACGTATTTGTATGTTGTTGTTTTTTTTGTTTTTGTTTTTTGTACGTAATCTTTGATGTTTGTCTATAAAAACTGAATACCTACAAATAAAGTATTAAAAAAAAAACAATAAAACATTGTGGACTTCCTCGACAGGTGTTGAAGCTTTAATGTACAGGCGTCAGTAACTGTGTTTACAATAATAATAATAATATCAACATGTGACCATTAGTTAATGTGAGACCAGGTACAACACCAGGAAGGTCATGTTGCATTCTTTCAGGTGAAATGACTGATGATATAACTGATAAATAACATATAATATCTATAGAAAAAAATGACATTTTAAAATAATATTCAGGAAGTCGAGCTAAAGTCAGAAAAGAGGGATGGTCGGGTGGATAACAGAGTCAGATGGACTGATGGAGGGTAGACAGAGTGAGCTGAGGTTGTTGGTGGTGGTGAACAGGTGATGCTTCAGGAGTTCACAGGTTGGACGCTGTGACACTGAAGGCTCCGTCTCTAAAAGTTTGGAGCCACGTATGGAGGGATGGACAGGAAGCCAAAGTCTTCAGCAACAAGGGGAAGTACAACCCAAGAAGAGCAGCTGTAGTTCCTGGGCTCTCTTCATCAAAGATGTCAGCGTGTAGTTTGATGATAAAAGAATTCTGCGGAGGCAAGACTGGGTGGAATGATCGAGCAATCTTTATTGAAACAGATCTCAAGCTGGCTTCCAAACCAGATGCGGCCGCTCTATGGTGTTCTGAAATCTATGGCAAAGGAATGCCAAAATGCTTCACCCTCTGCCCTATTGTACATTTCAGGTGCAAGTCAGGCTGCAGCTTAAGTAGTCAGTCCAGAGCTTTTGGCTCTCCGTTTTCGCCAAACAAAAGCGTTTCTACAAACCACGATTTATATGTATTAATGTCAACAATTCTACAATACAAGGTTCAGATTACATGTGTTCTAAATGATGTTGTAACCCGGAGCAGGGGTTGGTGACACACAACACACAGTCAGACTTTTGTTGTTTTATTTGGACGGACTGATGCATGAAATGTGCTCCGACTGCTTTATAATTTCTCTGTAGTAACTTCGGTTCATGATTATATGATATTTCATTTAGGTCTGTTAAACTGCCATAAGTGGTACCGAAATGGAATAGGCCCCAGGAGTGAGATTTGAGGGGCAAGGCACCCAAGAAAAGAGCTCTGAATGTGGGGGTAGGCAAAGGATGCCAGAGGTAGTAAAGATGGATCATTTACTGCTGCCTTGGTTTCCTTTATTTTCCTCTCGAGTTTCTCCCGCTCTTTGCGCATTTTCTCGATTTCCTCCCAAAGGATTAGTTGTTTCTCCTCTTCAATCTTCTTCTCTGTTTTCTTCATCAGCTCCTCCTGCTCTTTGCGTCTTTGCTCTTCATTCTCTTTCAGGATTCGTTGTTTCTCCTCTTCAATCTTCTTCTCTGCCTTCTGGAACATTTCAGTGGTGTAGTGGCTTCCTCCGTTCTTCTCTGTTATCTTTCTGATCTTGTTCAGCAGCTCTCTGACCTGAGAACGATCCTTCAGCTTATTATTGAAGACGTGGTACTGACCGTTACATCTGGACACAAGTTCCTGCAGGTCTTTATCTCCCTTTAAGAACTCCTCAATGGGTTTTTCTTTGAGCAGGTCACCATGGGTGAACAGAACCATGCTGTATTTGTCTGCTTCCTCTCCAAAGATTTGCTGAATCTTCTGCACCGTCTTCCTCTGTGAATCTGCCCAGTTTGATGACGATCAGGAAGATGTGAGGTCCAGGAGAAGCATAAGAAATGCACTGAACAATATCTTGGACTGTTTTGTCTTCATCTATCCTGGTGTCAAACAGACCTGGAGTGTCGATAACAGCAACCTTTTGTCCATCCACCTCACCACGGGCATTATCACAGTGTTCAGTCAAAGACTGAGGAGAGAAATGTGATTCAAACATCTGTTTTCCCAGAATAGTCTTTCCTGCGGCGCTCTTCCCAGCACTGGTCTTTCCCACCAGCACAATCCTGATCTCCCCATTATTGCATCCTGTCAGTTCTGAGGAGTAGATTGGATATTATTAATATACATTTGTGTTATTCAGAATAATTCACTTTATGTCTGTATTGTATTGAGACATTCATAGTGCAGAGGAGAACCGTATGATTTTATGTGAAAAGGACAAAAGTCCCAGAATTTGCTGTCTCTGGGAAAGCTAAGGAAGCTAAAGCCGTTAGCTCGAACCTGATTTTAGACACAGGAAGAAGAAAAAACAGTTGTTTACCAGCAGCCAATAACTCTCAAGGAAGAAGAAGAAAAGAATAGAAACAGTCCTCATGTCCACAAATAGCTCTTTACAATCAGACATGACTTTACGAACTCTCTGAAGAATCAGCCTCTTCTTTTTTTCATAGAGCAGAAACAAAAGAGTTAGATGATACAGATACATCAGAACTTGTTAGAACCATCTTAAGTTACACATTAAGTGCATTAACTCATTATTTTTAAATGTTCATAAAGAAACTGTCGATGGAAACAATCAGCTACCAGAACACATTTTTTTTAAAGTGATTACCTCGAGAGCAGCCCAGAATCCCTTTTGGATTTTCATTCACATTGGACAATTCTGCGCCTCATGATTCTGGATATTGCAAGAAAAAGTGGGTCATTTGTGCGGCAAGCTGGAAAGTTAGAGTGTGGAAGAGTTCGAGCAATGACTTATCTTTAAATGGGTCCTTCTACTTCACATGTAATCAAAGCTCTTTCCTGACAGCACGGTTGGGTAGACTCACCCTCTAACAATCATCATTGGTACACAAACTCATTGGCAGTGTTGGGGAGACGTAAACTACATGTAGTTGAACTACGTAGCTTAACTTCAATTTGCTGTAACTTGCTGTTAGTTAAACTACATTCATATTTTGTGCTGCGTCAAGTAATTCAACCACTTTTGGGGTCATTTTTTGTATTTTAACTACTCAATTTACAAACTACAATTTTGGCCAATAATATGAAATTTTTTTTATTTAAAAAAAGACCTTTATAATAAACATTTTATTTTATTATTCTTTGAAGAAGTTCAACACTGGTGTCCCAGCCAGTGCAGCATGTTAGCAGCTTTTCAGTGTTGGTAACGATGTTTTTAGTGCCAAACGGAATCGGATGATTAAAACTTTGAGAAACTGATCCTGTGTTGTGTCGACAAGTGATTCTGCCCTGACATCTAGTTCTAGTGCCTCAGTGTTAATGCTCTGAAGTTCCTGTGATGTTGACCAACAATGTCAGCTTTTGCTCCTAAAAAAGTTGAGAGTGGAGAGGCATATTCCTGCTGGCATGTGAATTTTTTGGAAGCTATTATATTTTGTTTCATATACACCATATGTTGATTTATTTAACGCTGAGTTAAATGAGTATAATGAGTGTAAGTAGTTGCTAAAGCTACTTATTTTAGCAGTAGTTTTACAAACAAATGTAGAAATGTAGTTTGTTCAAACTACTGCCAGGCTGAACTACATGAAGTTTTACAAGCTACACATGCAAAGTAGCTTCCCCAACACTGCTCGTTGTGAAACAAAATGAGAGTTTGCATACAGAAGGTTATTTCCTGGAATTAACAGGAGTAGACATGTAGAGGAGGAGCTGCCATGACGTACACCGTCCTGGCTTTGATCAAGCTAGATTTTAGTCACACTCCTCCCATTTGTTCCCTGAAATATGCAAATCAGAAATGATCACTGCGGATCAGCAGCGATCGCAGATGGAGAACAGAGGAAAGTAGAAGGAAGAACTCGCAGCGCAGGTGTGCAGCTGAAGTGAAGACGTAAACGTCTGTGTCACACCTTTCAACTGAAAAGCTTCATTCACCCAACCACACCCACATCACAGTGTTGACAACTAACTGAAACAGGTGTGCACAGTTTATCTACTGCAGGTTTACTACAGGATACACCGGTGAGCCACAATGACTCATTACAGTGCCATGTTCTGCTGGGTCCAGGTTTTCACATGGGTGCCACTTCACATGGAAAACCCAGAAGTCCCTGATTACAGTCCGATCCAAAGACACCCACTGTGGATCCATTGTGTCCTTATTGTATTCTTTCCTACATAGATTTACTGACTGTGCTCATTATTGGCAGAATGAGTTTCTGTTGGCAGCCTGTCAATGTTGTCAACTACTTTACGACTTCATGTGATGTTTGGTTGTTTCATCTTTATAACTGTTTGTTGAACAAATTGTCAAATCTTGAAAAGCAGAGGTTGGCTGTCAGATAATTGTAGAGTTTAAAGTATTTCCATATGAAATCCAGGAGGGTAGATGTGGAAAATGGCAGAAAATGAAGTTTTACATGTTTACGGAGCTCAAGATTGTGCTTAAGTGTAGTGTTTAAGTGAATGCACTTAGTAAAATCTGACTACTGCTAATAACTGATGCTTTAATAAAGATAGTTTATGTTTCCAGATGCAAAACCAAAGCATTAAACTTGTTATTGACTTAACGTAGATGTGGCAGTGGAGTGTGGTTAAGGCGCCGCCTGCTGGAGGAGAGGGAGGAGTGGCTCAGCCGGTGTTCACACAGCTGAACAGAATCAGGTAATCAGTCAGATATATAAGCACGCTTGTAACCTGGTTCTGATCTCTTGCAGTAGGCTGGGTCCAGGGGCAGGACTGGAGCAGATACAGGACAGAATCCAACCCTCAGTCATCAGAGGGACGGCTGTTCATTTGTGTTTTGTTTTACTTTCATTTACCTTTGTCTGTCAGACACATGCCAACCTCTGACCTCGCCCGTAAATCAAAATTTAGCACAATAATTTAATAATTCACTTGGATTTTGTCGCCAAAGTGCAGCAAAGTTCTCTAAGTGTGACTGTAAACAGATGGATGTCTCCCTGAGTAACACACACACACACAACACACACACACACACACACTGCATCCGACCAATGAAACTACACGACTGCGTTACAACATTTTATTGACATTCTTGAGTTTAACTACATAAAAGTACATTTTGTTAATGCAGTTTGGTTCTGACTCACCAACATGTTTCTGAACTTTTAGACAACAGGAAGGTAAATGAAAAAAAACATGAATTATCTCATCAATGTTCTCAATATTTTAAAAAGTGTTCAGAGGTTTGAACATTTCTTCGTCTTATACAGTTATTATCACATGTGAGCTAGAAATGAACTGCAGCCACTACAAAGTCCTCTCATAGGCACTGATAAACATTTCTACTGTGATCTTTAGTTACAATACAAGGCATTACATGATTAATTCAAGAGGGTTCATTATACATTGCTGTGTGTCTTAATTATAAAAACAACGTCTTTCAGTGTACGAGGCATGTTAAAGAAACCGTCCAGTCAGCCTTCATCGTGTTTGACTCAGCAGACGTCCGACGTCGGTGCGTCGTTGAGTGATAATTAAGGTGCGAATGGAAATACGTAGTTTCAGAACATTTTACTTTCAGTGCACTCAAACTATATTTGACTTTATTTTGGATCATCCTGTGAAGTGAGGAGCAGAAGTCTTCATGTGCTCGCTTGGTTCCGAGAAGTCCAGACGGGTCACACGATCATCACTGGAGTAAATCGAGCTTTTAGTTTTAAGTTTAATCTGTTTATCGGCTCTCTCCAGCATGTGTGCTCTTTGTTTGAGAGTCTTTTTTGCAGAAATGTAACTTTTATGCCTCCATCTGTTTCTGTTTGGAGATGTTTCTCTAAAAAACATACACTGAATGTTGATTTAGCCTTTTTTCGATCACTTGGAACCAGCTGGCAAACTTTTAATCTGGTGATAACTACAATAATGATCGTCGTCATGTTTCACGTATGTAAATTACATTTTGACGAGTTAGGGAATGATCCAGCTGTGAATAATGTGAAATTAAAGACCTTGATGCACTGAAAGTAACATGTTTTAATGTTTAAATATATTTATGTCTACAGATGTGATGTCCATGCAAAGCATTTTGATATCGGCTGCATGTTGTAATAAAATAAAAGTCCCTCGACTTCATAAATGTTCCAGGAAAAAAAAACAAAAGCAAAACATATAAAATTAAAAAAGGAAATAATAAAAAATAAAGTTGATAAAGTCAAATATCAACCAGTAGAAGTATTTGGAGCATTAAAGGTGATTGTCGTTTGATTTGAAGTCTGTGGAATTCTGGGTGATGTAGTCTGATGAATGGATTCAGCATTAAAGTGAGTGATGGACGTGCAGCGAGCTGTAAAATACGCATCCCGACACAGTTCCTGATCTTTCAATGTCATTTTGGGCCGCGTTCAAAGTTACGTCTTGATTTTTTTCTCCTCACAGGCCGAGCGTTGTTATTCTCACCGTCTGACAACATTACAGAAATGATTCCTACAGAGAGAACCGCTTTGTTAAATAATAAGTAACCGGAAACATACAGTGAGTCTTATTCGTGGAGAAGTCGTCCTGAAGGATGACAATCGCAGCCGCTGCACTGATGCGACTTCCAGCTGAGGAGATCAACTGGACTGGTTCTGAAACTAAGCACGAATCATTTAAATAAAATGTGATCAGGTGATTAAAGTGTAACCACAGCAACTGATTCAAACCACAAGTAGGTTTTTAGTCCTTAAATCATCAACAGCCTTAAAGGCCGGATCAGAACCACATGTTTGTGTTTTATAACGGTCACTGAGTCAATCAGGTGATTATAGCGGCATTATTAAAGGCTGAACTCTGACCAATCGTAGCTTTATCGTTTATGTCTTCAAGCAGCGAAAAGTTACTAAATCAATCCTGAACCCGACCCGACCCGACCCGGCACGTTGACATCAGACTTGTGATCTGACCAGTAATCAAATAAGCTCAGAGATCGAAGAGCGATCAACAAGGAGCTGAATAAATGTTAACAAATAAATAAAGATAGATAAATAAATAAATGTGCAGTGACGCGTGCACACTGCGCAGGAGTTATATTCACTCCAGTTTCCTTCACAGATTTTTACCAAATCGCTCGTTCTCGCTCCCGCGTCTGCCGGGTCGGGTCGGGTCGTTATCTGGCTGACGTCGTGTGTTCTGATCTCGGCTTCGGGCTGTGTTGATTCTGATTACAGTGACATCACTTCCACCTCCATGTCTGACAAACTGCTCTACAGGTTAAAAGATAAATGGAAACATTATTTTCTCAGACAGTCCTGTGTGACCACAACATCTCCCTCCACATGTCCTCGTTCCCCCGTCCTCGTCCCCCATCAGTGGCGTCTCAGGAGTTTGGAGAAGAATCCAGAAGGTGCCGGTTGGTCGCTCTGGGCCGGAGCCTCCTCTGTGGCCGGGGCCTTCACCTCCCCCAGCCCCAGCTCCCCCTCCAGCTGCTCCAGCTCCGACTGGTCCAGCAGCTCGAAGTCCTCCACCTCGCTGTCCGACTCCTCGGCCAGCTCCAGCAGCCTGGTGGATTCTGGGACTCTCGACCGCTGTGTGTCTTCGCTCAGCGCCGTGAAGCCGACCGCCGCCTCTATTCTCTCCTGAATGGCGGCTGTGACGGCGGCGGCGATGACGTCGCCCGCCATCTGGTTGACTAATTCTAGAGCGTTGTCGACAGGTCGGTCTTTGTGAGGAGAGGGTGAATGCTTGGATTTGATTGGCTGCTGGGGATGAGGTGAAGGTGAGGGGAGGCCGAGGCTGAGGTCGTCGTCGTCATCGCCATTGGTCGTTGTGCCGTTGTCAAGTGAGGGGAATTCTGGGAGACCGCCGGTGAATGCTTCTTCTCTGTCGAGGTCTGTGAGGTGAAAAAGATGCTTATTTATTTTATTTGTTTATAAGAGTGTAGATTTAGTCTGTCTACATATGTGAGAGGCTGCAACTGAAGATTATTTTCATTGTTTATTGATCATCAGTTAGTTGTTTGTTCTGTAAAATGTCAGAAAATAGTGAAAACCATCCGAAGATGTCGTCCACTAATGTCTTGTTTTGTGCACGACCCAGAGATATTCAGTTTACTGTCACAGAGGAAAGAAACCAGAAAATATTCTCATTTTAAAGGCTGCAATCTGAGAACTTTGACTTTTTTTTATCTTTAATTTCTTCATTTGAGCTGAGGTTGGAGAAGCAGAGCTGACCAGAGAAGAACTCAGGTGACAAGGCTCAGCTAATCACACAGACAGAAGACAGGTGTGGAGGGAAAATCAGTCTGATGAGGAGCACAAGGAGGCAAAACACTAGAAAAAGTTCTGAAGACAGAAACACACCATGGAAGGAAGAGGAGCTGCTGCCTCTGTAGATATTAAAGGCTCAACGAGAGGTAAAGAAAACATGTCGATTCTTAGTTTCAGGAGATTAAAAATGGTTATAAATATTATACTCATTTTGTATTTTCTCTTAACCCCTGTTAAATCTACACACTGGTCCTTTAATGGATAAAGTTGTTAGCGATGCTAACTTTCTGATGTTTAACAGGTAATCACATGTTCACCATCTGATGTTGGCATGCTAACGTCTGTTAACTGACTCCGAATACAAACGATAACTGTGGCTGATAATGCAACAATTAGCTGATTAACTGTCAAATATTAATTGAATCGCCAACTATTAATTATTTAAGAAGAAAGACTCTGATGTCAGTTTGTTAATTGTGAATATTTTTCTGGTTTGTTTCCTCTATGACAGAAAACTGAATATCGTTGGGTGAATAACTTCATCCTGGTCTTCATTCAACATTTTCTGACATTTTATAGACCACGCAACAAATTGGTTAATCAAGAAAATAATCAACAGAATCATCGACAGTGAAAATAATCATCTTCTGGAATGGACTTCTGTGCGTCCATCTGCAGGAAATGTGCTGCTGACAGACGTACCCTCAGAGTTCTCCGTCTGCGGCGTGTGTCCCTCCGACAGGTTGAAGGTACCGTTGTCCGTCCACGTCACGTCCGACACCTCTGTGTCCGACACAGACATTTCCTTACACACTGTGGAGTCGAGCTGCAGGAGGGAAACACAAGCAGACGTCAGATTTTAGACCGCAGACGCAGCTACAGATCATCTAATCTGTTGACTCAGACTTCAGCTGGTGGAACCATTTTTAAGTGCACAGTTCAAGTTCACAGCGATGATATAAAAGATCCAATTTTGAGACTTTTGAGTGAAGCACTCAGTGAACTAGATGTTTGGACTCAGTTTGGCACAGCTGATGTCTGATGCTGATGTGGATCATGTGTACTGAATATCAATAAGCTGAGTGGACCCCGTCGTGCCACAGAGTCGTAATTAGATCGAGATGAGACGATGAGCCGACCTTTGGAAACATGGAGGAGAGGTCCGACTCGATGTTCTCTTTCTCAGTCTGAGCCTGCATGATTCTCCGCTCTGAAGGGAAGAACACAGTTTCAGTCCAGTAAGATAGAGAGTTAAAGAGAAGATGCTCATTTGGTAAACGGGAATAAAAACAACATAAGTTGTGAGTTTTTATACTTTGTTGGGGGTCATTTTTAAGTGTTTTGTATTTTCGGTTTGTTTGAAAAAAAACAAAAAAGTGTTTCCCTACATATGAAACAGAACATTTAACGTATTGACATGTGTCACAGTTACCATGGTTCTCTTTGATTTTCTGAAGGAACTCCCGGATGCCAAAGTCCAGCTTCTGCAGAACTGGCTCCAGCCACAAACCAACCTCGTGAGACGAAATCAGAGGCCACAGGAAAAAACCCAGCACTGCAGAGACGGACGACAACAGAAAAGTAAGCGTCAGTTTCAGAAATGTCATTAAAATACCAGCTGTAAAAATACAGTAAAATGGTCATTTTAACTTTATTTGCAGAGATAAGTTAACTCGTGCAGTATTTGATGATATATGCTGCGTGTAGGTGTCATGACTCTGTGATGATACGCCCGTCTAAACATTTACATGTTCAGCACGATATAAAAGTTCTGTTCATGTGCAAATCTTTGGTTTACTCACCGAGAATATACGAGATAACGATCCCTGGAATGTAGCGTCCTAAGACAGCAAAGAAGGTGCACAAACTGCAAACCAGCAGGCAAAACTAGAACAGAACGAGAGCAAACACAACGACAACATGACGATGAAAATGTTGAAGTTTCCCCTGCGGTGACTCAGTGAACAGCTGAGGTCGGTCTGAGGTCGCCCACCTTTCCGGGGTTTTGCTGTTTGAATGCAGACGTCTCCTGGAGGAAGAGTCTGAGGGAGTCACCGAGCTGAGGTCCAGTCCCGGACCGGCTATCCTGGCCCGAGTCGATGATCTCCCAGCTGCAAGACAAGACAGACAGGAACAGTGTTGGTCATCTTAAAAAGGTGCAATGTACAAGAATTTTATGTAAAAAACATAAAGAAGTAACAGAATGTGAAGAAACAACAATTTTGACATTTTGGTCAGCGAAACATTGGTTCATAACCGGTCCAACATTCCTGTGCTAGTGGTGTAAACAAAAACACTTCCCTCCCGTCTGAAGCGCCCAGTCTGGACCACTAGATGCACAGCTAATGGAGCTAACTGGCTAACGGCTGCTACAGTTAGCAGCCATTTGCTGCCCCCTTTTGTTTTTAGTATCAATTTGACAGGTTGGCACCTTTTAAGATCACTCAGAGCACGATGACACCAAAATGAACAACAATGTCAGAAAATGGACTCTCAAAGTTAAAAAAAAAAAAAAAAAAAGTTTCTGGCTCCATCCCCCAAAGTTCTGGGCTGAGACGAAACCTCCATCCATGTTTAGAGGAAATCCAGTCAGGTAACTTCGTTCTATGAATTCTCAGACCTTAAAGTGGCTTAAAACAGCTGAAGCACGGTTTATGCAAGAGGAGAAACACCTGTAACCTGGAGAAAAACGATATTCATGCTTCGGTTTCTCTTCGTAGTCTCCTCCAGGACTCTGACATCCTCTGACCTGAAGCTGCTGGTGGTCCACATGTTATACTTGTATCTGGAAACTTTGCACAGCACCTGTGTTGTCTTTAAACGTGCTTTACAAACCGTCTCTCGACTTCACCCAGAAGAGGAATTGAAGTGGGTTTATTTTGAGCCTTAAAATTCTTCTGTTGAGGGCCGTTGATACAATTTAGTGCTAGTCTGACGCAAATGTCATCGTCTAAATTAAGAAACCTGCCATAAAACCAGCGAGATGACTAAATAGACAGGTGACAGATGAGAGCGGGAATGTGAAAGTGCTCTTCATGCTAGGAATTCTGGGCCATCTGCTGAGAGGAAACTTTCCCCTCCACCTCGAGGGGTTCCCAAAACTCACCTCCTGTTGGAGCTACTATCAGCCTCGTGCTCACTTCACATAAAGCGGCTATAAAAGGCGCACATGTGGAGGTCATGTGCGATAAATAGACGAGGGTGTGAGGCAGCAAGAGTCCGGCTCACTCTCCTGGCTAGCTTCTGTTCAGTTAGCTCAATTAGCAGAATCAATGAGGACTTCCATTATTGTTTTTCTTCAACAGCTGATAGAAAAGTCACATTTCCACAGCGTGTGAAAGCAGCTGTCCTGGTGTGAAGGCACCATGGAGATCCTGCCAGCTGACACAGCTGTGAGGGTTCCTGTGCTAATTATGTGATGGTGGTCTGTTAGCATACGGAAGTAATTTATGGTTCTGGTTTAGGCGTTATCAGGTGAATTTGTGTAGTTCACAAAACATTTCTGGAGCTTCACAGCAAAGCGTTTTCCCAAACAACTGAAGTAGCTGGTAGCTTTTCATTGAACTCTTTATTTTTGGTCCAAACTTAAACCTGAAAAAAGCCACCAAGACAAAGTCAAGCTTTTTTTAAAGAGGAATCTAATGGCAGTTGTCAGGACATAAAACCAACGATCTGTTGATCTTCACTAATCCAGATATGATATTTTAACAGCGACACCTCTAGTTTTCTTTCTTACTGAGGTAGTTCTTTAACATCTGATGCGCTGTATCACATATCGGGGTGTGAATATGGATACGGAGCCATATAAAACACTGAGTGAGCTTCAGCTATGAGACCGATTTGACCCCAGCGACCCTGGTACAGTTTAAGAAGGAGCTTAACGAATACAACAGGGATCTCCACCACTCTCCACCCAGTTAATCTGGGTGATTTTATTAAAGACAAGCGAGCAGGTCGGGCTTTACGAGCTGCCTGTCGTGGTTCAACAGCCGTTCAGAGACCAGAGGCCACAAGTTTGATCCAACTTCCAGGAGACGGCACCGCCGTCTCAAACAGATAATGATAAACCTGATCATGGTAAATTACAGCAAAACAAGATGGAATGCTGACTGTGGCATTTCCTGGTTTAATGTGCTGTTTCTGACAGGTTGATCCCTCCTGCTGGCAGCTCTTCAGGAAAACTTTTGGCATTTGAAGTGGTGCGAATTAGCATGTGTTGGCAGCTGCTAATGAAGGAAATCCTGTTAAGCAACATACTTTCCCCCGCGGGTCAGATTTCTTCCACACACACAGCTGTTTTAACTCCATATTCACAAACCAAACCAACCAAAGCAACTCTGCCTGTTGAGCTTCTCCACCATAAACCATCCAAACCTCCCTCCCCCACCTCCTCCTACAGTATCTCATATACACCTCCCACCTGACCCAGCCGTGTCTCACATAACCCTTATGACGGAAAGGTCGACCCGCTGCTCCCCTCTCTGAGGCGGATTTCCAGGGAAACATGATGTGTCGAACATGTGACAGCGATACTGTGAAGGGACGGACAGGATCAGCGTTTCTCTGTTCCACGAAAGCCAGACGTCTCCTCGGAAGGAGACGCAGGTCTTCATGGATAAAGTACCGTCAGGTTTCAGCACGTCACAGATCACCTGGAGCGTGGAAAAGGAGTTTGTTACAGTTTGTTTTCCCATCAACGTGGAGACGAAGGCTCAATCCCATTCTACATTTTTCCCCCTTCGTTTTCAGATGCACTTCAGAACAGAGTTATGAGGCGTAGCAGCTGAAATCTCCCCACATGACATTGGACAATCCTCCGAGACGTCAGCAGACATATCCAGTGTGTAGTTTCATATGTGATGGCTGCCTGAGTGTTGTCAAAAGCCTTCAAGGTTCAGTTCATCCAGATCACCAATGAAAAGAAGAAAAAATGTGTTTTTCTTAGTTACAGATTCTCTTTTCTTCAAGGTATTTACCTAGTAAATTCATGGTAACACAAACGTGTTCCTAGGTAATTACCAATGGCAATAAGAAAGTAAATACAATACCTATTAACACATTTTGTTACCATATATTTACTGGATAAATAGCTACGACTGTAGCTACCTGCTTATTACCAGCAGTAATTACCCAATAACACACTATAATTTACCATATTGTTACCAGGTAAATGGCCAGTATTTTGTCCATAGTTTCATTGTATTTACTTTCTTTTTACCATTTGTAATTACCTAGTAACACTTTTGTGTTACCATGAATTTACCAGGTAATTGCCTGGTAATTAGGGGACTGTAAAAGAAAGGCTTACTGATTTATCCAGACTAATAAAACCAGCCAAGCGCTGCAGGGTCGACATGACTCTTCAGAGACGGGTAGAACTTGTTTTTGGAGTTAAAAAATGCCAACACAAACTCTTCTTCTTCTTCTCTTGTGTTAACGTGGCGATCCTGGTGTTATCACTGATGGAGACAGAAGAGTACAGACACTTGTGATTTGTTCATCAAATTAAAAGAGCTTCATCACCTCTATCCCAACTAGAATCAGGACATCCTCCTCTCTTGGCCTGAGTGGTCGGGGACAGATGGGGGAGGTGACGGGGTTCAATGGCATGGGTGAAAGTTTGGCCGTGATCAGAAGTGGAAAATGAAGTCCACCTTGCTGTTTTTGCAGTTAGATGTCATGCCAGCTTTGAAATGAATATTCAACAAACTTGCAGTAAAAACTGAGCTTCCACGCAAACTTCCAAACAGCTGACTCGTCCTAAGTCCAGTTTTAGCCCTGCGCTCCAAAAACAAAGTTATACATTCTGTGTGTTTGATTCATCTGTGTTGCAATGAAAAAAAACACTAGTAAAAGTTCCTGTGAAACTGTTAATTGAACGCTGTTTGCTTCAGCATAGTTACGTATTCCGTCAGCAGTCAGCTGACGGAATATACAGTCAGCTCTCAGTTAACTCAGCCGGGACGGAACAACAACAAATCCTCAGAGAAGACGGCAACAAAATGGTTTTCTGTCCAAAGTGGATCCCAGGAGGCTGCAAGGACCGCTCTCCGCTAACTACATTTAGCAGAAGTTAGCGCTTACTTTAGCTACAAAGCTAACAGGAAACTTCATAAATCACCTCGGTGCTCCAAATGGCCTCTGTTGACGCCCCCAGCTGCTGGTTAGCAGCATGTTTGTTAGCAACAAATAAAGCTAGTTTCTCCAGGCTGAGCAGCTTGAGGACAGAAGAGGGTAAACACAAAAATATTCTCTCCATAAAAGAAGACCAAGTTCGACCCAAATCACTGAATAAACTTGTAAAGTTGAGTTCTTGTGCAGTAACAGCAACACTCTGCTCTGGTAGCGTTCCTCTCCTTATAAATCGATGGCAGCAGGATGACTCATCAACATTTCTAATGGGTTTCCAGGAAGGTACAAATACCACAAAACTGCTTTTTTACCATTGTTGGGCCTGATACTGGCAAGACGTTAGTGATTCAAGCACTTAAACAGCAAATTTGTCTTCATGGGAACTTTATGAAGACGGTTAAAAGATGCTCAACAACACCTACGAAGCATTATAACGTACAGTCACGTTATGTAGATGCCACAGACTTCATGGACACATCATATTACACTAGCTAGCTGTTGTGTAATGGTCAGCTGTAGCTACATCAAGAGGAGTTTAATGGGCTTAATGTTTGTAAAAGTTTGCCAATATATCCTTCCACTGTGCGCTGTCATCCTTGCTGTCAGCTTCTTAAAGCTGTATCACCTGATGCCCAAAAACAGCCAGATAAACTGCACCATCACCGTCGCCATGTTTGTTATTGACAAGCTCGTCTGACCTAGCAACAGTAACTGCGGGGGTACATTTCTTAGTAGCGCTGGTGATGAACAAATCCAAAACGCCTCCGTCCGCTGGTGTGTCAATCAGTCAACATGTCGCCAGTCGTCAGTCCTCTGAACTTGTCAGGTCAGAGGCCTGTAGGCGGCGGCGGCACACGAGCAGCTGTCAGGCAGATATCACTTTTTACCCAATCGGTAATCTCTGAAACAACACAGGGAGCAGCACGTCTGAGCCCCTAACAAGCCCGGTGACGGCGCCTTAAAAATAGACCGAGACAAACAATGCGAAGAATGGCGGCAAAAACATCCCAGCTCTTCACTCATGATTGGGAAGGAGGGGAGGCGGGGCCTTAAAGATGTTTACCAGCCCGTCTGTGTGGACATACATACGCAGAAACATCGTCTCTGATGCATCCGACACCTGTTTATGCTCCACGTACAGCCGCTTATACAGTAAGCTGACGTTAATGGAGTGAGAAGAGTCTCAGCACAGCGAGTTTACAGTTAATGCCTTCGCAACAGGACGTCTGCATGTCTCATGAAGCCAAGAGTAACACAAGACGCCCGTGTTATGGATGGACGGGAGTGATGACGCAACGATATGCAGCGCTTTGCCAGGAGATCTGTGTCGTGTTGTTCGTCTTGTTGATCTGTTTAGACTCGAGTTAAATGTGCTGAAACAATGTGGGAACGGAGTTTGGTATCATAAAGTGTGTATCACCAAGTATTTACATTCAAAACTGTTTATAAACAAGATGACAGTTTCCCATGTGTTGGTTCATTAAGAAGTGTAAAAAGCCTTAAAGGTTCTCAAGAAAAACACATTTTCTAAGTCACAACTTTTCTTTTCTTTAGTTAAGCGCAAGCAGGAGTAACTTGGGCGTTGTTCAAGTAAAGACTTGTTTCAAAATGTTCAAAGTAATCAAATATTTTTGAAAATAAAGAAATAAATCTCTTCTGCGTTCATCTCATGCAAATAAAACCCAAACTATCAAAAGTGGAAAGTGAGAAAATAAAAGTATATATCATTTTTTTTTCTGTGGTTTTGGAGAACAGATCCTGTCTGGAAACAAATGATCCGGCGCTCCTGAAGTCTTTCTTTACCTCAGTCCTGCCCCACGATCTTCAGGAGACATCTCAGGAGCTTCAGGTACCTTCAGAAGATCTGACGACACGATTAAAACCAGCCAAAGCACTGCAGGGTCGGAGTGACGCGTCAGAAGAGACGGAAGAGAACTCGTCTTCGAAGTTTAGGGAAAAAAAAAATGCCAAGAAAATCTCAGGTCAGGTTGGAGCAGAACTCGGGTCAGACGTGCCACACGGCGCGAGAGCAGCTTGTGTTTATCCTCAATGAAGCCTCGGTTGGAGTATTTCAAGTGGCCTCGTCTAAAAATAACCCTGTCACACTACATTCCAACTGGCAGCCATCAGGAGGACAGAGGGATGGGTTGGGGGGAAGAAACAGCAACACCCTCCACCACCACCGCCGCCAACACCAACACCAACACCAACCCCCCAAACATGCCTCCACTTGTGTCAGTGACACGGCATGGACAGCCGACGAGAGGAAACATGTGTGACTGACTCACCCGTGTTTGTTTTTCCTGAACACCGGCTGTTTATTCGGAGAGGTTTGACATTTGGAGGTACAACTTCTCACCGGGAGTCAGATGAGAAGATGGAGCCGCATTAACAGTCTGACTCACCAGATGTAAACTGTTCTCCTCATCCCTCTATTATCTGCATGTGAAATCAACTAGCCTGAATACCTGCGAAGCAAATCACATCTTAGCTTCGTGTGGAGTTCAAATTAGTCTCAGCCTCGACTGAAAGCAAAGACGTGTGTGTGGTTCATCCTTCAAATGTCTACAGATCAAATAAATTTTACAGTCTGTACGGTGAATGAGATCGTTTGTCCTTTAAAATCCTCGATTCAAAAACTTGCTATGTTGAGGAAAAAGAAAAAAAAAGATCAAGAAGAAGCACAGAAGGACAGACAATAAATGTCTCATGTACAGAACAGTGAACTTTCTTCTGCTTGCCACATGTTTTTAGGTCACATCGCGATATATCCCTCGATAATTTAAACATTTCTAAGAAGCACTTCCTCAACATTAGGACTGGGCAACAATCACAGTATATCTGACTTCAATATCAGAGAAAATACGAACACACAGATCTTTCTGTGATGTGGATTTAATGACTCAGTGGGTAAGTTCAGAGAATGACATCACGTTACTGTAATGCAGCCTTTAAAACCAGAACAACGACTCTCATAACACCAAAATCTGAGGCGAACTAAAGTCTCCTACCACTGTGATCGCTGCTGATCACTCGTTCCCCCTCACCTCTGCATCTCCACCTCTCTTCACCTGCACCTCGTCCTCTCGTTAACTTTAGTTTGTATTGTCCGGTCTGCAGGTCAGTTTTTGTCGAGTCACATGTTGTGTTCGCCGGTTTCTCGTGTTGCTGTGATCTGGATTAAAACATCATCCTGCCTGTCATCTCGTCTTCATCGTGACATGTTTACTTCTAAATAAACATGAGTTCATATCAGGTGTAATTACTTTATTTGAGTCCTATATGATTCAGTACTTCACTTTATTATCAGGTCACATCTTTCAGTCCTACAAATTAAACTTATCAAAAGATTTTTGCAGATACTCACTGCAGAAAAACTTTAAACTGAAAAACTAAGTTAGTTTTTGCAGTTTTGACGCGCTTGCGTCTTGATGGTGGAACAACAGGTGGACACGACTGCACACAAAGTTTCTTGGAAGTTGCGCAAAGTTCTGATTTCACAGTTAGTTTTATGGTAAACATGCAGCTCAGCAGACGGGACGGCAGCAAAACAGGAGGGAGAACCGATCTGAGACAACCGGAGAATGAAGAATCTGATATCATCAATCAGCATCGATCGATTCTTTCTACTCTACAGTGACGAGAGAAAGAAGAATCTACACATTGTTGTGAGACGATTAGATGTGAAAAGAATAAAATACAAACATGTTTTCTTGATGGATTGCAGAGAGGAATCTGAACACAGAGGCAGCTCGCTGAAAGGCGACAGCAGAGAGCGGGAAAGACAAAACTGATCGAGATATTGATCAGAATAAACTTCATAGTGAAATTATGAATGCTGTGTATTCTTGTCACCACTTACATCAGATTGTTGGCTCTTATTAAACTGTGTTATAGTGTTAATTATGATAAATGTCAACAAGGCATTAAACTTTGATAAACTGTATCAATCAGATCTTCATCCGAACAAACACACAGAAAATGATTCTGTAACGAAGACTGTTTATAAAATACTTGATGACATCATCAGACTGTGATGAAACATTGTGGATTGATTTGTTTGTCGTTTTCTAACAGTCGGCCGTCGTCCAATCAGAAGCTTCTCCCCGAAGCACGCCCCCCCTCTGTGTCGAGAAGCGGCTCTGATTGGCTCGAGCGCCTCCTGTCACACCTCTGAATCAGTTCCGCCAGTGGAGAAACAGCTGAGTCACACACACACACACACACACACACACACACACGCCGCTCAGGTTTCACAACTCTTAAGACACTTTGTGTTGTTGTGGGAACAAACAGCAGCTCGCACAGTTTTTCCTCGAAGCCATAAAAACAGAATCCAGAGTCGAAGATGACGATCGTGTTCTCAGTCATGCAGGTTATTTACTGTCAGAACAGCAACAACTGTTTCATTATTCATCTGCTTGTTACAAAGATATCAGAAAATCCTAATTTTAATGTTTCATAAACGTTTTAAGACTCAAAGTTTTTTGCAGCGTCATCACTTCACAAACAGAACACACTGTCAACACAAGTTCATCTTTCTAACTTTTTATCCCTGCTTCTATTTATCATCTTCTTTTGTCTTCTAACTGTCCTGCTTGTATGTGTTTCTATTTAATTGATTTATTATCTTTTGGTCTTTTGACTGTTTCTGATCTTTCCTCTGATGTGATGTTCGTCTTCTTATTGTCCTCTATGTTTCGTTACCAGTTCATCTGCTTGTTATTCTCATGATGACTCGAACTCGGTTCAGTCTATAAAACGTCCCAAACATAAAATCACTTTTCATTTTCTGTCCAAAACGATGAAGAAAAGCAGCAACTCCTCACATTTAAGAAGCTGAACCGGCTGATGTTCACAGCTCCAGTTTTTCTATGAGCTTTTTTACTTTATATCTCTTTTTATCACTCCATAAATCACAAAATAGGATTCACACTTCCAACCTGAGGAGACAAACAGAATCAGTAACTTTTTAAAACACGCTTTAAAAAACTTACTTTTACATGAAGTCAACTCTCTTTTTCTAACTTCTTCACTCCTTTTACTTGTTTATCTTTAAATGACGTATTATCTTTTATTCTTTCTTTCCTCTGATGTGACGTTGTCTTCTTTTGTTCATTATCGATTAATCAATGAACGGAAAAATATAAATGACTGTGAAATCATCACATCTAATGTGCACACACACACACACACACACACACACACACACACAGTTACAAAGGAATGGACGTCGTCGGTTCAAACTTCCCAGCTGTCAGCTCACATTTTGGGTCAGCAGCTAATCTTCCCTCTGAGCCGACGTACAATCACCCACAATTCACCTCTGACAGACGACAGCAGGTGACGGCGACACAATCCCACCCTGCTCGCCAAATGTCAGCGAGACGGAGAGGAAGTGGAGGGAGGCGGCGAGAACACAGAGACATCCAGAGGAGGAAATGTGAGTCAGGACGAGAGGTGCAATATAAATAACTGTTATTATTATTATTATTATTATTAAGAAACATGTATTTTCTCCATGTAGGAATAAACGTCTCTATAAATCAGGCTGTGTAAAGTGTGTCAGTGCTGTTGGAGCGAAGATAAAAGAAGAAAAACAGCCTTTAAAGATATAAATTGTATAATTACTGACATTTTCAGATGAAAAAATATTAAATACGGTGAAAATTATAACGACGAGATGGTTATTACAAGTTTTCTGATTCCTTCCTTGAGATGTTTTTCTTTCTTAGCATCTTTTACTGCTTATATTTGTTCATTTTATTCTGTTTATTGCTCATTATCTTTAAATCTATCTGTGATGTCGTCTTCTTATCGTCTTTAATATTTTTATTGTAATGATTTATTGTTGTTATTTATTGATGTTTGATGTTTGACGCCTGTTTTATTGCTTTCATTTCTTTTAACTTGTAGATAATAGTATTTACTTTTTGTGTGTGTTTCTGATATTTCAAGTTAAACATGCAAATTAGACTAATCTTATTAAATATGCACAACATTGTGTTAATGTACAGGTGTGCGTGTGTGTGTGTGTGTGTGTGTGTGTGTGTGTGTGTGTGTGTGTGTGTGTGTGTGTGTGTGTGTGTGAGACTCGTCCCCGACCTGGACTATCAGTTATATAACTCAGACATGCTGCATCCCGCCTGGCGCCCACAAATCCCCGTCACCTCCGCAGAATCCCAGAGAGCCTTCAGAGCTGGCAGCGGCATCGAGTGACAGACCCACACACACACACACACACACACACACACACACACAATCACTCTGGAAATGAGGGCAGGAGTGTGAACCAGGTGACCGATGTGACTCCAAATGCCACCTCCACCTCCTCCTCCTCCACCACACGGTCACAAACAAGACCACGTCAGCTAAACAGGTCAGAAAATGTGACAGATATTAATTTACCTGCTTCTGACTGAGACTGAGCAGGTTCATGTGTCTCTGTTCTTCTAACTATAGGAAGATACTTGAAATCTATCAGTCTAAAATGTTGGTAAAAGCCTGAAAACTGAAAGCCTGTTCAGTTTCAGGTGGTAGAGCGGGTCGTCAGGTAATCAGAAGGTCGCTGGTTTGAATTGGCAGGTTGGCACCTCGCATGGCAGCCTCTGACATCACTGTGTGAAATGTGACGAACGCTGTGAAGCTCTGAGCGGTCAGACGACTGTAGAGATGCTAGTTCAGTGATTTCAAACAGCTGGACCTGAACACATCACACCCTAACCCAAACATCCAAAGGACAACATAGACTCAAAACTAATTATGAATGTGAGCGTCACAAAATGCTCAAATCATCGTACGTGACTGCTAATTATTGAACTTGAACTCGGCCTTCAAACTCTTTCTGTGTTCGTCCTCAATACGAAAGGTGTCTTCACCTTTTACCATGACGACACACACACAGACTCATGATGATGTCATGGCTGTTAATAACACACAGCTTTACACACTTCCTGCTGCCATGACTGCACTCTCTGTCTCAGGTGTCAAACTCTAAAAACGTTATTTGTACTTCATGTTTTTGGTTTTATTTCAGACAGACTGCTCTCACCTGTTTCCTCCAACCCACTCATAAAATCTTGTGACTTCTCAAATAATATTTATTCCCTGCAGTGTCCCAAACGCTCCGTCAGTTCCTCCACCGATCGTTCATGTAAACTCTCGTGTCTCGCCGGGTCGGGTCGCTATCTGTGACTTGAAACTGTACGTTTCAGTGTCTGCGTGGTCACACGGGTCGGGTCGGTCTCAGAGAGGATTAGATTAGACAGTCATGTGTGACCGATCAGCTCTGCAGATTCTCTACGGTCTGGTGCAGATCCAGGATCAGTGTCCTCACAGAGAGGATGTGTGTTCGACACACCTGTGAGTTCACTTTGATACGTCTCACCTGTTTCTGGTGAAGTCTCTGCAAAGAAACTGTACACAAAGTCAACACGACAAGATGTCAGTGTGTTTGTTTTTCTTCACTGGAAATCTGCATTTTTTATTGTTTCTCAGGAATTCCTGCCAGCTTCAGAGCCAAGCAGCTGTTTACTGTGATAATATCCAGGAGACTCAGCAGAGCTAACACATTAAAAAATGCCTTGTTGTTGAAATAAGGAACAAAAACTCTGCCGCTTCATCGCTGCTGAACTCATCCGGCGCTGACCCAGAATCTGACAGTGAACCGATTTAAACTGCAGACGGTGAAACCAGTTTGTTCAGGATCATCTTCAGCTTCAGCTCGACGTCAGGCTGACTTTACACTATCATCTACTTTAGTTATTAGTGTTATAATGAAGTAAAACTTGATTTAATGTTTGATTCTGTCCTTCTGCCCCTGAGTGCAAATCAAGTCTTTGTTCCACCGGGTCACTGCTGCTCATGTGCGGTGCTGTCTGGGTCCTGTGACTGAGGGGATAGATGGACCGGTACCACGGGAAACATTTCAGAATCTCCACATCATCACATGCTGAGTGATTGTAACCATAGTAACAGCATGGGAAGACGTGTCATTGGTCACACTGACAGTCTGTCTGTCGTCTCTGACTGGAGGACGAACGGACGCCATTTTACTGCTGTGTGTTTATACTGATCAGTTTCTACACAGTGATATCGGTCAATAACGATCGGCGGTCGATCATCCGTGAACCCTCATGCAGTGCTCTGCAAAACAAATTAAAATTCCAGTCTAGTCTTATTAGATTAAACGTGGTGATTAGTCAGTCAGCTGGGCTTCTGATTTCAAATGACCTACGCTTTCCTGTAGCTATAAGCTAAGCTAATTAGCTAGCCTGCTGACCAGATGGGCAGAAGTCCACACGCAGTTTCCTCCAGCAGAAGTTCAGATACTCGAGTACAAACAGATTCTGGTGAAAGTAGAAGTTCTGATCCAGCTTGTTTCCTCCAGTAAAGTAATAGATTACAGGCTCTGACATGTACTCAGAGTCTCAGAGTGAAAAGTCTCCCTCTGAAGGACATCTGTGGTCAAAGCTAACTGAAGCTCACGTCATATTAATAGAATCCAAAGACTATTAAAGTTAAAGGTAGAATCAGTAGGATTTGTCCCAGCTGTTCCTGAACGCACCACAAAGACAGCTGATTGTTGAGTCTCATTCCCAGGACGTCAAACAGACACATGTTGGGTTGGTAAAGCGTCCCGAGCAGCAACAAAGAGAGAAAATCAGAAACTCTCTGCAGATACGAGACACTAACACGCCTTTTCTCCACATTCCAGTCTCCCTCTCTGTCTGTTTACGGCTTCTTACGGCTTTTACGTCTTTGTCTCGTCTCGCTGCGTCTGCCGTGCGTGATGTGCTCTGATAGGTCCACATCAGTCTGCTGATGCTGGGAAATAACAAGAATCCAGAATTCACCTCAGAGGCATCAAACTAAAGTAACGAGGCTGTTCTGAAGCTGAGAGGAGGAGAAAGTTCAGATGTTTGTGTTCAGGAACGGAAATGAAACAATCAACCTTTAAATATTTTTCGATGAGCTGAACTAAATGCAGATTCTGAACGGTCCAGTGCAGATCCAGGACGAGCGTCCTCACCGACAGGATGTGTGTTCGGTTTTGTTACGTCACATGTTTCTGTTGAAGTCTGTCTGTGCAAACAGACTGTACGCCACGTCAACACGACGTGGATCAAGTTTAAGAGAAAGATGTCGGTTTGTTTGTTTTCTCTTCACTGTAAATCTGCGTTTTTATTTTTAGAGGCAAACAGCTGTTTAATGTGATAATATCCAGAACTATCCAGCCTTGTTGTTGAAATGAGGAACATAAGCTCTTTATCCCACACTGACCCAGGAGCCCGAGAGCCTGTTGAAAATAAGTTGGAGTAACACTAACTATATTCCTGTGAACACAAGTTGTGGAAACGCAGGCTACATGCTAACAGTTAGCCAACACTACACACACACATTAAGTTACGACGGCCATTTCAACACTGACTGCTCTCGGCGGTTCAGTGTGACCGGTTACCAACGCGACTGAGGGCTTTGGCCCCGCCCCTCGACTTTTATCTCCACCAATGAGATGATCCCTGCCCCCAGAACAGACGAAGAAACACAGGAACAAACAAACATCAGATGCTCGTCAGTGTCCTACCTTGCAGTCATGCTGCGCCATAAGTGAGCTCCTGTGGGAGAAGAAGAAATCTATTATTCATCATCTGTGAGTAGGTCACATCACTGAAACACAGCGGCACGGTGATGAGAGCTGAACAGATAACAGAGATACGACTGCTGTAGACGCACATGATGGAAGACAAGATAGACAAAGGCGGCTGTGTAATAATAGTTAAAAAGGAGCAGTGCGTCGTTTTGGAGAGGAAATTCAAACTCTGATTTTTATTATTTACAATATTACTGAGGTAATAATGCAAACTTTCCTCCACAAGTGAGTAAACAAGCTGTTCTCAGAGGAAAATAAGCTCCCAGAACACTGTTAGAAGCTAGACAGGTGGCAGGGTCCGCCACATACAAACAAAGTCTGTTGTGCCTCAAGGTCAGTTTGTTCATTCAGTTTATTTAGACATGAAAACAAAGAGAGTTTGATTATTTAGTTTGATTAAATCAGTCAGTGAAGATCTTTCTCTTCTCTTCAGAACTACAGACTGCTCCTTTAAGAGTTTAAAGTCTGCAGAGTAAGAAATATAAAATGACAAGCTGTCATATTCTCATCTCATCATGTTGCATCTTATTTTCTTTTTGCCTCTGTGCAGCAGTTAAGTTCCTGTTCCTGAGAATATTATGAAGTCACGGTGTCTTTAAATGTCATTACTTAATCGTTTCATCCTGTTCAGATATATTTTATCTGAATTATGATGTGAATCATTGACTTGTGGCCAAAAATGTGCTTCATGATGTCACAGCACGACATCTGTTGTGTCGGCCATGTCTGAAAATCGGTCTCAGGGAAAAACGACGCACACTGTAGTTACTCAAAAACGTTTCTAAAAGCTGAAACACTGTTCACATGTACGTGAGGCCAGATCTCATAGAAAAAGCTTCATTTTGAAAACATACGTGTGGACGCGGCCTAAATGTTTGTGTAACGGTCTGATGAGAGACCATCTGTGTCTCATCCTCGTCCTGACTCATCAGGCTAACGAGTCGCCATCAGGCTGAAATCATCTGCAGTCTGAGCTGCACTCACATCCAGCAGATTGGACAAAAATAAGACTTTCATAAACAAATGATGAGCCGGATATTTTCTCAAGTCATTCATAAACCTGAAACCCTTTAAAAAAAAATACTGATTACTGAGTTCAGCATGACGTGAAGACAAAGATGCAACTTTTCACATTTGAGATTTCTTAAATTTTTACTAAATAATTAAATAATTATCAAGATAGTGGCTGAATAATCTTCCTTTGCTTCTTCAAACAAAGATATTATACATATATTCATTTATTAAGAGTAATATTACTGTCAGAAACGATAAAAACTATGAAAATAAAAAAAGAAGTGATGAGCTGCACTTATCCTTTAAGCAAAGTTTGCTATATTATCCGACAGTTAACTGACAATATATAGTGTTGGATCTAAAGAATAATCATTTAAGTTAGAAAGTTGCAACATATAATTCGTTATATTATTCTTTTATTATTAGATTTATTGTGTGACATCAATGCTGACGCACAATAAACAAAGTTAAAGTTAAACTGAGGTTTTTCAGATTTTTTAATTGACATCATGATAATATTATCACAAATTTGTTTGGCTGCAATGATCAAGTCAGTGAAAATTATATTAGAATTAATATTAAGTGTCAGAAAAAATAGAAAAATATTCAGTTTACTGTCACAGAAGATAAAGAACGAATCAAACATCAGAACAGCAGCTGATTCTTTTCCTGTCCACAAACTAAATAACTGTCCATGTTTGATATTCTGGAGTTGATCTGCATCTACAACATGAACAGACGTTGTTGTCCTGTCCTGCCTGCAGTTTGTATGAGGAGGTACTGGTCTGGTTTTACCTGTGGATCTGGACCGAGCGACGTCTCTGGAGGTCACGCTGACGACCAGCAGAGCCAGCAGGACGGCGGTGAGGCTGCAGGCTCGCAGAGGGCTGAAGGCCACCAACCTGAGGAGGACCAGAACACAGACCCATCAGACACCGCGACATCAGGCTCAGCAGGCTCAGCAGGCTCAGCCGGCTCTGATGAAGGCTAACGCTGATATTTTTGGACTGAAGCAGAAAATATTCAGTGATTTTGTGATTGTGGCCATAATTCCCAGACTGAATATCCTCTTCTCTATTTTTAGTTTGCCGTCGGTGCTGTCGGACGATCGAAGCTCTAAAATAACTGAACTTGAACATTATTACCATCTGTGAACATCAGAGGCTTCGCTTATTATTTCCATTTCAGTAAAATACTTAATAATTTAAATGAACAATGTCAAAGGAAAGTTATGAAATATGAATGATGCAGACGTGTCTTCAGTGTTGTTTTGTCTGGGAACTCTGGGGGTCGAACTGAGGAGCAGAAATTACACATAAATTAATAACAGTCAGTTTTTAGTGCCTGATTTCTGTTTTTTGTCAAAGTCAGTATTTTAACATGTGACTGTTTTTTATTTCTCCAGCAGAACTGTGTCTGAAAAAGTGAAATAAATTGAGACTGATGATAAAAAGTTCGGCGAGAAGACTGTTTTTTATTTTATTTTATTACCTGTCGACAGGAGCGTGCTAGCTAACGTTAGCTTCAAGGGACGTTTATCGTTCCTTAGCAACTCAGTCAGAAGCTACTGAGGTGACGACAATCGCAGCCGTCCAGATTTTGAGCCCTGATACCAAACACGTTGCTCCAGAACTGAGTCTGCAGGTGAAATCAGGTGAAACCAGCCGACATTCCTGAAGTGTGAGCTCGGCTTTATCTGATCAGCCAATCAGAACGCTGTCGCTCACTGACCGGTTCAACGTGTTCAGTCTCAGACGCTCATTGGCCACTTAACTATGATGCAATTATCGATATAATCATATATTTGTTGACAGAGTCAATATTGTCACAATATTGGTATCGAAGTATTTGGTCAAAGATATTGTGATATTTGTTTTGTTGCCACCTCCAAACATTTACAAAGTGCTTCTGAGGACGGAGACGTATCTAGACGTCTAAAAATATCATTATATGTTATTTTAAGGCCGTATCAACCAGCACAAGTTTGACTAAATACCTCAATATGTCATATATTTATCACTCTTTGATGTACATATATCTAAGTTCTTGCCTGTTCCTTGTTTTCTTTGTCTTGACGACATTTCGATCGTCTGTCCGTCTGTTTGTTGTGTATGTGTGGCAGAATTGATAAATAGATATTACTGTTATATTATTGTGAATTCAGACACTTCAAGAAACTGTAAGACATTTTGAAAACAACTCCAAACAAACAGGATGTAAACAGAAGGCAACAACATATAAGATAAAGACCATTGTTGTGACTGGATGGTCTCAGATTTCTGATATCGTTTTATCAGCATGACATCAGTTTTGTCTTTTCCTGGTTTTAAAGGCTGCATCACATTTCCTGAACCTATCGGACTGTTCTACATGTTCTCATCCTCTGCTGCTCTTTACCCCCGCAATCATGACATCCACATTACTCATGATTATTGATCAGAAACCTCATCGTGTTAATGATTTCAACCAAAAATCAAAAGTCCTTCTGACAATATCGTCACAGTATTTATATTGGCACTTCCTCAAATAAAAGTATCCTAAATCTAAGATCATTTTCAGTAAGAATTTCATGTAAAAATGTGCCTGAATCGTGAGGCGAGGGGTATTCAGTTGGTTGAAACCTGAATCCTGCACACTGGACCTTTAAATCAAGCAAAAACCTTTTAACTTTTTATTTCTATTAATGGCAGTGCTGAGAAATAAAAACAAAATGTAAAGAGATTTTAACTTAACCATCAGCTAAACAAACATGTGGACGTTATTGTGAATTTAGACAATAGAAATAAAATAAACTTGTGTAAACTGTTTAAAATCCTCAGACACAACAAACAGCTGGATTTTTTCCAGTTTGTTTGATTTTTGTCTGGAAGCAACAAACACTTCCTCTAAAAAAAAAACATCACTGCAGAAGATTTTACAGTATTTTAGATGGAAACATAATTTGGTGTTATGCTGTTTAACAGTCCTGATTATCTAACGTGTAATTAACAGCAGCTCAGTGTGGTCACAGCGGGAGTCCGCCTGATATCCCTGCGTCATGGTTCCTACCAGATCACCGTGTTGGCTGCAGCAAACAGCGCTGAAGTCCTGCACGGTCTCCGCCTCCAGTTCACCAGGCCGGTGAGCCGACACCCTGCGCGGCCGGCCGGCGCCTCCTCCCCGCGGTGCTCCCCGCTCTGCGGCCCCGGCGGCCCGGCAGCCGCCTCCCCGCCGCCCGCGGTTCCTGTCTCCCGGCTCCCCAGCATTGGAAAACGACCGGGGCCCCTCCGCTCTGCCGCTCCGCTCCGCAGCAGCGCCGACACACGGCAAGGTAACCGGGTTATGACGGGACTTCCTGCTGGGGGTTTCACAATAAAAGTCGCGGGGTTTCGATCCAGAACTTCCTCTGTTGGAAAATAAAAGACGCTGTTATCAGCTGACTTTGTTACTGTAAAACTTGAAATCAAAGATAAAACATTACTTTAAATATTAAACACTAATAGAGTGATGTAGTCTGTGGTCCTAAAACCGGAAGTCACTTAGTATTTCTGCACTTCTGGTTCCCTGTCTCAAAATCAATTAGTTTTTTAAATCTGACTTCATGCTTGAAATAAGATGAATGACGGATGAAGAAATGTTTTATTCTACGACATAAAATACATCAGTAAATATCCCACGTCTTAAAAAATGTTTTTAACACACTTCAGAGTTTTTGTAAATTAAGACTCAAGATTCAAAGTGTTTATTGTCAGTAAAGAAACATGTTTTCAACTATGCAATGAAATTCTTCCTTTGCTGTCCACAGAACGCCAAGAAATATATACATCTGAAATATACAATATACAAAGTACATAGAAAAAGCACCAACAAAGTAATTACAAAGCTGAATATTTGCACAAATTTGCATAAATGTAAATCTCTAGCAGTAAAAATACTTTGAGAGCTTTGTAATTAATCTGTGGGACATTTAATGATGGATTTTATGTCAGAGAACAAAACGTGTAATTCATCACACAACACAGTTTCATACTGTTTTACTTTGTTTATATGTGTTCTGGACCTTATTTTCCTCTGAGCAGTGTGTTTATTCACCTATGGATAAATATATATTTATTAGGTTGTGTTATTACCGCATTAATATGGTAAAATTCTGAGTTTGAATTTCTTCTCCAAATCTACATAGTGTCCCTTTAATGTGTGTCGTACTTGCTTTACTGTCAAAAATATTTATTTTTTTATTTTGGAGGTGTAATTGCTTTAACATCTGAAGAAAAACAAATAAGAAAATGTAGTTTAATTGTGTTTATTTCGGTAATTTTCTAGTTTATAAATACACAAATACACCAGCAGATAGACAATAAATTAACTTAATGCTTTCTAGCTTCAGAGAAACAAATCAAACAAAAAAATGATGATGAAGTGTTCATTCAAAGCTGAAGAGCGAATGCTGGAATTGTGTTGAATTTGAGTGATCAGCTTTCATTTTATGCCTTTTATTGTGAAAGACGGAAACGCCACACTTCCTGTCTCACTCAGCTCGGTTCTCTGTGACTTGCAGCAGCTCCAGACTTCAGCTGCTGCTGGTGTTGTTGTGGTTCAGGTCGTTGACGTCAGGTTTGTGTGTGTGTGTGTGTGTGTGTGTGTGTGTGTGTGTGTGTGTGTGTGTGTGTGTGTGTGTGTGTGTGTGTGTGTGTGTGTGTGTGTGTGACAGTTATGACAGTTAAGACTATATGCAGTATGTTTAGCTACACTTGTATTAATGAAGGTTTCTGATGTTGATGTGGAATCAAATGACTCTGTTTAATATGAAACTCTGACTTCTCTGCAGCTTTACGGAGCGTTTAGCATCTTTTAGCTCGTAGTTCTGTCCGGCGCCAAACAGCAGACAGAGTTAGAGACCAGCTGGTGAAGAAAGTGGAACCTGAAGCAGCTGAAGCTGTTCGGGCCTTTAAGGAGGTCAAACCAGAGCGAAACAAACTGCAAATATTAGACCTGCATCCCTTTTCCACTGCTCAATAATCCTGCTTAAACCTGCTAAGATCGGGCTTTTGTGTGCATCTACGCCTGAGTATCGGCTCGGCTGATCTAAACGTAAGAATCGGATGAATACTGAACACTAAATTCGGATGTATTTCCCACCCTGCAAGTGATGACACATTATCAACTTTCATTTATTGCTGTTTTCTGTTGGCGAGACGTCAGCATTTGGTCGACGTCTCGCCAACGTTGTTCCCTTCAGTAAACGCTCTCCATGCTACATCTTTCCAACACAACTCTGCTGATCTGTACTATGTTTGAGTGCTGTTGGTGTGAGGAACAACTAAAATCACATTTGATTTCCAGTGTGGTTGAATAACACGGACAAACTATTTCTGTTTGACCACTCAGACTTCATTCTAGTTGATCATCGAGGTCAGTGCAGACTGTTGTTTTGGTTAGTTTTAATAAAAATGCCGTTAGTAAATGAAAAATAGCTCATTTGGGGATTAAAGTTCAGTCTTAACTGGGGAAATAGTGGACTGGAGGAGTGGCCCCCTGCAGTGGAAAGTGGACCAGGTCATAGCTGGAGATCAGGGTCTGGCTCTGAGCTCGGATCTTGACTCTGGGCCAGAACAGTGGAGGCAGCAGCATAAACTGGGTCATTCATCTCTTTGTAGTTCTTAGTTTCCCCGTTACTCCCAAAGATGGGTTCATTCTGGCTCTGTCGTGTCCCGGCCGGCTGTCCGTCACACACAGGCTGCATTCATCATTTCAAAGTGTTGTGCAACGACCTCCAAGTTTGTAACAGCTCTGTTTGCATTCATTATAAGACCGCTGGCGGGCTTTTGTACAGCAAAGTGAATTAAATGACCGACATGAAACATAATACAGGACTTCAATAATTGCACAAATCACAGCCAAATTTATGGTAACAAGCTTCAGAAAACACTGAAACAACTATATGAATAAATGCATTTAAAAAAAAGCAAAACTATTTGTTAACAAGTTAATTTGTGAGGATTTCTTTTGAAGCTACAGTGAAGCTTGCAAGGTCGTAGATACAGTAACGTAGAGAGCTGAACACATTTCTCATAACTAACATCTTCACTAAATATTTTAATGTTATCAAAAATCTGTATTTATTTCAGGTTTTTATCTAATCTGTCAGACTTCTCCTCTCACTGCAACCCAACTTTATCATTCCTGCCAGTAGAGGTCTCCAAATTCACATTTCATTCATACTTTCCAACCTTGAGACCTCAAAAATAGAGAAGATATTGAAACCAAAGTAGTAGTCTGGAGGTCGCCCTCTTCTATTTCTTTGTCTGTCTTTTAACTCACTGCTGAGGACGAGGCGCAACATTACAGCTGACTGCATGCTGTATGCAAGAATCAGTCTGTGAGGAAACTGGGGGAGGGCAATGAAAGACGGGGGTTTCCCAGGATTGGCTGGTAAGGATGGTTGTTTTTATGGTTGCATGTCTGTGTTGCTGGTGGCAGCGAGCAGATCGTCAGCTGTACTTTCCCCTTTAAACACACTGACTCCTTCAGCTCTGGGAGGGCTGCCTCTTCTTAAATACTGAGCTTGAATGACTTGGTTTCTCTTTGAGGGGCATCCTATACCCTTCAGACATCCAGTCTGTCCACCCCCTCTCGTCCAGAGACACTCGGGCAGCGAGGAGCAGTTCCAGAGGAGGATTATAATCCAAGAGGAGCAGCAGCCGGACTGTGAGGAGGGACGGTAACAACCAAAGAGTGCAGTGTGTTTACTGGGGAAACTATAGGTCACAATCCCTGTCGCACCACCAGGAAGCACCAGAGGAGAAGCTGGAAAATGCGAGGCCTCTCAGAGAACCAATCCTATTTCCTGCAGACACCTGCGACCTGCCTCACTGTCAGACTCACTCCTGGAAGTCAACGCGAGACACAACTAAATGAGACGCCCCGTTACTTTCAGTGGAATCAGGATTTCTCTGATTTTGAACACAATGAAACAGATTGGGATACAAATGCACACAACTCAATAAAATATATGACAAAGATGGAGTTACTTTTATATGTTTATGTTGCATATCTTCATTAACAGACATAACTGAAAAGATTAAATTGTTATTCTGTGATTGGTTGCAATGACCTTTTGGTAAAAATCTTTTGATCAAAATCTAAAATTTTAAAAACATAAATTTACAAGAATACAGGGATCAAAGAGCTGCAGACATAATTGTTTTATGAAGAACACACACATACACACACACACACTATCACACCTGTTTTCTAGCATTCACACACGCGCGCGCACGCACACACACACACACACACACACACACACACACACACACACACACACAACACACACACTTAATTATTGCCAGCTCTTGTACACACAGTTTACTTAAGTTTGCAGAGAACTGTAGATGTGAGAGGTTGTGTGTGTGTGTGTGTGTGTGTGTGTGTGTGTGTGTGTGTGTGTGTGTGTGTGTGTGTGTGTGTGTGTGTGTGAGCCACTAATTGGACTGAATTTCACTGAGCAACAAAAGATCAGGCTCGAAAATTCCAGCTCTGGTTTGTACAGGCTTTGCTTTGTTGTCCCTTCGCCTCTGTTTGTTCTCTTCTAATGCTGTGTTAACAGTTATCTCTCTCCCTCTCTCACCCCCTCTCCCTCTCTCTCTCTCTCTCTCTCTGTCTCTCTGCCTTTCTTTCAGTCTCTCTCACTTTCTCTCCCTTTCTTCGTGAGCGCCGATGAAAGGCTTTTTTGCCCCAAACGAAGCACCGTTACCCCAACGGCTCAGAGGCAGGCTCGCCCCGGAGGCCAGAACTCGCGAGGGACTTCCCACATCTCTCTCTCTCTCTCTCTCTCTCTCTCTCTCTCTCTCTCTTTCTCACACACACACACACACACTCACACACACACACACACACGCTGCAGGAGCCAGTTGGACAGCCACAATGAACCCCAGACCTTCAGTGGAGTGGACCATTGTCACCGTCTCCATCTATGGGAAACTTGCCGTGTCCCTCGGTGCTGAGCCTGGACCTGAGCTGTCGGTTGGTTTTCTGTGTTGATCTTGACTCAGGATAGAGCTCGGGGTAAGGATGATGATTGATCTGCAGAGCACGGATGATGGTGGAGGTGGTTGTGGCCATTTGGACATACTGAGCACAGAGGAGCTGGAGTGTAAGATCTGCTACTGTGCCTACAACCTGGGGAGTCGCCGGCCGAAGGTGCTCGAGTGCTGCCATCGTCTTTGCGCCAAATGCCTCGCTAAGATCCTGGACCTGGGTGAGTCGCCTCCAAACGCTGTGGTGTGCCCGTTCTGCCGCTATATCACCAGACTGCCCGGGGAGGCCGTGAGCAGCCTGCCGGATGACTGCAACCTGGTGGCGGCGCTCGCCCTCCAAAGCAGGAATCAGAGGAACCTCCACTTCCACCAGGAGGCGACCACAGAGCTGCTCCTCAGCCCCGGGCGCCTGAGCTCCCTGATGAGTAGCAGCCTGCCTGTGACGTCCCCTTCCTCCTCCTCCTCCTCCGCTTCTTCCTCCACCACCTACTCCTCCATCCGGAGCTCCCCTAACTTTGTGGTCATTACCATCATGGAGCCTCCGCCGGTGCCGACATCCTCCCAAGATCTGCACCGCCAGCCACGTGGATCTCACACATCGAGCCGGGGCTACCGCTCATCCAGTCTGGACTCCATGGCGTCCATCACGCAGAGGTGGACGGTGTGGAACTGCGCGGCCCTCCTGTGCCAGACCTCAGCCCGGGCGCTGGTGTGGGTGCTGGGGCTGCTGTACTTCAGCTCGCTGCCCATGGGGGTCTACCTGCTCATCATGCAGAGGACAACGCTCGGTGTGCTGCTGGTGAGCCTGGTTCCCGCCAGCCTCATCATGATCATGGTCTACGGGTTCTGCCAGTGTATCTGCCATGAGTTGTGGGACTGCATGCCGCCGTAATGGGACCAGATGAATGGCCAACGGTTTGCTTTGAATATGCTTGACAATGGATCTCTAGAATTCACTAATGGGGATGTTACTGTGTAACTGACCATGTAAACACTTCTTCAATAGGAGAAAAATGTTCCTTTTCTTTATGGAAGAAGAGAGCAAGAACATTGTGTACATTACAAATGGAGCCCACAGTTTCCATTATTATACATGTTAATTTGTGCTTTGTTTTAGCTTGGTAGCCGACTAACGACCTGTTAGAGCTGTAAGTTTCAGATTTAGCTGAAACTTTACTGCTAATTCATGAATGAATATAATGAATGATGCCTACTGTTGCAGTGAGAACCTGATGGTATTAAAGGATACTTTAAGGACCTTCATCTGTGTTGATTCTGGTGGTCCCTTTGGATAAAAGATGGTGAAACAAAGTGGTTTTAGTTTGTTTTAGTGTCGTGCGACCCGACTGCAGAGCTTCTTTCCTCAGGCTGTGAGACTCCTCAGTTCACCCTCAGCAGTAACCAGTTAAAAGTTCCTGTGTCACAGCCGTAAAATCAGCAAATGTGAAGCTTGAAGGAGCTGTGGAGCTTCTGTGTTGTGCTGGAAGCTGGTCATTAATTTGTGTTAGCGGTCTCCATTTCTTAACAGCTCAGTCTCCAGGTGATAAGCTTCACAATTAAAGTTTCTGCAATCCACAGAATTCAAGATTGAATTCACATCACGTTCACATAACATGTTAATTGGCTGACTTTCACATTTCACAGCCAACAAAGCTTCCAAAGTCACACCGCTGGATATTTTTAAGGACTCCTGCTGATATTTCGAGCCGTTTTCGCTGCATGAAAAACGATGTTTTTGAAGGAAACCTGCAGACGTTTTTCTGGCGAATAAAACATGTGCTCGTTTTCACGTAAAGTCAGACCATGTCCATCCATAATCGTGGCAACCAAGTCAGGAATTTAAAATCATACCATGATGTTTTCCTAAATCTGACCAGAGCATCATCACAGCATTACAGTCAACCTTAACAAATGGGAAATTGGCTCAGAAAGAAACATTCAGTTATCTTTTCCTTGCATAAACATACTTATCTAACATTTATTCAGGTGATTGGGTTGATTCTGAACTGATGTAACTTACTGCTGCTCTCTGTTCACCGAGCGGAGAGAGGCACAGAGTAAACATGCATAAAGTCACATCCTGTGGTATGTTGTGGAAAATCCGGCCCAGTCCATCACAAACTGGTCCACACGCTTGAATAGACAACTGAGAGTGACCAAGAAGGCTTCATCAAGGGTGTTCAAGTGTGAAAAAACACTTTCTGTGCAACATAAAAGAAGATTAGGGAGTTTTCTCACCATGAAGGTATCATATGAAGGAGTCACAGATATAAAGTATAACAGATTGATCCTGAAATAAAATGGTTGCAAGTTAAACGTGATTCTTGTTCAAGCTTTTTGCTTCTGGGTGTGCCGAGTCGTAGAGGGTCAGAGTAGAACAACATTTGCAGGAGATATCTAAAAAATGTTATTTTCATTATCCTTTCGAAACGAGGTCTACTTGTTCTCAGCAAACATACCAGGTGCTGCCATGGTGATACCAGGAAAAGGAGAAATACATGCACCTTCGTTCAACCCCCTGGCAGCCAGACACCACAGACCAGATTCCTGGTGTTACTTCCAGGAAGTTATCTGGGAGATGATTGGTATCATTCATGTCTGTTGTTGTTTTCTGCCGCAGCTGTAACATTTAAAGATATAAACTAAAACGAGTTGGTCTCACCTTTCTGATGGTTCTGCTGCTTATTGTAAACACTGAATTGCTTTGTTAGCATCTTTACTGCAACATTGTGGGCAAAATGCTAGTTTTGGGCAATCTTGTTTTTTTTTTCATCTGTAGCTCGACAGTCTGCAACCAAACATTAGTGAAAGTGTTGTACGTGATGAGACATGAAAGCATCAAACACACATTTCAGAGGAATGAGACGTACACACTCTCTATTAGCAGGATGTCAGAGTGGGAAGCCAGTGAGGGATCACACCTTTTGTTGACTCCTGCAGGAAGTTCAATGTGGAAGAGATGAAATGTGAAAATACTGAAAAAATGCTGAAAAATCAACAGTAAAAACGTGTTTTTTTCTGTCCTTCAGCATCAGCATGGAGGGTTAAGATGTGAGAAACATCAATGAATTAAGGCAGCTTGAGTTCAGCTCACACTGCAGAGTGTTCCACTGCTCCTCATGTCTCGGTCTCTGTGGTGAGGTTGATCCTGGACCACCAGAGGGTGCTGTGACAGCTCTCGCCTCCCCGTCTCTGTAGGACTCCCTGCACTGACAGTGAACATCCAGAGTCTTCATTCAGTTTAACAGTGTCTCTATTAGAAGCTGTGATCACCAGGATCTCTGTGTCTGTATGTGTCTGCCAAATGAAGAGAAACTCCGGTTTTAAAAGCTCAGAGTCGCAGGATGATGCAGGTGTGTTTACACAAAGAATTTAAAAGTCAAATGAAAATGTCATGTGGTTTATAATATCACTTATACTTATATTTGATAAGTCAGAGACAGAAAAACCTTCTCAGTGGGTAATAATGAGCTGTGGGGCCTCTAACGACCCCTCATGTCTCAAGGTGTTTGTATGAGCTGGTAATTAAACACAAACTAATGTGAGTGTAATTTAAACTGAAACAATAAAGGTTTTAAACTAGATGTAGTTAATATGATAAAGCAGCTGTTCCTTAAAGCTACAGCACATCACACAGTGTCTTTGGACATGCAGGGCTCGGGCTCTGTTAGGTACGTAATAATAAATATACTCAGATTTTCAAAACTAAGCTTGCTGACAAACATTTCAGGTATTATGACTTTTGGTCTATTGTAACACTGTGCTGAGGTTCAGGCACAAAAAACTACTCAGTTAGGTTTTAGAGACTTACTTAAGTCCTGCCACATCACTTCATTATGTTATCAGTGTAAGTTAGCTGAACTAAAAAACATAATCATCAATCTTGACGTTTAACTCGAACCAGGTAAAACAGACGTGTTGAATGCATTTCATGAAATCTTTGCAAAGCAGATTTTCTTTTCCAAGTTTTGAATTGTTTTCTAGTTCTTACTGCTGGTAGTTTTCTTCTTCATGTCTTGTTGGCTCAGTTTGACCTTTAATAAGAACAGACACCTGCTCATTAAACGTTGCTTCACAGCACCACAGGTGGTGAAAACTCAATAGGTTACCATTAAAGAACATGTTACTGATGGTTTTCCAGCCTTGACAGCAGAAACTAAAGCACCAAGAGTCAAGAACGACAAACTTCTATTGTTTCAATTTCTTTCACTTTTATTCAGTGTTGTTTAGAAATACAACAGTCACAATAAAGTGAAGTCACCCATACAAATAGTACTTAATGTAAATGTTTTAATTTACTGATATTAATTGTGTATCAAAAGTAATTTTCTCGCAATAAACATACATAAATATTAAAGGTACTAGGGGTGGTTAATCAGCCCAATTTCCGAATTCGATTTGATTCCGATTATTAAAGTCTCGATTCGATTACAAATCGATTTTCGGTTATTAACGATTATCGATTCGATTTTCATCAGTCAGCTGCTGAATTATTTTACTTCTCTTTTGAGTGACACCTCACAGCACCTTCAATATTGTATAGTGTAACTGTAATATCAAAATTATTGTTTTTTACTTTGTTTAAATGTAGTCTTTCACTGTTAAAAGAAAGTTGCCAAGCTCAGCAGCCGGACTCATGTTAGAAGCATTGTTGGTGACGAGAACCAGGTCGTGTTTCTCTATTCCCCACTCGTCTGCCATTGCTTTAAGAAACTCACACATATTTGCGCTTGTGTGGCTATCATCCATAGCTCTCGTCTGAAGTACGTAGGACATTAGCTTCCATTAACTGCTGACATAATGAGCTGTAACAGTCACGTATGAGACTGTAGCTCTGGATGTCCAGGCATCGCAGGTTATTGCTACCCTGTGAGCAGAGTTGAGGGACTCTTGCACGGAAAGCTTTGTCTCCTTGTAAAGATTTAAGCGTGAAAAATTTCCGGGATGGAATAACATATCTTGGCTCCAGACTGTGGACCATGTAGTGGAAGCCAGTAAGAGGAGGACTCCAGTTTGTACTACTATTTAAAAAAAATAAAACATTTATAAAAAAAATGTATCATAATCAATAATCAATTTTTTTCACCACCCCTAAAGGGTACAGGTAAAAGTTTCAGTTGTCAGATCCAAGATTCAGTATTTTTCAGTGTTTAACCGGTTGATGATGATTCATTTAATTTACTTACTTTACTTTATTTACTCTGATACAGTAATCTGCCCAGTAACTACGAGCTACATTTAACATATACTTGCAAAAAAAAAGTACAATATTTGCCACCACAGTGTAGTGAAGTTGGAGTATAATGTGATAGAAAACTCATATAAAGCACCTAAAAATCATACTTAAGTTCAGTGCAACACCAAAACCAATGCCAGACTTTTCAGAATAACATGTACAAGCAGTAAGTGTAAATTTTAAAAAAAGCATTAAGAGTCTTTCATAAAGTAGAAGTATCCATAATGTAATGCTGAAATACTCCATTATAAGCTTCATTGCATTAAAAAATCTTACCTAAGTAAAAGAAAATAAATATTATCTGCAAAATTAACTTAAAGAATCAAAAGTAAAATTACTCGTATTCTAAGAAATTGGCCTCCGTAAACATTATTACAGAGAAACATTATCAGCTTGGGCTGATTTCAACCACTTTACACTTTCACAGTTGAGTAACAAAGTGTGATGGTATCCATCACAAACCCAGGGTCAGGTCGAGTCGGGTCGGGTCGGGTCGGGTCGGGACTCTCCAAAGGGTCGCAGGATAAATCCAAGAGGTCGTAAACTGATTCATGCGGCAGGTAAGAAGATCTGGAAAAAGTTCTGCTGCATCAATCTGGACTTCTCTCCCATCTTCACTTTGTGTGAAGTGTTGGTGAGTTTTACCTTTTTTGAGCTTCAAACAATTATTCAAATTAAACCGAAGACTTTACAGTCAGCAGATAAACAGTTTGGACTCAGTGGATTAATCAACAACGTGTTTACACTCGTCATGTGTTTGTTATGTAAAATCTTAAACTGCAGTAACCAACAGCTGCCAGATAAATACGTTGTGTATGAAGCTTTATAAAACAGGACATTAAATAAATGTTTTAAATCCAGCACTTCCTCTTGTACTGCCGTGATATTAAGTTATTATTTTCAGATTCACACCGTGTCACGCTGCTGTTAAACTCCACCCGGCCAGTCGTCCAAGCTGGATGTAAAACAAACACTGACGGTCTGTTCCCAGAACAGTTTGTCCCCGCTCTCCTTCTCCAACACACGTCTGGCTGATGATAAACAGTCACGGCCTTCCAACATTTCTGTTTTCCAGGAGACTCTGAATCTCAATCTGAGCAAGTGCTTCCCTACAGGGAGCGTAACATCATTTCAGATTCCTTTTTCCTGATGCAATGAACATTCCCACATGTTGGTGAGCGGGACTGGAGCCAAACTGAAAAACCTCCCCTCAGCCTGTAGTCTGGATTGTAACCCGTCAGAGCGGCTGGCAGCAAAAACAACAGGAGAGGACGTGCTGGTTTACAGCTTTAATTTAAGGTCCAACGCTGGTAATCATTAATAATATAACACTGCCAACTGTTCATTAAAGGTCCTGTTTGATGATCAATGTCAGGTTCATGCTTTAATGTTGGGTAACTACTAGAAATGTGGACATATTAATGAAAAAAACAACACACAATGTTTCTCATGCTGTCGCTGCAGCACCTCTATTCACCCTCTGCTCTGTTTTAGCTCCTGATTTCTGAGCACCAATCAATTATCAGCTGATCCCAATGAGGCTGGTGACGTCACTGTTTTTCTTTTCCTGGCCGAGGTGATAATATTCACTGTGTCTTTGTCAAAGGGGGCGGGGCCGATCATACAGCGGTGGTTGTCAAGATGTTGTTGTCATAGAGACTAGAAGATGCACGTGCAGCGTTTAATCTCTCTTTCTCTAAATGCTTCATCTCTGAGCTCCTGAGTTCACAGCCTGTGTTTTTCAGCCTGAAAAGGTTGTTTTCCCCAAAGAACTCTGTCTGTTCTGGTTGGTCAGCTCTCACAGGCCTGAGCAGCACCCACCATGTTTCTGCACCTCTGCAGGTGTTTTTGCTATGATGGGGGCGTGGCTAAGGGCACAGACTGTACAGTTGTGACATCACAACCTTACTAAAGTCCTGACGGCTCATTTGAGAGAGCGGTTTGTGAACACAGGCTGCATTTCACTGTGAAATGAAAAATGTTTTGCCGTCACAGTATTTACATTTAAAAAGACGCTGAAATCTTGCTTTCTACTTTATGGGACATTTAAATTATGTTGTAGTGTTTTAGGTATTTGTTATTACAGTGTGTTTTGGCAGTGTGTTACCTGAAAGAGAACGGGTGGATTAGAATTGTGCCCAAACTTCTTTTCATTAGAGGGTGAAATCTGATATTTAATGGTGACTCTCAGGCCAAAACCAAACACTTGATTTACTGTCATTTTAAGAGGCAAAGTGGTCAAAGTGGTCCATGTTTCCTACTCAAGGTGTTCGCCATTCTCAGATTATGAAAAATAATCAGTTGTAAATGATCCTGCATATTTGAAGAGCATTTTACAATTTATTTTGTGATTAAATAAAAATGACTTTTCCTATTGAAACAGCCGTCACAGGTCCGACTCTCAGAGGTCCTAACGTTCAGTTTTTGTTTACTAGTTTGGTGTAATTTGATAGGTATACATGTGTATGTATGGTAATATGCTCCACAACACAGTGTTGACTACAGAGGTAAGGGGCCAGGAGGCGACTTTTACTTCAGCTGAGATGAAATATCACATATTCTTGGTTCACTGCGTTTAAGCAAATGAAGATAAATCCACTGATGACACATAAGAAACTTGGGGACGGGTAGAATTCAAGCACAGAGGCACTAATTGGTTTCTGCAAACCTGTCTCCTCGAAATGTAATTTTTATTCTATTAATTAGTTTTCAAACTGTCGGGGTAATGTGTTGTGGGACTTCTTGTACCTCACAGAATTTTTTAAGAGGTTGGCGGGTTGGATGGTGGATAGAAAAAGGACAGAACTGTGATATTGGTGGTACCGGTGGTTTCAAGGTTCGAGGTTGATTTATTTATCTTTTACAGCACAAGGGTTGTAAAAAGGCAACTGAGTTTGAGTCCTTTTCACACAAACAACAACAAAACAACGTATTCTGAAGAGTTATGATGATGAATCTGGCTCCAGGGTGCTGATGTGTGATGGTGATTCCATTTCACCTGCTCCACCTCAGCTCCACTGATGTCGACCGGGGGAGTGTTTATTCATTCTGTGTTAAACATTTAAAAATGACACTCTTAAAGCATCTTGAAATGAATAATCCACACTTCCAAATGGAACTATGGGTCCTTTTTTTAACGTTTATGAGACTTAAACTGATCCGACAACCTTCATGATATCTGCAGCAAATTAAGACATAAGTGCTACGGGATAATACATAAAATAAAAAGCGACGAATACAGAATACTGATAATGACGACTCACTGTGTCTAACTTGTAAACGTCCTGATGAGTTAGCCCCATAGTCGCTCTGCTGTACATGTACAGAGTGGCTAGTCAGTAATATTATTAATAATAATAATAATTATTATTATTATAATAATAGTTGTTATTTTGTTGTTGTTGTTGTTGTTGTTGTCATTGTTGGTGGTGGTAACACAGGATTGTTTTTAGCCCCATAGTCTCTCTGCTGCACATGTACAGACTGGGTAATAATAATAATAATAATAATAATAATAATAATAATAATAATAATAATAATAATAATAATAATAATAGTTGTTGTTGTTGTTGGTAACACAGGATTGTTTTTAGCCCCACAGTCTCTCTGCTGTACATGTAGAGAGTAAGTAATAACATCAATAAAAAATACATATATTATTATTATTATTATTATTATTATTATTATTATTATTATTATTACTATTATTATCATTATTATTATAGTTGTTGTTGTTACCACAGGACTGTACATTCACTGCTCATCCTGTATATATTTGACATTCCCATAGGAAGTGAGTGGGGTTGCTCTCGGCCAATCAGATTCGCGGATAACGCTCCGACAACAAACAAAAGATCGAGGCTAGCTGAGCTCATTATACTTTGTCGATCCGTCTAGCCTGACGTTAGTTGTCACTTTGCTCTCAACAACGACCTTCTCCTGTGTCGTTGTCTCACTTTCCTCCCGACCCTGCGCGGCAGACACTCTTCTTCTAGTGTCTCCATTCGTGGCTTTTTGTGTCAGCTAATGTCAACCTGAGCCATTTCAGCGATCGCTTCGCCTTTGCTGGCCAAGCTAAACGCGCTTAGCCAGGTTAGCTTCTCGGCTAACCAGCGCTGGCTGCCTCTCAACGACACAGCGAAGCCAGTTAGCCTAGCCTGCTAGCTAGCTTTGCTAAAAAAAAAAAAAAAGCCTCCCTTTAAAAAACTTGACACTGACTGACACAAGTGGCTCTGGCTTGTTACTGACAAGCCAATTTACTAAAACTCGTGTCGTAGCCATGTCTGGACAGTCGTCGGGCTGCGGGTTTCTGATGTCGGTTGTTGTCCACGGAGACTCTGTTTTGAACGAGCAGGAAAAGGAGCTCAACCAGCGACTCCGACGGCTCTATCCAGCCGTTAATGAAAACGAGACCCCGCTTCCTCGCTCCTGGAGCCCGAAGGACAAGTTCAGCTACATCGGACTCTCTCAGAACAATCTCCGTGTACATTATAAAGGTATGACACCACGACACACTCGAGTTTTTGCACTTTATTGCCCAATGCTAACGTCAAGTCTGCTAACGTTAGCTTAGCTCGACGGTTAGCGGATCAAAGCCAGCTGCCGTTGTGGCTAAAAACAAAGTAGGCTAGGCTAGTAGCTTCATCAACAACAAGGCAGAGGACATCTTGCAACCCGACCAGCTGGCGAGGTGTAACCACAGCCAAAATTGACCTACTAGCTCGTTAGCTTCCTTGCTACCCTGTTAACCAGGTTGTCAGCTTCGTGAAGTGTCACCAGGGGGGCAATCTGTCAAGCTAACTAATGAAATATGACAAATATCATGTAAATGGAGAATCATCCTGTAGACAAAGTGCTCAAAAGGCTGGTTAGCCTCGATGTGAGTCACACATTCAAACCGATTAACGTTTGTCAAAATGGACAAGGGCTGGACAGCTCCTCTGGTAGGCTCATGTAGCATTATTAGGTAATTAAATGAAATACACAGCGTCGAATATCATGATTAGCTTAATCTGCTCAGACCAATTGACAGGCGTCCAGTCAAGCAGTTATTGATGACAGGCCAGGTTTTGCTAGTTCACTGCTGGTGAGGGTTTGATATCAAGTGTCTGGTCTGACATTCAGGTTGACTAGTTGCTAAGCAAAGCTATCAAGAGGATTTTTGGTGCAGGCCTATAAGAAAAGGCTTGATTTAAAAAAAAAAAAGAAGAAGGTGTAACTGTGCTTCCTGGGTGTGTTCTACTATTCTGGGTCTGACCGGCCCTGACACACACTCTTCCTTGTTACAACGAGAATGTTCTGTCTTTGTTTCAAAGATTCACCTGAATCTGTTACAGCAGGTAAACTGCAGATTATGTGTGACTTAAACACTGCACTGCAAACACTGTAAAGTTGTACATACAAACATAATTCATGGAGCAGGATCAGATCAATACTTTTAAACAGTCACACTTTTAAAGCACTGTATTTCCACAGTAAGGCTAAGCTGAAAATGTTAGGCCCTCTGTGTGTTAACTAGGCCACACTATGAGTTTAATGTTTTTAAAGTCATTTGTAAAATCTGAATCATATCAAGCTAAACTGACAATAGTGAATATTACATTTATGAAAACAGCCTCGGCCTCATCTGTCATCATGTCATTAAATGCCGTGTCATATACACATTTAACAAGATCTTCCATTACCTGAACAAACACTATATGTAACTTCAGTTTAATTACCTAGGCCTGTTCAAATGTGTGAATACAACCATAAAGATTATAGCAGATTGTCTGAATAATCTATTTTTGGAGCTGATACCAAAACAGGTATTTGGGAGTAAAATGTCCAAATATTGATATTTGAGCTGACATGATGTGTGGATTCAGTGAATAAAACAAACACACATATTTGCAGTGATCCCACAAACATTTATGACAAAGGCATACATGTAATGGAGGCCAGATATTGTACGGTTTAATAATAAACTTCACTGGGAATGCATTAATTTTAAATGTATGTCTTTTATGCAGATTTGCTGGTTCCAGCTTCTAAATAATGACAATTTGCTGATTTCTGCTTGGTTTTCAACTTTGAGTGGTACAGGGGAAATTTTAAGATCTTACCTTTAGGACTCAATTTTGCATTTAAAAATAATCAACTGATAAAAATAGTATTTTTCCAGCTTTCAGCCTTTAGTTTTGAGGTATTTCTTGTGTTTTCCTCACCTGGTTGGTGTATTATTGTGTCAACCATTTTGTCACCAGAACAGATGTAAAATGGAGGTTAACAGATTTATTTCAGTGTCTAAAACAGTTAATTTATCAGGTTTGAAGCGATCCCAGGTATTCTTAATCAATATCATGCAGAGCACTAATAAAACCTGCTTTTCAGAGCTGAGATGATCAGCAGTTGTCTGACTGCGATTTAATTTCTTTAAAAATATTGCAATTGAGATTCAAACCCTGTTTATATTTTGTAGTTGTGGATTCAGGCCTTTGTTGGTGTGTGCATGTTACTGAACAAGGTTTGTTTTACATCTGGGATTTAATGACAAACTTATCTTGTTTCTACATAAAAACGATTAGATAATCTGATGCAGTCGCTCCTGGATGATGATGTCCCACGGGTTCCTTTTTCCTTTTCTTCAACTTCTCAGTAAACATAGTTTGTTTTCAAAAGCAATACTGACTGGTTCAGCTCACATTTGGCTAGATGGAATATCAGCGGTATACTTGTATTACTCAGTGTTTCCATCTACATTTATGATACTCAGAACTTTATGCTACATCTGATCTTTGACTCTTAATGATGCTGCTGACAGCTGTCCTGTGGCTGTTCAAGCTAATGTTAGCTCTACAATAAGCGTTGGCGATACAGCCCTAGAAATAATCACATTAAGAGTGTTTTTGCTTTGACAATATTACTTATCTGACATAATAAACAAAAATCTCATCATTTGTAACCAAACCACTTGACACTACGGAAGTTGCTCCTCCACTGTGAAACATTTTTATGATGTGTTTTTTTTCTATCCTATTACAAATGATATCAACATTGTTTTGAGCAGTACGATATCGCAGCATCCCAGTAGGTCGATTCAGAGAATTTAATTAAGTGTTTAATCTAATAACCACTGACACATCTTGTGCTCAAGAGTGCTCATAAAGATGTCATCTAGTGAAACGACATTATATGTTTTGGGATTGCTAAACCTACTTACATAATGCTGTTTCATTTCTATTTCTTAATTTTAATCAAGCCCCTCCCCACATTATGTTTCACTTCAACACCCTGGTTCATGTTGAAATGTGTCAAAACCATGAGAAAGGAATCAAGAATGGAACGTTAACTTTACAACTATATTTACCAGAATAAATATTGGAACAGTGACTAATTTGCCTTCAGGTACTTCAGCATATGCGAGTAACTTTGACATCAGAGTGTGAGAAAATAACTGACTTTTTAATTGGTTTTCCCTTCTGGGTTAAAACCTCAAACACAAGACAAGAAGTGGCGAACATAAGAAACCCAAAAAGACTTGACTCACTTAGAAAACCGCTGGAGAGGCGGGACCGCTGCTTCCTAAACAAACTGTCAACAGTGATTGTCAGTGTTGTGGGTTGATTCCTTTCCACAGCCACTCGTGGTTGAAGTCTTCACACACTTCTGCACTGTGCTTAGAGTCATATTGAAACAAAATGGATGACGAGAAACAAAATCAAAGTTGGTGGCCATCAAGCATGGGTTGCTGTAGAAAAGCTTCCATCTGTCTTTATGTTTGATCCAGTTATCCATTCGTAACCATCACATGTGTTTTATCACCTGAAGGTCACGGAAAAACCCCAAAAGATGCAGCGTCTGTCCGGGCCACCCACCCCATCCCTGCAGCCTGCGGGGTCTATTACTTCGAGGTGAAGATCATCAGCAAAGGCCGAGACGGGTAAGAACAAAACTAAACATTTCAGAAAAAACACACCAATTCATTTATGACACCTTTAGCTTAGCATCTTCTCAATATAAAGGGATGATAGTTCTCCTAGACTTGGCCACAAAGTCATATTTAGCATCTTTCATGCTAAACGTGTCAATGTAAGGATGTTAGCATGATAGCGTTAGCACTCAGGTGATGGAACAGGTCCACAGGCTCACTAACAGGCCTGTGAGGTTTTCATGCATTTGATTCACCAGAAAACAAAATGGAGGGACGACTTTTCTACAGTTGTTTGACTTCAAATTGTTTTAATCCTATTCATGGTTTAGAAATGTAACCATCATAACTAATAAGCTGCTTGTACACAGAATGATACGCCACCTTTTTTTTATACAGTGGAGAGTTACGAAAAGCTTAATTTGGTCACAATGAAAGTCCAAAAATATCAACCAGTCTAATCTGGATTTACGCGCTCTGACACTCTGCAGCATTGTGACCCTCTGTAGCTGGTCGTTGTTTAAGACATAAACTTACATAAGCATTTTTACCAAGTCGGCATCCTGTGCAAAACAGACTTACAGTACATCTGTGTAATGGTTGTTATGAATGTTGATTGCGGTGAAAGGTCAAACTAAAGCAGTTCAGCTTTTCTCCGGGAGGAAGTGCTGATTTCTTCCTTTCTGTGGTCAGAAATCATCTAAAGAAAAGATGACAGGAGATTAGTCGTGTTGTCGTTCTCTTCATACTTGAGATTCTTATAAAATGTTTTTCAGCCTGTTGCCTTTTTATTGTGATGTTATCAAAATCTAATCGAAATGCAGGCCCTCTTATGAATGCAGATTTCGGTGATGCTTTGTTAACTCGGTAGGACATCTTCATGTCAAGTGTATCCAGTACATGCTCTGTATAGCAAATGAGGTTTTTAGAAATTCAGATCAACAGACTGAATAACGCAGAATGAAGCGAAAGCCTGATTAAAATCAGGACAATTTGTAATCCTAAATTGAAGCTTAAGTCATCTGAAGGTCCTAATTTTACAGTGTAACAATATCACATGACTTCACGGGTTGTATTTACTAATTGCCCCGTTTTGACCCAAGATGGCTGATGATTACCAAAATAGTACCCCACATTTAATTGGCTTCTATCATGGTGTCGTGTCTGTTACACTAAGCAAACAGAATTCATAAATGATGAATATTACAAGATATGCAGCCACACTAGTTGTGGCTGCGACATCCACAGTTTAATCTGGAGAGCACACACAACATGGCAGCTAACACACTACCTTACCTTCTGGGGCAGCGAGTCGAGCACGAACAGAGCTTCTCTTCACTTTCACATGCTAACTGTTAGCACCAGTAGTGACTGGGTGTGCGCTGAGTATTACAACCTCACAGGTTCTTCTTCTTCTTCTTCTTCACAGGTACATGGGCATTGGCCTCTCAGCTCAGGGTGTAAACATGAACAGACTCCCCGGTAAGTTGACACTCTGTGTGTTTGTTTCGTCTCTGTGTTCATTGCCTCTGCCTTTGGGTGTGGTGAGAAGAGTCTGTGTGTCTGCGTGTGCGTCTGTCTACTGTATGTTATACCAGATGATCTTTTTGACTGCGTTTGTGTGGGTGTCATTTTGTCTGTGAACTTATTGTCTGGTAGAGACGGATTTAAGATGCCTGTGGTGTAGGTGTGACTGAGTGATGGAGTATTCATTTCAATGGGTTTTATGTCAGTTATCCGGCCCGTGTGTATGATTTATTGCTTGAGAGGATAATATACAGGAGCATTTGAGAAGCAAAAAAAATCTTGTGGCATTTATTCAGTGAAGCTTTGGCTTCTCCTTCCAAAAAACACCACATTGTACATTTCTGATGCAGCCAAGTGACTGTTTTGAACAACCTGTGTGGGAAAATGAACTTTCCTGATATATTTACTTGAGGAGAAAAATGTGGAAAGAAGTATTGACATGGATGACCAACTAAAGTGCAGTCTGTGAGTCAGAACAAAAAGATTTCTGCTGCTGCTGCTTGTGGTCTTTGCCATGACATGGTACCAGTAAGACAGCGCTGGTAGCTGTGACGCTCTGCGCTGCACAGAGGTTATCAGGCCAAACAGGACACCCGTCCACCAGTCTGTACGTAGAGACCGGAGCTGCTGGGTGTGTCCACTCAAAGATAACCGGAGGCCCCGCTCGAGCTGCAGAGTCCCAACCGATGGATAGATGCTAATGAAAATTCACTAATTGCGAGGAACTGATGCCAGACGGCTTCAGAGTTGAGTGCTCTGCTCCGGTGATGAATGTGGCAGGATTACCTCTGCAGACCAGCAGGAACTCAAAGGATCCCTCCACTCGGTTTCTAACGTTAAAACAACCTTAAGGCTGTCAAAGCTACAGCAGTGGCTGCCCAAACAAATGCTCCCTGCACAAACACACGAGTGTGATTTAATTCTCTTAATATTTTACATAACTAATACGTTGGAGCTACTAATACCCAAGTCCTGCCTTTAGCTTTGGCTTTGACTTCTATTCATTTACAGTTTTTAGAAAGCATAGCTTTGTTCAAGCTCTCCAATTTATGATTATTTTCATTGTCAATTAACCCCGAGGTTATTTTCCTGATGAGCAAATTAGTTGTTTAGTGCCAAACCCAAAAATATTGAGTTTTCTGTAACAGAGTAGTGAAAACATCAGCAAATTTGACTTTATGTTGTTAAAAACATGCTCATACTCAAATTTAATAGGTGACAACTTATCGATTAATCATTAAAGGTCTGTCGAGGGGGATGTCTCCATTTCTTGGGGAAAAAACTGTAGAGACTTGTGACTCTTGTCCTTCCAAAGTCGCATTGAAAACAAGGAGCTGTCCCAGTGATTTCATCAGCCTGGTTTCAGAGGTTCAATCCCCACAGTGCTCATCAGCAGTCAGTCATGTGTTCTGCTCTGCTGCCTTGTTCACGGCATTGAACCCTTTCAGGTGTCTGCTGCACAATGACTGCTGCTTATTGCAGGTCTCCATTACTAAACACACCAGTATTCACTGAAGGTTTAAAATGATGACAAAACAGTTTTATTTCTCACCTGGCTGAGTTTTAAAAGCCAGTTTATGATCAAAGATCAAAACAGGAACAGGCGGTCGATAACTTTGTTCAAAATAAGCAGTGAGACTGACGAGACACACCAGATTTTTTTGCTTGACATATTTCTTGTAGTGCAGCGAGAGTGATTTAAGGTTGAGGTTTTTGTTAAGGAGACAGCACGGGTTAGCTGACACATTCACCACATTTCAGTCATGTTGCTGAGGGCTTCGTTGCAGCTATAAATTCCTCTCCTGGTGTTGACCTTTTTCTGGTTTTTGTCTGTCTTATTAGTCACAAATAAATGAAGTTTAGAAACAATAGATGGGGAAAAATATTCCTGAACAGTTTGTTGTTTGTTGAATGTAATGTGTGTTGTTGTTGTTGTTGTTGTTGTGGTGATTTAAGAGTGAGCCATCTGTTGTGTTATTAACACCTTGTAAACCTTTCTGACACGTCGCATCCCTCAGGTTGGGACAAGCACTCATACGGTTACCATGGAGATGACGGCCACTCCTTCTGCTCGTCTGGCACTGGGCAACCCTACGGACCCACGTTTACAACAGGCGACGTGATTGGCTGCTGCGTAAACCTCATCAACAACACCTGCTTCTACACAAAGAACGGCCACAGCCTAGGTAACGACCTCAGACAACAGAGCCAATACGTAACATTGCTCATAATGTGTGGGTCTGTTATCAGCCTGCTGAAAATCCAGTGTTTCTTCATGTTAAACTGAGAGAGGTTGTGGTTACTAGTTGGACGTAATATGAATATTAACTGCCACTCCCTTAACACCATATATATTTGAGCTAATTGCTAACATTTTGGGAGACGCTGCCATTTCTTCCACAGCTTCTCAAACTGTCTTCCTGGGCACATTTAGAGGATGACGTATGACTGGCAGCTTCTACTGTAGTCACACCTAACTGTTCTATTTGAGTAGTTATTTGGCATAGATTGTCAGGCAATGACCTAGAAATGCATGAAATATCATAAAAATGACAAAATACACTGGAGTGGGGCCTTGGATGCATTAATAAGAGCTAACTGGTTTTAAATCGCTGTGAATTAGATAATATTACTAACTTCTGATGTTCCACTGAAAATGAATTTGGTTTTCTGATGGCGCCGCTCCTTTCTGCACTACTTTCATTTAAATGCCTTTCAGACTCGGTCTACAGGGACGAAGTGCTTGTTCCCGTCCCTTAGGTGCAGATTTCAGCCAATCATGCTTTCAGTATTTAGTGACTACCTCGTGTTCCTTATTGGTTGAGGAGCACTCAACATATGCAGAGAATAAGAGCCTTCCTTAGTAGTTACTTTTACCAATCAAATGTTGCCTTAAAGTCAGCAGTCTGCTGGAGACGGAGCAGACACTCATACTGAGCCACAGACTCTGAACAACAGCTCATATCAGCTACCTGCTAAAATCTCTTCCCAAACATGAACGACAGACATAAAACCCCGTCTTGTCCTGCACCTGAATCAACCCAACCAACATTCAGAGGGGAAGCTCTTTAAACAGCAAGTAAACGTGCCTGTAAATATCACTTTGGTCCATTTAGATGTCGCTGTGGTCCTCAGCCCCACTAACCAGACGCTGCCTGCTGCTGTTTTTCAGCTGCAGTGAAAGGTTGTGTACTTTTCCCTCTCGCTTCCTGCCGACACAGTCTGCAGGCTGCTGTCAGTCAAACACTTGACACTTCCCTGCAGCTGTCTGAAACAAAAAGGAACATTTCCCCAAAAGCCTTAAAAAAATGTTGACACTATTCTTGAGTGCAAAAGAGGGAAGACTAGATGTGACATCAGACTTTAAATATCTAGTACTTCTCAGGGTGCTTCAAAAGGTGCCCCACTTAAAGCAATATGTGCAATCTAGACCCAAAAGTATTCAGGGTCCCTCATGCTCACAAGAAACCAGGTTGTCTGGAAAGATAAAGTTGGCTCAGAAAATCTGATAATTTGTTTACACGCGCTGAAGTAACCTGGATACTGGTTAACCCACATTTACATGGAGCTCGTCAGTCGTCACGTTTCCTCCCTAACGCCTGCGGTGCAGGTTTACTGGCTCTTCAGGTGTATTTGGATGTCACAAAAGCTGCTGTTGAAACTGGTGTATTAATGAAATGTAGTTTTATTTGTGCATGATAATTCTGCTCAGCCTCCATGTTTTATCTCATTCCTCTACACAGTAAAATTCCACCTTTTACGTTGTAGCTTCTGCTACAGCGACACCTCAGTAATTCAGGCCTCTCCTGCTAAATCGAGCAGAGCGATCCAGGTTTATCTGACCCAGATAAAGATTTGTTGTTTACATGACGGTTAAGAAATAACAAGTAACGGCATAAAGGTGATAGTAACCAGATTACCTCCGTACCTGTAAACATACTGACTGTGGCCTCCTGATGTGCGTAGAAACAGAAATGACTCTTTTTGTCTCTTCCTCTGCAGGTATTGCCTTCACAGACCTACCAGTAAGTACCACATTTTGTTCACGCCTGTGTTGTAACAGAATCTCTTTTGTTTCCAGGATTAATCAGTGCTGTAGGACAAGACGGTATTTATAGAAATGAAATGTTTCATTCAGACGGTCCGCTGTCGTCAAAATGTTTACACTTTGTAAAATGGATTGGAGGCTGGAAAACTCGGGATCTTCAAAAGCCCTTTTTCTTCATCTCTTGTTATCTGATAATGTTGTGTGTTTTATTCAGTTTCTTTGGCTATCCAGCCATGAATCGGCAGGTTTATAAAAGTTTACTGTACATTTCCAACATCACGTAAAGGGGCTCTGTGGAGCTTCTGTGTTGTGCTTGAAGCCAGTTGTCATCTTATGTTAGCGGACTCCATTTTTTTATTTTTTAGACAAATGTTAGCCACTGTTTCTCTCTGTTAGAGGACTGAAGAGAAGCACTGAGGCGAGGTACTTTAGGATGTGCATAAAGTCACATCCTTTAGACTGTCGTGAGAATAATAAACTGGAGCGTTGTCCGGTGTTGTTGGTAGTTACAACTATGTGGAAAACGGAAAGCGATCCAGTTTTCTTTTGGACGGCGGCAGCAACAGTAGTACCACTTTCAAACGCTAGTAGGGGAAAGATTTCTGTTTCCACTTGCACTAAAACTCAAAGTGCTGTTTGTATCTGAACAGAACACCACTTGTTTTGCTGTCGCTCATCTTGAGGCGAGTCTCGCTCCCGTCAGCTCCCGTGCTTCATTATGTAACGACTCCCACAACAAATGGACATTAACTCTAATGGGATTCATGAATGTATTCACTGCATCGAGATGTGAGGGAGACACTTGTTTTTTAGGGTTTTTTTTTCTGCCAGCTTCTTGCTTGGTTACAAATTAAATCGAGGCTGGCTGTTTTTTCGTGGGAGAAGAAAATAAGAGTCTTAGCCACAACAATAATCCATTGAGCAGCAAAACGGGCTTGGCTGTGAGCCAGACATTCATGTTCCTCCAGAGCTGAGCAGTGAAGTGCGTCACCTCGGCACAGCTGACCTCTGTGGTTATCGGACCGTGACAAAAGGCAACTCTAGGAGAGACACACACCTATTGTACCGCTGTTGTTATGGGGACTTTAATCGATTTATAATATTCCCTAACCCTGAAACTTCTCCTAACGTAGATTTAAAGACACCTTGACGTATCGGTAACCTTTCATCTTTCTTTAAGACTAGTCCTGACTCTGATCAAACCCCTACTACATCATGCAATCAACTTGTTTAGTTGTATCACTGAAAGTTAAAAAAAAAAAAAATTTAAATCCAACAATCTCTCTCACACACACAGTCATCACACAACGCAACACCTCTCGTCAGTCAGCACCTCTGATCAAATCAAGGCTGTGATTAGATTGGTAGGGTGGAGGAACAATGTGCACATACGAGCTTCCTCAACACACATTTCTGTTTATCTTGTCATTCTGTCGTCAGTGATTTCATCAGGGACTTGAAAAAGCAGAATGGCCGTTCCTAGGAACAAGCCACGGACTGGTGCTGAACCCTGAGGCATTGGCATGCAGCATGTCAACAACTCGCATTGTAACATAGCACAGAGATGCTTCACCGCGTCACACCCCAGCTGTTACAGTTTCATGTCCAGTTCGTAGCTGCCTGCGCGCCTGTCAGAACACATTTAAACTAGTCCTTTAACAACAAGGAAGCAGCTCATTGAATTAATATTTCAGTAATGCTGCTAAAATCAACTTAGTTGTCGTTTTTTGTCTCGCTGCCCAGATTTTAAAGTTTGGAGTTGGTGGCTGCTGTTTCGCTGAGCTTTGTTTTGGATTTTGTCAGACGAGGCCTGTGACCTTTTTTATAAAAGATTGCAGTAAAAAGCTCAACTTCAACCCTCAGAACAGTTCAGTCACAGACTAGGTTTGATATCGCTATATTTCCTGTTTATGGTGATAGTTTTCAAAATATCGAATATGGAACAGCTGTGTGATTCTTCACTTGAGACAAACTGCTTCCTGTATGTTAATTTTTCACAGCGTTATTTATCAACCTGTCAGTGTTGTATGAGTCGCTGCAAAGGGAGAAGTACAGAAATGATCAGCTCATCAACCTCTCAGTCCTTTATTTCAAATAAAATAAGATGCTTTGATTATATATTGTAAGAACAACCTCCCACCACCAGCATCACATGACTGTAGTGCAGCTTTTAACACCAGGACAAGGCAACATTTGTGTCATATCATCATATAAAGATATCAACAGTTTAAGGCGATATAGTCTCATCTCACTGTGACTGTATAATATCGATGTCTTGGCCAGCCCTTCATTCTGTCTTTATCTAGCTAGTAAAGTCAAGTTTTAAGGGGTAATTGTAGACGAAAGCTTATTTCCTGAGATTTTCTGTTTTCCTGTTTTTCCTCTCATTGTTTCCTGTTTTGATTTATTGCCCAGATTAGATTCCCAGACTCCCTTTTCCCTCTATCATCCTAATTCATTATTCTCTAATCTCTCTCCTCTACAGCCCAACTTGTACCCGACCGTGGGCCTGCAGACTCCAGGGGAAGTGGTGGACGCAAACTTCGGCCAGCACCCCTTCGTGTTCGACATCGAGGACTACATGCGTGAGTGGAGGACAAAGATCCAGGCCCAGATCGACCGCTTCCCCATCGGAGAGCGCGAGGGCGAGTGGCAGTCCATGATCCAGAAGTAAGTTCACCGTGGAATAACGGGGTTTGGATGAGGATACGAGCAAAGGTGGCAGCTAACATTTCTTTAGTTGTGAGTCGGATATATATTTGCTTTTAAACCACATGTTTGTGTCTACTACAGGCTGTGTGAACGTAGCTGTTCACATACAGTCCTGTTTAGCACAGATACCACGAGATGTCACACATTAGCTTCTTGTCCCTTTGTCATTCCTGGCGCTACAAATGTGAATGTGTAGACAGACAGGATACGCCTTGATTCCACCAGGAAAGACCAGCGCTGTTACCTGGCGTGTGAGCCGCTGTTGTGTTACGTCGTCCATGCGGGTTCATATCCCACCAGGAGCGTTTCAGAAGCGCAGTGTCCTGTCTACCTGATGTTGTTGACTTGCTCAGACTGTTTATTTTTTCTTTGATATTTGTGCTTCTACTGTCGTTGATGAGGTCACATTAAGCAGTGTTGTTGTTTGTCTGTTATAATTGTGTTTATTGTTAATATTTGCTTTGTTGTGCTGTAAGTCCTGAGTCACCACAGAGCATTTTTATTTGAAAATTGAGCGGATGCTCCGCGCCGTACCGATGTCTGGCTTCCCGTCTGACTCGACCTGCTCTGTGCAGATTGACGCAGCTGCAGCCAGCTTGTGTCAAAAATAGACTCTGCGTATTCTCCGCGGAGCAGAGCGGACGGCCGCTTCTGGGATGCTGCTGAAAGTTGCCGTGGCACACGAGCAGTGACTAGAATGACAGCGATCTGCTCCAGTGACCGTTTCATGGCTGTAATGCAGCGGAGACTCTGGGGTCAAACACAAACACGTTGATTAAAGCGAGTGTGAATTTACTTTTTGTTATTCTACGGTATGTTGAGGGTGAATTCAGCTGTGAGAGTGCGTCAGCTTCAGGCTCAGTCTGAAGCTGATATTCAGTCTGAACTTTTGGTGGTAGTGGTTGTATGTATTAGTTGATGTTGATCTGTGACAGTATTGGAGTTCCTGGGATATCGTAGGTGACCGGAAATCACTGCCGACATAACAAACCTAAATCTCAGTGAGGCCCAGATGGACCGCTTCCCCATCAGAGAGCAGGAGCTGGGATCCAGAAGTAAAAGCTGTGGGACTCGGTTTCTCTTCATGCCGTGGCCTGATGGGATTAGCTCTCTGTTGCTATGATTACTCGTCCTGAATGGATTTAATCTCCATTTGATGGGGATTGGAGGGTGGAGGGTTGGGTGGAGTTGGAGGGAACCATAGACTTTATCCTGGAAAGTCGCCTCACAGCCTGGGATTGAAAACAGGAAGTTTTTAAGCTCACGTCAGATTGATGGATGAGAAGAGTTAATGTCTTTGTGGAGCAACAGTGACATGATGACGAGTCGGGCAGAGCAGAGATCACAAATCTCCTGCAGACATTGTCGGCAACGTGGATGCTTAGAAGTGACCGTGTGCAAATAATAAGCGGTCAAGAAGAGGATTCATCCTTAAACCTTTTAATGAAATGTGGGAATATGTTATTTCAGCACTAATCAGGAAGTAGTTCCACATCTTATCTGCACAACGTCAAACACGGATGAACTCCACATGAATGCGCTGCTGGTTGCAGTGGACATTTATGAAATTGAGAAGATAGCAGCATTTTGTCAATTATAAATCAGAACAATTTGCTTCCCGCTGGCAAAAATGGGTTCTCTACGCAAAGCCCCTTCAGCCTGATTTTACTTTTACTGACCAGTAATAAGGTTAGAGAAAATATCACTCCCTAAAGGTTCATGTTCTCTTTTCTGTTTGTTTGTTTTGTACACAAACAAAAAAACTGAGAATTGTAGCAAACCTGAATATATGAAGTATGCGTATGATATTTGAAATCAACTTTGTGAAGAAGCTTGTTTGTTTTGATGTTGTTGTTTTTTTTGTAATTCCTTTTTTTTTTTACTGGTATTCATCAAGTCAAACACATCTGTACAGTCAGCTGTCTTTCTCACATTCTCAACCTGTAATGGCGATTTATCGCAGCTTGGGTCATTTTTATTTGTGACAGTATTGATATTTTAATCACAAAGTTAATTACTCAGATTTAGGAACGATTCAGCAGTCAGACAGTTGAAGAGGCTGGAAACAAGCCGACAGTTCAAACACAAAACATGGAAACATTTGGACGTCAAAACAAACTTGAATGATGCAATTATTACCCAGAATGTTTATAGGAAAACACAAACCGTCCTTCTGGTTCAACGCTGACCTTCTGTTCTTCTGTAGTTGTGAGCACCAGTGATGCAGTTTTATCTGTCTGTGAACCGATCAGGCCGATTCATACAATAACATTGTTTCTGGGCTGCAGGTGCAATAACTGCCTCCCTCCATGAATATGAAGCATGCTGCTGGGAGTTTGTAACCCTATTTAGTACATTACACACAGAAACATCAGCATTAATTGGATGTTTCTATGATAGTGATATAATCTCCCGGTCAACAAAGTACATACATTTACCGTGTTCATTATATTTAATGACAGAAGATGATCAGATGAAGACCGGCTCTTGTATGTTAAGTCTAATCGTCTGTCTGATTTCTCCTGCTGCTGTGTCTAATCGGTGTGTCTCTCGTCTGTCAGGATGGTGGCCTCCTACCTGGTTCATCACAGCTATTGTGCTACAGCTGAAGCTTTTGCCAAATCCACAGACCAGGCCGTGCACGAGGAGCTGGCCTCCATCAAAAACCGACAGAGTGAGTCCTTCAGTGGTGGCATCTTCTTAAATAATGCTCAAACTCACTTCGGTGTCAGGACTAAACAGAAAACGGTCTAAGTGTCTTCTGTTTGTTCACTGCTGGTTTGCAGAGATCCAGAAGCTGGTGTTGTCAGGTAGAATGGGCGAGGCCATCGAGACCACCCAGCAGCTCTACCCCAACCTCCTGGAGAGGAACCCAGACCTTCTCTTCATGCTCAAGTAAGACCTGCAGGAAAACAAAATGTTTTTATAGCTCAGTGACTGAAGAAAATCACATAGTGGACGATTGAAAGCGTCATATTTCTCGTGTAGATTATTTTGAAATGGATTATTTGTCTTATAAAACGTGTCGCTCCTTTTGCAAACAGCTTTGGCTTTTTTTAAATTGATAAATGTGTCGTGGAAGCGATTGTGTTATTTATTTATTATGGGATGATATTTTATGAAAGTATGTAAGAATATAATGTGGATTATTAAGACGTGGGTTTCAGACCTAGTGATGAATTTCATGTTTTTTTTAATGTGAAAATAAATTAAAGCTGCAGGTTTTTATGTGTTTTTTTTTTTTAAATATCTTTTTGGAATATGTTGAAAAACAAACAGAACTGTGTTGTTGTTGTTGTTGTTTGTCGCTCCTGTAAATGGACTCACTCTTTTACATCTTCTCTTGTTATATTGCCTTTCCTCCCTCTCTTCTGTTCTCTTCACATCTTTGCTTGTTTTTTCTCCATCCAATCTTTACTTAATTTTGTCCATACTTCTTTCCTCTTTTCTTCTGCCTTCTCCCTTTCGTGCTCTTCCCTGTCCTCCCTCCCTCCCCCGCGTCCTCAGGGTGAGACAGTTCATAGAGATGGTGAATGGGACGGACAGTGAGGTGAGGTGTCTGGGAGGTCGTAGCCCGAAGTCTCAGGACAGTTACCCCGGCTCCCCTCGGCCCTTCAGCAGCCCCAGCCACAAAGCCAGCAGCTCCCAGCCCTACCTCCCAGGTACAGTCCAGCTGTGCTCTGCATGTTCACATCTGGAGATTAAAACACGCTCATTCTCCTTTTTCCAAGTGTGATGCTGTCTCCCGAGTTGAAGTGAAGTCTGTTTAAGCAGCACGCCAACACAATTCAGTCGACGCTGAGTTTTAAGAGAAGCTGAATTTAAAAACAAACCCACGTTAGATCTTTAGTGGCTTTGACGTCAGAACCAGATCAGCTGAATCATCGACACTGAACATGTGCGACTCACAACAGGGATGAGAAAGAATATGGATGTCTTTGGATCTGCTGCTTACTAATGTTCCCTGTTGCATAAGAACAAGAAATACATTTTTTTTTTTTTTAAAAAAAGGCAAACTTGTCTCCTGGCAATGTGACAGAAGTCCATGACCAATTTTACGAGGTTTACTGCCATTTAAATTTTTTTTTTAAAAGCAGCACATCCACTGTAAAAATGTTCTACCTTAACGTGTCAGTGGTTAAAAAATGTCCTTCTTCTTCTCTGCTGTTGTTTTAGGGTTCGACAGCAACTGCTGTAATGGTGTGACGTCTAATAAGAGCCACAGCTCCTCCCCTCACAGTCACAAGCCCTGCCCCCCAGGCTCTGGCTCCGCCCTCCCAGCATCTGACATCAGCCTCAACGGGAGCCGCAGCCAACAGCCCATAAGCAGGTACTGCAGCATTAAAACGCGCTCTGGTGCCAGGAAGTCATTTTATAAATGCTGTTCTCAGTAATCGTATCCTCCATCGTGGTTGCTGGAAAGGTTCCTGACTGTTTCTCTGTCCTTTTCCTCTCGTCCTCCCTCAGTAGCGATGTGGACATGGAGGTTGACCACTTCACCAACGGAGTGACAGAATCTTCCTCCAACGGTTTCCTCAACGGCAGCTCCAAACACGCCACCGAGCCCGACGACTGTGATGCAGACATGGGTGGGTGGAGGCTTTGAGTGACTTAAATAGAGCGTTTATCCACATGGCAACATTCCACGGGTGCCACTTTTGCTTCTTTATAAATAGCTAGTTGAATTTTGGGGGGGACCGATGGTAAATTTTATCCCCTGCCTCGTCTCTGTAAGACAAACAGTTTATTCTTTCTGTATACATTTTTTGGCACTTATTTATTGTTGCCGTCATTGCTAGTCGCTGGTTCAGTGCTCCAGCTGAATTCCTGTGGTGTAAATGTTCATAACATAACTATGTTGCATGTCCAACTGGCCGTGGCTCTGCAGAGGTGGAGTCAGCTCAGTCTAAGAGGCAGCTGTGTGGCGGGAGCCAGGCGGCCATTGAGAGGATGATCCATTTCGGCAGGGAGCTCCAGAGCATGAGCGAACACCTCCGCCGAGAGTGTGGCAAGAACTCGGCCAACAAGAAGATGCTCAAGGTAACACAGAGCCAGCTGAGCTGACTGTGTCCACGCTGTGTTGAGTGTGATGGAGTATGATAACCTGGTCAGAAATTAAAAGCTGGAGTCCCAAATGTTTTGGCCACTAGGGGGCAGAATAAAACATCAACAAGCTGACAAATAGTGATAAGATAAGATGTGTTGTCTGAGGTTGCTGAAAAGCATTAAGGGAGACTTGAAGTGTTCCCTGTACGTCTACCTTCCTCCCAGCCCTCTTAATGAGATGTCTGAATTATGGGCTAGACTTCTGGCAAGTCCAGTCACTGAACCAGAACTGATGTTGTCCATGGTAACAGGACAACTCTCCTCTTTATAAAGCCCAGTCCAGATCAAAGATTCATGTCAAGAGGAAACCATTTTAGAGCTTTGCAGGCTAAAGTTTGGCAGGTTTTCACTTTTCAGCTTCTGAACAAAGCTTCAGAGTGTTTGGTACAGCGTATCATTCGCTCATGATTACTCAAGTGTTTTCTTTATGCTAAGCTAATTAGCTGCTGTTGTTAGCTTCATACTTTTATCTAGTTCTTTGAAAAAAGGCGAGGGAGCTCCCAAACTTTTCCTTCAAGTGTGAAAGACTTCAACAACATGGAACAATTTGAACCTGAGTAACTCAAAATGCAGCAGTGTGTCTGTGGTGTGATCAGTGTGTTGTTGTGTGTCGCCTGCTGCAGGATGCATTCAGCCTGCTGGCCTACTCGGACCCCTGGAACAGCCCAGTCGGCTACCAGCTGGACGCCATTCAGAGAGAGCCGGTCTGCTCCACTCTCAACAGTGCAATATTAGGTAGGTCATCTGTCCACGGCCTCCCCTCATCACTCCTGTTTGTTTGTTGTCTCCGGTCCTGATGGTGTTCTTCCTCCTCTTCCTCTCCAGAGACTCACAACCTGCCCAAGCAGCCCCCCCTGGCCCAGGCCGTGGGTCAGGCCGCCCAGTGCCTCGCCATCATGGCACGAACTGGCAGCGGCTCCTGCGCCTTTGCCTCTGTGGACGATTACCTGCACTAGCCCTGTATATACACACACACACACACACACACACACACACACACACACACACACACACACACACACACACACACACACACTCTGACGATGTGTCCAGAAGTGGCTCCTCCACCTCCTCCATCAGTGTAGTCATACTAGCCGAGGAGACGCTCCTCCGCACGATAACAAGTAGTAGAAAGTTTAACCACCTCACTCGCTTCTTGTTGTGCTTTTACAGACCGGCACCAACTTCACCGAGGATCAGGAGCCGTTTCTGGGCAGATCGTTAGATTGTGAACACACAGCGCACACATTCATAACACACACACACACACACACACACACACACCACCTCCCTTTCCATCGTAAATATGAAAATACGCCTCCACCTTGGTTGGCCTCGCAAACCCCCCACCTCCAGCCCGCCGAGGCTGCGTCTGCATCACTCTGACTGACAGCGGGGGACGCCAGCCAAGAGTAGCCGACTTGAAAATACTCGGAGAGCCGAACTGGTGTGGACTCGCTGCAGACACTCTGCCCCCCGTATACGTGGGGGCCTTAAACCAGGGCGCTGATGGACAAAACCCCCTGGTCAAATATAAATGGAAAATAAAAATTAAAAAAACAAGAAAAAAAGGATACAGACGAGTGACCGCCATGGCCCGACCACCCTTTAACGTGGTCCCCGTAAACCTGGCTTACCGGGCAAACGCGCACACACATAACACACGCAAACAAGCGAACACGGAGGCTGATGCTGAATCCGGGATTGAAAAGTCCTTCTCCACCGAGGCTTGCTGAGCGCTCGACCTCCGGCCAACGCGAGGCTCCATTAGGGACGGCCCGCCCCGGTTCACCCCCTGCACCGACTCCCCTCCCCCACTCACTTCAGGACATCGGCGGAGATTTGTGTGAAGCATGTGGACTCGGGACTTTCGAAGAAGCCGGAGAGAATTTACAGTCTCGACTCAACGTTCCCTGTTTTTAATCTTTTGTTTTGTTTCTCATGGCGGAGCGGGGAGGGGTGGTGACCTGGCTTTGTTTTGTTTTTAGTTTTTCCAGGTTTACAAGGCATGGTGCAGACGATGGATTATTATTATTATTATTATTATTATTATTATTATTATTATTATTATTATTATTATTATATTAATTATTGTTACTTGCATTCACAGTATATTTGTTGAGCGCCAGCAAGAGCAAGTTCCACCAACTTATTATAATAAAGGTCCCGATTCCACCGATTGCCAGTGACAAGCGTGTGTACATGTTAACGTTTATATATGAATTTAACAAAATGGAATTATATCAATAGAGTGAGATATTTAGTTATCAAATGAAAGGAAATCTTTGGAAAAAAAAAACAAAAAACAGTCCTTTAATGCTTTGTACCGACACCAGCGACTCCTGGTTGTTCTAGTCTGTACATGTTTCCTGTGTCGGAGCCTCGGGGTTCCTCCGCAGGTGGAAAGCTGAGATTTAATCTGTTGGGGGGGAAAACTGCTCTTTAGTCCCGAGACAGAGTTTTAGCACTTAAATGTCACATTGTGGTACTGTCATTGCAGCCGAGCTAAATTTAGAGTTTAACAGGGGAAAAAAAGCTTCTGGACAAAGTCTGGACCTTGTGAACACCTGCGCAGGAACCCTGTGAAGATCTCTGACTCCGTTTATCTTGTTACCCCCCCGAACCCCCCGCTGCACAGCAGGTTTGATGCAAACATTGTCGATCTTTATTTTCGTATCGATGTCTATGCTAATCCTTAACCCTACAAAGAACTCAGGAGCCAAAACGTCCCTTTGTTCCTCCTCCTCGGTTAAGAACAGGTCCAGCCGAGCAGCCGACCGACCCCGGGCCTCGATAACAGGTGGACTCGCCCTTTTTTTGTTTGGTTCTTGTTTCGCAGCGACGGGCTTTTCAGACTTGAACTCAGACCAGAAAAGCAAGCGACGGCCAAACTGAGCTGCGTTCAGAGTCAAACTGAAATTTGAACTCTTCTCATTATTACGATAAAGAAACTGCAGCTGTCAACACTTTTTTCATAAACATATTTTTGGACATGATTGTTAACTTTCTCAAAACATCAAACCTCTGAGTGGACGTTTTTATCTTTTGAATGACAACAGTCAACTTCTGTGGTTCGCTACTGACCAGAAAATATCACGACAGTGTTAAATTTGTCCTTTCGGTGCTCATTATCAGCCCTTTACAACATTTGACTCTTTGGGAAGACTCGTTGTGCTTTTAAGTTTGCGTTCCAATCAAAAACAGGCGCTAACAAGGCTAACGTTAACGCAGACTCCGGCTAGGGATTAGCAGGGATTAGAATTTGGACCAAGAACACTGAGGAAATTTCAGTTTGCTTTAATGTTGGAACGTGAAATTTGCTGCATTGTTTTTTATTTTCAGTTGTCTGATAATTAAAGGAACAGTTCACTCCAAAAAGAAAATTTGTTATCTACTCACCCCCACACGGATGGAAAAGTAAAGTAGAGTCCGGCTGATATGTAAAGATTTGAATTTTAAACTTCTTAATATCTGCTGATATATTCAACCAACACTTGTTATGTAACAGACGCAGGATAGTTTACAGTTTAACAACAAGCTGAACAGTCTAAATTGACAGATGATATCAACCGACCGATAGATCGGTCAGGCTCTTGTTATCGTTCTCTCCGACCCCCCACGCTCATGGAAAGTCGAGAAGTTTCGTAGTCTGCAAAACATTTCTGGAGCTTCACAGCAAAATAACATTGCAGTAATCTCAAACAAATGAACTTATCTCAAAACGTAAAAAATAACCATTAAAAAATCAAATGAAAGGAGATCCCTGATTGGTTTAACAACACGTAATTCACACCCTTGTCAGGCTTGTTGGTCGATCCTGTTTTTCCTTCAGTCAGACTCCACGTTGCTCCTGAGTTACATGTTGCTGTCAAGTAATTTATTATTTCTGAAGCTGCTGTAGAAATAGCATTCAGGTATGAAAAGCCCTGAAGTCCACCTGTCCACCCATCATCATCCCTCAGAGGGAGCTCCATGAGCTTTTTGTTGCCAGGTCCTTCTGTCACGTTTCTTCGTGCTCAAAGCATCGACGAGAAAACAAAACAAGAATAACAATAAAAAAACCTTCAGTATTGTCGGCTGCACTGTGGCTACCACATTTATAAAGTAAAGAACCAAAAACTTAGGACGAGACATCGCAGCTGTGTGTTTGAAGCCTGTGTTCGTGCTCGCCACTCGCAGAGAAACAGGAATGCCGAGGCTTTTTTCGCGAAACACGACCTCCATCTTTTCCTCTCATCCCCCCCCCAGGGGTCCGGAGTTGACTTCTCTTCTCACGGTGGAACCGAGCTTTTCTGTACCTTGGTTTGTTTCTTCTTTTTCTTTTCGGATCGCAAGCAGTCACGGCATCGTTTAGCAAACTTCTTAGACAAAGTGTCTGTTGTCTCTTTCTGAGTAAGGTCTGAAACCTATGCATGCCATAGTAAAGTGGTGGTAAGATCAAGTTAGATGTCTCTTATTTTATTCTTTTTGTTTCTCCTTCTTTTAGCCAGTTCACGGTGTATAAGGAAGATGTCAACCAGTAAGTTGTCCACTGCTGACTGTGTGTCCATTTGGAGAAAAAAAAAGTGCAATTTGTGTGAGGGTGAAAAGATTTATATTAAAAAATGACAAATGACGAAGGCACTTGTCTGGATGCTGCATGACGCCGGAGCTGAAGCCTCCAACCAGTTTCATTCTGCTTCTCAGTGAGCTCAGACTCGGTGGCCGGCTGAGGCTGAACAGAGATCAGTTTAAACCTGCAAAGTGTTTCATTTCATTCTGAACACCTGAAGCTTGGCAGAGAAAGTCCACTGTTGAAAACTGTCATTGTTGTTTTGGTCCTTTAAAATAATTAACAAACATCTGCATCTAAAAATTCAGTTATTTATCAATGAATCTGTTGAAGTTCATCAGCCCAGAGTGATGTTTTCAAATGAAAGCTTGACCGATGAAAGTTGATGAGTTTAAAATATCTCTAGTGGATAAAATGCAACAGTTTATAAATATACTAAAATGCCGTTTTTGGGTGTTTTTGTCCGTCTAACAGTCCAAACAGCGAAGATATTTGACTGAAATGACCAAAAACAGAAGTGTTTTTGCCACCTGGGACAAAAAAAGTTTTCTTTGGGCTTTTATTGTGAAATGTTAGAACGATCCAAGAGGCTCGTACCAGACTTTGGCTTCACTTTGGGTACGACAGTGATTCATTTCTTTAATCTATTGATTTTCAATTCAGCACTTAAGTAATAATGAATTACATGTCAGATATTTTAAACATTTACAACAGAATGTTAGAGAGGAATGGTTCGATTAGGGCGGCAACTATCATTGTTTTTTTCAGGTCCACCAAATGTGAAGTTGTGAAAAAGCAACTTATGAAGACTGTTTACCAACAGGCACAAGGTATTTTACTCACTGTCACACATACTGACAGATGTTTCTTGTTTCTGCCTGAAAATGTTTTGTTCTCTTTGGGGGAAAAAACAAAGTAACTAACAGCTTCTTTAAAGCTGCACAGACTAAAATACAGTTTCAGAAGGAACATTAGTGCTGATGTTGTGACACTGCTGAATCCATCAAAGAAAATCGAGCACTAAATGTTATAATAGTTGTAAAAACAGCCTCACTGACTGTTCATGCAGAAGCTGCACCATTTCAGTAACAAAGCTCTCAGGCGTGTGTACACAAACTTATGTGTTTTTCCAAGACTTTATTAATATAGTCGAACAGAAAACAAAGATCAGCTCATCTGAGTTTCACATCTCAGCAATGAACTTGTTAAACTTAAGTTATGAACATCTTTCAACACAGCTCTTTAATAAACACAAGAGGAAAAGTCCCAGTTCATAAACCAAAAAACGACTTTTAAAGTCATCACAGCGCGTCACTCTGCTGCACCGGCACACTGTCCTGTCAGTTTCATCATGTGCATCAATCGTGTGATGAACTGGATCCAGGTTTTGTCCACATTAACTCAGTGTGATTCACTGTCCAGTTTCCCAGCCATAGAGCCAGCATGGCGTCTTCCATGCTGAGTGTCCGTTTGAATTCAGGGCGCAGAAGAAGAAGTGAAGTCTGTGCTGCTCGGCGAGTCGACAGACGGTCAGCAGGAGGGAATCTGTTGCTTGTGGATCCACCTTTTCTTCAGCTTCTCTGCTTTGGCTTTTTGTTTAGTGGCTGAAGCATCAGACAGAAGATATAAGAGGATATCAGAACCGATACTTGGTAACTCCTAATGTACACGTGATGGCCCATTGTCACGTTCAGACTTATTTTGTGGGTCCACAATTTACATGGTTTTGCACTTTTTTAGGTGCACTAGACTGGTGACTAGTTTCATGTGAAAAGAAGCCAAACTACAGGGAAACCAAGTGAGGAGCCTGTAGTCTACATGATGACATTTGGAAGTTTAATGTCCACAGTTAAAAGGGTCAGTTTATCTTCCTGAACTTACCCCAGTTGTTCTTGACAAACTGCACAGCTGCGCTCTTATTTCTGCCCGTCTTGTTCTCGAGTGAGAGCATCTCGTTACCTGAAAGCAGAAGATCGTTAAAGAGTGTAAAACCTTTCAGCCAGAAGACGGACTGACAGAAGAAGCTGTGAATGTGCCCGTCGTCTCCGCAGAAAGAGTCTCAGGAGAGCGAACGCCTCAGCGGGACGAGACGGGACGTCACTGTAGCAAAGCTCAAATTGAGACAGATCATCGTCTTTATAGACTTCTGCCACAGAGTGTAGCCTGCAAATTCTTTACATCTTTACTAGGGCTGTCAAAGTTAACGCTTTAATAACACGTTAACGCAACGTCCTCTTAACGCCGTTAATTTTTTTAACGCGCGATTAACGCTCAGTATATTTAAAAAAAAAAAAAGCAAAACTCGCATTGTATGATTACGGCCGTCGGCGGCACCCGTAGTCTTGATACAGAGGGTGGAAGAAGAAGAAGAAAGGGAATCAGAAGAAGAAGAAGCAGGGTTGGCAGTTCGTTAAAAACACGGCAGACTGAAAAGCAGCACTCGCTGCAAAATCCTCATCTCTGCTGTCACTCACGGTGGCGGACATTTGTTTCTCCATCGCCCTGATCATTTTGCGGGACACTCTCTTGTGGCGTGCCCGTTTGCTGATAACTCATCCCCGCATGTTTATCTCAGGCTCCTCGCTAGCCTTCTTCCTCCCTCCAGCAGGCAGAGAAACGTCTAGCGGCTGCTTCTCCCGAGTTTTCCTCTAAATATATCACGACAGAAAGTTTGAATTTCAAGTCGTACTTTTTATTGTTTTGCTGCACCGGAGCCATGGCGATCATCAGTGTGATACTGACTAACAGAAAGCAGCACACTGTGTGAAAAAGGCGAAGAAGAAAAACGTGCAGTCTCAGTGGACACCACTTGCAAGCCAAACAGACAGCAGATACAGAGAGCCCGTCGCCCCCCCTCGCCAAAAGCAGACAACCCTGGATTTATTTTCCTGCATGATTTGAAGTGTTGAATAAACGCTGAAAGCGCAAGCATATTTGACCTTTCTTATGTTGTTAAAAGTATTAAGAACATGAAAAAATACATTAAGGTACATTTAGAACAGAAAAAAATGTGCCAAAAAAATTGCGATTAATCGCAAGTTAACTATGGACAAAATGCGATTAATCGCGATTAAAACAATTGATCGTTTGACAGCCCTAATCTTTACACAAAACAATGAGGATAAAGCTGCTCTAAACGTGTAACAGTGAATCTGTTCTCACTCGTGGTCCTGGAGCTTCCTGGTCCGTACAGCCTGGACTGGATGAAATCCTCGGCCAGCTGCTGCTGGAACGACGCCTTCCTTCCCTCCTTCACCGTCGTTACCGTGTAGCTTCCCTTCACACTGACGAACAGAAAGGAACCAGTTTATACTTTATTGAATCTAACTTAAGCGCACTTTACGTCCTTTTGGCCCCAAAGACAGTTCAGTTGTGGAAAAGAATATTTACGTACTTTCTGGCAGCTGCTGGCTTTCCCTTCTTCTTCTTCTTTTTCTTCTTTAACTTTTTCTTCCTGCTCCCGTCCTCTCCGTCCTCCTGCTGATCCTCGTCAGCCTCCTGCTGCTCCTCGTCAGCTGGGTGAGGACAGATTGGGAGAAAACATGAGTCACACTGAAGCTTATTCGGCTGCTTTAAACCCCCGAATCTGACAAAAAGTGTATTTTACCTTCATCGTCGGACTGTTTCTGTTTCCTGGAACATAAAACAGATTTAAGTGTTCAGTCATCAGAGCTGGAAGCAGGACGATGTGAAAGAGCTGCAGAAGGAGTCAGACCAGAGAACTTACTTTGGAGACGAGTCGATTTCCTCCAACACGTCAGCCGGTAAGAGTTTTCTTTTCTGTGGGAAATAAAGGGAGCTGCTTTATCTTTATGTTTACTGTTTGGTCTATAACATGACAAAAAAGAGCAGAAAATCTTCACATTTAAGATGCTAGACACGCAAATGTTGGACATTTTTTTCACTTGCAATAATTCCTCTATTGGTTGATTAAATTACGAATCATTGCAGCTAAACACCAAACTGACAGGAGGCTGATTTACATGATACTGTGGCAGAAACATGTCATGAGGTGGATTAAACACACACAGACCTTCTGTTCCTGGAATAACTCCTGTCTCTTCCTCCTCTTCTCCTTCAGCAGCTCCTTTTCTCTGCAAACATGAAACTGTGTCAAACTTTAACATCAAACTGCATTTAAGTTTTGTGAGGGTAGTTAGGGTACACACTTTATTTTGAAGACATACAGATTCGGAATTGTTGGGAGTCACTCTTCATATCGACAGTCAGTGTACAAAAATAGTGCCTTATCACAAGAATCCATTATCTCTTCTGTCGTCTCTAGGCTAACACTGTGGTTGAGGTAATAAGTTGTGAACCACTTATTTGTCATATTTGCACGCCGATATGAAAAGTGTTACCAAACAAATCTGTGTGTGTGAGATATAACTCGCTGTGGTGTATTTACGCTGCGTATTAGCACGAAAACCCCTGAATGCGGACTGTTTTGAATGGAGTCTGGCGTAACGAGGAAGAGCTAGCCGTTAGCTACCTTCTGGCCGTGTCCAGCGCCTGCTTCATGCTCCGCAGCGCCTCAGTCTTCGAGTCTTCAAACGTCACCTCGTCGGGCGCCTCGTCGTCACTGGACGCCAACATTAAACTGAAATGTTCTGTCTGTTCCTCCATGTCCGCCGTCTTTGAAGACGAAGCCGTTTTCCCACGTTGTCTCCTCGCCATGTTTGCTGGTGAAGAGACGTCATCGAGCCGCGCCGCATCATGACGTCAGAAGAATGCGACGGAGAGTGGAAGAAATGAGAACCACAACCAACTTCAACTTTATTTATTTATTTGTTTAGCACCTTTCATACATGAATGCAGCCCAGAGTGCTTTACAGAGCAAATCAAATAAACAAAAACAATAAAATAGACAACAATAATAACAAGGGGGGAGAGACAAATAAATACAAAGGCATAGAAATAACAATAACTATAAAAATGATTTTTTTAAAAAAGGGCTGGTGGATAAATGAAAAATAAATTAATAAATTAAGTAAATAAAAGCAGGTCGTAGAAACAAATATATATAAAGCTAAGAGTCAGGACATGAATACTGAGTGACATATATTAACATACATATTTAAATATATATTCTGATCATAACAGAGTAAAAGAGGATGTAATCAGTAGAGATGCACCGATCAGGATTTTTGGGGCCGATCACTGATAGCAGTATCTGCCGATCCCGATATTGCCGATCACAGCGTCAAATCCATAAATTCTTCTATATTGTTGTCTTGTGTAACTTTCATATATTTAATTAATGATTCTTCTTACACAACATTGACGTTGTATTATTAAGTATAACAATTAGGAGATGAGAAAGTATCTTGAATTGACCACTGTTTTATTGCAGGCTGAGGCAATGTGCAATATTTCACTCTCTTACAGACAGCTTGGACTCAGCTTACAGAGAGTAACTGTAGCTTACTAGTGGGAATGCAGCAGTCAGGGTGGGAATTTCATCATTTTAGGGGCAACTCCATTTGGCCTTCACTTTTTCTTTCAGGGGCACCAAGGCCACATGACAGGGCACAAAGGCCACTGAGTACAATATGTTGATTTACCTTTCAGACTGATACCATAACATCCTAATTTATAATAAGACATGGATTATGTATTAAAACATTTTTAAGTACCAAAATCAAGTTAAAGTTACATTAGAAAGTAGTTTTTGTTAAGTAGGGTCAGGATTAGGTGATTTTTGTGACACCACACTGAATATGAGTGTTACTGAATATTTCTCCCAATAGAAATTCCCCAAAATGATGGCAAAGCACATTTTTTCCCATACAAAAAAAATGTAGAATAACCAGCAGGAGACCACTGATGTGTGGAATGATTTTGGTGACACTACACTCTGAATAATAGAGAAGTTATTGAATTTTTTGTAGTTTCTCTTTTCGGTGTTGCACTTTGTAGACGGTTCCTGCGCCCTCGTCTCACAGACGGCTGACCGTAGAGACCAGAGTTAATGTCCAGCCGCTCGTTTTGATGAAAATACAGTTGTAGCTCGTTGTCTTCCTTACTACGGTGGGAAAGAGCCGTCGTTTGTGTTTTAACAAAGTTTCACTCATAAGTTATTGATCCGGGAATTTCGAATCTGTGAATATATTTCCAACGTTACCGAACTAAATCCTACCACATAAGTCAGTTACGTATCATGTCAAAACCGGCTGCGCTCGCTCGCTGTGCTGTAAGTTTCGTTCCTCTGTTTTAAGATGCTGCTGCTGTTGAGAGGCTTTCACGTGAGATCATTGTGATGATGAGGCTCCACCTGCGCGAACCGCGGACTCACTGAAGTTACTGTGAGTGACTACTGTGCACTCAGGTGGCTGTAATTCAGGGTAAACTCGCTACGCTGACCGGGCCAGGCGCACAGAGGCCACTGTGGCCGTACGATGAGTTCTGTATGTTTTTCACGCTGCATCAAGGCCAAAGTGCGGGGCAACGGCGGCCTTCCCACCCTGCATGCAGTAAATGCACTGTCTGTATATTGAAACGTCATCTGATCGGCCTGATTTGATCTATTTTGAGAACTCCGATCAAAACCAATAGGGGCATCATCGGCCGATTGCGATCGGTTGCCGATCGATCTGTGCATCTCGAGTTATCAGATTACAGACACATCCAGCAAAAAGGGGATTTCTTACAGGATTATAATTTCACACTAAAAACTGATATAGCAGTCTGTAACCATGTGCATGACATCACTCCAGAAATCTGACATCACTCTGCACTGTAAAATCTACTATAATCTGATTCAATAAATGTTTCTTAAACGTAAACCAAATGTATTAAGTCCTGAGAACATTTAGTGCTTTACACACGACTAATATGATTTTAAAGTCTTACTTTTGACACAGATTGAGTCAGTGCAGTGATTTAAATAACATATTAAACCAGAACTGAGACAAACACACTGAATACATTCTGTGCAGCTACACTGAGGCTGCATATTGTGTGTTAAACTACTTTAGCTGCTCAGAATGACCTTCTAGATGCTGACATACTAACATACTGAGACATTACTAACACAACATGGAGCCTGTTAGCTAACTGTGCTGTACTCAGATATTCAGCTGTTACGATGCTGGTATTAACAAGCTAACATTACACAGCAGATAATGGCATCATGCTAACACTCCTACAGACACACACGTTAGCTAACATGCAAACCTGTCTGTATAAACATGACGATTAAATGACTCAGATGTCTTTATAAGCTTGTGATAGTGTCAGTACCGGCTCTGACAATTAGTGGTGCGAGCTGAGGCAGAACCTGGAAACTCTCTGGACTAAAAAGCTTTTTGGATCAATTCCAGGTCCAGTTTTCTTTTTTATATTCGTAAGTAAACAGTTTTTAAAAGATTTCTTTAATATTTAAAACAAACAAAACAAACAAATAAAACTTCACCTGAGGCAAGTTTACTGATGTACAGCAGCTCAATTCAGACATGAGGTCATTCTAACTGCTTTATATAAATATACATCACAAATAATAAAATGTTTGTTTTAAAATGTAAAACTGTTTAATTCAGTTTGTGAATCCAGCTATTTATTTGTCTTCTGCAATTTAAAAAATGAATATTTTAAACCTTTTTAATTTTAACTATTTATCGATGGATTAACATTTTCTTTAATAATTCCTAATTTTATTACACTGCATTTACAAAACATGAAATAATGACACATTTATTATCATATTGAAAACGTTGTAATTAAGACTATTTTAGACAAATATTTTATTTTATTAATGCCTATATTTATTGCACAATTACTTAAATGCTTTATTACTATTTTCCGTGATACTTGTGGTCTGTCTGTGACAGAGGGACAAAACCCTCAGTCATACTCATTAACTACAAAATACTAAATACTAAAAACAAAAATGGGAACATTAGTATTTGAGGAGTTTCTGCCTTAATGAATGAAAGAATGTTTGAGAGTTTGCTTAATTAAAGAAAATACCTCCTGCTCCTGATTGCGAGCAGCACAACATTTCCTACTGATCAGACAGAAAACATTAGAAAACACCAGGCTTGTAAAATCAATTTGACTCATTTATTGCTTCCTCACAGACGGACAGAAACCAAAGCAGTCTATGTTGTTGATTATGTTCAGGAGTCCCACAGTCTGAGGACAGAAGCTATGTCAGCGGTTCCTTCTGGTTCTGTTAGTGTGTTCAGTATTCTCTGAGCTCTGAGCAGACACCTCACCTCTCCTCTGTCACTGATGCTCTGTGGATGGATGGATCACCCGCTGCAGAGCCTTCCTGTCCTGGGACGAGCACCAACCAGACAACATGTCAGTCCACAAAACTGGATGACAGGAAATAAGGATTCAGTTCAGGAAAACGTTGTCCAGCTCGTCCTCAGCAGCCGGTTCCTCTGCCCACACTTTCAGCTCCTGGCTGCTCTGGTTCTGGAGAAACCAACAGTGACCATCAGCACTCTGCAGAAATATCAGCCATGTTTGATCCCCCTCGTAAAGTACAGGTGAGAGATACTCACACTTTCCCTTCAGGCTCCTGTGGCGGCTCGTCTCCATTGTTTGGATCGTCTTGTTCGTCTCGGTGATTCGTCCTTTCAACCGTCCATCACCTGCAAGATGAGAAAGAAGAGCAGTGGTAGTTTCACGCCTCTTTGTGCAGGTTTTGTGTCTATTTGTGGACGTTTTTTGTGAATTTGTGGAGGTTGTAGAGATTAAGTGTGTCATTATGGAGGTTTTGCGTGTATTTGTGCAGGTTTTGTGTGTTGTTGTGGAGGTTTTGTGTATTTGTGGAGGTTTTGTGTGTCATTGTGGAGGTTTTGTGGGTTATTGTGGAGGTTTTGTGTATTTGTGGAGATTTTGTGTGTATTTAAAGACGTTTTGTGTATTTGTGGAGATTTTGTGTGTATTTGTGGAGGTTTTTTTGTGTCATTGTGGAGGTTTTGTGTGTTATTGTGGAGGTTGTGTGTTATTTTGGAGGTTTTGTGTATTTGTGGAGGGTTTTTGTGTTATTGTGGAGGTTTTGTGTGTATTGTGGAGGTTTTGTGTATTTGTGGAGATTTTGTGTGTTATTGTGGATTTTTTTTGTGTTATTGTGGAGGGTTTTTGTGTTATTGTGGAGGGTTTTTGTGTTATTGTGGAGGTTTTGTGTGTATTGTGGAGGTTTTGTGTATTTGTGGAGATTTTGTGTGTTATTGTGGATTTTTTTTGTGTTATTGTGGAGGTTTTGTGTATTTGTGGAGGTTTTGTGTATTTGTGGAGGGTTTTTGTGTTGTGGAGGGTTTTTATGTCATTGTGGAGGTTTTGTGTCATTGTGGAGGTTTTGTGTGTTATTGTGGCGGTTTTGTGTATTATTGTAGAGGTTTTGTGTGTATTTATGGTTATTTTGTGTGTCATTGTGAAGATTTTTAGTCTTTTTTGGGAGGTTTTGAGTGTATCCGTACAAAGCATTTAACATGTGTACACACTGAGAGCATCAACATTAAGACCAGTGACAAGTGAAATAAATAACATGGATCATTGTGTTCCAATGCCATGTTCGGCTGTGAAACCATGAGTCCTGACATTCATGTGGACGTCTCTTTGACAAACAGCAGTCACCCAAACACAGCTGCAGACCGAGTACACCCCCTCATGGCAGCAACACTCCTTGATGGCAGTGCCCCCCCAGCAGGACAACGCGCCTGCAACGCTGCAAAAACTGCTCAGGAACGACCCGAGGAACGTGGGAATGAGCTCAAGGTGTCAACCTGGCCTCCAGATTCCCCAGATCTCAATCCACCTGAGCTTCCACTGGATGCAGTCTGAGCTAAGAACGATCCACGGGGGCCCCACATGGATGGGAGTTGGTTCTGACGCATCCAACAGATGCTCAACTGGATTGGGATCTGGAGAATGAGGAGGCCAATTTGACACCTTGGGTTCTTTGCCATGAGGGGGTGTAGTTGGTCTGAACGGTGTTTGGGTGGGTGGTGTTTGTCAAAGAGGATCCACAGAAATGACAGAAGTCAAAGTTTCCCAGCAGAACATTTGATTGAAACAAGATGATCAATGCTCATTTCAATAGTCAGTTGTTTTAATGTTTCGGCTGAACAGTGAAGATATACATGTTAAATACTTTTCATTTTTGCATAAATTGATTTTTTAACTATATAATTATCATATACTATTATTGTTATTGTTATTATTATTTCCAGATTTTTATTATCAATATTAAATATTCGCTGATCAAACATGTTTTTGTATCATTATTGAGGTTTTTTGTGTCATTGTGGAGGTTTTGTGTATATTTATGTAAGTTTTTTGTGTATTTGTGAAGTTTTGTGGAGTTTTTATCTGTATTTATTTTGTGTGTCATTGTGAAGTTTTTTAGTCTTTTTTGGGAGTTTTTGAGTGTATCTGTAAGAAGTATTTAACATGTGTATACACTGAGAGCGTCAACATTAGAACCAGTGACAGGTGAAATTAATAACATGGATCATTGTGTTCCAATGCCATGTTCGGCTGTGAAACAATGAGTCCGAGCATTCATGTGGACGTCTCTTTGACAAACACCAGTCACCCAAACACAGCTGCAGACCGAGTACACCCCCTCATGGCAGCAACACTCCTTGATGGCAGTGCCCCCCCAGCAGGAAAACGTGCCTGCAACGCTGCAAAAACTGCTCAGGAAAGACCCGAGGAACGTGGGAAAGAGCTCAAGATGTCAACCTGGCCTCCAGATTCCCCAGATCTCAATCCACCTGAGCTTCCACTGGATGCAGTCTGAGCCAAGAACGATCCATGGGGGCCCCACATGGATGGGATTTGGTTCTGACGCATCCAACAGATGCTCAACTGGATTGGGATCTGGAGAATGAGGAGGCCAGTTTGACACCTTGGGTTCTTTGCCATGATGGGGTGCAGTTGATCTGAACAGTGTTTGGGTGGTCAGTGTTTGTCAAAGAGGCTCCACAGAAATGACAGAACTCAAAGTTTCCAAGCAGAACATTTGATTGAAACAAGATGATCAATGCTCAATTCACTTGTCAGTTGTTTTAATGTGTCGGCTGAACAGTGAAGATATACATGTTGAATACTTTTCATGTTTGCATAAATTGAATTTTTAACTAAATTATTATTATCATGTATTATTATTATTATCATTGTTATTATTTTCAGATTTTTATTATCAATATTAAATATTTGCTGATCAAACATGGTGTATTATTATAGATTTAGTTAATCAGCATTAAAAGCAGAAAGTTGAGACCTTAGAGAGGAAAAGTGAGACAAGTCAGTGTCCTGCATTTTGGAGGACAATAATTAATCCATTGATTAATTGCGTGATGTCGGTATACTCATAAAGCAATTCTGTAGAGAGACAGCTGATTTTTGAGTCTCATTCTCAGGTTGTCAATAAACGCACTTTGTGGACTATTAACAGGACTCATAGAGAGTCGAGTTGTTAACAGTGAGAAGACTTGTACTTTCAAATACATTTTATTTCAAAATATATTTTTACATTTTTTTTCTGTTTATCCAGTAGCTGTAAAAACACTCCTTGAATCCTGTGGGTTTTGAGGTGGGGCCTAAGTCTGCTCTGGTTGGTCTGTTCACACAAGCCTGATAACCAGGTTTGCCTGGCAGACTACTAACAACTGGATCGCTGTTACTGAACTTTTGTAGTGAGAACTCCACGGTGGTGAACTGGTTGTCATAGCTTACTGCACTCGACATTGTTTAGTTAACACTGTTAGCCTTTATACCTTGATGTTTCTCCAGCAAAACAACTTTCAAGGCTTCATAAAGCTGATCAAGCACTCTCTGAATGCACATTTGCATGCTGGAGTGGAGATGTACCTGAACTGAAAACAAACCTTCAATACACTCAGAAGGACACAGACAAACTAACAACCGCTCAAGCTGTTTGTAGCTATCAGTTCACTGCACTTCTACCATAAACATGACCTCAACAACTGCTTCCAAACGAAAAATGTCACCACAGCACAATCGGAGCCTTATTAGTGGTCTGCCGGGCAGTGAGGCCGAGGGCCCTGTAACAGCATTTTAATGATCACTGCATGGTGTTATCATGCAGGATGCTGTTGCACTGAGTTGCAAAGAAAATGAATTCCAGCAATTGTTTTCATTTTGTTTTATCACAGAGGTTCAACATTATCTTCAAGCAAAGGCATCGCATTACCATGCTCACTGAGGTCGCATGTGAATCTCGTCATGGACATGAGGGCAGAGAACAGAGCTGCATGTGGCGTCAGGCTAGCTTCTACCGTGGCCCTGAGCATGTCCCTAGCCAGGCCGAGGCCCAAGCTAAACACGACCACTATGTGCTCGCTTCTACCAACCATAGGTTTGTATCATCAGACAGAGACCTGCTATAGGCATGAATACATGTACAGGGACCTTTAAGTTAGCGGGATCGCACAAGGGCTCGTAGGATACGCTATTACCAATACCTGCAGTTGATCAATGGCCTGACTGGCTGCCATTCTTGGAAACCACAGCTATCAGCTCTGATGGACAGCACTCAGGCATTTGCCATTGAAGATAGCTGAAGTCTGGTCAAGTTAACCTGTAACTTACAATGATAACACCAGGTTTGCTTGGCAGACCACTAACGAGTCGATTACCCTTACTGAACTATTGTCCCGAGAAAGCTCTTTACCACGAGGCCTCCAAAACAGCACATCTCTGCTCAGTTCTGCTGGTGTTGTAGCTCTCAATTGCACTTCCATTGCACTTCTACCATGAATAAGAACGGCAATGTTAACACCAGGCTCTGCTCAACATAGTTTATACACTCAAAAGGACGTAGACAAACTAATAACCGCTCAAGAGAAACCTTACAAGGCCACCAAATAAAGCTGTCCACTGAAAATGTATAAGTCCCAGCTCAAAACCCACAGGGTTCAAAGGAAGTAGAGGTATTCGAAACAGGTTGTTTTACTGAGAGGAAATCTAAACAATTATGGCTACAGTGCCCAAATGCATATTAGATCGGATTCATAAACTATTAACATATGTATACACTGAGAGTCAGAACATTAGAACCAGTGACAGGTGAAATAAATAACATGGATCATTGTGTTCCAATGCCATGTTCGGCTGTGAAACCATGAGTCCTGGCATTCATGTGGATGTCTCTTTGACAAACACCAGTCACCCAAACACAGCTGCAGACCGAGTACACCCCCTCATGGCAGCAGCACTCCTTGATGGCAGTGCCCCCCCAGCAGGACAACGCACCTGCAACACCGCAAAAACTGTTCGGGAATGACCCGAGGAACGTGGGAAAGAGCTCAAGGTGTCAACCTGGCCTCCAGATTCCCCAGATCTCAATCCACCTGAGCTTCCACTGGATGCAGTCTGAGCCAAGAACGATCCATGGGGGCCCCACATGGATGGGAGTTGGTTCTGACGCATCCCATAGATGCTCAACTGGATTGGGATCTGGAGAATGTGGAGGCCAGTTTAACACCTTGGGTTCTTTGCCATTCGGGGGTGTAGTTGGTCTGAACGGTGTTTGGGTGGGTGGTGTTTGTCAAAGAGCCTCCACAGAAATGACAGAACTCAAAGTTTCCCAGCAGAAAATGTGATTGAAACAAGATGGTCAATGCTCATTTCACTAGTCAGTTGTTTTAATGTTGTGGCTAAACAGTGAAGATAAACAAATGACAAATCTCACACTTTCTGCCTTTAATTTTTGCACCTGTTTTAGCACTGACCTTGTTGGACCAGGTGGCTCTCCTCTCTGGGTCTGACCACTTTACAGGTCAGAGCTGTTCCACCTGTGCTGAAGAAAAGTCCCACTGTTCACCTGGAGAGAGGAGGAAGAACTTTAATATAACATGAAAACTACAGGCATATGTGTGTCTCTGTGTGTATTTATGTATATATATGTGTATATATATATACATGTGTGTGTGTGTGTGTATATATATATATATATATATATATATGTATATATATATATATATATATATATATATATATATATATATATATGCATACATATATATATATATATATATATATGCATACATATATATATATACATACATATATACATATATATGTATGTATATATATGTATGTATATATATATGTATGTATGTATACATATATATGTATGTATACATATATATATATAAATATATATATATACACATGTATATATATATGTATACATACACATATATATATACACATATATATATATATGGAAAAAGAAGATGTAATTAGATTTCAGACACATCAAGTAAAAAGAGGATTTCTTACACGATTATAATTTTATAATAAAGAATGATATAGCAGTCTGTAACCATGTGCATGACATAACTCCAGAAAACTCACATCACTCTGCACTGTAAAATCTACTATAATCTGATTCAATAAATATGTTTCTTAAACGTAAACCAAATGTATTAAGTCCTGAGAGCATTTAGTGCTTTACACATGAGTAATATGAAGTCAGTGCAGTGATTTAAATAACATATTAAACCAGAACTGAGACAAACACACTGAATACATCCTGTGCAGCTACACTGAGGCTGCATATTGTGTGTTAAACTACTTAAGCTGCTCAGAATGACCTTCTAGATGCTGACATACTAACATACTGAGACATTACTAACACAACATGCAGCCTGTTAGCTAACTGTGCTGTACTCAGATATTCAGCTGTAACGATGCTAGTATTAACAAGCTAACATTACACAGCACGTGGCATCATGCTAACGCTCTCCCACAGACACACGTTAGCTAACATGCAAACCTGTCTGTAAAATCACATGGAGCCTGTTAGCTAACTGTGCTGTACTCAGATATTCAGCTGTAACGATGCTAGTATTAACAAGCTAACATTACACAGCACGTGGCGTCATGCTAACGCTCTCCCACAGACACACACGTTAGCTAACATGCAAACCTGTCTGTAAAAACACGACGATTAATCGACTCAGTCGTCTTTATAAGCTCGTTATACTGTCAGGACCCAGTTAATAAAGACAGCTGAGCCGTTGCTAACGAGTTATCCAAACCGTGCAGTGCATCTGCAACAACTTTAAAGTCAGCTAGCAAACATAGCATAACATAACCACTCACTGAAGCTGACCTGCAAACGTTAGCTAACCAGCTTCCATGCCGTTCAAAATAATACATACATTTCAAAGAAGTTTTCATGCCGACTTTACCCAGACTCACAACCTGTTTTTAGAGAGTGACCATTAACTGTGCATTATTCACGTAATAAACACGACAGAGATGACCAAAATCACAATGGAGTTTGGTGCACTGAGCAAAACATAACATCTGTCGCGGATTTAATTGGATGTAATTAAATGTTTGTTACAGCCGAATTACCTGAACACTTACAGTTAAATGAGACCTCTTCAGCTTCTGTTCAGAGTTATTTCAGAAACATTTGAGGCAAACACAAATCTCACAGACAACATTAAGGTAGTTATTATGTGGAACTCTGATATATGAAGGAACATCACCTGGGCTGATTACCTGAGTAAAACCTGATCTGTACACCTCGCACACTGACATGAATACACCTGTACTGAGCAGGTAACTGGGCACATAAAGCAGAATCATACAGAACAGTTTACTCACCGTGTTCGTGTCCTCAGAGAAGAGCCGCTCCAAACAGAGTGACTCTCTGTCAGCAAGTTATATACATATCTTTAGTTTTGGAGGGAGATGCGGTAACTTCGCGCGGGAGACCGCCCCTTTTGGCGGGCACCACCTGGATTCGTCAGAAAATCTGTGGGCGGGACTTATTTGACCTGGTTTATGCTGATAAATCCAGAGAGACCAACAGCTCAGGTGGTACAGCAGGTATCTCAAATATAGAGGTTTTGCATCAGAACGTTCAATTCTGGCTCAGGGTGTTTGACTGCATCCTGTTTCCTGTGATTTCTCAAGCTGTTTTGTCAAAAGAGGCTAAACTCAAAATATAACAAATATTATTAGAACAAACACAGACAAACAGTTGTTAATAGGATTAAAAATGGTCACTTTTTTATTGATATTTCATTTCTCCAGTATTTATTTGTTATTATTCCAATACTAACAGAATGTAATCAAGTTACTTTACTTTAATATTGTACTTGGATGAATTCAAGTAATTAGGGCACCTCAGCACAAGTGTTGTCGATTTTTGACTGTAATATGTCAACAAATTAAATGAAGATTTTAAACCCAGACTTATCCAAAGTTCAGATTTATTTATATTATTTTGCAAAATAATACACAGATTAATAACATAAAGAAGTATCTTAAATGACTTATAAATGTATTAGCAAAACAAATGGAAGATCATTGTTTCTTATTTCTTTTTCTATTATTTTCAGAAATCTTACAAACCAAACAAAGAGCCACAGTTGGAGAGGAATACATGATAAAAATGAAATATTTGATTCAGACAGAAATTAAATTTAGCATCATAATAATTATCTTGACAAATTAGGGCTGTTTTAATGTTTTACCACAATTTAACTTAAATTGATGAATAATATTTATGTATGTATATATTTATTTATTATTTGGCCATGCGGTTTTGTTTATTTGTGTTTGTTTACTTATTCATATATTCTTATTTAAATTTCTGGAGAAAAACGTTTTTTGACTTAAAATGTAAAAAGTCCACACGAGCTTTTATTTTGAAAACCACAACCGGAAACCCCTTGACGTGTGTCAGCGTGCAGCTTGTAGCAGCAGGTGGCGCCATCATCATCTTTATCATCATCATCAACAACAACAACAACCGGATCCGTTAACTGGACCCCGGTTCTTCTGGAAACAATGCACCGACTGCTGCTCGTGTTTGTGGCCGCCGCCGGAGCGTCGGTCCTAGGCCTCCCCAGGCAGGACGCCTCCCGGGCGGCCGGGCCCTGCCTCGCCCCGCTGCAGTGGGAGGGCAGGTGGGTTCTGTACGACCACAGCACCGGGAGGAACAGCCGGGCCGCCGTCTCCTACGACGGCCAGAACCAGCGGATCCGAGTCCTGCAGCAGAACAAGAAACACACCCCGTGTCAGAAGTAAGACCGTGTTGAGCTCTGATCAGCTCGTGTGTGAGAAATAGATTTAAATCTCAGGATAAGCAGGTTTAACAGTAATCTAATAACCCTTTATTATTATTGGGTCATACACTGATAGGCCCGAATCTTCCAATAAAGAGTATTTATTATTTATTAGAAATATCTTTACTGTCGGTACTAATGTGACTCTGATATCTAGAGAAGGATGTCCACAGAGAATAAATTCAGACTGAGATTTGTAGATTTTATGATATTATTAAAGTAATAATACATATTAAATATGTGTTTTTCCTCCATGAGCGAATAAACAAGCTGTTCTCAGAGGAAACAGTGTGGCAGGGTCCGCCACATGTAAACAAAGTAAAACAGTATGAATTGTGTTTGTTTATTCAGTCATGAGAACACAGAGAGTTTGATTATTGAGTTTGTTTATTTAGTTTGTTTTTAAATCCGTATTTGTTGGTTCAGTAAGTTAAATAGAATGTAAAGACGGTGAATAAAATCTATATTTGGGCTTTATGTAATAAATAATAACACTGGTGAGAAGACATGGCACCATGTTTTTATGATAAAGGTTCATTATTGTTTAGAAATAATTTGCTGAAGTTACTTTCAAGCACAAGCCATTAACACATTTATACATGTGTGGTATTCACGTTAATAAAGGATTAAGAGTTCCTCTGCAGCCCTTTGCAAGAGTGAGCCAGCCTTTTCTTACAACCTGGCAACCCGAATGTTGTCAGGTGTCTTTATATAAAAAGCACAAATGTTTTCTTTTGGTTTTCAGCAGAAAACAACACTTGTTCTCATTTATGGCTTACAGCTGATCGGTTCTAACAGCTGAACACAGGGTCTCAGATTGTTTTATCTTTATTTTAATATTCTACTTTTTACATTTACAGGATGTTTCTTTTATTCAGTGTCCCGTCTGCACTGTTCTCTCCTGTGGGGCTGAGGTTTGATAACCTACAGTTACCCTGCAGCTCTGTGAGGATTATTTGCTGTTGCGAGAATAAACCAACACCGACCGTCTGCTAGGACTGAAGTTGTGAAATATTCTCTGGCTGGTTAACAAGGACAAATCCTGCTGATCCAGTTCACTTTGAGTTTTTACATGTGGTTCAAGTCTGTGGATCAGATCTTTACATCCACTGAAGTCTTCATGCTTCAACATACAGGGATATTTTAGACAACAGTGTTCCTGAGATGTTCAGTCCTGTGACAGAGCATAAATATGTCATTAAAGGGTAACTCCACTAATTTATCCTCATCAAAGCATGTTTACGGTTCTCGCGGAGCCTCTTGTGGCTTCAGAGGAAGCTGCATGTAATCTGATACGTTAACAGCAAAACCTTCCACTTCTCTCAGCTGGTTTGTTCACGAACCTGAAAAATATATGTGCAGAAATACATATACATATAAAGGATTTTTCAGCAAATTAGACGGTGTAACAAAAAAACATTCATTTGGGAAGTTTTGCAAATATATCTAGTTGGAAAATAAATCTACTAGGAACCGAAAAGTTGCAAATAAATGTATATTTATTTTTATTTATTTTAGACCTTCAGCTGTGTAAACGTTGTAAATAATGTATTTTTTGCAGACGAGACAGTGTGCGGGAGTTCGCTTGCAACATCTGATATATATATTTCCTAAAATGTTCAAGTGAATAAAAATTTTAGTTTAGATTGAAACTATAGTCTCAGTCTGCCTGACAGGCCTCAGAACCTCCCTCACAGGACAAGGACCAAAATCCTAACGACAGCTCTGTTTCCAACAATGTTCAAACCAGTCGCTTTAAATCCTCCTCCTCTCTCGTTCTCTCCGTCTGTTCCAGGTTTTTTGAGTACATCTACCTGTACCAGAGCATGGTGATGTTCCAGATTGACCAGAAGACCAAGGACTGCTCAAAGGTCGCTCTGACGGAGGCCTGGGATCCGTTCGACATCCCCAACAACTCCACCTTCGAGGACCAGTACTTCATCGGAGGCCCCGGGGACAATGTGGAGGTTCAGGAGTGGTCGGACAGGAAGCCGGCACGCCAACGTGAGTCTGGTTAATAACACTGAATTACAGAGAACGAGCCTGGAAAAAACTACAAATCAAATGAAAAAAAAAAAAAACGTAACATTTTACGCAAATAAAGGAATATCTTCATGTAAAATGTTTGCTGAATTTACAAGAAGGTGCAAATAATTAAGAATTTGTTGCAGACAGTGTTTCACAAAGTTCTCTACGTTTCTTCTCACTCAAAAACTCTAAAATCATGTGATTTGTTAAAGGAGTCTGGTGATAATGTGGTCACTAGTTCAGTGGTTGGATCACATGAAATAAACTGTGTTCAAACATCTGCTGCTGACATTGACAGGTTGAGGGAGCCCAAACTCCTTCTTCTTCTTCTTCTACTTCTTCTTCTTCTGCTTCTTCTTCCTTTTCTCCTCCCGTAACGTCTGCTCGTCTGTCCTCCAGATGAGACCTGGGTGGGCGTCTACACCCTGAAGGACTGCTACCCGGTGCAGGAGACCTACACCAGGAACAGCAGCGTCACCACCTCCACCCGCTTCTTCAACCTGCAGCTGGGCATCAGCGACCCCAACGTCTTCACCCCGCCCAGCACCTGTCAATCAGCTCGGCCCGAGAGGATGGCCGAGTCCGACTGCTGAGGCCCAACCGGCCGTGACCTTTGACCTCAGACACTTAACAGCATCCTGAGTCTGAAATCACTCCCTCGCTCACTCATTCACTGCTAAAAAGGTGCAGAGTGAACATGATCACTGGACCACGGGAGTGATTTCGGATGCAGCTTTTGTCGAGTGTGTTATAAAACTGTTTGTTAATTTGCTAAAACTGCTTTCAGGACCGATGAGACCTGCAAGCTGTAACATAACAAATGAGCTCACTTCAATAAGTACAAAGTGGCTTAAAGGATTAGCTAAAAAAAAAAGTGTAGTTTGCACTCCTTGCTGCAACCAGTTAATAATATCCACGTACAAGCTACCCGGCTAGTATACTGCTTCTTGGTTTTCAGAGAAGCCTTCAGTTGGCTTATTGCTTAATTTGTTCACAGTTTGATAAATCGCAATGTTCCATCACTCAAATGAAGTGCCTCATTAACACAAGCAGACAGGAAGTACAGTGAGAAACAGTCGCTGGTAGCGGTGATAATGCTAAAGGACAGGAGGCAGCTCCTCACTTAAATGACGTTAGTTGTAATGTAAGCCAAGACCCATATTTATTGATTCTGATTGGTCCAGGAGTCACATATCTGGACCTGAAATGAAGACATTGAGGTATTTTAATGACTTTATGAACTGAGGATGTTCAGGTCCTCGTTTGAAATGTATTTGCTGTTTAATGAAAAACTTTAAATCTTAATTAGTGAAAGATTTCTTAGCAACAGCAACAATTTGGGTCCCTTCAAATCCTTAAATGAGTTTATTGCACCATTACGGGTAAAAACTGCTGCACTGTTCACATCACACACTGTAAGAAGAACTGTGACTTTATGTTGTTGACTTACGGATTGCTGCATTCATTCAGAGGGAATAAACATCAGGACGTGATGTCCAAACGCAACAAGGTGTTCAGACTTTGATTCCAACATCAACATGAGTCACATAGATTTAACAACATGCTGAATGTCAATTAATTTAACTCAAAGGCTCAGTGAAGTTTCCACATGTCTTCCTGCAGTGAACATCACAGCAGGTTAACAAGTGAACTGTGAAAACTGATGCAGGACACAAGAGGGCGCCGTCATCCTGCTGACCAGAGATGTAGTGGAGGTTAAAGCAGCTCCGCTCACTTTGTCTGCAGCTTTTTTTTTATTTCAGCTGGACTGCTCTTATTTTAAGGTCAGTAAACATCAGTGTTTGGCACTTTTGAAGAGCGATTCTTCTCTATTTTCAGTTTCTGCTGCCTGCTGTACAGTTCAGGTTCACTACAGTGTCTTTCTGTGTGAAGAACTATCATTTATTTTTCTGTCAGTGTATTTCCTTGTTCCCTCCCCTTCAGATCAGCTGTTTGAAAATGGGTGTAACCATGAAGAGAGAGAGCTGACGAGCCCCGTTCACTGCAGAAACACGTGTTGTTCAGATCAGAGCTCAGACCAGTTTCAGTTATCAGGAAGTGAAACTCAGACAGTCGTTGACACTCGGAGTTGAAATGGCGCAGCAGAACAATCAGCTGGACCGAGCAAAGTTCTGCTGTTCCGTCTGTTTGGATCCACTGAAGGATCCGGTGACTATTCCCTGTGGACACAGCTACTGCAGGAACTGTATTCAAAGCTACTGGGACAAAGAGGATGAGAGGAAAACCCACAGCTGCCCTCAGTGTAGGCAGAGCTTCACACCGAGGCCTGTCCTGGTGAAAAACACCATGTTAGCAGATTTAGTGGAGGAGCTGAAGAAGACTGGACTCCAAGCTGCTCCTGCTGATCTCTGCTATGCTGGACCTGAAGATGTGGCCTGTGATGTCTGCACTGGGAGGAAACTGAGAGCTGTCAAGTCCTGTCTGGTCTGTTTGGCCTCTTACTGTGAGAAACATCTTCAGCCTCATTTTGAGTCCTCTACATTCAAGAAACACAAGCTGGTGGAGCCGTCAGAGAAGCTCCAGGAGAACATCTGCTCTCGTCATGATGAGGTGATGAAGATTTTCTGTCGTACTGATCAGCAGTGTATCTGTTATCTCTGCTCTGTGGACGAACATAAAGGCCACGACACAGTGTCAGCTGCAGCAGAGAGGACTGAGAGGCAGAGAGAGCTGGAGGGGAGTCGACACAACATCCAGCAGAGAATCCAGGACAGAGAGGAAGATGTGAAGCTGCTTCAGCAGGAGGTGGAGGCCATCAATGGCTCTGCTGATAAAGCAGTGGAGCACAGTGAGAAGATCTTCACCCAGCTGATCCGTCTCATGGAGGAAAGATGCTCTGATGTGAAGCAGCAGGTCAGATCCCAGCAGGAAACTGAAGTGAGTCGAGTCAAAGAGCTTCAGGAGAAGCTGGAGCAGGAGATCACTGAGCTGAAGAGGAAAGACGCTGAGCTGAAGAAGCTCTCACACACAGAGGATCACAACCAGTTTCTACACAACTACCCCTCACTGTCAGCACTCAGTGAGTCTACACACTCATCCAGCATCAACATCCGTCCTCTCAAGTACTTTGAGGATGTGACAGCAGCTGTGTCAGAGCTCAGAGACAAACTACAGGACGTCCTGAGAGAGACATGGACCAACATCTCACTGACAGTGACTGAAGTGGATGTTTTACTGTCACAACCAGAGAACAAGACCAGAGCTGGATTCTTAAGATATTCACATGAAATCACACTGGATCCAAACACAGCACACAGACAGCTGTTATTATCTGAGGGAAACAGAAAAGTAACATACATCATTAAACCACAGTCTTATTCTGATCACCCAGACAGATTCAATTACTGGTGGCAGGTCCTGAGTAGAGAGAGTCTGACTGAACGTTGTTACTGGGAGGTGGAGTGGAGAGGAGGGTTAGGAGGTGAAGTAGCAGTCGCATACAAGAATATCAGCAGAGCAGGGAACTCTCATGAATGTTTGTTTGGACGAAACGTCATATCTTGGTCATTAAATTGTTACAATGACAGTTATAACTTTTATCACAACAACGTCCAAACTCCCGTCTCAGGTCCTTGGTCCTCCAGAGTTGGAGTGTACCTGGATCACAGTGCAGGTATTCTGTCCTTCTACAGCGTCTCTGAAACCATGACTCTCCTCCACAGAGTCCAGACCACATTCACTCAGCCGCTCTATGTTGGAATTCATGTTTATCCTGACTCCACTGCTGCGTTCAGTAAAGTCAAATAGACAGAAGTCATTTAAGGGACAGTGAGTTAAATTCTGAGTTTTAACTCTTAAACTTAGGCCTTGTCCACATCACAGCGATCTTTTTTTTCATCCATCTTCCTTGACATTGTTTCAAGAATATTTGCGTCCACACAGATCCACTGAAAACGACTCAAAACGATGTAGTTCATATTCCAGCCTATAGGTGGCGCTTGACATTCACCAAAGAAGGCGGAGAAGAAGAGACGGAACATGCGCATTAAGCTTGCGCTCTGTATACAAACAGACAGTAGACGGTGAATCCAAACACAACAAGAAGAAGACGAAAATGGCGAGTACAAGGAAACCGGAATCGTTTGTGTGGACCGTTAATGAGGTCAAACTGCTGCTGCGACTCACACTCAACTACAAGGCGAGCAAGTGGCAAGAAAGGCTCAATATCTTCTGCGGCACGAACACAAGCATGTAGTCCGCCATTGTTGTTGTTGTTGTTGTTATGAGACGTTGCGGGGTTCAGAGGTCGAAGGCAAGAGGTCGAGGGGTGGGGCGATGGCGTCATCGTTTAGGAAAGTATGCGGATTTGCTGTCCACACGGGAATGGGAGGGCTGTGTTTTCGGATTTTTCCACCCCGAGACCCGGTTTCAAAAAAGTGTGTTTTCAGGGTCTGTGTGGACGGTCGGTCAAAACGATGCAATACATGTGCGTTTTCGCAAAAGGGTGGTTTCATGTGGACGGCCTCTTATTCTGTCTTCATGTTTGTGGCTGATTGTTGTGTGGTGTCTTCACCTGTCAATCAAACATTGTGGGCGGTACTTTGACATCTTGTCATCTGTTGCTGTGTAAATGTCTGAGTGTGTTTAGGTGGCGCTCCTTCCTGTGTCTGTTTAACCATGGAGGCTCTCACTGCTCATGATGACTTTTGTTCAGCTGAACTGACATTTGTCTGCATGAAGATAGAAACTTCTCTGTGCTCTAAATGTGTGTTGAATATTTGTACTGATGTGTTTGCATGTTGTTTTTATACCTTATCTTCCTTTATCATAATCTATCTATCTATCTATCTATCTATGATCACATTTACCTTTTTTTGCTTCGAATACCAAATGAGGTGGTTAAATGTATTATAAAGCTGTAATCATCGTGACTTTATTCATAAACGAGAGGACTCATCATCTTCTTGTACGTCGCTGAGATTCTGGATAAACAAACTGATTGTGTGGATGAAGTGAATCTGTTCATGAAATCACTGAACGAGTGTCATTAATCAAAATTCACTGATGAACAAACTGAAGCTCCACGTCATAAATAAAGACTGTTGTCTGCAGAATTAACAAGTTTTTTCTTCTTGTTTTCCTTCCACATACAGAAAACTCTGCAGTGAGGAGTCTAAAGTTTGCTGTCTTGCTGGTTTGAACACGTTATAAATATCTAGTTGATCAAATGAGATCGCTCGATCAGAACTACTTTGTTGCAATCTCTCTTTGGTTGAAATACAAACAACTAATCAACATTTGAAACATGTTAAGGAGCCACAGCTGCTTTTTCTCTGAGAGGTCAGAAGCAAAATTGATAAGAAATCATTTGTTTAATCTCCACAAATGAGTTTTAAATCTAAATCTAAAAATCTAAAAGTAAAAGTGCCTCAAATCTCTGGACAGTTCTTGAGTAAATGAACTTAACTACATTGCACCATTGCACATATTAACAGCGGCTCCCTGTAAATCATTAGCTTCAGTATAGAAAGTGGACTGCTGATTTTCCTTCTGACAGATGTTCAGATTCATCCAGTCATCATGACAGTCTCCACCACCAACTGCAGAGTCGTCATCAAACCCTCGGATTCTGGGTAGGTGCGTGGATGAAGGAAAGAGGGATTTGAGGGAGGTGGATGAAGAAAACGGGGCCTAGTGCGTTGGGCGGTCGGGAAAGGAGGGGTGGGTGCGTTGGATGGTGGGGAAAGGGGGTTTGAGGTAGGTGGATGAAGAAAAGGGGGTAAGTGTGTTGGGCAGTCAGGGAAAGGGGGGGCAAGTGCATTGCATGGTGGGGAACGGGGGGTCTGGTGTGTTGGACGGTCGGCAAAGGGGGATTGAATATGTTGGATGTATGGAAAGGGGGTCGAAGTAGGCGGATGAAGGACAAGGTGGGAGCGAGATCAAGATGGAGGAGAGGGGATCATGTCAGATTATAAAGTTTCTGATCGGTCTAGGAACCAGGGAGATTGAGACTCAGAGTCGGGGTACATCTTGATGAGCTCACATCTTGCGCGGTGTCATTATCCCCAAAAAGGTCTACTGGCAATGGGCTCATCGGATATCAGAGTCAAGGAGACAGGCTGTTCAAGATTGTTTGCCGAGATGAAGTGGTGGAAAAACTGAGGGTTCAGACGTGGATGGTGGCTAAAAAACTGAGGGATTGGTGTAGGGTAGGAATCCAAGTCTTGTTCCAAGGATTTGAATTCAATGTAGTAGGTGCCAGACTATTAAATGTGGGTGGGGCAAGATGATGGGGAAGTGGGGAAGTGATGAAGCATCCGGAGGCTGGATGTGAGTGAGCCCCACAAAGGGTGCGAAACAGGGACGTCCTTGCTGTGAATATGTGGGAATAGAGCTCCGAGTCCAGGGCCCCCAAGTAGCTGCCCTGGTTGAACTGGAGGAGATGGCCTGAGGCTTAGGAGGAAAAAAACATGGTACAGGGTTCGACATAGCCCATGGCCCGCTGGCCCGGGGCCAGTAAAAGTAGGTGCAGGGCATTGCACCTGATATGATCTGCTGCCTGAGGGAAGCTGAAATGTGTGAGAGTCCATCAATCCATCCATTTTCTTCCGCTTATCCGGGGCCAGGTCGCGGGGGCAGCTGTCTGAGCAGGGACGCCCAGACTTCCCTAACTGAAGGGGGACGGACAGGAGGGGTAGCAGAAGCCAGAGTGAAGGTAGAGGGCGCTGTGGGAACAGAAAAAACAAAGGGATGTAGAGGGAGGAGGGGTAGAGGGATAGAAAAGGAGGAAGTTGGGAAAGACCCGCAGTGGATGAGCCCCGGCATGTGGTAGCAGTGACTGTGTGCAGGCTGGCATGGTTGATATTGGTTGGTGGAAATAAGTAGGTAGTAGGTAGTTAGTGGGGAGAAAAGTGGAAGGAAGAGAAGAGGAAAGAATGCTGGGATGGAGAACTGCATATGCAAGGGATGATTGTGCAGCCTGCAGGTACAGGGAAGAGAGGAATGAGGAAAAGAGGTGAGACAGGTGAGACATGGAGGAGATACGACCTGCTCCCCAGCCCCCAGCAGTGGCTGGAGGAGATTGAATTTCCACTGTTGCGGGCTGCATGGTGATGAATGTAGCGGCCATAGTGGATGTAGAGGTAGAGGCTTGTCGGATGGAATGGAATGGGATGTGTCTAATCCCGATAGCAAGCTGGAGGTTGGCAACTGTCCAGTCGGAGATGGATTTAGTAGGAAGAGGAAACAGATCCAGGAGTCTCGGGTTGGTGGCTGTGCAGCTGCTGGTTGGGTGCTGGGAGGCTGGTTGGTCAGACATGTGGTGTCTGGGAGACCAGCTATCACCTGGAGTATTGCGGGAAGACTGCAACCTCTGCATGGGTGAAGTGGCTAGTGGTAATGCACTTGGTAGTGTCTGGCTGGAGCCGCTGAGGCAGAGTAATGGACAATGCACTGCCGGGGGACGTAGATAGCGGAGTGCAGGCATGGTTTTCCTGCAGTGAACATCACAGCAGGTTAACAAGTGAACTGTGAAAACTGATGCAGGACACAAGAGGGCGCCGTCATCCTGCCGACCAGAGATGTAGTGGAGGTTAAAGCAGCTCCGCTCACTTTGTCTGCATGTTTTAGTTCAGAACATGTTTTAGACTGATAGATGTGGTTTAAAATGTAGTGGTATGAAGTAGGGATGGGTACCGAATTCGGTACTGTTATTGGTACTGACCGAATCCCCCCGAAGTACCGAGTATTGATTCACGTGAAGTCAATCGGTACCTAAACGGGCGTCAGTTAGAGCGGAAGTTTTTCTCAAGGTCTCTTAAGTTTAATGTTGGAGTTCCTTGATGTTATTGAGAAACAAATATTCAAAATTCATAAGTTTTGACTATTTTTTTAATATACAAAATAACTTTAATTACCACACATATACGCAAATAGTACCGAAAACAGGTACCGATATATACCAGTACCGATTCGCAGGTACCGAATATCGGTACCGTATTGGTTAAAATGTGAAAGGTACCCATCCCTAGTGTGAAGTCGCTGTGAGTCATTAGACATTAGATTTTTTTAAAGAGAAATTAAGTAAGAACCTTTATTTTGTTTTTGCTACAAACATACTGGTGAGTCATCATTAAACTTCTGATTCTAAGAAGAGTTCACCTCCTACAAACTGAAGTGATCAGTGTTTTTAAAAGAGAAATGATCTCTGTTGTGAACGAGTGTTAAACACACAGCGTCTCTCTCAAGCTTCATGGTCCTGGAATGAAGCACAGCTGGATCAGCCCTCCCTCTTCTTCCTGCTCTCAAACACAGCAGCTCCACTCTGTCACTATATTTCCTTGTTCCCTCCCCTTCAGATCTGCACTTTGAAAATGGGTGTAACCATGAAGAGAGAGAGCTGACGAGCCCCGTTCACTGCAGAAACACGTGTTGTTCAGATCAGAGCTCAGACCAGTTTCAGTTATCAGGAAGTGAAACTCAGACAGTCGTTGACACTCGGAGGTGAAATGGCGCAGCAGAACAATCAGCTGGACCGAGAGACTTTCTCTTGTTCCATCTGTTTGGATCCACTGAAGGATCCGGTGACTATTCCCTGTGGACACAGCTACTGCAGGAACTGTATTCAAAGCTACTGGGACAAAGAGGATGAGAAGAAAACCCACAGCTGCCCTCAGTGTAGGCAGAGCTTCACACCGAGGCCTGTCCTGGTGAAAAACACCATGTTAGCAGATTTAGTGGAGGAGCTGAAGAAGACTGGACTCCAAGCTGCTCCTGCTGATCTCTGCTATGCTGGACCTGAAGATGTGGCCTGTGATGTCTGCACTGGGAGGAAACTGAGAGCTGTCAAGTCCTGTCTTGTGTGTTTGGTCTCTTACTGTGAGAAACATCTTCAGCCTCATTTTGAGTCCTCTTCATTCAAGAAACACAAGCTGGTGGAGCCGTCAGAGAAGCTCCAGGAGAACATCTGCTCTTGTCATGATGAGGTGATGAAGATGTTCTGTCGTACTGATCAGCAGTGTATCTGTTATCTCTGCTCTGTGGGCGAACATAAAGGCCACGACACAGTGTCAGCTGCAGCAGAGAGGACTGAGAGGCAGAGAGAGCTGGAGGGGAGTCGACACAACATCCAGCAGAGAATCCAGGACAGAGAGGAAGATGTGAAGCTGCTTCAGCAGGAGGTGGAGGCCATCAATGGCTCTGCTGATAAAGCAGTGGAGCACAGTGAGAAGATCTTCACCCAGCTGATCCGTCTCATGAAGAAAAAAAACTCTGATGTGAAGCAGCAGGTCAGATCCCAGCAGGAAACTGAAGTGAGTCGAGTCAAAGAGCTTCAGGAGAAGCTGGAGCAGGAGATCACTGAGCTGAAGAGGAAAGACGCTGAGCTGAAGAAGCTCTCACACACAGAGGATCACAACCAGTTTCTACACAACTACCCCTCACTGTCAGCACTCAGTGAGTCTACACACTCATCCAGCATCAACATCCGTCCTCTCAAGTACTTTGAGGATGTGACAGCAGCTGTGTCAGAGCTCAGAGACAAACTACAGGACGTCCTGAGAGAGACATGGACCAACATCTCACTGACAGTGACTCAAGTGGATGTTTTACTGTCACAAGAGCCGAAGACCAGAGCTGGATTCTTAAGATATTCACGTGAAATCACACTGGATCCAAACACAGCACATGCAAAGATTGTATTATCTGAGGGGAACAGAAAAGTAACATCAGTGAGACAACCACAGTCTTATTCTAGTCATCCCGACAGATTCACTGTTTGGGGTCAGGTCCTGAGTAGAGAGAGTCTGACTGGACGTTGTTACTGGGAGGTGGAGTGGAGAGACAGAGGAATTGGCATCGCAGTTGCATACAAGAATATCAGGAGAACTGGGAGCTCTGATGAATGTAGATTTGGAATTAATGACAAATCTTGGGCATTAAGATGCAACAAAAACAGTTATGAAGTTTGGTACAACGAAGTCCAAACTCCCGTCTCAGGTCCTCGGTCCTCCAGAGTTGGAGTGTACCTGGATCACAGTGCAGGTATTCTGTCCTTCTACAGCGTCTCTGAAACCATGACTCTCCTCCACAGAGTCCAGACCACATTCACTCAGCCGCTCTATGCTGGAGTCGGGTTTTCAAGTTATGAAACCACTGCTGAGTTCTGTAATCTAAAACAGACTGAAGACATTTGAGGACATTTTCACACTTCAGAGATCAAATGTCAGTCAAACAGTATGACATCTTGTCATCTGTTGCTGTGAAAATGTCTGAGTGTGTTTAGGTGGCGCTCCTTCCTGTGTCTGTTTAACCATGGAGGCTCTCACTGCTCATGATGACTTTTGTTCAGCTGAACTGACATTTGTCTGCATGAAGATAGAAACTTCTCTGTGCTCTAAATGTGTGTTGAATATTTGTACTGATGTGTTGTTGTTGTTTTTATCTAATCTTCCTTTATCATAATCTATCTATCTATCTATCTATCTATAATCACATTTACCTTTTTTTGCTTGGAATACCAAATGAGGTGGTTAAATGTATTATAAAGCTGTAATCATCGTGACTTTATTCATAAACGAGAGGACTCATTATCTTCTTGTACGTCGCTGAGATTCTGGATAAACAAACTGATTGTGTGGATGAAGTGAATCTGTTCATGAAATCACTGAACGAGTGTCATTAATCAAAATTCACTGATGAACAAACTGAAGCTCCACGTCATAAATAAAGACTGTTGTCTGCAGAATTAACAAGTTTTTTCTTCTTGTTTTCCTTCCACATACAGAAAACTCTGCAGTGAGGAGTCTAAAGTTTGCTGTCGTACTGATTTGAACATGTTATAAACATCTTGTTGATCAAATCAGATCGCTCGTCAGAATTACTTTGTTGACATCTCTCTCTGGTCGAACTACAACAACAACAACTAATCAACATCTGAAACATGTTAAGGAGCCACAACTGCTTTTTCTCTAAGAGGTCAGAAGCAAAATTGGTTAAAAATAGTTTGTTTATTCTCCACAAATGTGTTTTAATGTCAAGTGTTAATCTCAAAAGTCATTTGTAACTACAGCGGTCAGATAAAGGTAATGGATTTAAAAGCACCATTATTTCCATCTGAAATTCAGGAGCAGACATATCAGGAAATGAGAATGAAGCACAGCTGGATCAGCCCTCCCTCTTCTTCCTGCTCTCAAACACAGCAGCTCCACTCTGTCACTATATTTCCTTGTTCCCTCCCCTTCAGATCAGCTGTTTGAAAATGGGTGTAACCATGAAGAGAGAGAGCTGACGAGCCCCGTTCACTGCAGAAACACGTGTTGTTCAGATCAGAGCTCAGACCAGTTTCAGTTATCAGGAAGTGAAACTCAGACAGTCGTTGACACTCGGAGGTGAAATGGCGCAGCAGAACAATCAGCTGGACCGAGCAAAGTTCTGCTGTTCCGTCTGTTTGGATCTACTGAAGGATCCGGTGACTATTCCCTGTGGACACAGCTACTGCAGGAACTGTATTCAAAGCTGCTGGGACAAAGAGGATGAGAAGAAAACCCACAGCTGCCCTCAGTGTAGGCAGAGCTTCACACCGAGGCCTGTCCTGGTGAAAAACACCATGTTAGCAGATTTAGTGGAGGAGCTGAAGAAGACTGGACTCCAAGCTGCTCCTGCTGATCTCTGCTATGCTGGACCTGAAGATGTGGCCTGTGATGTCTGCACTGGGAGGAAACTGAGAGCTGTCAAGTCCTGTCTTGTGTGTTTGGTCTCTTACTGTGAGAAACATCTTCAGCCTCATTATGAATTATTTGAAAAACACAAGCTGGTGGAGCCGTCAGAGAAGCTCCAGGAGAACATCTGCTCTCGTCATGATGAGGTGATGAAGATGTTCTGCCGTACTGATCAGCAGTGTATCTGTTATCTCTGCTCTGTGGACGAACATAAAGGCCACGACACAGTGTCAGCTGCAGCAGAGAGGACTGAGAGGCAGAGAGAGCTGGAGGGGAGTCGACACAACATCCAGCAGAGAATCCAGGACAGAGAGGAAGATGTGAAGCTGCTTCAACAGGAGGTGGAGGCCATCAATGGCTCTGCTGATAAAGCAGTGGAGCACAGTGAGAAGATCTTCACCCAGCTGATCCGTCTCATGGAGGAAAGACGCTCTGATGTGAAGCAGCAGGTCAGATCCCAGCAGGAAACTGAAGTGAGTCGAGTCAAAGAGCTTCAGGAGAAGCTGGAGCAGGAGATCACTGAGCTGAAGAGGAAAGACGCTGAGCTGAAGAAGCTCTCACACACAGAGGATCACAACCAGTTTCTACACAACTACCCCTCACTGTCAGCACTCAGTGAGTCTACACACTCATCCAGCATCAAGATCCATCCTCTCAAGTACTTTGAGGATGTGACAGCAGCTGTGTCAGAGCTCAGAGACAAACTACAGGACGTCCTGAGAGAGACATGGACCAACATCTCACTGACAGTGACTCAAGTGGATGTTTTACTGTCAAACCCACAACCAGAGCCCGAGACCAGAGCTGGATTCTTAAGATATTCACGTGAAATCACACTGGATCCAAACACAGCAAACACATATCTGTTATTATCTGAAGGGAACAGAAAAGCAACAAACATTCGTCAACAACAGTCTTATTCTAGTCACCCAGACAGATTCACTAACAAGTGTCAGGTCCTGAGTAGAGAGAGTCTGACTGGACGTTGTTACTGGGAGGTGGAGTGGAGAGGAGGGACATTGGGAGGAGTTGAACTAGCAGTCGCATACAAGAATATCAGCAGAGCAGGGGGCGTGAGTCGATTTGGACGAAATGACAAATCTTGGTCATTAGATTGTGACAAGAACAGTTATAACTTTTATCACAACGATGTCCAAACTCCCCTCTCAGGTCCTCGGTCCTCCAGAGTTGGAGTGTACCTGGATCACAGTGCAGGTATTCTGTCCTTCTACAGCGTCTCTGAAACCATGACTCTCCTCCACAGAGTCCAGACCACATTCACTCAGCCGCTCTATGTTGGAGTTTGGGTTTATTATTCTGACTCCACTGCTGAGTTCAGTAAAGTCAAATAGACAGAAGTCATTTAAGGGTCAGTGAGTTAAATCCTGAGTTTTAACTCTTAAACTTATTCTGTCTTCATGTTTGTGGCTGATTGTTGTGTGGTGTCTTCACCTGTCAATCAAACATTGTGGGCGGTACTTTGACATCTTGTCATCTGTTGTTGTGTAAATGTTTGAGTGTGTTTAGGTGGCGCTCCTTCCTGTGTCTGTTTAACCATGGAGGCTCTCACTGCTCATGATGACTTGGTCTGTATTAATCTATTTGTATGTTGTTATTTTTTCCCACTGCATGAGTCTAAAAACAGAAAGCAGCAGAGCTTCACTTCATTTCAATCACTTTGTACATCTATTACCACATTTGCATTTGAGATTCAACATATATTTAAATGTGTCTTTACTGATGTTGTTTGAAGCTGCCAAAGGCTCAGTGAAGTTTCCACATGTCTTCCTGCAGTGAACATCACAGCAGGTTAACAAGTGAACTGTGAAAACTGATGCAGGACACAAGAGGGCGCCGTCATCCTGCTGACCAGAGATGTAGTGGAGGTTAAAGCAGCTCATAGTACAAAGTTTCCTGGTGGTGGTTTGTTTCATGACAGTGTATCCTGGGTATTTACTGTTCACCCTCCATAATTTTACCATGACAAAATCTGAATCCATATGTCTGGGTGTTTTCTTTTGAATTAAGTTTGTTCTACCAACTGAAGTTCAGTCTGACCATGTTGTGTTCTGGTTGTGTGTCAGACGGTTGTTCTCTGTCTTTGATAAGGCAAAACAAAAATTTGAGCTGATGTTGTTGCTTTTGTTTGTTTTCTCTCCATGTTAAAGTTTGCTTCTTGAAATTACTTTGAGATGTGTGCAACAATAATAACGCCTGTTTATTATTTGAGGATAAAGTTTGAGAAAAATGCCAGAAAATAATTGTTTTCACGTATATATATCCATTTAAAATCAGGTATGCAGAATTTCACTTTTACTTCTATAAGGTAAGCTTATATTTCAACACATTGCCCATCTCTCTCTAAAACGAAACGGTCAGATAAAAAGTCCAACTTTGATATTTAACACAATGATATATGCCATATCTTTATATAGCATATATCAGAACCTTGACATTACAAAAAGAGCAAAAACCCCTCAGCTCAAAGTTATCAGCTTATTACCAGACTTCTAGTCTACATTTTTAAAAAATGTATTAATCTCCCCTTCATTTTATTTTTATTGAATGTATTATGATTGCAGCACATCTCTTCATTTATTTATCTGTTTAGACTTTGTTGTTGCTGTTACATGTATGAGACACAAACAATAAATAACATAAATGTAAATAAAAAACAATAAATGAAGAAATACATATATACGTTTAGTATATGAATATTAATATATTCATATATTTATTATCAATATTTATATTTATTGTCAATTGCATTGTCACAAGAAAGGAAATTTAAGCCAGTAGCCAACTGTCGTGGAAAAACAAGTAGACGAAGAAGAAAAAGAAGAAGAAGAAGAAGAAGAAGAAGATGAAAAGAAGAATAGCAGCAAAACTAATATCAACAAACAGAAGAAGAAAAAGAACAACAATAACAACAACAAAACGCAGAAGAAGATGAAGAAGAAGATGATGATGATGATGACGAAGAAGAAGAAGAACAGCCGTTGGTCCTGTCCAGCTACAGACTTCATGTCCCAGAATCCTTCGCGCCGGTGATTTCATATCCCGCCCCCCTCCATCCTGTCCGAGCAGACGAGGAGGAAACAGATGACTCGTCTGCAGCGTTCAGGTTGAAACCTGCCGACCGAAACCTTCCGAGGACTGATTCAGAGAATTAAAACGCCTCAGGGAGCGAGTTTAACAGGTAAGGACCAAGATGGAGACTGTAAACAAACGGCCTTACCTGTCGTGTCTTCAAGCTAGCTAGCTAGCTAGTTGACAAACGAGCTGAACGTTGCTGGTAAACACGTCGGTGTTATTATGGCACCACGGCTGTCTGTGTCGGATTATCTCATTATTTCATATGTGATATTTGTTAACACGTCGGTTTATGTCGCTCATGTGTGCGCTGGGCGGTCCTGTTGTGTTGTTGTTGTTGTTGTTGTTGTTGTTGTTGGCCTCCTCGGTGCTGCACTTTGCGTTTCCTGCTGCAGCAAACATCTGCTGAACTCATCCTGTGTGTCTGTAGCTGCAGAGGACGGACAGCAGCACTGTACACACATTTAACGAGCTCTTTAGTGCTGTTATATGGAGGGTTCGGCCCAGATATATTGGGCCTGGAGAGCCGGACACAGTATCTCATGTGTCACAGTTTCAGTCTTCTGAGTATGACATCATGCAGGTGTGTCCACACTGTGACACCCTGAGTTTCCTCTGCAGGTGAGGATGAACAGAGTCACAGTAACAGAGTCTCTAACACGTATATTTACTTTTCATTAAACATTCAATATGCAAGGATTTTCCATTAAGATGTCTACCCTTTTGTATACATATTTGTGGTTGTTGTTGTTGAGCTGTCTATTTATTTTCTCCAAAATGTTTCCAGCGATGTTTCAAGCTCAGATAAATAAATGCCAGAGGTTTAATCAAAGCAACGGTATGTTTCATTTGGCAGCCTGTCACTGCAGCTTCCAGCAGAGAGTCGGAGAGGAAGGAAGTTGGCAAATCAGACTGAACGCAACATGAAAAACACACGAACATCTGCGCCTGTTTTGTCCCTCTTCCTTTTAAGAAAGTGGCCATAAAAACAATCAATTAATGCAGCTTTTGAGAAATGTAACCTGATTAATTGGATTCTATTCTAATGAGGAATGAGCTGGTCGTTAGTCGTGCTTCTCAGGGAACGACAGCAGCAGCTCTGATTGCACAGTAATAATCACACATATGCTTTGGTCTTCAATAAGCATATGATTTAACAAGCTTCTTCTGCATGACCGCTTTCATCTGCACAGAGAAGATTACACAGGAGAAAGTGTTTCAAGAATGTCTCGGTGAAATCCACTAATCTGTAGAAATCCTGTGACCAGTAAGTCAACTAATATGTAGGCTGAGAACTTTCTGAACACTAAAATCAACAAGATGATCAGTTTTTCTCCCCGAGTTAATAACAGTGAGAGGGAGACGCAAACAAACATGTCACAAACTGTGGCCAGAGCTGTTGTTGTAAAAAGTCTGGTTTTGTCCACAAACCAAAGATTTTCAGTTTGTCATAGAGGAGGAAATAAACCAGAAATTATTCACATTTTAGAAACTGGAATCAGAAAATCTTAACGATTTTTCTTCAGAAATTACGTCATTTTTTTCCCGTCAGCAGTCAGATCAGTGAAGTTTTAATAGTGGAGAGTCTGTGTTTCAGGGTTAGTTACAGTACATAACATTTCTTCCTTGAGTTGCAGTAAAACATTTTATTGCTGTATTTTCCTTTGTTATTGCTGCTTGTTGCTAAATCCTTTCCAGTACATCAGTTCATTTACAAATCATTTACAAGTTGGAGCTCTGAGTTTATGTGTCAGTTGTTGTGTGTTCACTAAAGCTGCTGAAACTTTAATTACAGCTTTGTACCTTATTTTTGATAAGATTAACTATAAACTGTTAATCTAAAGCTGCAACAGATGTTTTTTGTGGTTTTACAAGTTAAGGCTGAGAAGAAGCTGGTTTCCCAGTTGAATATATGAAAATCAGTAGATCACGTGGGACCATAACGAGTTCATGATGAGGGGAGAAAATAAATCTACTGGAACCAAACAGCTGAAACCACATGTCTACTTTTACTTTAGTTTCTCTGTGTCAGAGGAACTTAAACTCACGCTAACCCTGCAGCAGTATGATTACTTTCACTTCCTAAAACAGAGACATCATAAAACACAAGTGGAGAAAAAGGTCAAAGGTCATAATACAGACGGTAACAAACGCTATTGTTTGTCTGGGTCGTGTTAATCAGACGTGTCGTTTGTCCTGAAGTTACACGAACACATGAACACACCAGTGTTGGACCTCAGCAGGCTCAACATTTTGGAGGAAAGCCTGAATTCAGTAGAGACGCTTTAATACCTCTGGTGTTTGTGTGTGTTGTTAGCGTGGTGGCTAACCGTCCACTGTAGCTGTGAGACAACTGGCACCAAACATTTATCATTTTATTAAATCATGCAGTTTGAAACAGATTCCCCTGATAATTTGACTTACCAGTGACACCACTTCATAACTCCTTGTGGTGTAAATTTGTGTAAACTTAATTGACACAGATTTGAAAGGATCTTGGCAGATCAGCCTTCTATCAGTTTACGGCTGTTTCACATTGGAGTGATGACACACGAACAAACTGCAGTCAGTGTTAGAGAGGCACTTTCTTATATGTTGTTTGATCTCAGTCAGTTCACGCCAGATTTTGTGAAAGTTATATCTTCTTCATTCACACAGACATGTAACTGAAGAGGAATCATGTATTCTTAGATGTCTCGCAGTTTGTTTCACAGTTATCACGGTCAACATATTCTGAATCACATCGGGTTGTTATTCTGTGATTTCCTCCTTTTAGTCCTCTGGCTGAGTCTGTCGACCAATCAGAGGCTGTGTTTCTGTTCGGCAGCTCTGATCTCAAGGTCGGAGTTGAAGATGTCTGTCTGAAATTGAGCTATTTGGAGGCGCGAGTCTTTATCATTGCGCTCACTTTATTTCAAAACAAAAGCTGCTGGGCTTAACGTGCACTCGCATAGTGAATTACAGCTTGTTATAACTGTTTTATTAGAATTTAAAAATTTGTTGCTGGATGGATTTAAACAAGTCGTTAGACTTTTTTGCTGGCAGCCGGCGCTGAAGGGGAGCTTTGGTTGTCAGCCGTGTTTTTGTCATTGGTGAATAAAAATCCAATATTCACTCTTCAGCAGCTCATCACTAACTCTGTCTAATCTACAGTTTTGTGTTGGGTAATCAGCATTCGGTGGATTCATTAGAGATTTCTTGGTGAAAAATGAGAGTGATGAAAGTGAACCAGAACAGTGAAAATAGACAAAAACATCCGAAACAAAGAGCTGAAAGACTAAAACTCTCCAAAGAGCTGAAGGCTGACTGAAGATATTTTACTGTGTGTTACTCAGTCATCTGATTAACTGGTAAATATCAGATTGAAGATTGAATATATAAAATAACACTTTATCACCTCTTGCGTCTTCCTCTCTGCAGATACTGTGATGAAGTTTACCTCCACAGTCCACATCCACTAAACAAACAAGTCTGACTTCCTGCTCCGATGACCCGCCTCCTCCGTCTCTACCTGTGAGTGCACCTTCTGTTGACCAGTGGGCGGGGCTGGCCCTGCTCAGGGGGCGTGGCCAGCGTGATGGACAGCCGATGCAGTAGCAGCGCCGATTCACGGCTGACGGGCAGAGGGGTGGCGTCGATCAACACCACGCCCATCTGTGCGAAGGTGAAGTCGTACGATGCCGGCGAGAAGAAGTGCATCTCTGACGTGAGGAGGACCTTCTGCCTCTTCGTCACCTTCGACCTCTTGTTCATCACCTTGCTCTGGATCATAGAGCTCAATGTAAGACACGTTGGGAAACAACCAATCGTTTTAAATCATGATGCAGAGATGGTCATGAATTTTTGTTTTGTGATTACAGGTATTTTTAGGTATTTAAGCAAAAAGGAAAGCGAAATATTCTTTGTTTCCAAGCATTCATCATTACTGCACTCTGACTCTCCCCTCCATCCGTCATCTCGTCCTGCAGCTGTTGTCAAAACTGAGAAATTGATGGCAACTTATTAATAATCAGAAGTATCTGTCCAAACTCTGTGCAGCTGTGAATCAACATGATTGTGTTTGTAGCCGTAGGGAGGTTCGTGTCATGGGAGAGTCATACGGTGGACTTTTATTGTATTTTATGGTCAAATAGTTTTGTTTGAATTGTGTCAAGGTCGAGCAGACGGCAGTCAGGTGGAGCTGCAGAAGCAAATCGAGGTCACGAAGCCATAAAATGCCCTGAATGAGGAAGTGATGTGACTGCAGCACACATTCCCACAATGCTCCAGTTTCAGCAAAGTGAACACTGACACATGCACACACTTTTTGTGTTACTGTATTTGAAAGGACGTTCAAGTGACTCACGTCGAAAAGTAAACGTGCTCACATTCATAACGCCGAGCTTTTCCTTCTGTCAACCAGTCGGACTGGAACTCTGTGTGTGTGTGTGTGCGTGTGTGTGTGTGCTCAAGATTTTCCTCCCTTTTTGGAAACGTGCCGACCTTCCCTCTCTGACTGAACCAGTAAATGTGGGCAGTTTGGTTATTTCCTTTCTCTGTTCTGACCGGGTCCAGACTTTTTTAAAATTGTGAAATGAGTGTTTTGGGGTTTTGGTCAGACTGAACAATCAATTTGAGACATTACTGTGGGATCTTGGAAATTATTATGGCAAATGATCTAAAAATGATATGCTGACAAAAGAATAATGAAGATAATCTCAGTCACCGTTCTGCAGAATTTCATAGCGATGCACCCAGCAGTCAACATTTTTATATAAAGACACCTGAGTGGGAGCTGCATCATCACTGTGTCAGCGGTGTAAAGTTCTTTAGAGTAATATTCTTTATTGTTTATGTTTTATTAATAGTTAATAATTTGGTATGTAATTTCCTTTTAAGAGAAAAAGAAAACTAAAGAGAGAAAACTAAATGTTTTGTTACATTTAGTAGACAAATCCTGCGTCACTGCACTCGCTGAGGACATGACTCATGCAAAACTTTAACTTGAATAATTATAAATCTCTCTGATTAAGAATTAAACCGAAGATAAAGATTTTATAGACACACACCGGGTCATCGCCGGGCCGGGAAAATCCAGAGCCAAGATCAGCCACAGAGACATTTTCAACCACAAGTGGAACTTCCTGCCAAACACGTCATTCCACTCATACTGATGAGACCGCTGAATGAACCTCATCCAGTCAAGCAAAGCCTGAACTTTACATTTCCTCTCTGTTACCAGAGGTGGGAAGTAATGACACACACATACTTTGTTACTGTACTTGAATACATGTTTCAGGTATTTGAACTTGAGTATTTATTTCCCTCTCTACATCTGAACTTTCTCCTCCTCACAGCTTCAGAACAGCCTCGTTACTTTAGTTTGATGCCTCTGAGGTGAATTCTGGATTCTTGTTATTTCCCAGCATCAGCAGACTGATGTGGACCAATCAGAGCACATCACGCACGGCAGACGCATCGAGACGAGACAAAGACGTAAAAGCCGTAAGAAGCCGTAAACAGACAGAGAGGGAGACTGGAATGTGGAGAAAAGGCGTGTTAGTGTCTCGTATCTGCAGAGAGTTTCTGATTTTCTCTCTTTGTTGCTGCTCGGGACGCTTTACCAACCCAACATGTGTCTGTTTGACGTCCTGGGAATGAGACTCAACAATCAGCTGTCTTTGTGGTGCGTTCAGGAGCAGCTGGGACAAATCCTACTGATTCTACCTTTAACTTTAATAGTCTTTGAATTCTATTAATATGACGTGAGCTTCAGTTAGCTTTGAGCACAAATGTCCTTCAGAGGGAGACTTTTTACTCTGAGACTCTGAGTACATGTCAGAGCTGTAATCTATTACTTTACTGGAGGAAACAAGCTGGATCAGTACTTCGACTTTTACCAGAGTCTGTTTCTACACGAGTATCTGAACTTCTGCTGGAGGAAACACTGTGAGGACTTTGTCACCTCTGGCTTTTTACTGAAAGGTGTGAACGTTTCTGTTTTTTCACCTCCTACGTTCCTTTAAACGATAAAACTGCTGCAATTCTTCAGCTGTGGTAAGAAAATAGTAGCTGTTGTGCCAAATCCAACCCTTAAACAACAAAAATATTTGGCCCTTGAGATAAACTGGAGTCTTTTCATTAGTTCACAATAGAAATTTAAATAAATAAAACATCACATTCTGTTGCTGAGGCAGCTGAACCCACTAAAGCATTTCCCTGTCAAATCCGTCTTATTTTCAGTGGTTTAAAGTGTTGCTGATAACCAGAGCAAAGCTCTCAAGTGAGAAAATGACACAAACAGAGAAACATTATCAGGGTCAAGTCTTTTTTTAATCAGTACTTTGTGTTTCACAGGTGAACGGTGGCATTCAGAAACAGCTGAATAAAGAAGTTCTGCACTACGACTACCGAGCCTCCTTCTTCGACATTTTCGTAAGTTGTGACCGAACCAGACCAGATCATATTCCATGAACTCATTACTCCTTTTTGTTTTTATTTCCAGTTCTTCCCGTCACTCACTGCTCACTTCTTAATCTCTCCTCCCTCTCCTCCGTCAGCTGCTGGCTGTTTTCAGGTTTGCCACGCTGATCCTGGCCTACGCCGTCTGTAAGCTCCGTCACTGGTGGGCCATCGCAGTGAGTAGCCTCAGATATTCATCTTTATTTGCATCAGCAGGGGGCGCTGCTGGGTAGGAACGCTTGCAGATGAGACTTGTGGATGCTGTTATATCCATTTTTAATACTTGCACAGTGAATATAAAGGATATAGATTCTAATAAGATAAGTTTATTGTCCAGTCCAAAACAAAAAGCAAGACACAGAATACATAAAACAAAGATCGGTGTATTCACTGTGTGTGTTTCTCTACACAGCGACATGTATATTGATTGGCTGACTGATAAATACAACAGTTTTAACATGATATATAAATATATAAGTATGTTGAGTATAACTACACAGTGTCAGTGTGAAGCACAGTTGAGAGACTCAGACGTGTTGATTTAACTTGACAGTTATTTTTGAGGTTGGCAGTGTCGCTAACCGAACATCCTGTTTCTCGTCGTGGTCGTTAATGTTCGTTCCTCTTTGTTGCTGCAGTCGTTCGGCTCTCCTTGTCGTTGATTCTTCACTTCTCTGGTTTTCTAATAAATCTCTCTCTGAGGTGTTGAGTGTTTTTTCAGCGAAGCCTCGTGGAAGTATCACAGTTTGATTCTCATTCATTCAGGTTTTTGCTTTTAATTTGAATCCCTCCTGTCAGCTTCAAGAAAACCTGCAAATGTATGAACAGAAGAAGCTGTCACTTTCTGATTATGTCGTGTAGCTAAAAAAAAAAATCATCTTGGCACATGTTCCAGCTGTGGGACTTTATATTTATAACGCTCTGTGTGATATTCGGGGGCGCACAGTCGCACCTGATCATCTTAAAGGACTCACCTCAGCTGTGGCGAGACTCATAACTCCTTCAGCCTGCAGACAACATCAGAACATTTGAAGGTTTAGGAAAGATTCCACTCACGGATGGAGGATTGAACAATGACTGTAGATTCTGTTTGCGTGGTTGATTGACTGACTGAGTGGGAAGTGAACCAAAGCCCTGACTCAACTTTGGTTCACTGATACTGTGTTGAAGGAGATAATCATATTGTTTATTAGTTTATTATGACGTGGACAGTCTCCTTTAATGAACTTTACAGTAAAAGGAGCAGCTTTAGCCTTTACTGCTAATTTCCGGCTGTAGTCCCCAAATATCAGATGGATTTCAGTGAAGTGAAGTCAAGACTGTGAAAAGTGAGAAAAGTTCATGAAGTAAACTATTTTAAAGACACTCCATGACACCCAGCGGGACTCATAAAGAATAAAAACAGGTGATATTAAAGGAGCAGTCTGTAGATTTGTGGAGGAAATGTTAATGAGACGAGAACGATCTTCACTGACTGAATATAAACACACTAAATAATAAAACCCTCTTTGTTCTCCTGACTGAAGAAACTCTAAACAAACTGACCTTAAAGGACGACGCAGTTTATTCTGTTTTACTTTGTATATATGTGGCGGACCCTGCCACCTGTCTAGCTATATATTGTATTCAGTCTCTGATCGGTGTCTCTTCTGTTTCCACAGATCACCACTGCGGTCAGCTGTGCTTTCTTGATCGTTAAAGTCATTTTATCAAAGGTAAGACTCATAATGATGGAGAAAAATCATGTTTACAGCATTTAGTTTTCAGAGGTGAAGAAGTCCGGCTCCACCTGCTGCTCGTCATCTGAACTACACTCATTATTAATTCATATCTGAACCTTTTGATTTCATGAACGTTTCTGTTTGAATCAACATTTGAATAAACGTTGTTGAATTAACATTAACTCCCAGAAACTCAGGCACTTTTTCACACCAATATAAAACTCCTGCACTTGTCTTTTGTGCAGTCTAACAGCTATAATGCCATAAATCATAAAAAAGGAACGTTGCAAGTTGAATTTTTTGAATTTATGTTCCACAAGAAAGGTTGAAAGATGATGGTCGATGAATTTTCCTCCCCTGACTGCTGCTCTCAGCCAATCAGGTCGCAGAATTTCATGTTTTTTAAAGGTGCTATTTGTAGGAAAAGTTGATTTTTGAGTTTTAGTTTAAACACATGGTTCATTTCTGACAAACTTTTAAATGTGACCCGTTGAATAAAATGTTATTTTTGATGAAATAACAACATTTTTAAATTTAGATTTGAATATTTTTCTTTACAGCTTTTTGTAGTACGTGGTTAGTTCAAGGACCATTGGAAATTTGAAAATCCCACTTCCTCTGTACATGTTCCTTTTGAACACCCTTTATTATTTTATTTTGTCCCTTTTTTTAAAAAAACAACTTAATTATCTTAAATCATGTTATTTCATGTTGCTGTGCAGCTGCTCTCTCAGGGGGCGTTCGGGTACCTGCTGCCCATCATCTCCTTCGTGTTGGCCTGGATAGAAACGTGGCTGCTCGACTTCAAGGTTCTGCCTCAGGAGGCCGAAGACGAAAACAGTGAGTCACAGTCGCACGAGTTCGTACGTCGTTCTCTCGCTGTCGCACCGACGCCTCCTTCATGAAGCGTCCTCTCTGTGTTTCAGGATATCTGTCCATCATGGACGCCACAGAGCGAGCGCCTCTCATGTATCCGGGTCCAGTATCTGACGGACAGTTCTACTCTCCACCAGAGTCTGTGGCAGGTCTGTGAACTCTCACTGACATTAACTCCAAAGAAACAACCTCATGCTTCTGCGTCTGACGTGAATCAGTGTATTTTCAAACTGCTCCTTGATTTTTCTGTTTTCTATCTTTGTTTCTCTGTCGCGTTCAGACTCTGATGAGGAGCTGGATGATAAACACGATCCAGAAAAAGGGCTGATACAGCAGCTGACCTAACAGGTAACAGTGTGATGTCACAGTGTGATGTCACGGTGTGATGTCACATGATGATGAAGGTGACAGTGTGTCATTCGTCTGGTTGTGTCTCCTCAGGATCTTGTGAAGATGAAGCGTTTCTTCTTCCTGTGGTGCCGCTGAGGGAAACTTCTGCCTTACACATGCAGCCAGTTTGGTTTTTATTTGTCTTTGTATATTCAAACCTTACGAATGCACCTCAGTTTCTGATATCGGCCTCCTGCATGTACACTGGAACTGGAAAAGTGCTGCTTAAAAAAGCTGTTTCTGTACACAAAGTTGCACATTTTGTCTGAGACTCTCAGGCGCATGAGAAGAATTCCATCGAATGAAAGAAAGTCAAATATTTGAAGGTCGATTTCAGAATCAGAATTTAAAGTCTTTGTGCTCCGGTGACAAAAGAAACTCTGTCTCTAACGTCATGTTTACTTTTAACTTGTTGTTGATCATTTTCACTGTAAGGGAAGATGAGCTTTCTTCACTGACTCTGCTTTAAGAAAAGAAGGATTTTTCGGCCAGTATTGAGCTTACGGACCACATTTGTAGCAAACGAGAGGAAGAATATTTACAGTTTACTGCATTTATAACCGGGTTTGACTACGTCTGGGTCTTAAACACAGTGACACAACTTGCACAGAACACTGGAACAACATAAAAGGATAAAAATTGAAGAATACGTCTGCTTCTAAAAGAGTGAAGTGTTATTTAATGTAAAACAAGATGAGCCGTGTGCCGGCAGTGAACAGGCTGAGCTGCACTGTATGAACTGTAAACAGCTGCTGGAGCTCATGTGAGCTGAGACAAACATGTACATACCGGGACCTTCATGCATGCAAGCAGAGTGTTTTTGTTTTTAAGGAAAGCTTGTCTGTAAAACAGAATCATTAAAATGTGAAATCTTGTGCGCTCGTCTGTTTTATTTAGTGTTTTATTCACATTCACATTCACATTTAGAGCTTTTAGCAGAAGCTTTGTGTTCGAGTGACAGCTGGAATTGTTTCAGTGATTTTGTGAAAAGAATTTTGTTTTAAATATATTTTCAGAGAGGAATTACTTAAATAGAATTTCTATTTAAACCTTGAGGAAGTGGAGCACTTCAGCCTCTTGTGGTCAGAACGAGTATTACAAAAACAAACAATTTCTGCTGACTGAACTTTTTTTATTTATCAGTTTCACACATGAAAATTATATATTTTTCCACAGACAAAATTATTTAAATTTTCATTTGTAAGTTTTCTTTTTTAAAATTAGGTGAAAAAGAAAAAGTTATTTATTTTATCCCTTATTTCTGCTCAGTTTCAAGCAGCAATCCTTTTTTTCCTTAGAAAAAATGTTTTCTGTTGAAAAAAATTAATAAAACATTTTCTTCTGATTCATAGATTCACAAAATAAATCTCCTGGAAATCGTTTTTTTTTATGTTATCAATCGAAAAAAAATTAAGGAATTAGTAAAGATTATCCTTTTTAAAAAATCCTGAATTCAAACAAGAATTTTTGAAACTGAATTTTGAATTTTTTCAGTTTTCAGATCACACAGGATGAAATAAACAAATATTTTCTCCTGTTTTTTTCTTTTTTCACACAAAAATTCCCCATAAAATCATTTTTCTTTTGTTTTATTGATTATTGGTTGTGAACGCCTCCTGCATTCACAACCAATAATAATAAATTCTAGAAGGACAATAGTGTGAATGCTCCAAAAACACAAATAATGTAAATCTACACAAACGTCTATAAATCTGTTGATTGTTATCAACTTAACTGTAACTTTGTTTTTCTGTCTCTTAACAACATGCTGATTTTGCACCATGAAGGGAGATTATTATTCTACATATTTTAATTTTCATTTCATGAAGTGAAACAACTTGTGTCCACAGACATGAACGTGCACATGTGTATCTTTATTGTTCTGATGCATGTCAACAGAGCAACAGCTGAACTGAGACTATTTTCAACCGGACATATTCAACCATCAGTTAAGTTGGACACATTATACGAGATGCACAAACAGAGGGAAAAGTACGAGAACACGGAAAATCATTCCATCTCATAGTGTTGCCAGAATGGATGTGTCCACAGTGTTCATTTCCTCCACCATTGTTTGGCTCTCCTGCATTCCAAAAGACAAAGTCCAGTGCACAACCATCAGACCACATCCATCTGCCTTCTTTGTGGACGTCACTGAGTCCGATCCAGGTGTGTCCCTGAGCTGAGTCAAAGTTCTTTATCAGGAACTTGACAAAATCATGTTCCTCTGGACTGTGGATCGACACCAGGTTGGCTCCCTCTGACAAACACTGGAGTTCTGCATCAGCCCAGGTCAAATCTGTAGCGACGTACTTGTAGCAGCGTCCGTTGAAGTTGTACCAGAACATGGGACAGCCGCCACGCAGCAGCTTCACTTGATGATTGTCATCTGAAGGAGCCGCAGCACCCAGAGCCAGACCAGCCAGGAAGAGGAACAAGAACATGTTGGAGTCCGAGTCTCTGTCGCAGCTGCAGGACGAGGGGCTGATGTGATGGTCGGAGAGTCTCTGAAGTCTTTGGAGTCGCAGTGATCTGCACCGTCGGATGATAGTGAGAATCGTGCAGAGACAGAAGAGAGCCCGCTGTCTTTTATAGCTCTCAGAGAGGGAGTTCACTCTGTAGGTGTCGTATCATTGGTCCAATGTGTACGACCATCACTTTAAACAGCACACAGAACAAAAACATCATCCGATGATCATAAAGTGTTTGGATCAAAAATTAACCAGGACTCTAAAAAGTGAACAAGGAAGTATTAAATGTTCACTGCTAATCAAACGTTGTGGAGTCTGACACGTTCAGGAGAGATTTACTGCTTGTTTTTCAGTATAATGATTGTTTTATTCTATCACAACAACAATCCCTCCATTGCTACGATACAGTCATCTACTCCTCATATCTATTCCTTTCAGTTGAACCTTTCAGTCCAACGTGTCCTTCATCCTTTGGACCGCCTCACTAAAAAGAGATTCGGAGGCCCAAATTAATTCTCAAACATCTTCATCATAAACATTATGACAGTTTCCTCTCTGATTGTTCCAGTCTTTGATGTCAACATGATGTCGATCACAGCTCTGTTCTGTGTTCTATGGATATACTGTAAAATAAAACCTTTGTTCAATGTGAAATTAATATAGACCTCAAAGGGGAGATGTATCCTGTGGTAACCATGGCAACACAGGACAGTGTAAAAGAAAACATAGTTGTCTTTATAGGTTAGTAGAGGGTTGGTATGGGATAGTTTGAATTAAAGAGGCTTTCTTTTTTGTGATCAATTTTTTATTGAAAAATGTACAATACAGTATATATTGTTTCACATCATATACAATGTTTTTTTCCCCTTTTCCCCACACAGTGAGTGCAAACAGAAACACAGTCACTTGTAGATTTTCAGGGAATTGAAGAGATTTTCTGAAGTGATGGAAAAAAAGTAACAGGTCATTACTGTAATCAGATTACAGCACTGTACAGAGAATGTGTGTGTGTGTGTGTGTGTGTGTGTGTGATCCAAACTCCTGGATAGGAGCTGGACACTGTTCTTCTCTGGAGACGTCATCGTGAGAGGCTTCAGGTTCTACTAAAAACACACAAAACCCGAAAACTCATTGCTCATTGCAACCTGAGCATCACACATCCTGAAATCACATGTTTTAATGTCAGAAATCATTTCTGTGAGGAAAAAAAAAACACTGATTCTTAAACAAACCAAGAGCCCAGATCTCTACAGCACATCTCTGCTGTCACTCACAAGTGTTCAGCTCCACATTATTCACACTACAATGCAAAACTATTATTATCCATTGGAACTAGAACAGTCTCAGCAGAAACTTTGTTGGGACCCACAGAGGAAGTCACTCATTGTAGATTTTCAAAATGGACTCTCAACTGAACTCAATGTCCCAGAATTCTCCATTCTTCACACCTAGGTGCAAAATTCAGGTTCGCTTCCATTGGTCAGGGTGACAGACCCCCCACTGATCAGGTAGTCAAAACCCCAGAGCATTCATTGTTCTCTCTCTCTGACTCAACGCCCTCTACTCCTTTAGCTTTGGATCTTCAAGCCCTCCTCTCCACCTCCCCTCCACGGGGCTGCCTGCCTTCAAGATCCCATCTTCTGGGCCCAACAAGCTGTGGAGAGCTGCAAGCTGCATTGGCAGCAGGCCCAAAGAACTTCTCCTCACTGCAGCGACACGAGGTCCTGCCAATCTGAGGGTCTGAGGAACACCAAGCAGGTTAGCACCGAGCTGCTGTCCTTACTAAGGAAAGGAGCGACCAGTTTCCTCCTCTGCCGACTTTCATCAAACCTTGCACAGCAAGAACAGCTTTGTTCAACATTGGAGCCCCAACTTTCTCCTGCAACCACCAGCACCTTCTCTTCAAAGACTGGTAACATTGAACTGGGCTTAGATAGCATAGCATAGCACGGCTAAGCACAGGACTTTAAACTCTGGTTGATGTAATGTGTTCAATTTATGCGTTGTTCAATGTTTTGGTGTTATCGTGACCTCAAGTCAAGTTATTGGTCGTTTGCTTCCCTAGACGGCTAATGTCGAATTAGCCGTCTAATTATGTTTCACACAGACTCAGAGTCTCTGCATGCAACTCACCATCTTCTATAACCTGGCATCACGTCACACACACATCTAATGCAATGTGATCGAATGCAAATTGGATCATATTATTTATCATAATTTGTAATTATCCCAAATAATCATTAAATATTATAGATATTATAAATCCCCCTTTGATTGTTGTTAAACACTCCTTAACCGGCCTCGTGTGATGGGAGGCCCAACAACTTGTATGAGGAGAGTTTGGATAAAGATTAACCAGGAAGTTAAAAACAAGTAATAAATGTTCACTGCTCATCAAACGTTGTGTAGTCTGGCACGTTCAGGAGAGATTTACTGCTTGTTTTTCAGTATAATTATTGTTTTATTGTATCACAACAACAATCCCTCCATTGCTATGATGCAGGCTCCTCATATCTATTCCACAGAAGGAACCTTTCAGTCCAACGTGTCCTTCATCCTTTGGACCGCCTCACTGAGATCACTGGGTCAGTCATTTATCAGAAGCTGCCACAGATCCATGAGGATCTTGTCATTCCCTTTTATTTTTGCTCAGAGCTTTTCATACAAAAAAAAAAAAAATTAGTCTCAATATCACTTTGCCACAATCGTGGCTGCTGTTTTTTTTCTAGATTAAATTTGAGATATTTCCTTGTGAAGGAAAGAAGGAAGCAGCTTTGATTCATGTGAGTTCAAGGTTTCTTCTTCAGGTGTCCTGGGTCCTAAAGGTGCAACATGTTAGATGTGGCCAACTGTTGAAGTCATACTCCCAAACAAAGACAGCAGAACCACTGGACCACTGGCAGGAGGAGGTTTCAGGCCTGGGGCTAGTTGTTAGCAGTGGTATGTCAAACACCATACAAAATGACATCATCGAAAGCATTGCTCACATCCAGGATGAGACTGATGAAGAAATACGCAAGTCCTCTTTCATTGCTGTACAAGTGGATGACACGTCAGATGTGGACAGGACAGGCTGGTCAACTTGGCCAAGATATCAGACTCTGTTGTTGTTGAGGACCTAAAGGCCAGTGGGAAGTTCTTTGACATGGTCATCGATCACTTTGCCACCATGAGAGACAGGAGGATGGCCATGCCATGGACATGCACCCCAATGAGCAAAAGGTGGTCCAAAATACGTCAAAAAGACGTGTTCTCTGTACATCCAGAAGACGTCCTCAGATTAGCCAGAATGAACGTTTTTATTACGTCTTTTCTGGACGTTGGATAGACGTCTTATTTTGGAAGTTATATGGACGTCATTAAAAGACGTTGTCAAGACATAATTATTGAACATCCAAAAGACGTCATTCAAGGAGCCGGAATGAACGTTGTTAATACACCAGTCCATCACAGGACCCTTACTGATGGCGGAGGCCGCCACACAAGGCGCCAACTGCACATCAGGAGCAAGTTTGGGGTTCAGTATCTTGCTCATACTTCCACATGTAGCTCAGTTCCGCCCCAGAGGAACCAGCGACCTTCCGCTCACTAGTCAACCAGCTCGACCCACTGAGCTGCAGCCGCCCCGATGATGCAGCTTTGTCGCTACATGGATCATTTCCCATGACAGATGATTTTAGACACGACAAGCAGCTCTTTTTTTTATTATAGCTGAAACAAACAATCAAGGACAACAGAATGGCATCCCCCACTCTTACAAACACATTCTCTCACATTCTCTCTCTCTCTCACACGCACACACACACACACACACACACACACACACACACACACACACACACACACACACACACACACTCCTCAGTTAAGCCACTTTAGAAAACTAAGCATTTTGTGGCTCTAGAGCTGGAAAAAAACCTGTTTGGCAGCTGGTTTGTAATCAAATGTGTGATAATATTTCTTTACGTTTCACTCTGAGAAAGTGTGACTGCCAGGAAGACAGAGAGACACCCAATTATCCTCTGAGTCGATTGTTACTGGAAAATCAGGCTTTTTGACCAAGTGTATACTTATATTTACACATTTATACTCTAGCAGTTTAAATCAAAGAATCAAAGAAATGATTTATACTGTTGGGAAAGAGCAAATGTCTTTGTGGTTATGTCCCTCCTTTATTTGATTAATATGCATTTTTTGGTTGTCCCTTTCTTTCAGCATGTTGTTGAGGTCAAACTGTGTTAAAGGACACGACATGTTCACCTGAGAGGGACTTCATAAAGTCTCACCTGGGCAAACCTCGGCCCATTAACACATAAGACAAGTAAAGCCTGTTCCTATGTTTATCATGTCACATGATTACAGGAGGAGGGTTAAAGGAGACCATCAGCTCACACACTCACTGGTTATCCACAATATCTAAAAACTGTGAATTACTGATACTGTCCTGTATGGTGTTTCTATTAATTTGTCCACCCGGAGATCATCATATCTTAAAACATTTCTTTTTGCCACTGCTTTTAACTGAAGCAAATCAAGTCTTTGAACTGCATTTTGACTCTGACTCTACAGTCTTGTTTCTTTTAAAGTTTTTCTATTTTAGCCTACTTGTTTTGAGGTTTGTTTCTTAATGTTTTAACTGGTCTAAAATGCTATTTTTATTTTTTTAATGCAATTTTTAATGTCTTTTAAATTAAATTTGTATGTCTTTTAATGTCATTTGTGTGTGTCTGTTAAGCACTTTGAGTTGCCTTGTGTCTGAATTGTGCTATACAAATAAACTTGCCTTATCAGATGTTTTCCAGTGAAGTGAAATCAAGACTGTTTTAAAAGTTAAAAATCAATCACGCAGCATGAAGGCAGAACAGTTTCAGACTGTGAAAAGTGAGAAAAATTCATGAAGTAAAGGATTTTAAAGGCCTCCATGACACCCAGCGGGACTCATAAAGAATAAAAACAGGTGATATTAAAGGAGCAGTCTGTAGATTTGTGGAGGAAATGTTAATGAGAAGAGAACGATCTTCACTGACTGAATATAAACACACTAAATAATAAAACCCTCGTTTTTCTCATGACTGAATAAACTCTAAACAAATTGACCTTAAAGGACGACACAGTTTATTCTCTTTTACTTTGCCTATGTGTGGCGGACCCTGCCACCTGGACACAGCCATATATTGTGTTCTATCAGTCTCTGATCGGTGTCTCTTCTGTTTCCACAGATCACCACTGCGGTCAGCAAAGTCATTTTATCAAAGGTAAGACTCATAATGATGGAGAAAAATCATGTTTACAGTGTTCAGTTTTCACAACAGTGTGAAGAAAACATCTCAGAGGTGAAGAAGTCCGGCTCCACCTGCTGCTCGTCATCTGAACTACACTTATTATAAATTCACATCTGAACCTTTTGATTTCATGAATGTTTCTGTTTGTTTCCACCGGCCGTAAAACATTGTTGAATTAACATTAACTCCCAGAAACTCAGGCACTTTTTCACACCAATATAAAACTCCTTCACTTGTCTTTTGTGCAGTCTAACACAGCTATAATGCCATAAATCATAAAAAGGAACATTGCAAGTTGAATTATTTGAATTTATTTTCCACAAGAAAGGTTGAAAGATGACGGTCAATGAATTTTCCTCCCCTGACTGCTGCTCTCAGCCAATCATGGAGCAGTGCTATTTGTAAGAAAAGTTGATTTTTGAGTTTTAGTTTAAACACATGGTTCATTTCTGACAAACTTTTAAATGTGACCCGTTGAATGAAATGTTATTTTTGATGAAATAACAACATTTTTAAATTTAGATTTGAATATTTTTCTTTACAGAATTTTTGTAGTACGTGGTTAGTTCAAGGACCATTGGAAATGTGAAAATCCCACTTGCTCTGTTCCTTTTGAACACCCTTTATTTTATTTTGTCCCTTTTTTAAAAAAACAACTTACAGTTTTTCTCAATGGTCTACACACAAAAACTGGTACTTGAGACACAATGACCACAACATGTAACTCATGCACCAACCCCCTGAACCAATTCTGCTAAACTATAAGCACAATTCCTGCTTTACACTCAAATTGCAGTTCTAAAACACACTTTTTTCAAAACACTACACACATTTCTCTGCATTTGGCACAATTTTCATGAAGAAAATCTCTTGTTTTCACAAGGAACACACTGTCATTCAAAATTCTAAAGTTAATTGCCCTTCTATGCACACTGACTCATCACATGGGCAAACTCCTGTCCCACAATTTTACAATTAGCTGTCAGAGCTTTAGCAAAACAGAAGGGAGGATGCAGCATAGTTTTTTCTTTTTTTACTGTATGTAGTAAATTCTTCTGTTGTTTTGTATGTAGACCAGTGTATGTGCAACTTTGTGTTAGCTGGGACGTACACTGTACATTGTTTTTTGTGGGGAAAATAAAATATATTTGTTACCATATATTTGTGTGTTCTGAGTATAAAATCAATATTCTCAAATATTTTACAACAGACTTATGTATGTACTGTCTGTAGTAAGTGTAACACTGAACAAAAAAAGGCCTATGTCATTATGATGAATGGAGAAGGGGTGTTTTCCATTCATCATAGTGTTTTACATTGAGCACATCAGTGTTCAACTGGTTCTTATAAATGTCTATTCATATGATGGTTTTAGTGTGTCATTTGAAAACAAAATACCATTTTGAAAAGAAATTACAATGTTTTGAATGTAAAGTTTCATTTTGCTGGAGAATTGAGGGGTTTTGCCCATTGTGTGTGTGTTTTTTGATTTGTGTGTAGAGTCATGTGTGTAGAAGCATGCTTTCAGAAAATGTGTGTAAACAATCGAGAAAAACTGTAAACACAAAGGATGTCAGTTGTCCAAGTGTATCTTAATATTCATATAAAATAGAGGAAGCATTAGAATAAAATAAAGAGTGGTGTGTCTTATTTGGCCCACTTAGGAACACAATGCTGGTTTGGAGTCGCTGGGTCACATGACATGGAAGGTATTGAAAAAAAATGCAATTACTTTGTATTAACATATTTATGAAAAGTAATTTAATGACTTAGACTTTGACTTTCTTCTATTGTCATTCGAATTACACTTTACAGTGCAATTACATCAATGGTCTTCTCAGCACCAGGTGGAACTAGAGAAGGCAAGTTGTGAAGAACTTGCGATTGTGAATGCTCCGACGAAGAAGGGGAGCAGGCAACAGTGACACTGCATCACCACTCCATCCTCGGTCCCTACAACACAGCCCTCATTATTCTCTTTCTGGACACACTTCATGACACAGTAGTCCAAGACGGGCCAGAACCGCCCCAGTTTGTTGTCATCTGGGATAATGTCAGTTTACATCGGGCTGCTCTGGTCCGGGACGGGTTCACCAACCATAATAGATTTATGGCACTCAACTTGCCACCATACACCCCATTTTTTTTAGAGATTTTTTTGAGGCATAGACGCCTTTATTTGACAGTGGACAGACAGGAAAGGGGAGAGAGAGGGGGTGTGACATGCAGTAAAGGTCCTCCTGCTGAATTTGAACCGGGGTCCACAGCATACATAGCATGCTCTCTAACCATTTGACTACCTGCGCACTGTATGCAATCCATTTCTTAATCCAATTGAGAAGTTCTTTTCAGCATGGCGCTGGAAAGTTTATGACCATCAGCCACATGCCCGCATGCCTCTTCTACAAGCTATGGAAGAGACATGCAGCGACATTGAGGTCCATACAGGGTTGGATACGGCAGGCATGGCAATATTTCCCCCGTTGCTTGGCAAGGGAGGAGATTGTCTGTGATATGGATGAGTGAAGTGCCAACAGGAGACAGGATCCACAGCCTAAATGTCTTCCAGACATTCGCTTACAACACTATGTTTTGTAGAACATTCTAGTTGTACCAAGTCTTTGTGTTTTTTTTTAGTTTTTGTTTTTTTTAAATTTGCAAAAAAACAAAAAAACAAACAAAAAAATCTGAAGTGTCTCCATTTTGTTTTTATGTGTCTATGTCAATTGTAGTGGATCAATCTTTCAAAAAAAAAAAAAATGTATGAGACTTTTAAAGTCAAAAACCATCCAAAGTACTGAATCCAGCTGTGTTTTGCATAAAGCACATCTGTGTGTTGTTGCTGCTGGGAAAGAGTGCAAACAAAGGTGCATGTGTTTAGTGTTTTGATGCTAAAAACAGTTTTGAAGTGGGATTGTTAGGTTTTGCTTCAAGAGTTTCATTTTGCTGTATAAGTTAGGAGTTTATGTCCATGTGCTGTGTCTTACTCGACCTGTGTGTTAAGTTATGACACAGTGAGCCAAAGTCTGCAACATGTGTGTAAGCATTCGACAAAACTGTAAATGCAGATTGCTGGCTGTGAAAACTTTGAATAATGTCCACAATATCTGAAAACTGTGAAATAATGTAGTTTGTTGAAAAGCTAAGGCCAAACTGAACTGTTGGCTCTAATTTATTTGAAGTCTATAATACAGTTTTTGTCGAACCTAACAATCCCACTTCAAAACTGTTTTAAGCATCAAAACATTAAACACATGCACCTTTGTTTGCACTCTTTCCCAGCAGCAACAACACACAGATGTGCTTTATGCAAAACGCAGCTGGATTCAGTACTTTGGATGGTTTTTGACTTTAAAAGTCTCATACATATTTTTTTTTTTTTTGAAAGATTGATCCACTACAATTGATCTAGACACATGAAAACAAAATGGAGACAAAAAACTAAAAAAAAACACAAAGACATGGTACAACTAGAATGTTCTACAAAACATAGTGTTGTAAGCGAATGTCTGGAAGACATTTAGGCTGTGGATCCTGTCTCCTGTTGGCACTTCACTCATCCACATCACAGACAATCTCCTCCCTTGCCAAGCAACGGGGGAAATATTGCCATGCCTGCCGTATCCAACCCTGTATGGACCTCAATGTCGCTGCATGTCTCTTCCATAGCTTGTAGAAGAGGCATGCGGGCATGTGGCTGATGGTCATAAACTTTCCAGCGCCATGCTGAAAAGAACTTCTCAATTGGATTAAGAAATGGATTGCATACAGTGCGCAGGTAGTCAAATGGTTAGAGAGCATGCTATGTATGCTGTGGACCCCGGTTCAAATCCAGCAGGAGGACCTTTACTGCATGTCACACCCCCTCTCTCTCCCCTTTCCTGTCTGTCCACTGTCAAATAAAGGCGTCTATGCCTCAAAAAAATGGGGTGTATGGTGGCAAGTTGAGTGCCATAAATCTATTATGGTTGGTGAACCAGTCCCGGACCAGAGCAGCCCGATGTAAACTGACATTATCCCAGATGACAACAAACTGGGGCGGTTCTGGCCCGTCCTGGACTACTGTGTCATGAAGTGTGTCCAGAAAGAGAATAATGAGGGCTGTGTTGTAGGGAGCGAGGATGGAGAGGTGATGCAGTGTCACTGTTGCCTGCTCCTCTTCTTCGTCCTCTTCCTCGTCCTGCTGCTGCTCTTACTCTCCCTCTTCCTCTTTCTGCCTCCATGTTTCCAGAGTTGGCACAAAGGAGCTGAGCTCACATCAGGTGAGACTGATTGGTCTACAATTAGATTTTAAATGTTTTCATGTGTGTGAGTCTGTGTGCTTTTCCAATTTTAGTTGTGTTTTGTATTTTAAATAGATGTGTTTTCCCAATGATTGCATGAGGTTTCCTTTTTGAACGATGTGTCTTATGTAAAAAACAGTGTGTTGTGTTTTGCAAGAAGTGTGTTGGAGAATTTCAAACAGTGCAAAGCATATATTGTGTTTGCAGGGTTGGTGCTTTTGTTTAGGGCATGGTCACCAAAGTTAGAGGTTGTGATGCTTTGGGCATATCAACCACTTTTAGTGTTTAAGCATTAGGCAAAAACTGCAATCTGATGGTTTGTTGCACTTCAGCCTCTTGTGGTCAAAATCTTTATTACAAAAACAGTTTTGGTGGGATGGTGGTTCACTGAACATCACACAAAAACAATATTTTCCTGAAATCACATTTTTTAAAATTCTCTTAATTTGTTTCTTTACTCACTTTTAAACATGTTTTTCGTCTCCGATAAAGAATTTCGTGCGCAGAAGAACACATGTTGTTGAACGCCTCCTGCCTTAAATCTAAACAAATAAATCGCAAATCTACACGATCGTCTATAAATCTGTTGATTGTTATCAAGTCATTGGTAAATGACTTTGTTTCTCTGCTTATTTTGCACCATGAAGGCAGATTATTATTTTACATATTTTAATATTTATTTCATGAAGTGAAACAACTTCTGTCCACAGACATTAATGTGCACATGTGTATCTTTATTGTTCTGATGCATGTCAACAGAGCAACAGCTGAACTGAGACTATTTTCAATCAGAAATTTTCAACCATCAGTTGAGTTTTGACAAGGTATGCGAGATGCACAAACAGAGGGAAAAGTATCAGAACACTGAATATCATTCCATTTCAGATCCCTGCCAGCATAGAGGTGTCCACAGTGTTCATTTCCTCCATGATTGTTTGGCTCTTCTGGATACCAATGGACAAAGTTCACTGCAGAACCATCAGACCACATCCATCCTCCTTCTTTGTGGATGTCACTGAGTCCGATCCAGGTGTGTCCCTGAGCTGAGTCAAAATTCTTTATCAGGAACTTGACAAAATCATCTTCCTCCAGACTGTGGATGGACACCAGGTTGGCTCCCTGTGACCGACACTGGAGTTCTGCATCAGCCCAGGTCAAATGTGTAGCGACGTACTTGTAGCAGCGTCCGTTGAAGTTGTACCAGAACGCGGGACAGCCGCCACGCTGCGGCTTCACTTGATGATTGTCAACTGAAGGAGCCGCAGCACCCAGAGCCAGACCAACCAGGAAGAGGAACAAGAACATGTTGGAGTCCGAGTCTCTGTCGCAGCTGCAGGACGAGGGGCTGATGTGATGGTCGGAGAGTCTCTGAAGTCTTTGGAGTCGCAGTGATCTGCACCGTCGGATGATAGTGAGAATCGTGCAGAGACAGAAGAGAGCCCGCTGTCTTTTATAGCTCTCAGAGAGGGAGTTCACTCTGTAGGTGTCGTATCATTGGTCCAATGTGTACGACCATCACTTTAAACAGCGCACAGAACAAAAACATCATCCGATGATCATAAAGTGTTTGGATCAAAAATTAACCAGGACATCAGCAATGACTGTTTACAGCTGGTAAACTGTGTCATCTTTCTAATGAAACAGTCATATTTACTTTTCATATCGATTCCACAGAAATGCCAGGAATCAATCCAACGTGTCCTCGGACCTTTGGGCCAGGAGGTTTAGATAACAAGGACATGATTTATCAGAGGCCGCAATGAATCCATGAAGCTGTTGTCATTTACTGTCAGTGTCACAATGAAGTTTCACTGCCAGGGGTGATTCTAGGGTCAGAGCTTTGAGCCCCACTGCCACCACCCACCATTATTCCACACAAAAACAAAAAATATGTCTGTTGAAAAATAACTTAAAACTATCATTTTAACATTGGTTCAACTAACTCCAGAATCCCGATTTTTTTTTCCAGAAGCTTTATTGTGACAGTTCACACAGACAGCTTCCTGCAACAAACACAAAACCTTCTTCACTCTGTTGGTTTTCCTGACCGTTAACTCCATGTGCCTCCATCTGTATCAACAGTCGTAAGATTAGATTCAGCTTTATTCTCATTGAACAAAGTAACAGGTACTTGGGCAAAAAAATGTAGGTCATCTTCTGTAAATATTTACAAATGGCCTCTAACCTACTCGGTTGCACACCTGTCTGAACCAATATAAGTCATCAATAATTAACAATAAAACAAGCTTCACATCAAGAGCAAAAGAAAAAAAAAAGAAGGTAAAAACCACCAAGTCCCCAAAAAATCAAGATTACTTATCCAGGTCTCGAAAATACTTAGAAAGTAAAGATATAAACAAAGAAAGAGAGGGAAATCTTTGAGAGTATTTCCCCTGAATCCCCATTTGGCTCTTCCATGTATGCAGGTAACACACTCTACTTTGGGAGAGTTAATCTATGTTGCTGCACTGTGAGGATGGCAAACCTGTCAATGACAATTTGGTGTTCAGTTCTTTCAGGCAACTCCTTCTCAATAGACATCACAGTTCGGTGCTGGAGTCTGCTTTGACCTGTGGTCCTCCTGTATGGAGCCGAGGCGAGGCACTAAAAGACCGCTCACATGTTCAGCTGCTAACTGGTTTTGTCAAGGCAACCTGCATAACAGCTTTCAGTGCTGGGAACATTTCAGAATCTCGGAGTTTGTGCACTGCCAGCATGTCCTGAACTGAACCAGCCTCACTGTTGCGCTTCAGAAAGTTTTTTGCAACTATCACTTCCTCTGACTTAAGTTCAGTATGGTAATGCAGAGCCAGTGCTGTCAGATGAGGCTCAGACAGGAAGTGGCCTGAGGTTGGACTGCATGTCTGAATTCCACTGAGCACCTCTCAAGTTCACAGATCATTCGGTCCAGATAAGGAAACAAAAGCTTCCTCTTGAGATCTTCAGACTCTGAAGAGCCACAGGTTTCACTGCCTGCCCCACAAGTTGACTCAACAACATCTTCATCCATTCTCTTTGTCCTCTGCCTCTGTCCTGATCATTCTAAGACTGCTGTCTGGTTTGCCTCACATATAGCTTTTGTTCTGGAGTACAGATCTGCAGCAGTGGTATCACTGCGTTTCTGCTTCATGGTGTCAGTCACTGCATTTCGGTACGTCACTGCTCGGGCAATGTCAATGTTCTCCTTCTGTAGGTATCTGCGTAAACCTGCTGTTACAGACAGGAGAGTGGAAAACCATCAGCAAATACACTGAGGAGAGTTTACTGGGTTTTGCCCTCAATCCAGCTGCTGTAGGTGTCTTGATGGTGGAGAGGCACTCAATGATAGCAGGGAAATGATCAGTCGCTGCAGTCACTGAATGAAGCCTGCATGCCCAGCGTGTAGTTGACAACTGCACAAGTTCTCTTGGCTGCAACACTAATATAACTTCTTTGAGTGTCTACAAACTTAAGGTGGTTTACAAGGGAGACACTAAAGAAAGAATGGAGACTTTCCAGCCTGTTGAAGAACTCTGTGGCGTCAGAGACAGCTTTGCACGTGTGGCATAAAACTAGATTTAACTCATGTACAAAGCGATACACACAAATTGCCTCAGGGTGCCTTTTTGAAAAAAAATGGGCTTGTACACCCCCAACATCCCCACTCATGACAGCTGCCCCATCGCAGGTCTGTGCCACATTTCAACTGATCAGTTCCCTTCTTTACCAACTAATTTTCAATTGCAGCTGTTATCGAAGTAGCATCAAACTGTGACACGTCTGTTAGGGCTAGGAATCTTTCTATGACAGCACCCTCAACAGACACGTACTGAACACAGAGTGCCAACTGTTCTGTCTTTCCATCTCCGGCCTCATCAGCCATAATGGCATAATTATTTGCTTCCTTTATCTCACTGATGATGTTTTCTGTTAGTTCTTGTGAACAGCTCTCCATCATCTCGTGTTGGCTTTCAGATGAGAGGTGCATGGTGTTTGAAGGGGCTGTGTATCTCTGCAGGAAGGGATCAAATGTGGTCAAAAGTGACACGCACTCTAGGAAATTGTCTTTGTTGTGACTCTGCTGCCCAAACTTTTCTTTTCTTAATCAGTTTCACACATGAAAATTATATATTTTTTCCATAGACAAAATTATTTTAAATTTCTTTCGTAAGTGTTCTTTTTTTAAATTATGTGGAAAAGAAAAATGATTGAATGTTTTTTCTTTTTTTCCCCATTTATTTCTGCTCAGTGTCAAGCACAACCTTTTTTTTCTCCTGATAAAAAAAAAAAAATATTTTTCCACCACTCTGTTTCAGTTTTCCTTCTTTTTCTAGTAAGTTTTTCTTGCCTTTTTTCATTTTGCTCCATTTCAAACATTAATCTTTTTTTCCTTAGAAAAAAATGTTTTCAGTTGAAAAAAATAAAACATTTCCTTCTGATTCTCAGATTCACAAAAAAAATCTCCTGAAAATATATTTTTTTAATGTTATCAATGGAAAATATTAAGGAATTAATAAAGATTATCCTTAAAAAATACTTAATTGAAACATGAATTTTTGAAACTGAGTTTTTGAATGTTTTCAGTTTTTAAATCACGCAGGAAGAAATAAATATTTTCTCTTGATTTTTTTTTTCACACAAAAAAAATCCCCACAAAATCATTTTTTTCATTTTTTTCCAGCCACTTTTCAGGTAGTGAACACAGGCGAGAGATCAGTTTAGATCAGGCTTAGACAGTCTGACAGGAAAAATACAATTTCTTGGCTGTCCATCAGGGCTTCCATAGTTTTCATGAAGGATAAAAAGAAGAACAACTCACCGAGAAACAATCTCCTGATTTTACTTACTTGCTTTCAAACATTATTTTTTTTCCTCCAATTTTTTTTGTCAGTTGATTAAATGTGAAATATAAAGAATGAAGGAACTTTTGAGGTTGTGACTATTGATTGTGAACGCCTCCTGCATTCACAATCAATAATAATAAATTCCAGAACGACAATAGTGTGAATGCTTGCAGGTAGGGATGAGAATTGATAAGAATTTAACGATTCCGATTCCATTATCGATATTGCTTATCGATCCGATTCCTTATCGATTCTCTTATTGATTCTCATTGGGTGAGGGAATAAGTACCAATTTGTTTGTTTGTATTAACTCCCTTTAATATCTGATCAGAAGACACATCACAGAGTATAAACACAGTTTGTGTAACAACCTCAGAACAAGCCTAAAAGTAGGTGAGCTACATCTCAAAGTAAAGTGCAGGGACCCACAGCCTAGGGCAGTGTTTCTCAACCAGTATGCCACGGCACGCTAGTGTCGAGCTTAGATAGGGCCCAAAAAATCAAGCCCGACCTGAGCCCGTGCACGTTGTGTCCGAGCCCGGCCGGCCCGACACATTAACTGTAATCAGGGGCACCGCCAGGGATTTTGGGCCCCATGAAAAAAAATCTAGTTGGGCCCTCGTACAGGTTGCCCATGTCTCAAAGGGCCCCCTGTCAGTGTCGGGCCCTTGGAATCGTCCTAACCTTTCCCCCCCTGGCGGCGCCCCTGACTGTAATTATGACTTGTTTAAAATGGTTCCGCACCTTTGACTTTCCTCGAAAATTGCTCAAAGTTAATTCTCCTGTTTTTATTTTTTTCTTTACATCTTCAAGCTCCATGTTGTACTTAAGCTACACAATCAGCTACACGCGTTAATATTTCAAAACCTGTGATCAGATTAAAGTACTTACTCAAGTCACTATTCGTTACTATTATTGTTTTAATGTTCCTAAGTAAAAATATATATTTTCACTTTCTTCTTATGTCTCGGAGAGTGATGTGACGTATGCCACAAGTCACGTTTCAGCATGAGGACAACTCATGTGTACCCCACGCAGCGACACAAACACATCAAGCCCGAGGTTCGGGTCGGGTCGGGTCTGGTCGGGTAGAGAATCTAAACTCTACCCTAGTGTGTGCCTTGACAGATTATAGAGAGTGCCTTACCTGAGTAACCCCGTCTCTGTGAGCGGAGCAGCTGGAGGTGCACGAGAGCTGCTGCAGCCTCTGAGCCAGCCAGTCTTTGGCCGTCAACATCATCTACATTTGATGGACAATGACAATGGAGATTATTGGGGTAGTAAAAGTTTACACACTGAAATGGCGCTCACACTCACTAAGTAGACAGACCTGGTCTGCCTGGAGAGTTTAAAGTTACCTTCAGCATTAATAACAGACGGCATCCCGTTAGCTCCGCTGCTGCTTGACTCACTTGTGTCGCTAAGTAGTAGCCTAGTGTATCGACACGCGACAGTCCTGCAAATGAATTGCTGTGTGGCCAAATGTTTCTGCATACTGGAGGTAGTTCCCCCCTTTGACGAAATGGAAACTTTACAAGTGTTCCAATTGACCGTATTGTCATGAAATATAACCAAACTTTAGAGCGCTTCTGACGCCATGTTTGCTGCGCTCTGAACCAAAACAACGCAGCGCGTGTGTGACATCATGACGCACTTGCAACGAGCGGAACCGATAACCTATAGGAAGCTCAGGTCCTTTGGGCTGCAGGGGCACTCCTGACCTCTTTCTATGACTCTGTGGTGGCATCAGCCGTTTTCTATGGAGCAGTCTGCTGGAGCAGCAGCATCTCTGCAGCAGACAGGAGGAGACTTGATAAACTTATCATGAAGGCCAGCTGCATCCTGGGATCCTCTGGACTCAGTGCAGGTGGTGGAGAGAGCAGGATGATGGACCAGCTGTCATCACTGCTGGTGCAGGAGTCCAACCTGCAGGTCACTGTCACAGCACTGGGCAGCTCCTTCAGCACAGACTGATACACTCAGTGTGTGAAGGAGAGGAATCACAGGTCCTTCCTGCTGCTGTCACACTGAACAACCAGCACTGCTGCATACAGAGCTCACCCTGCACTCTGCACTGTGCAGTAACTCTGTACAAACTCATTTCTGTTTTTGTCTTATTTATCTGGTCAATTTCCTAAACACCTATATTTATTATCTGTATTTGAAAAAAAAAAGCTGCAGTTAATTTTGCACTATATCATGTAAATATGTATATATGTCTATTCTATTTCTTCCCTTTTATTGCTTATTTTGCTTTGGTTTCTGTTCTTGTAATATTCTGTCGCTGCTGTGACAAACAAATTTCCACATCTACCAGACATTAAAGGATCTCTGATTCTGATTCTGATTCTGATAAGCGGAATCGTTAAGCGGGCATGCTAACGATTCCAAGGAATCAACTCACTGGGCACTCGGCACTCTCGATTTCCATCCCTACTTGCAGAGGGGGAAAGACTAGCAAAAACACAAGTAATGTAAATCTACACAAACGTCTATAAATCTGTTGATTGTTATCAAGTCAACTGTAAATGATTTTGTTTCTCTGCTTATTTTGCACCATGAAGGGAGATTATTATTCTACATATTTTAATATTCATTTCATAAAGTGAAACAACTTCTGTCCACAGACATTAATGTGCACATGTGTATCTTTATTGTTCTCATGCATGTCAACAGAGCAACAGCTGAACTGAGACTATTTTCAATCACACATTTTCAACCATCAGTTAGTTAGTTATCAGTACACATTATGCGAGATGCACAAACAGAGGGAAAAGTTTGAGAACACAAATGATCATTCCATTTCAGATCGTCGTCAGCCCAGAGGTGTGCACAGTGTTCATTTCCTCCAGCATTGTCTGGCTGTCCTGCACCCCAAAAGACAAAGTCCAGTGCAGAACCATCAGACCACATCCATCTGCCTTCTTTGTGGACGTCACTGAGTCCGATCCAGGTGTTTCCCTGAGCTAAGTCAAAATTCTTTATCAGGAACTTGACAAAATCATCTTCCTCCAGACTGTGGATCGACACCAGGTTGGCTCCCTCTGACAGACAGTTGAGTTCTGCATCAGCCCAGGTCAAATGTGTAGCGACGTACTTGTAGCAGCGTCCGTTGAAGTTGGACCAGAACATGGGACAGCCATCATGCTGCAGCTTCACTTGATGATTGTCATCTGAAGGAGCCGCAGCACCCAGAGCCAGACCAACCAGGAAGAGGAACAAGAACATGTTGGAGTCCGAGTCTCTGTCGCAGCTGCAGGACGAGGGGCTGATGTGATGGTCGGAGAGTCTCTGAAGTCTTTGGAGTCGCAGTGATCTGCACCGTCGGATGATAGTGAGAATCGTGCAGAGACAGAAGAGAGCCCGCTGTCTTTTATAGCTCTCAGAGAGGGAGTTCACTCTGTAGGTGTCGTATCATTGGTCCAATGTGTACGACCATCACTTTAAACGGCACACAGAACAAAAACATCATCCGATGATCATTAAGCGTTTGGATCAAAAATTAACCAGGACATCAGCAATGACTGTTTACAGCTGTTAACTGTGTCGTGTTTCAAATGAAACACTCACACTCACATTTACTTATATCTATTCCACAGAAATGCCATGAACCAATCCAACGTGTCCTCGGACCTTTGGGCCAGGAGATTCAGATAACAAGAACATGATTTATCAGAGGCCGCAATGAATCCATGAAGCTGTTGTCATTTACTGTCAGTGTCACAATGAAGTTTCACTGCCGCAGCTAAACACAAAACCTTCTTCACTCAGCTGGTTTTCCTGACCGTTAACTCCATGTGCCTCCTGTTGTATCGACAGTCATTAGATTAGATTACATTAGATTCAGCTTTATTCTCATTGAACAAAGTAGCAAGTACTTGTACAACAAAATGTAGGTCATATTCTGTAAAATATTTACAAATGGCCTCTAACCTACTTGGTTGCACACCTGTCTGAACTTTCATAAACCAATATAAGTCATCAATAATTAACAATAAAACAAGCTTCACATCAAGAGCAAAAACGAAAAGGGACCAAAAAGTCCCAAAAAAATCAAGATTACTTATCCAGGTCTTGAAAATACTTAGAAAGTAAAGATATAAACAAAGAAAGAGAGGGAAATCTTTGAGAGTATTTCCCCTGAATCCCCATTTGGCTCTTCCATGTATGCAGGTAACACACTCTACTTCAGGAGAGTTAATCTATGTTGCTGCACTGTGAGGATGGCAAACCTGTCAATGACAATTTGGTGTTCAGTTCTTTCAGGCAACTCCTTCTCAATAGACATCACAGCTCAGTGCTGCAGTCTGCTTTGGCCTGTGGTCCTCCTGAATGGAGCCGACACGAGGCACTAAAAGACCGCTCACATGTTCAGCTGCTAACTGGTTTTGTCAAGGCAACCTGCATAACAGCTTTCAGTGCTGGGAACATTTCAGAATCTCAGAGTTTGTGCACTGCCAGCATGTCCTGAACTGAACCAGCCTCACTGTTGCGCTTCAGAAAGTTTTTTGCAACTATCACTTCCTCTGACTTAAGTTCAGTATGGTAATGCAGAGCCAGTGCTGTCAGATGAGGCTCAGACAGGAAGTGGCCTGAGGTTGGACTGCATGTCTGAATTCCACTGAGCACCTCTCAAGTTCACAGATCATTCAGTCCAGATAAGGAAACAAAAGCTTCCTCTTGAGATCTTCAGACTCTGAAGAGCCACAGGTTTCACTGCCTGCCCCACAAGTTGACTCAACAACATCTTCATCCATTCTCTTTGTCCTCTGCCTCTGTCCTGATGATTCTAAGACTGCTGTCTGGTTTGCCTCACATATAGCTTTTGTTCTGGAGTACAGATCTGCAGCAGTGGTATCACTGCGTTTCTGCTTCATGGTGTCAGTCACTGCATTTCTTTACGTCACTGCTCGGGCAATGTCAATGTTCTCCTTCTGTAGGTATCTGCGTAAACCTGCTGTTACAGACAGGAGAGTGGAAAACCATCAGCAAATACACTGAGGAGAGTTTACTGGGTTTTGCCCTCAGTCCAGCTGCTGTAGGTGTCTTGATGGTGGAGAGGCACTCAATGATAGCAGGGAAATGATCAGTCGCTGCAGTCACTGAATGAAGCTGGCATGCCCAGCGTGTAGTTGACAACTGCACAAGTTCTCTTGGCTGCAACACTAATATAACTTCTTTGAGTGTCTACAAACTTAACTTTCTTAAAGAAAGAATGGAGACTTTTCAGCCTGTTGAAGAACTCTGTGGCGTCAGAGACAGCTTTGCACGTGTGGCATAAAACTAGATTTAAAAAAAATATATATATATATATATATACATCTCACTGACATTGAATGTACGAATGTACTGGATATGATGATGGGTATATAATAAGAGTAGTATATAATACCACTCATGTATAAATGTGAATCTAGATGGTCTGGGGGGACAGGGAACGGTTGGGTCAAGAGTGTATTGTGTGGATGTTATCATCTTGTAATGTATTGTTTTGTTGTAGTGTTCTGTCTTACTCTTGTATGTTCTGTAATGTAATGTCATGTTGTAATGTTTTGTCTTGTTAGTGTCTGTATACATGTTAAGGACTCCCTTGAAAACAAGATGATTCATCTTAAGGGACTATCCTTCAAATAATTAAATAAAATAAAACTAGATTTAACTCATGTACAAAGCGATACACACAAATTGCCTCAGGGTGCCTTTTTGAAAAAAATGGGCTTGTACACCCCCAACATCCCCACTCATGACAGCTGCCCCATCGCAGGTCTGTGCCACATTTCAACTGATCAGTTCCCTTCTTTACCAACTAATTTTTAATTGCAGCTGCTATCGAAGTAGCATCAAACTGTGACACGTCTGTAAGGGCTAGGAATCTTTCTATGACAGCACCCTCAACAGACACATACTGAACACAGAGTGCCAACTGTTCTGTCTTCCATCTCTGGCCTCATCAAACATAATGGCATAATTATTTGCTTCCTTCATCTCACTGATGATGTTTTCTGTTAGTTCTTGTGAACAGCTCTCTATCATCTCGTGTTGGCTTTCAGATGAGAGGTGCGTGGTGTTTGAAGGGGCTGTGTATCTCTGCAGGAAGGGATCAAATGTGGTCAAAAGTGACACGCACTCTAGGAAATTGTCTTTGTTGTGACTCTGCTGCCCAAACTTTTCTTTTCTTAATCAGTTTCACACATGAAAATTATATATTTTTTCCATAGACAAAATTATTTTAAATTTCTTTCGTAAGTGTTCTTTTTTTAAATTATGTGGAAAAGAAAAATGATTGAATGTTTTTTCTTTTTTTCCCCATTTATTTCTGCTCAGTTTCAAGCACAACCTTTTTTTTCTCCTGATAAAAAAAAAATATATATTTTTCCACCACTCTGTTTCAGTTTTCCTTCTTTTTCTAGTAAGTTTTTCTTGCCTTTTTTCATTTTGCTCCATTTCAAACATTAATCTTTTTTTCCTTAGAAAAAAATGTTTTCAGTTGAAAAAAATAAAACATTTCCTTCTGATTCTCAGATTCACAAAAAAAATCTCCTGAAAATATATTTTTTTAATGTTATCAATGGAAAATATGAAGGAATTAATAAAGAATATCCTTAAAAAAATACTTAATTGAAACATAAGTTTTTGAATGTTTTCAGTTTTCAAATCACGCAGGAAGAAATAAATATTTTCTCATGATTTTTTTTTTCACACGAAAAAAATCCCCACAAAATCATTTTTTTCATTTTTTTTCCAGCCACTTTTCAGGTAATGAACACAGGCGAGAGATCAGTTTAGATCAGGCTTAGACAGTCTGACAAGAAAAATACAATTTCTTGGCTGTCCCTCAGGGCTTCCATAGTTTTCATCAAGGATAAAAAGAAGAACAACTCACCGAGAAACAATCTCCTGATTTTACTTACTTGCTTTCAAACATTATTTTTTTTCCTCCAATTTTTTTTGTCAGTTGATTAAATGTGAAATATAAAGAATGAAGGAACTTTTGAGGTTGTGACTATTGATTGTGAACGCCTCCTGCATTCACAATCAATAATAATAAATTCCAGAACGACAATAGTGTGAATGCTTGCAGGTAGGGATGAGAATTGATAAGAATTTAACGATTCCGATTCCATTATCGATATTGCTTATCGATCCGATTCCTTATCGATTCTCTTATTGATTCTCATTGGGTGAGGGAATAAGTACCAATTTGTTTGTTTGTATTAACTCCCTTTAACATCTGATCAGAAGACACATCACAGAGTATAAACACAGTTTGTGTAACAACCTCAGAACAAGCCTAAAAGTAGGTGAGCTACATCTCAAAGTAAAGTGCAGGGACCCACAGCCTAGGGCAGTGTTTCTCAACCAGTATGCCACGGCACGCTAGTGTCGAGCTTAGATAGGGCCCAAAAAATCAAGCCCGACCTGAGCCCGTGCACGTTGTGTCCGAGCCCGGCCGGCCCGACACATTAACTGTAATCAGGGGCACCGCCAGGGATTTTGGGCCCCATGAAAAAAAATCTAGTTGGGCCCTCGTACAGGTTGCCCATGTCTCAAAGGGCCCCCTGTCAGTGTCGGGCCCTTGGAATCGTCCTAACCTTTCCCCCCTGGCGGCGCCCCTGACTGTAATTATGACTTGTTTAAAATGGTTCCGCACCTTTGACTTTTCTCCAAACTTGCTCAAAGTTAATTCTCCTGTTTTTATTTTTTTCTTTACATCTTCAAGCTCCATGTTGTACTTAAGCTACACAATCAGCTACACGCGTTAATATTTCAAAACCTGTGATCAGATTAAAGTTACTTACTCAAGTCACTGTGCGTGACTATTATTGTTTTAATTTTCCTAAGTAAAAATATATATTTTCACTTTCTTCTTACGTTTCGGGGAGTGATGTGACGTATGCCACAAGTCACGTTTCAGCATGAGGACAACTCATGTGTACCCCACGCAGCGACACAAACACAAACAAGCCCGAGGTTCGGGTCGGGTCGGGTCGGGCAGAGAATCTAAACTCTACCCTAGTGTGTGCCTTGACAGATTATAGAGAGTGCCTTACCTGAGTAACCCCGTCTCTGTGAGCGGAGCAGCTGGAGGTGCACGAGAGCTGCTGCAGCCTCTGAGCCAGCCAGTCTTTGGCCGTCAACATCATCTACATTTGATGGACAATGACAATGGAGATTATTGGGGTAGTAAAAGTTTACACACTGAAATGGCGCTCACACTCACTAAGTAGACAGACCTGGTCTGCCTGGAGAGTTTAAAGTTACCTTCGGCATTAATAACAGACGGCATCCCGTTAGCTCTGCTGCTGCTTGACTCACTTGTGTCGCTAAGTAGTAGCCTAGTGTATCGACACGCGACAGTCCTGCAAATGAATTGCTGTGTGGCCAAATGTTTCTGCATACTGGAGGTAGTTCCCCCCTTTGACGAAATGGAAACTTTACAAGTGTTCCAAGTGACCGTATTGTCATGAAATATAACCAAACTTTAGAGCGCTTCTGACGCCATGTTTGCTGCGCTCTGAACCAAAACAACGCAGCGCGTGACGCGTGTGTGACATCATGACGCACTTGCAACGAGCGGAACCGATAACCTATAGGAAGCTCAGGTCCTTTGGGCTGCAGGGGGACCTCCTGACCTCTTTCTATGACTCTGTGGTGGCATCAGCCGTTTTCTATGGAGCAGTCTGCTGGAGCAGCAGCATCTCTGCAGCAAGAAGACCAGCTCCATCCTGGGATCCTCTGGACTCAGTGCAGGTGGTGGAGAGAGCAGGATGATGGACCAGCTGTCATCACTGCTGGTGCAGGAGTCCAACCTGCAGGTCACTGTCACAGCACTGGGCAGCTCCTTCAGAACAGACTGATACACTCAGTGTGTGAAGGAGAGGAATCGCAGGTCCTTCCTGCTGCTGTCAGACTGAACAACCAGCACTGCTGCATACAGACCTCACCCTGCACTCTGCACTGTGCAGTAACTCTGTACAAACTCATTTCTGCTTTTGTCTTATTTATCTGGTCAATTTCCTAAACACCTATATTTATTATCTGTATTTGAAATCTATGTAAAAAAAAAAGAAAAAAAAAGCTGCAGTTAATTTTGCACTATATCATGTAAATATGTATATATGTCTATTCTATTTCTTCCCTTTTATTGCTTATTTTTGCTTTGGTTTCTGTTCTTGTAATATTCTGTCGCTGCTGTGACAAACAAATTTCCCAATCTGCCACACATTAAAGGATCTCTGATTCTGATTCTGATTCTGATAAGCGGAATCGTTAAGCGGGCATGCTAACGATTCCAAGGAATCAACTCACTGGGCACTCGGCACTCCCGATTTCCATCCCTACTTGCAGAGGGGGAAAGACTAGCAAAAACACAAGTAATGTAAATCTACACAAACGTCTATAAATCTGTTGATTGTTATCAAGTCATCTGTAAATGATTTTGTTTCTCTGCTTATTTTGCACCATGAAGGGAGATTATTATTCTACATATTTTAATATTGATTTCATAAAGTGAAACAACTTCTGTCCACAGACATTAATGTGCACATGTGTATCTTTATTGTTCTGATGCATGTCAACAGAGCAACAGGTGAACTGAGACTATTTTCAATCAGACATTTTCAACCATCAGTTAAGTTGGACACATTATACGAGATGCACAAACAGAGGGAAAGGTTAGAGAACACAAATAATCATTCCATTTCTGAATGTTGCCAACATGGATGTGTCCACAGTCTTCATTTCCTTTCTCATTGTTTGGCTCTCCTGCATTCCAAAAGACAAAGTCCAGTGCACAACCATCAGACCACATCCATCCTCCTTCCTTAAGGACGTCACTGAGTCCGATCCAGGTGTTTCCCTGAGCTGAGTCAAAGTTCTTTGTTCTTCTCAGAGAGGGAGTTCACTCTGTAGGTGTCGTATCATTGGTCCAATGTGTACGACCATCACTTTAAACAGCACAGAGAGCAAAAACATAATCTGATGATCATTAAGTGTTTGGATCAAAAATTAACCAGGACATCAGCAATGACTGTTTACAGCTGTTAACTGTATCATGTTTCTCATGAAACAGTCATATTTACTTTTCATATCTATTCCACAGAAATGCCAGGAACCAATCCAACGTGTCCCCGGACCTTTGGGTCAGGAGGTTTAGATAACAAGGAACATTTATCAGAGGCCGCAATGAATCCATGAAGCTTTTTTCACTTCTTTTTATTTTTGCTCCGTACAAAAACATACATTTGTCTCGATATCACTTTGCCACAATTGTAGCTGCTGTTTTTTTATGGATTCAATCGTACACATTTCCTCGTGAAGGAAACAAGGAAGCAGCCCTGCTGAAAAAAACAGCACAGACCAGCACCAAAACACAACATATGCTGGTCTTGCTAGTGACTGGTCACCATCAAGACCAGCATATGTTGTGTTTTGGTGCTGGTTTTAGTGCTGATCTATGCTGTTTTTTTCAGCAGGGAGCTTTGATTCATGTGAGTCCAAGGTTCCTCCTTCAGGTGTCCTGGGTCCTAAAGGTGCAACATGTGGTCACCTGTTGAATTCATACTCCTAAAAAACAGACAGCATATCACCACAGCGACAGCTGGTCACTGTATTCGTGACTGGAGCTACTGTTAGCTTGTTAGCTCAGTTAGCCGTGTAATGCTGCACTAACGGGGGAGTGTTGGTGTTTACACAGCCAGCAAAGGAATGCAAGGAACCAATTTAATGTGTCATCGGACCTTTCATTATTATTATGACCATCATCATCATCATTATTATTATTATTATTACTATCCAGAAATACATCAGCAATGATTGGTATCATTGCTGATGTATATATATATATATATATATATATATATATATATACATATATATGCATATATATATATACATATATATACTGTATATAGAGGTATATTATCTTTTTTTAAAATTTTTTTTCTTCAAATTTTTTTTCAGTTGCTGACATGTAAAATATGAAAATGAAGAAATGTATAAAGATTTCCCAGCAAAAGATTTTTTAACAGATATGCAAGTTATGAAAAATTAATGTAAAATCAAATGTAAAAATGGATCAAAAAGAGAGATTTTGTTTTAATTCTGATGGTTTGTTGCACTTCGGCCTCTTGTGGTCAAAATCTTTGTTACAAAAAAAGTTTTGTCCAAAAAGTTTTTTTTTCATGTCCAGTTTCACATGTGAAATAAATCCTGGGAAGATTGTTTTCACTGAGCATCACACCAAAAATATATTTTCCTGAAATCACATTTCTTAAAATTCTCCTGTAAGTTTCTTTACTCACTTTCAAACATGATGTTGTTCGCCTACAATAAAGAATTCCATGCACAGAAGAACACATGTTGTTGAACGCCTCCTGCATTAAATCTAAACAAATAAATCGTAAATCTACACAAACGTCTATAAATCTGTTGATTGTTATCAAGTCAACTGTAAATGATTTTGTTTCTCTGCTGATTTTGCACCATGAAGGCAGAATATTATTCTACGTATTTTAATTTTCCCTTCATGAAGTGAAACAACTTCTGTCCACAGACATTAATGTGCACATGTGTATCTTTATTGTTCTGATGCATGTCAACAGAGCAACAGCTGAACTGAGACTATTTTCAATCAGACATTTTCAACCATCAGTTAAGTTGGACACATTATACGAGATGCACAAACAGAGGGAAAAGTTAGAGAACATGGAGCATCATTCCATTTCAGATCGTAATCAGCCCAGAGGTGTCCACAGTGTTCAATTCTGTTATAATTGCTTGGTTGTCCTGCATTCCAAAAGACAAAGTCCACTGCACAACCATCAGACCACATCCATCCTCCTTCTTTGTGGACGTCACTTAGTCCGATCCAGGTGTTTCCCTGAGCTGAGTCAAAGTTCTTTATCAGGAACTTGACAAAATCATCTTCCTCCAGACTGTGGATCGACACCAGGTTGGCTCCCTCTGACAGACACTGGAGTTCTGCATCAGCCCAGGTCAAATGTGTAGCGACGTACTTGTAGCAGCGTCCGTTGAAGTTGTACCAGAACATGGGACAGCCGCCACGCTGCAGCTTCACTTGATGATTGTCATCTGAAGGAGCCGCAGCACCCAGAGCCAGACCAACCAGGAAGAGGAACAAGAACATGTTGGAGTCCGAGTCTCTGTTGCAGCTGCAGGACGAGGGGCTGATGTGATGGTCGGAGAGTCTCTGAAGTCTTTGGAGTCGCAGTGATCTGCACCGTCGGATGATAGTGAGAATCGTGCAGAGACAGAAGAGAGCCCGCTGTCTTTTATAGCTCTCAGAGAGGGAGTTCACTCTGTAGGTGTCGTATCATTGGTCCAATGTGTACGACCATCAATTTAAACAGCACACAGAGCAAAAACATCATCTGATGATCATAAAGTGTTTGGATCAAAAATTAACCAGGACATGAGCAATGACTGTTCACTGTCCATCAACAGCTGTTAACTGTGTCATGTTTCTAATGAAACAGTCATATATACTTTTCATATCTATTCCACAGAAATGCCAGGAACCAATCCAACGTGTCCCCGGACCTTTGGGCCAGGAGGTTTAGATAACAAGGAACATGATTTATCAGAGGCCGCAATGAATCCATGAAGCTTTTGTCACTTCCTTTTATTTTTGCTCTGAGCTTTTCATACAAAAAACATCAATTAGTCTCATTATCACTTTGCCACAATCGCAGCTGCTGTTTTTTTTATGGATTCAATCGCACACATTTCCTTGTGAAGGAAGCAAGGAAGCAGCTTTGATTCATGAGAGTCTAAGGTTTCTTCTTCAGGTGTCCTGGGTCCTAAAGATGCAACATATTAGACGTGGCAAGCTGTTGAATTCATACTCCTAAAAACAGACAGCATATCACCACAGCGACAGCTGGTCACTGTATTTATGACTGGAGCTACTGTTAGCTTGTTAGCTCAGTTAGCCGTGTAATGCTGCACTAATGGGGGAGTGTTGGTGTTTACACAGTAGAGTTTAGATCGGGCCCAAAATATCAAGCCCGACCCGACACGAGCCCGTGCACGTTGTGTCCGAGCCCGGCCCGGCCCGGCACATCAACTGTAATTATGAGCCCGAACCCGATTTAAACCCGACATTTTTTTAATACGTGGGTTGTTATAACTGACGTTCTCAAACTCCATGTTGCACTAAAACTACACAATCAGTGACGCCGGTAACGCGTTCCTCTAATCTGACCACTCTTTTCAGTAATGAGTAATTTAACGCGGTAATATTTCCAAACCAGAAATCAGATTAAAGTATTCAAGTCACTGTGCGTTTCTATTATTTTCGTCATTTTCCTTGTAAAAATATATATTTTGATTTCTTCTTGCGTCTCGAGGAGTGACGTGACGTGCGGGAGAAGTCACATTTTCAGCACGAGGACAACTCACATGTAACACCACGCAGCGACACGAGCAACAGGGAGGGAGGAGAGAGATGCGCGTTTTCTAGCTGGAAACACAGTCATTGTTTAGAGTTATTAAAACATACACACACACACACACACACACACACACACACACACACACACACACACAAATGCTTGATCAAGGGCCCGGCCCGGCCCGGCCCGGCCCGAGGAAAGTGACGGGAAATATCGGCCCGGCCCGGCCCACGGGCCGGGTCGGGTCAGGGTCGGGCTCGGGCTCGGGCAGAGAATCTAAACTCTATTACACAGCCAGCAAAGGAGCTCTGGACCGCTGACAGGAGGAGGTTTCAGGCCTGGGGCTAGTTGTTAGCATGCTAACTTCAGTAGATATCTCTGCTACACAACACACAGATGTGTCTGACATGTCACCAAAATATTTTAGAAACATTATTTATTCACATCCTGCTGATAATTTTTAACACTGTTCCATATGTCACCTTTAACAACCATAAGGATTTAAACTGTACTGATCTGGTTGGTGAAACATTAACAAGAACTCCAAAATCAATGCAGGATCAGTTCTGTTCTGGGTTATCTATGCAGTACTGCACAACGTTATTTAAAGAGATGCCTGAATTAATAGTTCCATTTATTCTACCCATCTTTGCTGTGGACAGATAAATGCATCTAATCAGATGCTTTTGATGACTTTAGGTAGAAATACAAACATCAAATATCCAAAACACAAAAACTACACTGTTAAAGGGGCACTATGCAACAATATTAGCAAAAATTACCCTAACTATGCAGGCTGAAAGTCATTCTGAATGTTCTTTGACACTTTCTGGGTCGTTTGGTCGTTGCTACGACTCCCCCTAGCGCTTCTGGGCGGAGAAACAGAACATGCAACTTGCTGCCACCGGTCCGAGTTCAATCCGGAAGTGAGCCGGCGGAAGTATCCCACCGCCCCTCGAAAATGTAGTCAGATTGTAGTTTCAAAACTGCTTTACGGCAAACACACCCCCAAACATGGAACCGGGTAGATATAAACTGCCAGTTGCAAGGCAATTGTTGTATTCCTCATGTATCAGTCGACTAAAAAGAGACCCAGGAAGCCACAGTCGGAGGAACAGAAGAAGACGAAAAAGGAGCTTAGCGAGTAAACATAGTAAGAGCTTTTGAGGAGTCCAAGACGGGCGCCGACTTGGCCGTGTTGCTGTAGAAATTGTGAGTGGATGAACTTTGTCTTTGCAACGTGACTTGATAGTCTTTTGAACAACATTATTGCTTGACTGTTTTATTGTGAGCCCTGCATGTGTTTAGCCTGGTTTCTTGATGGCTAGCTCGATAGTTAGCGGGTGTTTAGCGTAGCAGTCACTTGCTACCAAACACGTTTGTTTGCGTTCTGAATCCAGGTTCTGGTTGGTATTTAGATATCTAGTTCGGTCTTTGAATGTCGCATGATTTGTCGCCTGTATCATGCGATATGTCCGGCTGAACACAGAGCACTAAGTGCACTAATGCAGTGCCAGACATGACTCGCTGTTTAGCCGGCCGGCTTCTTTGAAAACAGATGCACATGGTAACGTAGTAGCAGCTAGGTGGGCGGGGGAGGCTCGTCAACAAGTCTTTTAGACAATGTATCTGCGCCGAAGCTGTAGGGGGAGCCCTGCAGCCAAAAACGTATGCACAAAACTGGTGCAAAGCTAGAAAACGGCGAAGGAATCTGGTCTGGAAACTGCTGCTGCATAGTCCGGCTTTAACAAACCCCAAGTGTTCACAGTCAACACTGATATCTACTGTGAGCATGCTTTTACAATGCATGATGGGAAATTATTTGGAATATTACAGTAAGCTGCTGTAAAATTTGAACTGAAGAGACTTTCTGAAGTGATGGCAAAAAAACGGGTCATTACTGTAATCAGATTACAGCACCGTACACAGAGAGAGTGCGTGCGTGCGTGCGTGCGTGCGTGCGTGCGTGTTCACACTGTAGGTGTCGTATCATTGGTCCAATGTGTACGACCATCACTTTAAACAGCACACAGAACAAAAACATCATCTGATGATCATGAAGTGTTTGGATCAAAAATTAACCAGGACATCAGCAATGACTGTTCACTGTCCATCAACAGCTGTTAACTGTGTCATGTTTCTGATGAAACGGTCATATTTACTTTTTATATCTATTCCACAGAAATGCCAGGAACCAATCCGACGTGTCCCCGGACCTTTGGGCCGTTATACTTTTGTCATTTACTGTCATTGTCACACTGAAGTTTCACTGCTGCAGCCTTCAGTAACTGTTGGTACAAGAATCTTTTGGTGGAAGTCTAACATCATTTTTTACGTGGAAAAAGAGAAGGCAAGTTGTGAAGAACTTGCGGTTGTGAACGCTCCCTGTTGACCAGCTGAAGCCAAATGTGGATTGTTGGCTGTGAAAACTTTGAATAATGTCCACAATATCTAAAAACTGAGAGATAATGTAGGTTTATTGAAAAGGCCAAACTGAACTGTTGGCTTTAATTTATTTGAAGTCTCGTCTGAAGAGAATGAAGCATTAAAAATAGAATATAAGATTTGAGACAAACTGCAACGCTGGCTTGAATTTGAGTTGAAAAGCAGCTGATGGAGTATGAAGAGATGTCACAATGAGAATGAGTCAAATACTCTGAATCGGACTGAGAAATTCAATAAATCTTTATATATCGATGATTGGGAGTATTTAAATATTTGAATGGAGTTCCTGGATTGAATGAATGAAAAGATAATAGTTAAATATAGTTAATAAATGTTGTGAAATATACTTTGTGTGTGTTTGTGTGTGTTAAAGTGACTTATTAATAAATCTGTCTCACTGTGTTGGCCCAGTTGATTGTATGGACGTGTCCACAACAATATGAAGGCTGAAGGAAAAAAACTGCTGCTCATGCAGCACACAGAGGGTTAAATCCTTTCCCACTTCTGCACCGCCTCCCAAATATGTCTTTTAGACAGGTCGGGTTTCTGATTGGCTCCCTGCAGGCTTTGCCAGTGTTGACGAGAGCAGGTCGACACTGTTCTCGTACAACAAATGTCTGAGGATGACAGGATGAAGAAATGAAATTTGGAAGACATTAGAAGCTATTTCACCAAACACTCTGAATGGAGATTGATCTGTTACTGTGTCAGGTGACAGAAGAAGCAATACAGCCGTCCTCTTTATCAGACAGGTGGAGTGGCAGAGTCACTGCAGCAGGTGGACTTGAATAAGGACACGGTGGTTCATTTAATTAGAAGTGTTAGCTAGTTGTAATATTAAAAGTAGGCCTAGTGAATACTACTGATGTTCTTCGAGATTTGAGTTGTGCTGTGTTTCTGCTTATAGCATCAATATTTTATTTATCAGGTGACAGAAGAACCCCGGACAGGTTGTAGCTCATATAGGGAAGATTCAGGGCTACAGGTAAATTTGACATGGTGCTATACTAAATGTTTTACTGCATATGTTTGACTGCTTATGTACAGCAGGTAATGCATCGTACAAAGTTAATGTCAGGCTGACATCATGTGCTATTTCATTAGCGTGCTGCAGCAGACTTGCCTGGTTGTAGCCTAGTTCAGGGAGAAGCCAGAGACCTCAACATAGACTGTAATACTGTAATGTAATCAAATGTAAATTTGTTTTTACACAAAATATAAAATGTTAATTTTTTTCCACATGCAGTCATAGAGAGTGTTAATTATATAATGTGGCCTATTTCTAAGAAAACTGGTCCAGCTGTAGACAGCTGTTGTTAATCTATGTACAATGCAAAGTTTAATGCAGTGGTTTGCACTGTAATGTAATGTAATGCGCTATGACTGCATTAAAGTTCAGACATTGTTATTACACAGCCTCCTCGCCTGTCATTAGTGTCATTACACCGCTCGACAACGTATACAATTTTTCTCCCCTGGCGGCGCATGGTAATGGGCTCGGGGGGCTTACTGGCTGTGTCCCCACCAGTCCTGGTAACGGACTGTGAGAATTAATTTAATAGTGATTTCAGCTGAGGCTCACCTCACATTATCATGCTTCTCCCTCCAGAACAGTAACTGCTATCACTCAAATATTGATATGGTAGAAACTGAAAGAAAAAAAGAGAAAAAAAAAAGTTTTCATGTGATGTGATAGATTTTGAAAAATGAAACAGTTTACAAAGATCATCCTGGCACAACTTTTCTTTTCCACCAGTTCTCAGGAGAGAAATCAAATTAGATCCGACTGAGAAAATGGCTCACCAGAAGAAAACGATCCTCCATCGTCCCTCAGGGCTTCCGTAGGTTCCATGAAGGAGAAGCATTAAACTCACAACCAGTTTTTAATGTAGGAATGTTTTATTATTTCCCTTAAAAGTTTGGGTGAAACCAAGTGACTGAAAAAGATTTGGTAGGAGATTTTATTATATATCATTATATATTATTTTTTTTTACTTTTATGGTCTATTTTAGATTAAGGTTGTTTTTTTTTTGGTTTTTTTCACTTCAGTCAAAATTAGTATGATTTTTTCCTAAAATATTTTTTCACGTGTCTTCACAGAAAAAATTAAGATGGAAAAAAAAGATTATAATTTTAAAAAATTATAATATTGTTAATATATAAACATAAAACAAAATCCACCAGTTCTCAAGTCAAATTCTCCTTATTTTCTTTTTCACTATATTTACAAATGAAAAAAAAATCCTGTGTGTATTTATTTTTGTGGCTGGGTCTCTAGTAAAAAATGAAAAATAAATAAATACTTTTAAAAGAATGTGAACATTTTAACAATTCATTTTGTTTTGGTCCTTAACATTTTGGTTCCCTCATGAATTTTGTTGGACCCGTTCAGTTTCACATGAGAAAAACAAACCCTGGTTCCCATCCAAGACTGGGAACGAGGTAGAGAGAGGGGTTGTCGTTGTGGTATACGAGTGTTGGTGGTGTCCTAAGATGTATGTGTGTGTTACCTCGGGAGGACTTAGGGACAGGTCCTATCCAGTCAACCTGGAGGTGAGACCAAAGAAATGTAGTTCCCCTTTCTTGAAGTGGGGCACGGTTAAGTGGTCGAGAGGGCTGGAATTGACAGCAGATCAAGCAACCCTGAACAGCTCCGGTGTCCTCCAATGGGGGTGTCGTGCGCATGGGAGAGCATCACCCCCCTATGGTCGGTTGGCACAACCCAACGGGACGGTCCTTGACCACCCTGGCTGTATACCAGCATGTCCTTCTCCTGCTTTAAGTCTGGGAAATCGCGATGGAAAGCCTGCAGTTCTCTGGAACTGACTGAAAGGGGTTCAGGAGCTTCTCCCGCAGGGGTTATTATGACCCATTGTCGAACGATTTGGAGATTCGGGTCTTGTTCCTGCATGGTGACCAGATCTGCATCGTTTGGTTTTCGACCCAGGTGTAGTGTTTGGCCATTCGATTGAGAGTTTTCTAGTTTCTCCCGCGCTCGTCAGTGATGGCATTGACTATGCCTGTCTGGGGAATAGGGAGCCAGTCGGTCTGAAACTCCCATGGTGTACCCTTCTCTGCGCCTAACTTTGCCAAGCGGTCCACCTAATCATTCCCGTCCTTTTCAGGGCCAGGGATCTGAGAGTGTCCCTTGACCTTCTTCCAGTACACCATTATTCCTCTGTCTGTGACCAGCAGATCGCATGCTTGGAAGAGTTCAGCATGCTTGACAGGTTTATTTTGAGCATTCTTTATGTCGTTCACTTTCCACGTGGGGAAAGTTGAGATGAAACTGTGGCGAGCATAATTGGAGTCAGAGCAGATTACGAACTGCATCACATCAAGCTTGGCCGCTTGTTGGAGTACAATCAGCACTGCTGCGACTTCTGCATATTGACTCGATTTAGGACCCAAGTGATAATGATATGGTTCATTGCTTCCATGGTCCCAGACAACCCCAACGCCGGCCCTGAGTTGGCTCTCGTGGTGGAATGAGCAGCCGTCTACGTAGACCTTTGGCAGGCCCTAGCAGATGTTTTCATCATTATAATGATGATTGGAAGGCAGTGTTGGCGTAGACACTGTAAGAGGGATGGGGTTTTGTTGGTCGGTGCAGTCGCAGTGTTGGCAGCCGGCCGAACCTTGTCCCAGAGCCATTTTGTGGTTCTGAGCGTATCTCACCTCCACGTCGTACCCCTGTAATGCCATCATCCAGGAGGCGATGCGGCTGTTGGATACACGTCCTTCCCTGAGACGTTGACTGTTCAAGAAGGTGACCGGCTGCTGGCAGGTCTCGATCACTACCTTCTGGCCCCCGATATACCTTTGAAAGTGTTCCACTGCCCAGATGGTAGCTAGGAGGGCTTTCTCACAGTCAGAGAATTTTAGCTCTACGCTGCTCAGTGGTCGACTGGCGTAGGCTACTACTTTTTTTCAGAGTCATATTTCTGAGCTAGGGCGGCACTGAGGCATAGTGGTGAGAAACCTGCTTCAAGGAGAAACTCTCTGTCTTTGTCTGGGTAAGCCAGGCAAGGCGCTGAGCTGAGTTTCTTTTTCATTTGTTGGAAAGAAAGCTCCTGAGCTTCCCCCCATTGGAATAGCTTGACTTTACAGAGGAGCTCTGTGAGCGGTCGAGCTAACTCGGCATAATCTTCAATGAATTGCCGTGAATAGTTACAGACCCCAAGGAAGCTCCTCAGCTCAGACACATTGGTCGGAGCTTTGATGTGTTGAATGGCCCGAATTCTCCCAGCTTGGGGCTCGATTCCGCCCCCCACCGTCAGGCCGACATACTTGACTTTGGTGTGGCACCACTGTCCCTTAGCAATGGCCAGTTTGGCCCTTGCATTGGTCAGCTGGTTAAGCACGTGTCAAATCTCTGCCAGGTGGGTTTCAAAAGTACAGCTTCTCATGAGGATGTCATCCACGTATATGAGTTTGCCGCGCGCTGCCGCGTCACTCATTGCTTTGTGGAAAAAAATGTTAAACTCCGCTGGTGAGTTTGAGTACCCAAACGGGCAACGATTCCAGGTATACTGGCGGTGGCAGAAGGAGAAGGTCAGTTTATACTGGTCCACAGGGTCCACCTTCATGGCCCAGAAACCATTTGTTATGTCCACGGTTGAAAAGAAACAGGCTCCTTTAACCTTTGCCAGCTCCTGATCCAAGTGGATCATTGGCCATCAACAGATTAGACAGATTAGATTAGATTAGATTCAACTTTATTGTCATCGAACAATGTAACAGGTACTTGGACAACAAAATGTAGGTCATCTTCTGTCAAATATTTACAAATGGCCTCTAACCTACTTGGTTGCACAACTGTCTGAACTTCAATAAACCGATATAAGTCATCAATAATTAATAGTAAAACAATCTTCACATAAAGAGCAAAAGAAAAAAAAGAAGGTAAAATCAAAAAGTCCAAAAAAATCCAGATTATTTTCCCAGGTCTTGAAAATACATAGAAAGTAAAGAAATAAACAAAGAAAGAGAGGGAAATCTTTGAAAGTATTTCCCCTGAATCCCCGTTTGGCTCTTCCATGTATGCAGGTATCACACTCTACTGTGTACAGATCAGCTTTGCATGTGTGGCATAAAACTAGATTTAACTCACGTGCATAGCAATGCACATAAATTGCCTCAGGGTGCTATTTTTAAAAAATGGGCTTGTACACCCCCAACATCCCCACTCATGACAGCTGCCCCATCGCAGGTCTGTGCCACATTTCAACTGATCAGTTCCCTTCTTTACCAACTAATTTTTAATTGCAGCTGCTATCGAAGTAGCATCAAACTGTGACACGTCTGTAAGGGCTAGGAAGCTTTCTTTTTTATATATAGATATATATATATTTTTTGGGGGGCCTCTGAAGATATTATAGGAAACAGGATGAGAGAGAGGGGGAGTGACACGCAGCAAAGGGCCCCAGACTGGGACTCGAATCCGGGGCCGCTGCAGCGAGGACAAACCTCTGCAGGTGGGACCAACTGAGCGAAACGGCACCCCTAGGAAGCTTTCTTTGACAGCACTCTCAACAGACACATACTGAACACAGAGTGCCAACTGTTCTGTCTTTCCATCCCTGGCTTCATCAGCCATAATGCCATCCATCATTCTTCTTCCGAATTCCGAATTATCCAGGGCAGGGTCGTGGGGGCAGCTGCCTGAGCAGGGACACCCAAACTTCCCTCGGCCCAGACACTTCCTCCAGCTCTTCCTGGAGGATCCCAAGGCGTCTTCCTCGGGGTCTCCTCCCGGCGGGACATGTCAGGAACACCTCCTGAGCGAGGCGTCCCGGGGGCATCCGAAACAGATGCCCGAGCCACCTCAGCTGGCTCCTCTCGATGTGGAGGAGCAGCGGCTCTACTCCGAGCTCCTCCCGGGTGACAGAGCTCTTCACCCTATCTCTAAGGGAGCGCCCCGCCACCCTGCGGAGGAAACTCACTTCGGCTGTTTGTATCTGGGATCTTATTCTTTCGGTCATGACCCAAAGTTCATGGCCATAGATGAGGGTAGGAACATAGATTGACCGGTAAATCGAGAGCTTCGCCTTTCGGCTCAGCTCTCTCTTCACCACGACAGACCGATACATCGACCGCATTACTGCGGCCGCTGCACCGATCCGCCTGTCAATCTCGCGCTCCATCCTTCCCTCACACAAGAAAAAAAAATTCTCCTGAAGTTATATTAAAAAATATTGTCTTGATTGAAGTAAATTAAATTAAATAATTTTCACGTGTAAAATCAAGTTCTTTGCTCAGTTGCTGACATGTAAAACATGAAAAATGAAGGAACTTCTAAAGATTTCCCGCAAAGCATTTTTTTCACAGGTATGCAAGTTATGACAAATTAATGTAAAATCAAATGTAAAAATGGATCAAAAAGAGAGATTTTGTTCAAAATCTTTGTTACAAAAAAAGTTTTGGTGGGAATTTTTTTTTTCATGTCCAGTTTCACATGTGAAATAAATCCTGGGAAGATTGTTTTCACTGAGCATCACACCAAAAATATATTTTCCTGAAATCACTTTTTTTAAAATTGTTCTAATTTGTTTCTTTACTCACTTTCAAACATGATGTTGTTCGCCTCCAATAAAGAATTCCATGCACAGAAGAACACATGTTGTTGAACGCCTCCTGCATTAAATCTAAACAAATAAATCGTAAATCTACACGATCGTCTATAAATCTGTTGATTATTATCAAGTCAACTGTAACTTTGTTTTTCTGTCTCTTACAACATGCTGATTTTGCACCATGAAGGGAGATTATTATTCTACATATTCTAATATTCATTTCATAAAGTGAAACAACTTCTGTCCACAGACATTAATGTGCACATGTGTATCTTTATTGTTCTGATGCATGTCAACAGAGCAACAGCTGAACTGAGACTATTTTCAATCAGACATTTTCAACCATCAGTTAAGTTGGACACATTATACGAGATGCACAAACAGAGGGAAAAGTACGAGAACACGGAAAATCATTCCATTTCAGATCGTTGCCAGCATAGAGGTGTCCACAGTGTTCATTTCCTCCAGCATTATCTGGCTGTTTTGCATTCCAAAAGACAAAGTCCAGTGCACAACCATCAGACCACATCCATCTGCCTTCTTTGTGGACGTCACTGAGTCCGATCCAGGTGTGTCCCTGAGCTGAGTCAAAGTTCTTTATCAGGAAATTGACAAAATCATTTTCCTCTGGACTGTGGATCGACACCAGGTTGGCTCCCTCTGACAGACAGTTGAGTTCTGCATCAGCCCAGGTCAAATGTGTAGCGACGTACTTGTAGCAGCGTCCGTTGAAGTTGTACCAGAACGTGGGACAGCCGCCACGCAGCAGCTTCACTTGATGATTGTCATCTGAAGGAGCCGCAGCACCCAGAGCCAGACCAACCAGGAAGAGGAACAAGAACATGTTGGAGTCCGAGTCTCTGTCGCAGCTGCAGGACGAGGGGCTGATGTGATGGTCGGAGAGTCTCTGAAGTCTTTGGAGTCGCAGTGATCTGCACCGTCGGATGATAGTGAGAATCGTGCAGAGACAGAAGAGAGCCCGCTGTCTTTTATAGCTCTCAGAGAGGGAGTTCACTCTGTAGGTGTCGTATCATTGGTCCAATGTGTACGACCATCACTTTAAACAGCACACAGAACAAAAACATCATCCGATGATCATAAAGTGTTTGGATCAAAAATTAACCAGCAATGACCGTTTACAGCTGTCATGTGTCATGTTTCTGTCCAACGTGTCCCCGGACCTTTGGGCCAGGAGATTTAGATAACAAGAACATGAGTTATCAGAGGCCACATGAGGGCACGACAGCTGCCCCATCGCAGGTCTGTGCCACATTTCAACTGATCAGTTCCCTTCTTTACCAACTGATTTTCAATTGCAGCTGCTATCGAAGTAGCATCAAACTGTGACACGTCTGTAAGGGCTAGGAAGCTTTCTATGACAGAACCCTCAACAGACACGTACTGAACACAGAGTGCCAACTGTTCTGTCTTTCCATCTCTGGCCTCATCAAACATAATGGCATACATCATTTCTCCCTTCATCTCACTGATGATGTTTTCTGTTAGTTCTTGTGAACAGCTCTCTATAATCTCATGTTGGCTTTCAGATGAGAGGTGCGTGGTGTTTGAAGGGGCTGTGTATCTCTGCAGGAAGGGATCAAATGTGGTCAAAAGTGACACGCACTCTAGGAAATTGTCTTTGTTGTGACTCTCATCTGTTTCATCATGACCTCTGAATGCTGTGCCTTGCTTCCCCAGGAAGCAGGTTGCTGCCACAATAAGCTCTAGGTATTTCCTTCTTTCACTGGTTTCAGAGACACTTGCTGCCTCTATCTGCTCTACAACATTCCCTGTTGACAGACTTGCTTTGTAGCTGTTCCAACAAACCACACTGTCCTCATGTGACTGTGTTGTTTCATGTTTGTGAAACTTGCTAAGTGCGTTTTGACAGCTATTAACTCCATCATTAAGGGCATCCTTTCTGACATTTTTGCCAAATACCCTACAAGGAAAGCAGAAAGCAGCATTTTGTCCAGCTGAGTATTCCAGCCATCTGAAACTTTTGAACCACTGTTCTTGAAAGGCTCTTTTTGTGTGTCAAACTGGGTATGAGGGTACTGAGACAGATCAACTGTTGAGGACGAGTGTCCTAATCAGAGCTCTACGCCGACATTTTCCCCAACGAGCACATGTGCTCCTAAAGTAAAGTATCTGGGAGCACAAAAAATATTTATTTATCAATTTATCAAACACTTCACACTTAAATAGGCAGCACAAACAAAATGATTTACAGTGTTTGATTTCATTTTTTCATTTCAGGCAGCACAAAACAATTTCTTAAATTTACAGTGATTCATTACTTTTCTTTTCACTTTGTATCCAATGTGTACTAAACACAAAGGATGTCAGTGTCCAAATACATCTTAATATTCATATAAAATAGAGGAAGCATTAGAATAAAATAAAAAGTGGTGTGTCTTATTTGGCCCACTTAGGAACACGATGCTGGTTTGGAGTCGCTGGGTCACATGACATGGAAGGTATTGAGAAAAAACTGCAATTATTTTGTATTAACATATTTATGAAAAGTAATTTAATGACTTAGACTTTCTTTTATTGTCATTCAAATTACACTTTACAGTGCAATTACATCAGCGGTCTTCTCAGCACCAGGTGGAACTAGAGAAGGCAAGTTGTGAAGAACTTGCGGTTGTGAACGCTCCCTGTTGACCAGCTGAAGCCAAATGTGGACTGCTGGCTGTGAAAATTTGAATAATGTCCACAATATCTGAAAACTGTGAAATAATGTAGGTTTGTTGAAAAGCTAAGGCCAAACTGAACTGTTGGCTTTAATTTATTTGAAGTCTCGTCTGAAGAGAATGAAGCTCCGTAATAGTAAGAATGAGTCAAATACTCTGAATCAGACTGAGAAATTCAATAAATCTCAATGTATCAATGACTGGGAACATTTAAATATTTGAATGCTGTGTGTGTGTGTGTGTGTGTGTGTGTGTGTGTGTGTGTGTGTGTGTGTGTGTGTGTGTGTGTGTGTGTGTGTGTGTGTGTGTGTGTGTGTGTGTGTATTAACCTGTCTCATTGATAAATCTGTCTCTCTCTGTGTTGGCCCAGTTGATCTTGGTTGCCACGGTGATGGTAGCCAGGTTGGCTCACCTCACATTAACATGCTTCTCCCTCCAAAACAGTAACTGCTATCACTCAGATAATAATACAGTAGAACTGTGAGAGTCTTGTGAGCACTTTGTGAAGTTTCTGTGTGTGTGTGGTCAAAAATGTGTCTTGTATTTTTATTACAAAAAAAGTTTTGCTAGAAAAAAATGTTTTTGCCCCGACTGGTTTCACATGTGAAAAAGAAAAATCCCACTGAGCTTCAAACAAGAAAAAAATGTTCTCTTAAAATAAAAAAATAAAACATTTTAAAAAAGTTTTTTTCCCCTGATTTTTGCTGAAAGTAAAGACAAAATGCTTCTCCTGACTCAGGTTTGTCGCAGCGTCACACATGAAAACAAATCCTGAAACAATTTAGATTTCTTTTTCTAACTTTCAAACATCAACTTTTTCTTCTCCTGTAAAAGATTTCAGATCGTTCACACATCGAAAAAAATCCCCTGAAATTACTTTTTTCACATGATGTCATAGATTTAAAAAAAATTAAACAGTTTATAAAGATCATCGTGGCACAACTTCTCTTTTTCACCAGTTCTCAGGAGAGAAAACAAATGAGATCTGACTGAGAAAATGGATCACCAGAAGAAAACAATCCTCCCTCGTCCACCCGGCTTCCATAAATCCACATGAACGTCTATAAATCTGTTGATTGTTATCAAGTCAACCGTAAATGACTTTGTTTCTCTGCTTATTTTGCACCATGAAGGGAGATTATTATTCTACATATTCTAATATTCATTTCATAAAGTGAAACAACTTCTGTCCACAGACATGAAGGTGCATGTGTGTATCTTTATTGTTCTGATGCATGTCAACAGAGCAACAGGTGAACTGAGACTATTTTGAATCAGACATTTTCAACCATCAGTTAAGTTGGTCACATTATGCGAGATGCACAAACAGAGGGAAAGGTTTGAGAACACAAATAATCATTCCATTTTAGACCGATGGCACCATAGAGGTGTCCACAGTGTTCAATTCCTCCAACATTGTCTGGCTCTCCTGCACCCCAAGAGACAAAGTTCACTGCAGAACCATCAGACCACATCCATCCTCCTTCTTTGTGGACGTCACTGAGTCCGATCCAGGTGTTTCCATGAGCTGAGTCAAAGTTCTTTATCAGGGACTTGACAAAATCATCTTCCTCCAGACTGTGGATGGACACCAGGTTGGCTCCCTCTGACAGACAGTTGAGTTCTGCACCAGCCCAGGTCAATTCTGTAGCGACGTACTTGTAGCAGCGTCCGTTGAAGTTGTACCAGAACGTTGGACAGTCGCCACGCTGCAGCTTCACTTGATGATTGTCATCTGAAGGAGCCGCAGCACCCAGAGCCAGACCAACCAGGAAGAGGAACAAGAACATGTTGGAGTCCGAGTCTCTGTCGCAGCTGCAGGACGAGGGGCTGATGTGATGGTCGGAGAGTCTCTGAAGTCTTTGGAGTCGCAGTGATCTGCACCGTCGGATGATAGTGAGAATCGTGCAGAGACAGAAGAGAGCCCGCTGTCTTTTATAGCTCTCAGAGAGGGAGTTCACTCTGTAGGTGTCGTATCATTGGTCCAATGTGTACGACCATCACTTTAAACAGCACACAGAACAAAAACATCATCTGATGATCATAAAGTGTTTGGATCAAAAATTAACCAGGACATCAGCAATGACTGTTTACAGCTGTTAACTGTATCATGTTTCTCATGAAACAGTCATATTTACTTTTCATATCTATTCCACAGAAATGCCAGGAACCAATCCAGCGTGTCCCCGGACCTTTGGGCCAGGAGGTTTAGATAACAAGGAACATTTATCAGAGGCCGCAATGAATCCATGAAGCTTTTTTCACTTCTTTTTATTTTTGCTCCATACAAAAACATAAATTTGTCTCGATATCACTTTGCCACAATTGTAGCTGCTATTTTTTTATGGATTCAATCGTACACATTTCCTCGTGAAGGAAACAAGGAAGCAGCCCTGCTGAAAAAAAACAGCACAGACCAGCACCAAAACACAACGTATGTTAGTCTCGATGGTGACCAGTCACTAGAACACTAAAACCAGCACCAAAACACAACATATGCTGGTCTTGCTAGTGACTGGTCACCATCAAGACCAGCATATGTTGTGTTTTGGTGCTGGTTTTAGTGCTGATCTATGCTGTTTTGGTCCTGGGTCCTAAAGGTGCAACATGTTAGACGTGGTCACTTGTTGAGTTCATACTCCTAAAAACAGACAGCATATCACCACAGTGACTGCTGGTCACTGTATTCGTGACTGGAGCTACTGTTAGCTTGTTAGCTCAGTTAGCCGTGTAATGCTGCACTAATGGGGGAGTGTTGGTGTTTACGCAGCCAGCAAAGGAGCTCTGGACCGCTGGCAGGAGGAGGTTTCAGGCCTGGGGCTAGTTGTTAGCATGCTAACTTCAGTAGATAACTCTGCAACACACAGATGTGTCTGACATGTCACCAAAATATTTTAGAAACATGATTTCTTCACATCCTGCTGATAATGTTTAACACTGTTCCATATGTCACCTTTAACAACCATAAGGATTTAAACTGTTCTGATCTGGTTGGTGAAACATCAACCAGAACTCCAAAATCAATGCAGGATCAGTCCTGTTCTGGGTTATCTATGCAGTACTGCACAACGTTATTTAAAGAGATGCCTGAATTAATAGTTCCATTTATTCTACCCATCTTTGCTGTGGGCAGATAAATGCATCTAATCAGATGCTTTTGATGTCTTTAGGTAGAAACATCAAATATCCAAAACACAAAAACTACACTGTTAACAAACCCCAAGTGTTACTGACATCTACTGCAAGCATGCTTTTACAATGCATGATGGGAAATTATTTGGAATATTTAGAATATTACAGTAAGCTGCTGTGAATTTGAATTGAAGAGACTTTCTGAAATGATGGCAAAAAAAGTAGAAACAGGCATTACTGTAATCAGATTACAGCACCATACAGAGAATGTGTGTGTGTGTGTGTGTGTGTGTGTGTGTGTGTGTGTGTGTGTGTGTGTGTGTGTGTGTGTGTGTGTGTGTGTGTTCACTCTGTAGGTGTCGTATCATTGGTCCAATGTGTACGACGATCACTTTAAACAACACACAGAACAAAAATACCATCTGATGATCATTAAGCGTTGGATCAAAAATTAACCAGGACATCAGCAATGACTGTTTACAGCTGTTAACTGTGTCGTGTTTCTCATGAAACAGTCACATTTACTTTTCGTATCTATTCCACAGAAATGCCAGGAACCAATCCAGCGTGTCCCCGGACCTTTGGGCCAGGAGGTTTAGATAACAAAGAACATTTATCAGAGGCCGCAATGAATCCATGAAGCTGTTGTCATTTACTGTCAGTGTCACACTGAAGTTTCACTGCCGCAACTTTCAGTAACTGTTGATACAAGAATGTTTTGGTGGAAGTCTAAAATCATTTTCATCTTGTTTAAAAGTATTAACATTATTTACGTGGAACTAGAGAAGGAAAGTATTGAAGAAAGTAAGTTATGACTATAACTATGGATCTATGAGACCGAACGATGACCGTCACCACGGTCTCCAACATGAATGATACCGTCATCTCCATGGTGCGAATTACGGGGGAGCAAAGGGCAGCTCGGCTAGATTTTGACTTTCCGTACATTAAGGTTCCTGAAATAAATAATAACAGTAAAAATGTGTAAATGTTGCTGTGTCTGTTCCTGCTGTGGCCATCCATGTGTGGCGGCGCTGCACTCAAATCACTACGTTTACGTCACCACTGAGTTGGCGCGATAGTTGAATATTCAACTTCAAAATATACTTTATTCGTTTTTTTTTTTAACGCTCTATGGATACTCATGAGAATGTCAAAAAGGAAGCAACCAAACCTCGGCCAATTTGGATTTACAAAACAAACGCAGAGGAGTGATGACAACAGCGCACCAGCTGCAGCTAGTTTGCTGGTGTCATGGCCGCCGGTAGCTAGTGACAGCACCGAGGAGAGAGACTTCAGCACCAGACACCACTGCTGCAACCTGCGATCATGCAACACCTTTCAACTGGACAACAAAGCAAAGCTTCTCCAAAAATGAGAAGTTAGGATGTACAGTATGCATGGATCTGTCAGAGGAATGGATGAATGGAGAGATCAGCAGCGAGTCACAGAATAACCTGCGGAAAAAAGATTTACAAGCATCGAGACAGTTTGGCACACAAAAGAGCGGTTGAGATTTCGGAGAGGAGGGAAAATGATGTGCTCCCAAACAAGGTACCTGAAGTAAATGCTAATTTAATGCAGGAAACAGCTTCGTCTTTCAGATCTGCCTGTATGGTGGCCAAGGAGAAAATGGCCTACAGAAAGCTCCCTGCTGTAATGTCCCTTCAAAAACTTGGGAAATGTGCACAAATCAGACCATGCTTTTGCTGAAATAATCAGCATCACGATAGATGAGAGCACAGTTCATGGCCTGGTTTACATGATCTTTTACGTGCAGTGTGACATGGAAGGGAGGGAGTGAACAATGTTTCTTTGGATTGAGCTTTCAGAAAGCACCGGTGCCAAATCGATATACAGTATTTTGAGGAAAAGCTTGAGACAAGCGGGACTGGATGACGAGTTTCTGGGAAAAGATCTCATCTGCATTGCGACGGATGGAGCAGCGGTACTCTGGCAGAGTCGGCAGACTCGTCACTAAACTCAAACAAGATTTAACCAAAGTTCAATTTATACACTTTGTAGCTCACCAACTTAAGTTAGCTGTCAAAGACTCACTTAAGGAAGTAGCTGAGGGTAAGCAATTTGAGTTTTTTTGTATCTCAAAACTGTATGCCTTCTATAACCAGTCATCAAAAAACGCATGCAAATCCTAAAAATAGGCCAAATCTTTACAATTGGTTGGGTGGCTAGTAGTTTTAACACGGTGAAGGCAGTATGGAAAGATTATCCCGCACTGGCGCGCCAATTCAGGACGGCCATGGAAGACACATCTCGCTGTGACACAGAGAGGCACAAACTCCTCACAAGCACCGGGTTTTTGGCTGATTTGGCTTGTATGAAAGACGTCCTACGAGAACTACAAAGCCTGTCACTAAAACTGCAACGCAAACAAACATCTTTAGCTGAAGTAAGTTGCCACATTCAGCAGACCACTGACGTCTTGACAGCCATGAAAGCCAGTGGAGGAACATCCACACAAAAAGCGGAACAGCGCCGATCGACTGGTCTGTTCAACGATGTTGAGCTTGCTTGACCTGTGCGTTTGTGAGGACTGGCCCTGATCCTATTTAGTATTGAAGTATTTTTTATGATTGCTATGTGAGTCTCTTCCAAAACTATGACGCAACTGATCTATTCTGTTTTATCATGATTTGCAGGATGTAGGAGCGGTTGATTCAGAACCATGGACAGTGCTGCTTTCTTATGGTTTCAATGGAAAAAAATAAAGAAACTTTGTGGCAAAAAATGTTTTTTTTTCCACTTCGGTCAAAACAAATATGATTTTTTCCTAAAATATTTTTTTCATGTGTTTTCACAGAAACAAACAAAAGACAAAAAAAAGATTACAATTAAGAAAAAATATTCTGGTGAAAAACAAACAACCAAACAACCTCCACCAGATTTCACGCCAAATTCTCAATAAATTCCTCTGAAAATGATTTAAAATTGGAACGTTTTCAATCAACACATGAAAAAAGGACAAAATTCTTCTGGAAAAAAAACATTTTAAGAACATTAAAAAACAACAAAAACATTAGGAACTTAAAATGGATCCCCTCTTGCCCCTCAGGGCTTCTGTAGTTTTCATGAAGGAGAAGCATTAAACTCACAACCAGCCTTTTTTCTGTAATACTGTTTTATTATTTTTTCACATTTTCATTGACAGAAGTCAACAAGTATCCAAGGCAGCTGTAAACAGTGTGTCCACAGATCTACACGTTGCCTCTCATCAGTGTGGCCGCTCAGTCAAAAACACTGTTCTTTCCAAATAAATACAATACTGATTTTTTATTTTAAAAAAACAAAAAAGAAGAAGAAGAAAGTAAACTCAGAATGTTCTAAACTACGTCTGCCTGAAGGAGCTCGAACAGATCCAGAGTCAGTCTCCGTCTGTCGTCACAGTCTGGAAACGATGCGACGTTACGACATGAAGCGACGACGTGGAGCTGAACGACCCGAGGAGGTGGGAGGAGCAACGGAGGTGGGAGGGGCAGAGGAGGTGGGAGGGGCAGATGAGATGGGAGGAGCAACATAAGTGGGAGGGGCAGAGGGGTGGGAGGAGCAGAGGAAGTGGGAGGGGCAGAGGAGGTGGGAGGAGCAAAGGAAGTGGGAGGGGCAGATGAGGTGGGAGGGGCAGAGGAGGTGGGAGGAGCAGATGAGGTGGGAGGAGCAGAGGAGGTGGAGGAAGCAACGAAAGTGGGAGGGGCAGAGGAGGTGGGAGGAGCAAAGGAAGTGGGAGGGGCAGGTGAGGTGGGAGGGGCAGAGGAGGTGGGAGGAGCAAAGGAGGTGGGAGGAGCAGAGGAGGTGGGAGGAGCAAAGGAAGTGGGAGGGGCAGAGGAGGTGGGAGGAGCAGATGAAGTGGGAGGGGCAGAGGAGGTGGGAGGAGCAGAGGAAGTGGGAGGGGCAGAGGAGGACGCAAACAGAGTGACGCACGAGTCCACGGCTTCAGATCGAATCAACAACACGAGGATGAAATACTGAGACCATTGGCACGACACATTTCAAACAAGACGTCTTCTCTTTAATTCATTTTTGGCTAAAACACTTTAGAACTCACAGTCGTGTGAGTTTCAGGATATTTTGGGTTTTTAAAGCCAAAAAAACCCACAAAGAATTCCAAAATACTGCTTTTTTTTTTTATTTAAACGACAAAAATTCAGAATCTCTTCGACCTAAACGTCCTCTTTTTTTTTTAAACAGCACTTTAATTTGACACAATTTTCAGAATAAAACAAAATAAAACTGATCCTAAACTCTGATTGTTTTGCAAGTCTCGTCACAGTTTGACACTTAAACAACCAACGATCTACACGAACTATCTCGTCACTATTTTATGATTTAGAGAATCTCCATCTAAATTAAAACATTATAGTCACAGATACAATAAGACGTCCCCTCTTCACGGTAAACTTGTTCATCAATTAGTCGATTATTCTTCTTTGATCATCGATTAATCTGCTTCTTCTGTCCAGTTAACTTCCATCTGGTCTCTACGTCTGCTGATCGTGATATTTTAATTTCCCGCTAGTTTCTGTTAAACTCCTGCTTATTTATTAAAAGAAACAGACGATTTACCATTAAATAATATTTTTCCATTGAAGGAACTTTGGGGCTATTTTGCCGGGTAACGTTTCATCTTCAGTACGGACCAATGGGCTTCGAGCTGCGACACACAGACAGGAAGTCAGACAGTATTGACCGACGGGAGGAGAGTGAAAGTTTAACAGCAGCTCATGTGATCGAGGTTCTGATTCTGTTCTGACGAAGGTGGACTCAACATTTCATCCTCTCGGCTGAACGTCGGCGTCGCGTCAACAAACTGAAACAGAAGATAATAAAGTGAAATGTCGGCACGGAGAGACAGAAGGCGGCTGGATGAGACGGATCCACACCGGAGCTCATTGTTCTTCACGTGAACATGGAACGATTGTGTGTTTCTACTCTACTCTACTGTCTCTACTGTGTTGAGTAATGAAACCATGCGTCGAGTTTTCTTTCTGTTCTGTTGGCAGGTGATCTGCAGGACGAACACCGGACTACGTTCTGTCCCTCAGACTGCTCACGGTCGGTCATTATCTTTTGTTTTTTCCTCTTAAAGTCAGTCTAGATATCACAAACAAACATCTCTGCATCACACAGGAGCTTCAATCAACTCCTGCAGAACATTCAACACGGCCGACTGAAGTCCAGTTCTGAAACTCATCTGAACATCAGCTCAGCTCGTATTAAAATGTTTGTTTTTTACATTTGAGACTCTTGAACTGTCGACAAACACATTTCTGAACATCCTTAAAAGACTTCTTTTTTTTTTTATCCAGTGTGACGAGATGCCGTCGGCTGCTCGACCCAAACAAGACAAGTGTAGCTCGTAACTGCCCACAGAAGTCAAACAGAACATGAAGTTTTAGAGGTTTAGAGGTCGATCTCCTTCCTGCAGGATTCTCCTACATTCTGCTGCAAGTTTAATTCCCAAAACAAAAACAGCTTTACAACTTTTAAAGACTCTGTAGGAACCCTGTTCAACCTTTTCATTACAAGGAGTTTTGGTTGCGACAAAATTAGGAAATTAAGAGTGAAATTTAATCTTAAACTGTTGTGACATTATGGAGGAAAAGCTTCCGCACAGCTAACAGAGGAAAGAATGTGACATGTTTGAGAGAATCAATAATTAAATAATCTGTCACTGCAGCCTCTTTGATAAATGTAACTGCTCTGATGAATCTGCTCTGCTTTCTTTTAGAGATTAAATCATCTTTTAAGAAAATCAGAAAAATCACTGGTTCCAGACATTTGTTAAAGACATTAACTGGCTATTTTCTCTATTTTCTGACATCTAATTTAAGAAAAGATGAAAATAACCAACAGTTTAAAAGTCTCAAATATAAAAACTCCTGACTGCAGGAGACGCCAGCTGCACGTAAACCAGCAGATTAACATTTCTCTTGATTCTGATGGACTCTGGGCCGTCCCGTCTCTACATGTTGTTCCGTATCGACCCAGCAGGCGTCCTCAGAGGACGACACATGACGACTGCATCTTCTCTGCGTATATACATGTAACACTGAACCTCCAGCGGCGGCGCCACAGACCCGGACAAAGTGTCTTCACACAGCAGAAATGTAAAGAATCCGATCTCAGCATCAGTGATTCACACTTCCTGACTTTACCGAGGAGGCTGTTCTTTAGGAAATAAGAGGATTACTGGGGAATAACGCTGCTTTAGGTTGAGAAATACTTCCTGTGTTCCTCAGAAATGCCTCAAACTGATCCTTTAAAAACGTCACATGAAGGTTGGAAACCACAGAGGAGGATAATTATCACCTGAATGATTCTTCTCTGCGTCACTGATCGTCTGACAGTGAAGCTGAACCATGACTGAAAACTTAACGTTTGTTTTTTAAGTTAAAGCAGATTTACTGACGTTTAATTTAAGTCAAAATCAGGTCGCTCAACGAAATGAAGACGGAAAAATTCAAATGTGAACATCCAAGATTCACAAATTTTACATGTAGTTCTATAAATCTGCTCATATTTCAGTTTGTGAGTACTCAGCAGTGATTCAGCTTCACAAAGAGGCGTTCAGTTGCTTTTTAGTATCATGACGGCGTTTGTTGGTTTCCACACGCTGCTGAATCTCAAACTATTTTACCTTCTCACTAACTTCAGAGTACGATCTTAATGTGGTGGAACTGAGAAACAAAAAGCAGAATCTCTCCCAGCTTTCTTCAAAACACCAGACTGCCTTTTAAAAATGGAGGATTTTGGTTGCGATGTGATAAAAGTCGTCTCGTCGAGTCGTTTCTGTTTGTTATTGAGCCTTAAAGATATTCATCGTTTCAAAAAATCAACCAGTTTTAAGTCGGTAAACGAAACAATCTGAGCTCACAGTCCATTTAACACTGCAGCTGTTCTCAGAGGTTGAAAGTAATCAAGTACAAATACTTCTACTGTACTTCAGTAAAGTAAAGATACCTGAAACATCTACTGGAGTTTTTATTCTACATCTGAACTTTCTCCTCCTCACATTTTCAAAACAGCCTCGTTACTTTAGTTTGATGCATTTGAGGTGAACTCGAGATTATTTTTACAAGACTGATGTCGACCTATCAGAGCACATCATGATCGGCCATCTTTGTGGTGCGTTCAGGAACAGCTGGGTGAAATCCTACCGATTCTACTTTTAACTTTAATAGTCTTTGAATTCTATTAATATGACGTGAGCTTCAGTTAGCTTAGAGCACAAATGTCCTTCAGAGGGAGACTTTTTACTCTGATACTCTGAGTACATGTCACAGCCTGTAATCTATTACTTTACTGGAGGAAACAAGCTGAGTCAGTATTTCTCAGATGATGGCGATCGTGTGATGCGACTTCAGATCAGCTACGAAACGAAGCCTCGGACGAGATTGTTTGCTGTTTTTCCACCAATAAAAATGAATCTTTAGAGCTCAATAACAAGACAAACAACACGAGAAGATGCAGATTGTTCTGCTCGTTGAAACGACTGCAGCAAACATTATTCGGCATTAATTACCTCGACTGGACCTAAACGAGGGACTGATTCTGAGCTAAACGATTAGTCAACATAATTAACATCAATTATCAAGAAAAAAACTAAACATTCAACACTTCCAGCTTCCTTATCGTGATCGTTTACTGCTTTTCTCAGTTGTTTTATTACTAAAAAACTCTGATCATTTATTTCTGACTGCGTTTCATTGATTGGTGGAGAATAATCAGGTGATTTAAAGAAGAAAACAATCATCAGCTGCAGCTCCACAGTGAACAGTAGCATTTTTTCTGACATCACCAGTGATTTTGATTAACTTCTAAACTCTTCTCGACCTGCAAACTGTCGGCTTTCCTCACTTTAACTTCTCGTCTGATCCGACATGAGAAAGAAAATATTTTTCTGCCGTTACCCACAAATCATTGGTGCAGTGAACCAACATGATGCAGGGCTCTCTGTAAACTTCTCTTCTCAGGATCAGACACAAAAATCACCAGCAGCTTTTTACTTCCAGAGCTGACGGAGAGACTAGACGACTACACTAGGACTTCTACGTTGATGGTCGTACACGTTGCAGTTGACGAATGATGGGCTGTATCTCACACAAAGCAGTCAGACAGTCTGTCGAGGACGCCGGAGCGTTTCCAAGCATAGTCTTTTCTTTTTCCCGTCTTCTTTCCGAGCGCGTGGAGGAAACCCGGTGCCTCGTATCGGCCGGAATGTGGTCAGGAGAGGGGGAAGAAAATGCCAATCCTGTTCTTTTCAGGTTAAACCACTTATCAGGGTGCCAGTCAGGAGGGAGGGATGTATGGATGCATTGTATGGAAGCTGGCAAAAGCCACACAATCCGACTTCCAGCAGTAATACTACGTGTCATTGTGTCAGGGGAGCGACAGGAATGCATTCTGTGCGAGCCAAGCTGCTTAGCCCAGTGACCTGTTGTCCAGTTGGGTTCTTTTCAAGTGTTTTAACCCCCAAAAAACGACCAATAAGAACATAAAAATGGACACTAAACATTGTTTTTTTTTCACATAGCACCATGCCATCGGTTTCCAGTTCTGAACACTTCACTGAAGAAGTGTATCACATTTTCCATGGGGGTTTCTTTTTTTTCTGTTTTTTTTTTTCCCGTTTTCCGTGAGAGCGCTGATATGCAGTGTCCAGAAAAAAACATACACACACACACAATATCATTCAAGTGATGGTGGAGAAATAAAAAAAACACACAAATGGAGACGAACCACGCGGACGTGAGGCGAGGAGAGGGAGGCTGAGGTATCTGGGGTGACTCTTCTTCCGACAGGTGACCACAGTCTATCTGAGGGACGTCCAGTGCGTCAGTGTGTCTGGATGTTTGCTGTACATGTGAGGGCCGCGGTGACAGAAGGCACATGTTGCCGAGGTGATGCAGGTGATGGAGGTGATGCAGGTGGAGGGGCAGGTGGTGTTTACGAACCATGAACTCTCCTCCGTCCAGCCGAGTCTTTGTCCGGCTGCTGGATCACAAAGAAAACACGCCTGGCGGCTTTCTGCGTTTTCACCGACCACGCAGATCTGTTCGTCTCCAGGCTGGTCGGTCCCCAAACGACTCCAAGTGTTCCTCACCTGGACCTGGAGGTTCTGAGTGACCCAGGACACCCAGCTGGTGTTTTCTTTTTTTCTGACCCAAACTTAAAAAAAAGCCACTTCATGTGTTTTAGCCGCCAACAAGAGTCATGTGATGAGAGCAGGACCTCCGCGTGATGATTGGTGCCTTTGACAGCAGCTTAAATCCAGCCGACTGGATTTTAGAATGAAAGAAACGTCAGTGGGTGAAACCTGCCTCGTCGCCCACCCGCCCCCCTTCTGAAACTCAGACTCGGACTGAAACGTGTTCCAGTGATCGGGCCGGTGTGGGAGCAGGCGTCGCTGCAGGTGACGGCGTGGCGGGAGGGGGAGGAGTTATTGCTTTAAGCTCGTTGCCGGGGCAACTCTGAGTGCTGACTCCACGGTTCAGGGCTCCAGCGCGAGGCGGAGCGTTAGCAACCAGAGTGTTGGGGTCGGTGCGAGGGATGTTGACGGGGCAGGAGCGGGTGCGGGCGTGGCCTTTGTGTCCGCCGGGGTGGCAGACGAGGCTGCCCACGGTGTCGACGGGCGACAGGTGGCGCTTGAGCCAGCGCTCCACCCGCTCCTCCTTGTACTTGATGGAGTACCAGGTGAGGAAGATGAAGAGGAAGCCGAAGAACTTGAGGCTGGCGGCGAGGCCGAAGTACACGAAGCGCAGCGAGGTGACGTCGTACTCCCAGCAGGAGCCGTGGACGCCGCAGTCCTGCTGCCACAACATGCAGGTGGTGTCGATGACGGCGCCGAAGTAAATGGGTGTCGGGATGTAGGCTGAGTGCGGAGGAGAGAAGAAGAAACAGGAGGGTAAAGAATGAGAGAAGATAGAGTACAAAGAGAGAGATGAAAGATAAAAGGTGAAGGAGAAGAAAAGACAACATGGACGGAGAGAGAAAAGAAAAATCTGAATTAGACAAAACTAAGAAAACATAAATCTAAATCCTGTGAATTTAACTCCAGTCGTTGAGCTTCACGTGAAAAGAAACAAGAAATATAAAACAGTAAAAATTACAGCAGATGATAAGAAAATCATCGGCTCCTATGTTTCCCATAATGCAAAGCACCTGATGGGTTACTGCTCACATCCTTCAAACTGCTTCCTGACTGATTCCCACCGACAGAAGCTTTCTGAGCGTCCAGCGAATCAGATCTAATGGAGCTCCTTCCTCCTCCATCAGGAGACGTCGAGGCATTAAACAAACAACATCGTGCTTCCTGACGCTTCGTCAGCTCGCGGCTCAGCAGTTACTGAGTGTGCACAGTTTTTACAATCGATGCATTTAGCTGACGCTCTCATCCTGCGCTCAGCTGCTCGGGTCTCCTCAGATAACCCTGATTTCATTTCGACTTGTTAATCACTAATGCGGTAAAAACACTGATGAATTAAATCTCCTGTGAACGTAAAAATATAAAAACAAGGTTTGTTTTCACTCACCGAGAGTCCTGAGGAGAACAAACTGCATTCCCAGAGCGAACGGCCTCTCCTGCTCCGCTACGGACCTGCAACACGCCAGATTCAGGCGATTTACACACAAAACAATTCAGTGTTTGTCGAGCAGCATTCGAAGTGAGACACTTTATCAGAACCACCTTAGAAACTGCAAGTTTTTATTGCAGAAAAGCCGACTTGTAGCTTTCTGTTAGCATTTAAATCTTCATATCAAACTTTAAAATTAAGTGATAATCATGTCTGAGATCAATAATGAGTGTAGAACTGCAGAAAATATGGTGATACAGGTTCAGACATGAACTCGAGCCTGCAGGTAACACAGCCTGAAGTCTGTTATTCCTGTATGTGTGGCGACTCAAGGTTCAGAGAACGGTTTTAAAGATGCCGTAATTAAAGTGAAATTCTCCACCATGAGATGGATTTTGGATGAGTTTTTTCAAACAAATCAAGTTGGAAGCTCAACAGATCAGTAAAATTGAATCGGCTCATTAAAATATATGAAAAGTGAAGCAGTAAAATGTAAAAGGGCTCGATGAATAAGAAATAATTGGGCTGATGAGTCACTGAAGTTATAAAATGTTTCATTTTGCTGCTAAAAGCTAAATTTATTTGAAGATACAAGAAGAAATTCAGATGTTTATGTTGACAGCTTTATAACTTTGAAAGCCTCTTTGGAAGATTAAAGATTGGAAAAAGAAATCACAATCGTACCTGAGGGTGACGATGATGGCGGAGGGCTGAGCGCAGGCGGTGATGAGCGTGACGATGAAGAGGAAGATGAGGAAGGGGATGAGCGTGCTGCAGGTGCGGTCGCACTTTCCCGACACGGCGTATCCGTTCTCGTTCAGGTAGGTCTTGACGATGACGAGCTGCAGCTGGTTGCTGCCCTGACCGCTGGACGACGGCGTGATGACCTGCCGGCTCTGGACGCAGGCGCAGTCCGAGTAGTTTCGGATCTGGAGGGAAGAGAGTTTTAGGAGTCTTGACTTCAAAATCATCATCAAGAAGACTCTCTCACAGTCTGCACGTTAAATATGAACATCATCAACTTTATTAAAAGAGGGAAAGTGAATCGCGCGAGAGAGATGAGTCTCTTTCACAGGTCGTCAAATAACAACATTTTGGGTCATTTCCAGGCTGAATATTGATCCAAAGTGTTGGTATTTGATCTATATTTACAATCTTACAGAATCTTAAACTCTGTGTCTGAAATCATGACTGTAAAACTGTGTTCTCTGGTCCGGTCCGCCCGCCGTCTCTCACCCCGGTGCTGTCGTTGGCCACGCTGCTGCAGCCGGCCAGGCAGGGGTTAAAGTATGTGATCCCGTCGGAGCCGCAGACCGGAGCGTACTCGTGGATTTTACAGCCGCAGTTGACGTTACAACCTCCGGTCAGGTTCCTCTGGGTCATGGTGAGAGTCGGTCTGGAAGATAAGAATTCAAAGCAGCTCTTTAGCATTTGCATTTTATGACTCATGTTAAGTCTACGCCTTCTTTCTTTGTTCAGAGTTAAGTGGAGTTATTTTCTGCACAGTCGATGTTACTCAATCTCTCCTGAGGACCGGAGAAAGTGGACAGTTTGACTCGTTGTTAGACGATGAAGTCTTTATGGTGATCCGGACCGACACAGCGTGGCTCAATATCAATATTAATGAGCTGGACAGCAAACTAAATGTCTCGTATTGATCAAGTAGAAGTGCTCATTTGTTACAGCAAAAGAAAACAAAACCTGGCACAAAATAAAGAAGGAGGGAGGGAAAATATAAGAAGGAAGAAGGCAGAATAAAGAAGGGCTGGAATAAGGAAGTAAAGTGATGGATGAGGACAGAAAGAAAAAAAGACGATGATGAGGAGAGACAGATGTCAAAGGAAAAGAGGAAGTGAAGGATGAGAGGTTGGAGGGAAAAGAGGGTGAAAAGAAAGGAAGGAAACTGAGGATGATAGAGAAGAAACAGAGAGATCATGAACAAAGATCATGAGACAAAGATAAAATCGTCAGGAGAGGACATAAAAAAAGCATTAAAGAAAACAGAACGACAAAATGAAGAGAGGAGGGCAGAAAGGACGAGCGACAGACGGACGGGGGGAAATAAAAACAACCAGAGGAAGAAACACAAGAGAGGAAAATAAAGAGGGCGGTCAGCCAAAGATCCTCTTCCAAGCTGTCCTTGGACGTTTTCCACGGTTGCCATGTAATCGCTCGCAGGGACAATCCGTCCAAAAGAAAACGCCTCCATTTACTGGCTCGCTATCTGTTATCCTGATCTGAACACTCGCTTCCTCCCCGACATCGACCACAGATGGGGCGATAAAAACTACCACTGACTCCGTCACACTGGGAAATGATTTAATACGGCAAAGGCCAAACCGGCTGGTTCTGGTACAAGTGAACGATCCAGAGTCTCTGTTTACTCCTGGAGTTACCACGAGACCTGAGAGGAGCGACACCGACGAGGAGTTTAAGAAAGACGTATGATGTGCCAAAAATAAAACACACCTGCCTCCATCGAAAGATTAAATCTAGATTCTATCTAAAGCCATTCATTTTAATGATTAATCTGGTGCTTGTTCTCTTGATTAATCGAAGTGTCATATAGACAGTTCCTCACTCGAAAGTGACGTCTTCAAAATCCTTGTTTTGTTTGAGCAAAACCCCAAAAAATATTCAGTTAACCACCATTTAATGCCAAAAACATCAGCAGCATCCTCACATCAGAGCAGCTACATACAGCAAATGTCGGGTAATTCAACTAATCAATTAACTGTTTCACCTCTAACCGTGTTGTCTTTGGGGGCGAAGAAAATACTGATAAATCGCTTACTAATAATAACATTTTATAACATAATACTAAACGTTATAATGTTAATATCCTTATACAAAAAAACTAGATCTGAATCAAGCGTCCTCTGGATCCAGAGAGTTTGCTGCCAGATGATTTGCTTGTTTTTTCCTGACATTTTGTTTACTACATGATTAATGAAAAAAAAAAAGAAGCATCATGATTAAATATCAGAACCCAGAAGCCGAGCCTTGTTCCACCTTTCGAGGATTAAAAAAAAAACAATGAAGATTCAAATTCAGTTTGTTACAAAGTTCAAGTGTCTCAAATCTGTCCAGAGTGAACCCTCTTCCCAAAAACAATCCATAAAGGATCTCTGATAACGGATGTTTCCTCCGGCACCAGTCAGCTGATCGTCTTCGTCTTCCCCAGACAAAGTGTGCAGCTGCAGGCTAACGCTAAGCTAAGCTAAGCTAGCTGTGATGATTTCAATAACAAAACTCATTTTTAAACTTGGGTATGAAACCGTGACACAGAACACAGAAAACGCAGCCCTGTTCAGAACGAGTTGAGGCAGATGTCGCCTTTGTTTTGCGGTTTAAGAGAGAACATCCATCAGGAAACGAGTTTGTTTAACTGGATCAACATGACATGTTAATCACAGACAGACAGACAGACAGACAGACAGCAGAGGAGAAAGAGAAACAGACTATTTATGTGTTAGATGACGTTACAGTCGTATCTTTCTGCACCTGGCTTCTCTCTTTCTCTCTCAGCCTCTTTCATAATTCTGTGTTTTTCTCTCCGTGGGTGTTTTTTTTTTATCTCGTCCTCCGCAGTCTGTTTATCTTTACTGCTCTCTGTCTTCATCTCTACCCTCCTTCCCTCCTTCATCCGTCTCCCCTCCGTTCTCCACCGTCACATCACTGTGGAAACAACTCCACACAGTCTTCAACTCAGATTCACATCAGTCTCAAACGCTGCAGTGACGCGGCTCGTCGTCAGCAGCGTTGCGTGACAACGACCCACCGCTTCCCAGAATTCCTCCCTTCCTTACCCGGTGGTGTAGGGGATGTTGATGCCTCCCAGGTTGATGCTCTCGCAGCCCACGATGAACAGAGTGGAGAAGCAGAGCAGGGAGACGCCGCTGCAGATCATCGCCAGCTTGGCCGACTCGCGAGCTCCCAGCTTCAGCTTCTTGATGATGTAGCCGCCCAGGACGATGCCCACGCCGGCGCTGGGCACGATAATCACACCTGAGGAGAGGAGAGAGAAAGACACAAACCAGGAAGTCAGAGAACTCACATCAAAGCATCTGACAGAGAGTCTAAGAAGATACATCTGCCATCTATTTATCTCTGAGTGGCAAAGTCCACAAAACATTTCTGGAGCTTCACAGCAAAACAGCGTCGCAGCTGCTAAACAACTGAAACATCTGGAGATTTAAAAACAGAGAAACAAGGAAACACAAAATGGCTCCACACAGCTCGTCACGGTGATCCAAGTCTCTGGAAGCCTCGAGATCCAGAACTGAACTGAAAGAAAGTTATTTACCCTCAACAAGGGTTTCAAGCTCAGACGGGTCGCACGTTAACGCTTTTAGCTTAACAGCTACAGTGAAAGTTTCAGCTGAATGTATCTTTTCAAACACATTTGGGATCTCGGGGCGTTTGGATGCATTTTGTTTTTTCCCTCGCTTGTTAAGGTTGTTCAGGAGAATGCTGCGACCCTTTTCTGCTGTAAATCCAATAGATAATAACTGAATACTCATCCTTTAACATTAAATCATAAAATCGGTTTGTTCAGCTTAAAAACTCCACGAATAACGATTCTCTACATTTACAATGAACCCAGTGACATCTCTGTCACTTGAACTGACGAACCAAACAGAAAATGTTCCCTGTCTTAATCTCACAGTTTTAGTTTTGAGACATTTTCTCCGCAGCTGTTTTCAGGAACCGCTGATGAAACCTGCTGTACGCGACCTGTCCAGCACCAGCAGACCCACCAAGTGACTGACTGGCGGAGAAAGCAGAACATCCTGCAGGTTGCAGATTTCACCATCTCTTCAATGACGAGACAAATCCTAAAGAAAATGCAGCGATCCCAGCAGCATCCTCCTCCAGCAGCCCTGTATTACCATGACAGCACATATTTTTAGTGTGGGTGGCCCCGGAGGGAGTGGAGCCTCTAACCCAGGCAGAGTTGGTGTCTTCTCAGTAGGTGTTAGATAATGTTTGTCCTCTCCAGTGCAGCTTTACATCCTGTGTTCAGGACCATTATTACTGCAGGAGAGCAGAGCAGGAGCTAATTCTGGACTCACTGCGTATTCTTCGAAGGTAAATGTTCACATGTTCGCACAAGTGGTGAATTGGTGCAGTGCAATTCTCACATCTGATGCAAAACATCTGTGCTTTGGTTATTTTCTGTCAACAGAGTTTAAAAACTGATGAGCTTCTGCTTGAGATTTCACCCCTGACTTTCCACTCGCCAACGTTTTTTGGAGGTTGCAGACAAAAAGACGCAGATCAGCGCTCACTCCTGTGTGAGATGACATATGTGATCAGGATGCATCACCGACGTCTGCCGGATATCTAGAAGGAATAATATCTGTTTGTTGCTGACGGGTCAGAGATCCAGGGACGAGCTACAGCTAATGACAGCAGCTCTCTGATGTGATCATGTGAACGGAGCAGCACAATCACATCTTATAGTTTCCATCAGAACACACATACACAAGCTTTTCTGCTTATTTTTATTTTGCCGTCATCACACGCCGCATTCCCAACATCAGCAGACTGATGTGGACCTATCAGAGCACATCACACACGGCAGACGCAGCGAGACGAGACAAAGACGTAAAAGCCGTAAGAAGCCGTAAACAGACAGAGAGGGAGACTGGAATGTGGAGAAAAGGCGTGTTAGTGTCTCGTATCTGCAGAGAGTTTCTGATTTTCTCTCTTTGTTGCTGCTCGGGACGCTTTACCAACCCAACATGTGTCTGTTTGACGTCCTGGGAATGAGACTCAACAATCAACTGTCTTTGTGGTGCGTTCAGGAACAGCTGGGACAAATCCTGCTGATTCTACCTTTAACTTTAATAGTCTTTGAATGCATCTGATACTCTGAGTAAATGTCAGAGCCTGTACTCTATTACTTTTACCTGATCCACCTTTGATCAGTTGTTTGATTGATAAAATGTCAGATAAATGGTGAAAAATGTCAATCAGTGTTTTTCTAAAACCCTAAACGACGTCCTCAAACATCGTGTTTTGTCCACAACTGAAAGATATTCAGTTTACTGTCACAGAGGAGGAAAGAAACCAGAAAAATATTCACATTTAAGAAGCTAGAATCAGGAGAATTATAGATTCATCGTGTTTTCCTCTACATCTTCAGTCAGACTCCTCACAGGCTTATCATCTGTGGACACCAAACTGTGACCTTCACGTGTCCTTGAGCAGATTCCCAAGAAATATTTAGATTCAGCCACTCGACGTTGACATGATGTGAGAATATATAAGAGTGGCAGTTTTAATCACAGGCTTCACGGCCCACTCCACCTACAGCTGAGACAGTTATGCAACTACACAGTGAAACAAAAGTCTTCAAAGATGGAATTTCTTGGGACTGAAATCAGACTTCAGACTTCAGAATCAAAGCTTTCCAAAACAACAGAAATGTGGATTTTTGTATGTAACATTTGTTTGTTCAGTAACTGATCGTTCTGCGTTCAGATGACTCGTGTTACCTAAACGTGTGACTATTGACGAGCTGCACTTCAAACATTTTAATTTCTCCAAAAGGCGAGCGTCTTATTTTGCAATCAAAAGGCATTAACTTATTTCTAAAGTGGAAGCTACTTCACAGATTCTGATTATCTGCAAACACGTCAATCAATCCTGTAGACAGAAGCAAAGCCGCCACATAAACTTCTCCATGTAGAAACACTTCTGCTATCAGCCGCCACAGAAAACCAAAATAGTCCTCATCACTCCGAAAGGCCTTCAGTCCTCTCAGCTTCTCGTTATCAGCCGCAGCAGCGAGACGCCTCTGAGTGCCTCTCTATCTTTAAAGATACACTCCTGAAAGACAGAGCACGTCTTTGACATGATGCCATACTCCCCCACTGTTTTCCCCACTCGTTTAACCTCTCTGCGTACACAAAGAAACGACCTTTTCTTCAATAAGACTTAAATCCTGAGCTGAGCTGAAGTCTGGCGTCTCGTCCCTGAAAAACAACCAGCTTCCTGCAGATTTCACACGAGGTCTCATGACGTTGACAGAAAAAACGCACGATGTACAGATTAATAATCGTCTTTGTCGGCAGTTTGAGGCGTTTTTACAGACACCGCTTTATTAACGGAGGTCCACAGTTGCAAACCGGGTTCTCCACATCGTGTTCAGCTCTGCTGATAATAAAATCATGTGTGGCGCCAGAAGAGAGGCGGCGTTGTAATTGGAGGCCAAGTGGTCTATCCCCGATACGACGGCTATTTCAGGACATGTCAGCTGCTTAAGTTGCTGTCGAACTCCATCAGAACTGTTTGATAATAGAGGGCTGCACGAGCAAAAGGTTGTTGGTTTGATTCCCTGCAGTCTACATGTCTTGGGCAAGATGCTGAAACCCAAACTGATCTTCCATTCTGTGTGTGTGATGAGCAGATGTATGAATGTACATTAGCATGTTGTAAAGCTCACAATTAGCATTTTGTCTGTCAAATTCAGCTTGCTAACAAGCAGTTAGCATGTTAGGAAGAAGTATTAGCTTAAATGCCCTTTTAAGCATGCGTGCTACTGTGTGTTTCTAAATGTGTGTGTGTGTGTGTGTGTGTGTGTGTGTGTGTGTGTGTGTGTGTGTGTGTTATGCACTCAGCGCTCTGGTTCTGTGTCCCAGGTGCCCCCTTCATTTGACGACCAGCGGTTTCTTTATTATTAATGTGTGCTGGCTTGCTGCTCTGAGCCGACAGCCTCTCCCGAACATAAAACCAGCAGAGCGTCGCTGAACTGGCAGAAATTAAAGTCCTGCGTGTTGTATGAATATTCTGGTCTGTCTGCGTCCTGTCTGAGCTGCTCGCAGAGATATTAAAGCAGAGATGTTCAGAGAAGAAGGAAGACGACAGTCACGTCTTTAAGATGATCAAATTCTTCCAGAGTTTGAGGGTTTTATGAGAAATGAATCGTGTGTATGAGGTCAGTAAGTGAAGGAAACAGACATCAGAGATTTCAGATTGCTTGAGGAAATTCGTCTTACCGGTGTAGATGCTGGCGCTGGAGGCCGGGATGCCAAACTGAGACTCGATGAACTTGGGGATGAAGGTGATGAAAGCGGTGACGATGGCGCTTTCTGCCGTGTACGACAAACTGACGAACAAGAAGGTCACGTTGCTGAGGATCCTCACCGCCGCTTTGGGCAGGTCTGAAAGACGACAGGCGGACAGAGAGAAACGCTTTATTTAGTGTTATCTGTTCCTGACACTTTGACTTTACACATCATCTTGAGCAAATGAACCAATGTAAAACTGAAATAATGTAAAATAAACATCACTTCTCTCAGAATCTCTTTCATATCCAAAAAAAATTGTTTTTATAACTGAACTATCCATAAGTGAATCAATATTGGAATAGCGTAGCTCTAAATTTACATCAGCGTCCTCGCTGACACGTCCTGCTGCTGTTCTGGTACCTTTAATGTCTTTTCCGAAGCCCATGGACGACGTGACCGTCTGGTTCTTGTTGTTGTTGCTCTTCTCCTTGAGGACGTCGTCGTCGCTGGACAGGTCGTCCAGGCTCACCTTTTTCCTCCTCTTCTTCTTCTTGTGTCGGGGCGGCAGCTTCTTGGGGAAGGTGAACATGGGGAAGATGACCAGCAGCATGGCCACGGCACACAGCAGGAACCCGCTCCACCTGGAGGATCCAAATACAAGAAGATACAAGACAAACAAAGAGCCGTCAGGAGGTGAAGTGCCTCATTATTGTGCATAAATATAAATAAATAAACCTGAGTCAGGCTTCTACAAATTCACCGGTACCCTCATCCAGCCTCTTCCTGCAATCATCACCTATAATTCATGTAGGAAGCCCGTGGCTGTGTGCGGGTGAGTCACTGGTTATGCTGACAGTCAGAGGATGATATCATTCAGAGCTGTAAATAGATGACTAACCGCATCTCATACACGCCAACAGATTTACAGATGGATGTACAAAAACTTTACAGAAAGAGCAAACATGCATCTTATAAAACAAGAAAAAACAAGTGAGGGTTCTTCCTGCCCACAGTGTGAAAACAGCGTCTGAATCACACTTTCTGCACCGAACGGAGCCGGAACAAAATGTTTTCTGTTGCCACAAAACAGCATCGACACACATCAGTTTTAAAAGATCTATTTTTAAGAGACAGAAAACACATTTATAAAGCAGACAGATTGTTCTCACCAGTTCCCGATGAAGCGCGGGTCACTCTGGTCGATGTTCACTACAGTCTTGGGGTCCACGTAAAACCCGATGAGGACTCCTCCCAGCAGGTAACCAGCAGCTGGACCCAGTGCTCCCATTACATACATGATGGCTGCAGACAGAAGTGGACACAAGAGGTAAGAATAATGCTCAAACATCAAAGCTAGAATCAGTCACCTTCGCTCATTTATACAGTTTTTGTTCTGTGTGAGTGTTGGATGCAAGTACGAAAATGCGAAAAAACGTCGCCGGAAACATGAGAAAGAAGCTGATTTTCTAATTATTTATACGCATATTGAGCATTATTGAGATGAAACACCGGACCAATAATGTATGGAATAGAATTGAGTGAGAGGATTAACCTCCCAGGTGTTTTTAAACTACGTTACACAGCTACCTTTCTGCCAATGTTTGCTGAATATGTTGTCCAACTTTTCACTTGGGAATAATGTATAAATAAAGCTGTATTACACTCATCAGTCTGTTAGCTAATAATTCGTAGCATGTTGAAAAAGAAGACACGTTCTCTGTTTAACCATCACCTGTTTGCTCAGGATAGACTCGACATAATTGCCCTTCATCCACTTCCAGAGCTGAAATATGTTATTTTTAGTTTAATTAGTTCTTAACTCAGAACTTCCTTCAGTTTGTTTATTCCTGTCTTTCTCCTGCAGACAGAAAAAGTTGACAGGGAAACACACATAACGTCAGCAGACAGAGTGACTAACGAGTAGGCATGACGTGAAATGACTTGACATATTTCTTCTACACGACTGATCATTGTTTTGACTCAGACGTCTCGTCCTGATCACTTCCTGGACTGCATCCTTCTTATGGTTTCAAGATGAGGCTCTACTGCATCTAAACTTGTGTGTAAAAGTTATTCAATGATCCAAACTGCCTAACTTTAACCCGTTACGTAAGGCTTTAAATGAAACTAATCCAGCATTAACAGTGGGGTACAAAAGGCCATGTGTGTGGGTCATGTGTGCAGATCATATGATCGAGTAATAAGGGGTCTGCTCGAGGCTGAGAGTACGATTTCTCCAATTAGGGGGAATTAACATCTTAAAGTATTTGGCTGAAGTTGAAAGCGAACACAGAAATTTGGTGGCGTGACATAAAAAACTCAAAGCCGGGTTCAGGCGCTGGCCCAGACTGAAGGTTGCCTAAAAGTCCTGGGAAACTCACCGGGAGCTCGGGGTTCATGTCAGTAGTAGTTTCAGAGACGTCTCCTGCACAAGCTTTAAACTGCCATTCCTGTGCTTTTCAAAATAAAATGACAAGTTGCTATTGATGATCAGGGCTCCTTTAACAGTCCAAAACCTAAAGACTCGCCATTTACTGTCATAAATGAAAAACGAAAGCAGCATAATCGTCACATTTATTCAGCCGGAGCAGCAAATGTTTGATATTTTTGCTAGAAAACCGTCAAAATAGTTGGCGAAGAGTTGAATAACTGACGAACAGATTAACTAAACTCATCGCTGCAGCACAAAGCTGCACTGATGATTATATAAGCAATTACTCATTCACTAAAAAAGAGAAATTCCCATCATCACATCTTCAAACTGCACTTGTCCAGAAGATATTTAATTCAAACTGAAATAAAACAGAGAATCAATACATTGAGGAAGCTAAAACCAGATAATGATGACAAGTTTCACCTCGTTAATTTGTCAATCATCCAATAAAGTTATAAGATATTGTCGAGGGTTTATATGCAACATGAATCCAAATCCCTGGACCAGCAGGATAAATCTAGGTGGGAAACGTGAAAGGCAGCATTACTCTCTCCCTCATTACCACTACTGAGGTGCCCTTGAGCAAACGCCCTTAACCCCGACTGCTCCTCTGGAGCTGCTCGGTGGTCACCAGATCAGACTGTGGTTGTTCTGGGCAGCTTCTACTGCAAGTGATCCATCCATGAATAAATAAAGGTTACAAACAGAAAAATAACGCGGCATGGTCATAATGTGATTTTGTCAATATTAAATTGTTTGTTCAGCCTTAACTTTGTTTACATTTCATGGTCCTAATAGATGAAAACTGATCAATATGTTTAACTGCCTCAGTGTGAGCGCTGCAGTTAGTCATCTGCAGAGAATCTTCACAGAAACATATTTTCTGAGCCTCCATCACGTCTCTCCACTCGACGATTACATCATCTGACTGGGAAAGCCAGAGCCTGGGATGATAAAGCAATGGGATTGAGGATTTGGGCTTTCCAAGGGGACCCGTCAGCACCGAGGATAATCCCTTATCTAGCAGGAGAGGAGGGAAAACCCGCGGCTGGCGGACCGCCGGGTTACGCAACGTGATGCCGACCATCAGCCGAAGGGATAAAAGACGACCAGGCTGCCGCTGTGCAGATGAGCTGGAAACGCTGGCATGTGAGGAGCCAGAGAGAAAGACGGAGGGATGGAGGAGGAGCGCAAACACTTTCACTCATAGAGTTAACTTTATCACTCTGCATTCATTCATTTGTTGCCCTTTACAGAGTCCATGCACGTCACTGCCCTGTTTGTCAGCCTCTCAATGGGAATTAAAGCCGAAGGAAAAACTGTGAACATCTGTCATAAATCAAAAGATATGCAGGAGAATCTGGAGGAGAAGGGAGGAAACTGAGAAAGGGCGATGAAAAACAGGAGTTTCCCAGGAAAACTAGGAGGGTTTGGCGAGTATGTGTTTAGGTATCTGATTATTCATACTTGGGCATTTCTGGCGGACTGAACGTCTGTAACAACGTTGGGAAAGTCCAAGAGCAATTAAAATGCGCATAAAGCAGGTGAAACTAAAAGACTGACAGAAACAAAAGAACGAGGTCGAGTGAAGTACAAAGAAAAAGAAAGATGAGGAATGAGGGAGACGGGGAGATGCTGATGTCGAGGCGGCGGTCTTTGTGCTGATGGAGGGAAATCTTCTTCTGGTATCAAAGCAAACCGATTTTCAGCTTCGTCGCCGGTGAGCATTTTAACCCGTTTACTGAGGCAGGCCGTGACTCTCATTCCTCCACATCTATATCCAGAAAATCCACCACAGCCGGAGGCCTGACACGGTCCGATCCTCCAGCGAGAGGCCTCATTTCTTGGAAACTTACATGGACAGTATTTGATCCAGAAATGAAAAATAAGAGGGGCAAAAAAAGTGAGAAGTGGATATAAACTGTGGCAACATTTTAAAAAGATTGATCAGAAAATGAAATAATTGTCGCAGCTCTAATGATGTGTGACACTTCTGATCAGACAGAATGCTGCAGTTACTTTGATAACCGTGAGCTGGAAACCATCCAAAACTTATATGTCACCATTATCAACATAGCTGATATAATTGTTGCTTGTTTGCTCGCCAACTCTGGCTGAGCAAACTGTGCTGGGTGACGGCTTATAGCGACAACGACATGGAGCATCATTCAGTTCCCTCGGCTCGCCATTTTCTCCCGCTTTAACATACTGGCATTTTTAGAAAAGTAAGCTCTCCATGTGTATGTTCAAAAACAGCGCGCAAGCCACAAACATCAGGCCAATTAATCCATAACAACCTCCCAAATACTGCAGTTCTGTGTGCACTTTTTTCAAAATAAGAGCCTGAGGTGTGTTCAGACTGTATGGACCAGTGTCAAAACCAAAACTGAATGTAGGGCCAACTGAATGTCACAGTGACCTTGACCACTGACCTTTCTAATTCTAATCAGCTCTTCTTTAAATGCAAGTGAACATTTGTACCAAATTTGAAGACATTCCGTCACGACGTTCCTGAGATATCGCCTTCACAAGAACGGGACAAACCAACGGGGAAAAATATCCTCCGACCAAGGCTGTCGACTTTTTAAGTCTTTTCACATTAGCGCCATCGTCATCCAACCTTCAGACAAACTATAAATCATCCGACACAATTTCTCGAGTGGAGCCTGTGTGTCGATACTTCCTGAGACCCTGAAGAAATAAAACATCTTTGACATCATGTCAAACTGACAGCGGCCAATTCTAAAAGACATAAATGTAAAGTGATTCCTGCAGAATGTCATCCAGCGGGCTGAAGTTACACTATGTGCCTTTTAATACAGTACGCTGCCTGTTATACAACAGGTAGATGCAGCCGAGCAGTCTGATCTGGTCAGATCTGGTTTAAAACACATTCTGGATGGTGCTGTGACTCATGTTTTACTGCCGCCAACAGCAGCTCTCGCAGTCAGCAGGTAGCTAATTAACTATTATATGTTATTCTTCTTATCTGTGCACACAACTGAGAGGCAACTTTCTATTATAAAAATGGATTGGTAACTGCTGGATATATTGTAATAATACTCTAATGGCTCATTATACCCTCAGCAGGTGCCTGGTGCTGCCAAGGTGAAGGACCTGAGAGTACAGCGAGGCCTCTCAGGTGTTTCTGCCTCACTGAAAGTCACATCTGTGCTAATCTGCAGCTCTACAGCTCTGATTATATGAAGAAAGGTCTGGTGTTGTTTGTATTTCTTTAAACTACATGTGTAAGAAATGGACAGAATTCAACAACAGCTCCAAAACAACATCTATAACTGCTAACTGCTGCTCACTTTGTTCTCTTTGCTGTAGCTTTTGTTAGCTTTAATGACTAGCTGCTATTATCAGGTAGCTCAGTTAGCCATGGAGCTAAGTGGCACTATTAGCTGACAGCAGCCTGCCTGGATCTCAACCTTGTTTGACAGGTGGAAGTCTCAGTTCAACCGAAATTAACACTTTTGGACTCCAGACTGAAGCTGACCACGGATACAGTATGGAGGCGATTTACAGCAGACCTGACCCTTAACATTTTCACATATTATTCTGTAAATTGAGGATTTATTTCAACCAAACCGAAGATGATTGTGGAAATAAAAATGAGACTGTTTTCTCCTATTAAATTTTGTTTATGAGGAGTTTGAATGAACTGTGTTTTACGATGAGACAACAAGGTGATTAAACTAGTCTAAGATAGTGTAAAATATTTCCTTTCTTGACATTTTGTGAGTTTATCATGATTACTTATTAGACAAAGGCCACAAACATGGTCCACGCAAGCATGAGCTGCCGTCTGAACAGTCTTGTTTCTGGTCATAACTTACACATTGCCCCGGCAAAACAGTGCCCATTTAAATGGCTCAATCCTAGCAAAACAAATAGTAAGAGCTGCTAGCTTGTTTAGGTTTGTATCGCTAGCAACCAGGTCGGGGTTGGGATAACTTCACTTAATTTTCAGCCTGTAGGTTTGTAGCTCCGAGGCTGTTGTTTATGGTAGACAGTCGACACCCAGTTAGTGAGAAAAGGACCTGCTGGGCCAGCGACACACAACAACAACAACACAGCCATTAAAGAGAGTGATAGCAGCTGTAAATAAGAGGAGACGCTGTGTGAGAGTCACCGCTGCAATCAATGTATAATGTAATTTTGAAATTACTGTTTTTTATAAAGGGTTTTGAGAGCCGGGGGAAGACCTGAACCTCAATCAATAACCAGAACAGCTTGTGAGCTTTCAATCCATTTAACCCAAACCAAACATATAAATCAGGATGTGAGTTGCCAGGTTTGATTTTAGGTTTCACTCCGTCTTTGCTAGTTGATGGATGGCTTTTACTTGTGACAAGCATCAATTTAAACGGAACAAAGCTGCAGCTGCATTCTGTCAGAGCTGAATGCTGGAGAGGAGCCATGAGACGCTGCGTTGGAGGCAGACAGACAGACAGACAGACACAGCTGAGGCCGGGCCCGGCCCGATCCGTGGTGAGATCAAAGAGGGCAGACACAATGAAATGTTATGGGACGACAGTGTTGTCATGACAACCTGCTGACACAGCACTGTCTCGCTATAACTTCCCAACGGGCCGCCAGCGCCGACATCGGATCTGTGAACAGGCGTCCTGAATGTTTTTACTTTAGTAATGACCGGCTGCAAAAAAGGGTTTAAATAAAACAATGTTAAAAAAAAAAAGACAAGGACTTGGAAACATTTATGGCTTATTTTCTTACAATATATTCGGCTGAGAGAACGAAAGACAAGATCTGTTGCTCGCCAACGGATTTGTGAACATTTCAATCTGAGTTTTGTGGTTCAGTCGGTCTCTGCAGGAATCAAAAGTACAGAGATGAGAAATCAGCAGCCTGGAATAAATAACAAAAACCTCTGTTGTCTTACTGCATCTGCAACCCAGCGGCAGGAAACCAAACCTGACATGACACCTCGCTTTTAATAAAACACCGACCTGCTGCATTCACTTATATATGCCAGTTCCAAAAGGATTTATGACCTGGTGGGTTTTTATTTGAACAGAAATGACACCATTTGGTAAATGGTAGCTGGCGTGAGTGCGTACATTACGCTATTAGTGACCGTGGCAGGTATTTAACCACTGACTGTCTGTTCGAGTGCCTTCGCTTTAACCGTTCAGCTCCGCGGGACGCATTTCACTTCATCCACCCAAAGCGTCTTTACACCACTCAGTTCAGCGCGGAGGGCTTTTATCTGCCGGTGTGATAAAAGCCCTCCGCGCTGAACTGAGTGGTGCACAGACCCTTTGACTCGCGTTCTACCCATTGCTGACCGCAGCTCGATCAATATTCGTGAACACAAACAAACAGTTTTCCTCATAAACCAAATCTCAGGACATGTTTGAGGTTGTTGTGAGGACTGGGAGAGTGGACGCGAGGATTTGAAGAACATCTGAAGCTCTTCAGGAGAGAAAAATGTTTAGATGTAAACCTCCAATAATGACAGTGTCGTCTGGTTACTGTTTTTCCAAGAAGACTCTATTTTAACATTGTTATAATGATGCACAGTTTTCACACACGACACATGACCTTGTTAGATTTGAGGGTTTAACCACTCTGATGATGACCTGGTTTCAGAACTCCAAGTTTCCATCCTGATCTTAACTTCTTTTAGCATTTCAGAAACTGTTGGTTTGGTGGTTTTTGTCTGCGGCTTCCCCAGTCGACAAAACAACCAACCACTCAGCGCTTTTGTTGGCAGGATTGAGAGTGCGTACATCATGATAGTGAAATATAGTGACAGCCGACATAAAGCTACACACGTTGTTGCAAGTCCACTTAGAAAATTAACAACACTTTAACGGACATTTTTCATGCAAATTAAACTCGGCGTGTCACAATCACAACAAAGCAAAGACAGAAGTAGTGTGATCATGGCAGTTGTATCACAACTACTGATGGAAATCTATCCGGCATGAATTTTGTTCACACGTTTTCTTTGCGTTTTGTCCTTTCATATGCTCAGAAACAGCTTTTTAGCTCACTGGAAACTGACATTTAGGAAAAACTCCCTCCAAAAATTCAGAAATACACAAAATGACACTGAATTACAATGATTGAAAAGAGAAGATGAAAAGTTTGTTGCCAATGTTTTAATGAAAATATTACCCAGGAGGAATCGGTTCTGTTTTCAAGAAAACTCCCTGCTGTCATCAGGCTACTCTGACAAACCTTCCAGCTGGACTTGAACACCTCCAAAGTGAGACAACAGTTGCAAAACAAAACCCACTACTGATCATTGAGAAAAGAGGAAATCAGAATTCTTCTTTAGTAAAACACCTTGCACAATTTCCTGTCTGGCATGGAGGCAATTAAAAGTGACTGAACATGACAGAAAAGCTCATTTACAACAATGTTGCTATAGAGACAGCTCTGCCAGCTCTGTTGTACAGAACATGGTGTACAAACTCACAAAAAGCACACGTCTGAGGTCACTTACGCAGCGCTGCTACATGACAAAGCATGCCAAACACGAACCGGCGCTGTTGGGCTCAGTGAGCACCATATTGCGTCTCTGAGCTGGCACATTCAAAATTCAAGTGGCAGCAGTGTGGAGCCAAACAGAGCGTCTCTTATTGGGGTTACAAAGCAATATTGTGCTGAATTATTCTAATGGATGTCTGTTGCGCCTTTGGGCATGATCTCATATGTAGGCTAACGCTAAGCAGGGCCAAAATGGACCAGAGTGTTTGTTCTAGAGCAGACAGAAAGTGTGTTACGCCCGTACAGGCACAAAACAGTGGAGTAAATCCAAAAACTAGTCCAGAATCAAGACCATAGATGTCTTTACCTTTTATCATTTGTGTTGAATCAGCAGTGGGTAAATACAGACGGTCAAGATCATGTTTGGTCCATTTTATCCTTCTTAAACTTCAGTATTGTGTGTTTCAGGCCTGATTTACACAGATTACTGTTAGTTTTGAAGGCACTGCACGGTCTGCCAGACATCTTCTTCACAGACCTTTTAAAACCTTTTAGCTTTAGTGCATCAGAGCGATAAAGTATCATCATGTTTTATCCACTTGTCAAAATTTCTCCTGACTGCAGAGAGCAATGACACAAACATGTAGGCCAGGATGTTAAAAAAACAAAGACGAACTGACACATGATGGCGAATAAAACTGACCCGAACCTAAAAGAAATCATCCGCGTCCATCAAATAAAATGTGGACTGTGAATTATTCCTCATTTGATCCATCGGTGTTGGAAATGCTTCGTCAAAACCCAGCGAACAGAAAAGAACGAGCCGATGTTGACTGGTTGCAAACCATTGACTAATATAACGGTGGGTCCACAACAGTGAAGCCAAAACATCTTGAGTTGCTCAGTTTTTGCAGTAGAGCCTGACCGATACTGGATTTCTGACTCCGATACTGTCATTAATGTTTTGGAAAATATAAGACAATAGCAAAAACAGTGTAGAGTTTTTGGTTCCAGTCAATTTAAACAAGTCAAAAATCTCTGATTCCAGATTCTTAAATGCATAAAATTATGGTTTCTTTGCTCTTCTGTGAGAGAAAACTGAATATCTTTCAGTTGTGGACAACAGCTTTTACTATAAACTTTATTGTCTAATAATATAATTCATAATATATCTAATATGTGTCAGCTTGACGGACCTGCAGTGAGCTCAGCCTCACTCTCATTAACTGAAACTCTACTGGATCTCACAGATGCTCTTTTGGCTGAATAGGAGTAAAACCGTGCAGCCGGACTGAAACCAGACGAGTGAAAGCTGTCGACACTATCAAGTATCACGTACGGTCATCTGTCCACATACTTCTGGCCACGTGTTGGTCCAGTTGCACCGCCACTAATAGCAGCATTAGAAAACAGAAGTGGCTACAAAGCTCATGTCTTGTGTGAATATCAGGAATAAGCACCATCTTTGTCCCGCTTTGACGTCCTTTGTTCCTAATATTTGAAGGCGGGGCAGGACCCAAACAGAATATGGTGCATTGTGTCGCAACCGGTCCTGCTCCCGGGCCTGCTCCCGGCGGGCACGGCCATCTGACTTTAGATTCACTAGAAAGTTTAAATCTCCTTCTCAGTTGGCCTTTTATCTCCATTAGCAGCTGAGATAAACCAGAGGCCACCGCTGATCTGATGAGGGATTACCAGACAAACGCTGCAGATTGATTTAGGTTTGCATTTAGCTCGGCTCGGGCCTGAGCCAGGAGATTCCTCCACCTCTGCTTTTGTAAACGCTTGATCAATCCGTGTTTTAAAAGTGTCTGCAGAGATAAAGCAGTGGGCTGAACGCAGACAGCAGAGGTCCATCTCAATGGCATTCCTGCTGAATCCACAGTACAGCTGCAGATTTGCTCAAGACATCGTCCGTCTGCGCGCTCTCATGTTCTGCCACTAACATAATAACCTAAGTAGGCTAAGTAGCATAAGAGGCCTATCCGTGTACAGTCAGCCCTTTGTGCTCGCTTCACGGGCGATATTAGACACACTGTAGGTCCAAACTCAGGAAGTAAAGTCTGAGGAGGTCAAATCTGCAAACTACCGCTTCACATGTGGCAGTTTATGTTTCCACTTCAGCAGATTAGTCGAAGAAGAAGAAGAAGAGAACATCAAGAAAGAAAGTAAATTCAGTCTTACTCACAAGAAAATGATTGATAATAAGATGATAATACTGACAAATTCACAAAATCTTTCAACGTTAAAGTTATTGAGAACATTTTTCTGGATCCAAAGGTCAACGAAGAAGAAGAAGAAGAAGAAGAAGAAGAAGAAGAAGAAGAAGAAGAAGAAGAAGAAGAAGAAGAAGAAGAAGAAGAAGAAGAAGAAGAAGAAGAAGAAGAAGAAGAAGAAGAAGAAGAAGAAGAAGAAGAAGAAGAAGAAGAAGAAGAAGAAGAAGAAGAAGAAGAAGAAGAAGAAGAAGAAGAAGAAGAAACAGTGCCACAGACTCTCCGGTGTGGGAGTCTTTACCTATTACAAAAACTAAAACTTACCAGTAACAAACTGGCAGGACGACTGGTACTTTGATAACATTTTAACAGAATGAGATTTCTGATCATTAATCAATGATCACAACAAGTAGAACAGGCTGGTGAGTTCAGAAAATGACATCATTATACTGCAGTGCAGCCTTTAACCAGGGAATGACATCACATATGTATCTAAGACCATAAATAGTCTCATATTACAGCAACAATATAATCTAGATTACAGCCCAGTCTTATTCTGTGGTCCGTGTTTCAGAGGATCCTGGACTGTGATGGTTTTAAGTGGACGCTGTCCTCATTCCAGAGACCGGAGGAGCTGTCAGCTGCCATTAAACCAACCGACCACAGCAGCATGTTTCTGCAGCCAAGCAGCATTTTACTCCTGCTGACGGGGACACTCTGCTCCGAGCTGCTCGGGTCGGCTCTGTGCTGCCGTTGCTGACCGTAAACTGTTAATGCCGGGAAACAAATGTCTTCATTCAGCAGCAACAAAAAGCAACTGAACACCAGAGTTTACTGGTCGAGTGCGTCTCGCCAGACAACTTTTGGTTCTGAGCCAACGTGGCTGGTAGAGCAGATAAAGTTACAACCGACAGATCGTGGAGACAAATTCAAACTTCCACATGATGCAATTCAGTTGAATCTTTTCATTAAATCTGTCCTGCCTGGTATACATGCATCATCATCATCATCATCAGGGCTCTTTTAACTGTGGCACAATCAAACATGAAGTCAAGAGGAAGAACACCACTCATGACTGTTTAAGCTTCTTCCAAACTTCTAACGATTAAAAAAAAGTTACTGAAATCATTTCTGACAGTCGTTCATATTTCGAGGAGTCCTGCAGTGACCCCGTACCACCGACTGCCGGCTTCACTGATGATCAAACATTCACCAGCATTTGGCAAATCACCGGGACGACTCTCACTGGGGTCAGGCTTTAAGAAATAATATTTACGTCCCACAGAAAAAAATCTTCAGTTGAATGATCCGATATCAATATTTAAAATTTTAATATCCTCATATTGATCCAAACTTAAACACCTACGATTTATTTCATTTGGCGGGTAAATCTGTCGGCTCTCCAGCTCTAAATTTCATCATGTCGGATGCTTTCCAGGTCGTGTGGGTTTGTTTAGGTGTCCACATACTTTTGGCCGCGCAGTGTGCAGTATATGGGAATTATTTTCATTTTAACATTGAAATTAGGACCAATAGGCTCATTTATTTTGCTAAATTGCAGCCAAAAGCGATAGATTTATTCAACTTTTCCAACACTATCATTTTTTTTGTGTGTTTCATGCTACAACCTCGAGCGTCCAATCACGTTTCACCCTCCAGCCTGCTCACAGGTGACATCGTACCACCAACCGGCAGCTCCACTGATCAAAGTCTCTCTCTTCTTGCTTCTCTTGTTTTAAAAAGAAGAAAAGAGTTCGGACCAGCACCAAGCAACTATGGGACTTTTTTTCTCCCCAACGACAGGAATGCACATAAGACCTTCCCCTCGTTCGCTCCGTCCTCCCCCCTCCTCCTCTCTTTCATAACCCAGCTCTCATGTGTTGGTTTAATTAGGCTTTACCTTGTTTGAGTCCACTGGGGCGAGAAGCATGTGAAAGGGAAAGGAAGAGGGAGCGGTTCGAAGGTCACATGGTTTGTTAGGCTACAGAAATATCTGGAGAAAGTTTCTGACATGTCGGCCACGGCGGTGGCTTCAGCGTGGCGTTCAACTTCCTGCATGACAGCCTTTCTGCTGATGTTTCGTTGAGCCTGCTGAGTAACTTAAAAAGGAAACGTTCATCCAAAAACATAAACTAAAACATTAAGTGGCTCCATACAGTTTGTACAGTGTAATCAAAGTGTTTTGAAGCCCAGAGATCTCAAACTGATTTTAAAAATGTATCCTGTTGACACGTTTGGAGCTCGAGCACCCACTTCAGATGAGCTGCATGCTAACACTTTTAGCTTAGCAGCTGAAGTAAAGATTTCCGCATTATTAAAGGGGAAAATTACTTCTTTTCAAATCAGTTTGGGATCTCTGGGCTTCTGAAACGTGGATTATGCCAGACCAGCTGTATGGAGACAGTTTATGGGTTTTTTTAGGAGGGGGGAGGTGTTTTTTTTTTTTTTTAGGTTTAAAAACAAGTCTCCAGCTGCTCCAGTTGTTAAGTATAATTCGACAACTTCACCCAGCTTTCCACATCAGCAGGGGGGGGGTGAGGAGATGATGACTGAATTTTACATTTTGGGTGAATGTTTCCTTTAAACTGTTGTGACGAATGTGCTGTTGGACGCTCACTGCAGCTGCATCTTCAAACCGCCACCTGCTGAAACGCACACAGCTGCTGAATGGTGAATGTACGTGCAGTCATACATTGTCCAGTCTGCTGACTGAGGCTGACCAGTGTATCTTTGGCCCGCGTATACAATGATGTTTTTAACAATAGCGCGCTTTAAACTTTGAGGTAACGGTTTGTGTTTGGCTCATACGACAATGCACAGCCGGCCGTGTGCACGGCAGCTCCACAAAGAATCGGTTTTCCCCAGTTTGGCGTGGAGGATCTGGACCGGGCCGCACAGAGCATCGCTGCCGGACTTCACTAATGCTCTTGTGACTGAACGGGAGCAAATCCCTGCAGGCAGTTCAACATCTGGTGGAAATCCTTTCCCCCAAAGACTGGAGGCTGTTATAAGAGCAGATTAATGCTCGTGATGTTAGAATGACACGCTCAGCAAACACATATGGGGGTAATATATCAGTGTCCGCATACTTTTGGCCACAAGTGAGTCACATGAATATTCAAAGGATGTAGTTTTAATGTGTTTTTTATTCTGAAATAAAAATTAAATAAAACGTTGTGAAATTCTCGTTATCAAACTAATTTCTCGCATCATTTTTTCTTTATAATTTCTTATCATTTGCTTAATGTTACTGCGCTAATTAAATATTTAATAGTTTGATGTTTTCCTTAAAAATGTCTCGTACCTCGACTCTTAAAGGAAAACTCCACCACAAACTTAGACTAGATTCACAAACGTTACCAGTGAGTATCCGAGTATCTGTGAAGATAATATTTGAACCCTAAGCTGCAAAAAGACACCAGGATAAAGTCAAGCTGTTGTCCTAATTTGAATATGTAAATGACAGTTGTAGGGGCTTAAAACCAATGATCAGTTAAGCTTCACACATCCAGATGTGATAATCAAACAATAGACCGTGTCACAAGGCGGCCATTTTCCTCTCAAGGTGGGAAACTCGAATGCTGGGATGACGAGATGATGTGAGGAAGCTGACAAAACGTTTCCACTGCACCACTTCCCGACTGATCGAACCTTTCTTATCCTATTTTGAAACACTATCAGACTCAGACAGACAGACAGACATTAGCCAAGAGCGCTAACGTCAGTTGTTGTCTGATGGAAGCTAATGGTTATAAAATATGTTGAGTTCACTTGAAATATGGCACAATGTCCCTTAATGTTGTTTATTGGGTTGTTGATTGATGAAGTGAATAGATTACATTTACCTACGTGTATGTACTCGCAACCGGGAGGAAATATTCTGTTGTAATCCAAGTCTCTGATTCATTTGTAAAAATGTAATTTAAACCGTATCTTCACTCCAGTTGCTAAGCTAATAGCGTTAGCATGCACCCCGACTGAAGCGAGCGCACAGCCCGACTGTGTGAATAAAGTCTAAATTTGAGATCTTTTGGCTTCCAGAGACTTGAATCACACCAGATGAGCTGCATGGACACATTTTATTTGCCTATTTCTCGAGTCTCCAGCTACTTCAGTTATTTAGGAGAATGCTGCAACACTTTTTTGCTGTGAAGCTCCCAAAAATGTTTTGTGGATTACGAGACTTCACCATCAGCTCGTGGGGGAGGAGATGATGACTGGAATTACATTTTTGGGTGAGCTGTCCCTTTAAAACCACGTGGCCTGTTTACTGCACAGAGTGATCCTGGTATGTTTAGCTAACGGACTGAATCCTGCTCATTTTCTGTTGAGATAACATGAAGAAACAGTTAATTTATTTGTTCTGGACGTTCTGAACATGAGGAACGATTATTGTCAGCTGTCGCCAACATGAACGTTGTATTTTGGGGTTGTGTCTTTATTTCTACTGAGGTGTGTAGGGAAAAGACGTTCAGGCGCTGAATTGTGCTCAGTGTGAACGTCGACAAACATGATTACAACAATTAAAATTGTGTATCATTTTAAACCAATCACTGCAAACCTGATTCAATCTGGATGGTTCTGAATATTCAGTGGCTGGTTGGCGGCGACTCTTACCTAGATACAGCGAGGCGTTCTCCTTCTTGACGTTGTCGTCCAGGTAGGTGGGTCCCAGCGTGTAGATGGGCGTGGATCCCATCCCCACCAGGATCTGAGCAATGACGAACAGCGCCACGTACAGGTTGTGCTCGTTGCCCTCCTGGTCTCTGGGACAGGAAGTGATGTCGACACGGTCCCTGCCGCTGGCGTTGCTGTTCATGCACAGGCCCTCGTTGCCGGACGACGAGTTGACCTCCTGGATCTGGTAGGCCGGCGAGATGAAGTGAGGTAAGGAGAAGAGGGCGGCGCCGACAGCGATGAACACGCCGCCCACCGCCAACCAGCGAGGCCTCTGGCCCCGCCCACCGAAGTAGCTGATGAAGACGACCACTAGGAGGCTCCCGATGTCGAAACAGCTGACGAGGAGGCCTGACTCGGAGCTCCTCAGGCTGTACCTCTTCTCTATGGTGGTGATGACGCTGCTGAGGTAGCCCGACACCATGAGCGACTGGATGAACGTCAGGTAGCACATGCAGAACAGGAAGCAGCGGGAGTCCTGCAGGATAACGCTCAGGTACTTCCTGCTGGGCAGACGAATCTGAGCCAGCCTGGAGGCGAAAAACCCCGGAGGCTTCCTCCTCGCCATGTTTTTACTCCTACGGATCTCCGTGTTCTCCATGTACGAGCTCGGCCTGTTCAGCGCCGACTTCCCCGGCTTGGGCAGGTAGTTGGTCCTCGTCGGGGACTCTGCCTGGAACGACTCGGTCTTGGCCGGCAGCTGGATGAACTCTGCGCTCTCCTCCGCCGTGATGGACATCCGCACAGAGCTGGCCAGCAGGGTCTCCTCCTGAGGCCCTTCTTCATTCAAAATAGGCAAACTCTTAGATTTAAAGTCCGTGCCCGGCTCCTCCTGCTCGCTGGAAAATCCTTCCTCCTTCTGAAGGGACTCTGACAACTCTGCGTCCTCGTGGTCGGCCATTATTTCCACTCAAACCCACCTTTCTTTAACAGATAGAAGAATAAGCCAAGCCTACATTGACAGTTCAGGGGCTGCTGCCCATTACATGTATTATTGATAGGAACATCTACTCCCACAAACACAGTCTGGCACACAAAGAGGCCCCAAAAAAAAAACAGCAACAATGTCAACCAAAGAGACAGTAGACTCACGGCTTCTCTTATCTGCAGCCTGCCGCTCTGTTTATCTTCTCATGCACATTTGCCTTCTGCAACCATCTAATCCGGAGGTGGAGGCCGCTCAGGCCTCCTCAGCTTGACCGGCGGAGCTCCCGGGCCGGGGCTCCCTGCAGATGCACAACATTTCCACTCGATGGCTTCTCTCAGCAGGACGCTGCTGCTCCGCGGCTGGCAGGGATGAAATTAACTCGCAGAGCCCGCGCCGCATCCCTGACAGCCCTGCCAATGGAGATCACAGTTACAATGTCACTTCTTTCGGTACATTAGATGACGGAGCCCCCCATCTCCTCCTAACTCCTCCTCCCCAAGTCAAGGGCATCACCCCCCCGACGTTATCACCGCACCAGCTGTCCTCCCAGCGGGTGAGAGCGGCTGTCATTTAGTGACTATATATCTGATTAAATCCCTGGAGACGCGTATGAAAAGATACAAACAGGGAAAAAAAACAGCAGAAGTGGAGAAACGAGAGAAGTCCGGAGGTCTGATGGTGTGGAGCTGCTCGGATAATCACCGCTGCCCAGAAACACCGCAGTGCTCAGCTGCTGTCGGCCGCTGTTTTCAAAACAACTGCGGCAAGCTGCGCAGACAGCCGCCCGGAAACCGAAACAGCGCGCTTCAAAATAAAAGGCGTCGGTGTAGATATACAAAATCAGCCCACAGATTGTTCACGATAAAGATGATTAATACAGTGGTATCAACGTAAAGGTGCACTATGTATGTTTTGAGAACTACATTTCAAACAAATGAAACACAATTCATACTGTTTTACTTTATTTGTGGCGGACCCTGCCACCTTTCTAGCTTCAAACAGTGTTCTGAGACCTTATTTTCATCTGCCAACAGCTTGTTTATTCACTTATATATCTATAAATGAATGTAAAAAAAACATCTCATTAATATAGAAAATATTAAATTCAGAGGTGGAATTTGTTCTGTAACACTACATAGTGCCACTTTAATGTATATTTTACGATGGAGTAACTTAAGTGTTACATTGAAAGTATAAATACTATCTAAAATTGTCAAACTAGAGGTAGTTTTAACTAGTAGGCTAATGTCTTCAAAGTGGGGGCACAACGTTGATTTAAAGCAATAAAAGCTCAGGAAGTATGGCAGAATTCCATAAATTATCTAGCCAATTTTGACTATTTTCTCTGTAGGTTCATGCAACTTACATATCTGGCCAAACTCGTATACATTTTTCACTTAGCACTGACTATTGATAAATTCGGCTTCTGTCACTTCCGGTTTAATGTAAAAGTACATTAAATGAGTGCCAACATCGGTAGCTACATTAGCTTGGCAGAGCTATTGAGGGAATATTCACGTTACAGTTTATCAACGTTTGCCAGTTATAAATAAACAAATAGCTACACGTCGTGTGCGGAATCATCCAGTAACAATTACACAAACATTAAATGCCTTCAGGACATATCTAATGCGTGTTTTACGGCGTGTTCAGCAACAATTAGGGTTTTTTTCAAATGGAGTTTGACGTTTAAAGCTGTGACACGACGCATCGGGCCTTTACGTTGAAGTACAACCGGAAGTCCTTCTCTGCCTCCCAGCTAGCCGCACAGCTAGCAGCTAGCCCGCAGAGATGACACTCACCGATGAATAAAAAGGGAGTAATGGCGACGCTTTGCTCTACTAACCTGACATCATGAAGCGACAGCAAGGCCTTGAAACATTCATGTCCGAGCCGCACCACAGTCTCCCAGAGGACGGGCGGCTGAAAGTGGACAAAAAGACACGTTCATGTTAAAAATCTCACCTACTAAACAGCTTCAGTCCCGACCGGAAACACTTCAAAATAAAAGCGTGTGCCAATAGGTACAGAGACTGGAAGTAATGCCTTCATTAATGGCCATTTTATTTGTCTAGCTCATGTAGTGGAGATGGTGTAGTGTAATACAGCAGGCTTATAAATAAGAGCAGAGCCACACGAGGCTGCACAACCTGCATTCAGAGAAATAACAGGTCGTGTGTACAGAACCATCATTCTGAAAGAGAGCAGCTCATATAAACTTCATACACAGATTTTAAAATAATAAGGAACTCTGTTACAGCTCTGAATACTGTAACAAACTGCAACACAAATCTGTTTGATGACTTTACTGTAAATCTGTTGTGTTACTTTGCAACTTCACAAAGTAATGTGATGCTTCAATTTTGAGTTTGAGTTTATTTATTCATCTATATTCACATTCAATTGTTATGATCAAAAACAAATAGAGAAGAACAAGATCTATTGTTCAGTGAATTTTACATCCACATTGACTAACAGCCATTTGCGGTAAACAGACGTCTGGTTTTCTTCATTTTGGCAGACAAGAATTGCTTTCATATTCAAATTAATAGTTTGTTTTCTCCTATTAGTATCTCATAACTATGTCAAAAATCTAAAAAGAAAATGTCTTGTGCATCTCATGCTGTTATTAATGTACACATTTAACTTATCCAATCCTTTATTTAATTAAATTCTAATGTTCTGTTTTAATGTAGCATTTGAAGCCCCCTTCCAACACTCGATTGCACAGTTGACAAACTGATAATACAACAAAAAAGAATTTGGAAGAACTTTATTTATTCCCAGATTTTTAATACTTCCTATTTGTGGCTTTTATTTTTGATTGCGTCAGTGTTTCCGGTCCTCGCTAAGTGCCGCCACCTTGACGCAGCTGCGGCTCCGGTGGAGGTTTGTTGTGTGATGGGGACGCGACGGGCCGGCGGGGCGGAGCTACACACAGAGGAGCGACAGATGATACCAAATGGAAGAAGAAGAAGAGATGACTTCACTGAAACTTCACTGACAATGTCCTGAAAGACAACAACAGAACAAACATAAAACATTAATAATATAATCACTGAGTGCAGTTTTTAGTTATTAAAACAAAACTATTAAAGAACTAAAGACTAGTTTTATTGTAATGACCTCAATGCAGGACTTGGAGTATTTCTATACTGTGGTTACTTTTACTTACTTAGCAAAATATCTGAATACTTCACAGGTGACCAACAATCAGACTAACATGGACATACTTCTTAATTATAGAAAAATATAGTGTATAATGAATAAAATAGCAACTGTGAATGTGGAATGAAAACCAGAGAAGACAGTAAAGAAAAACAACATTTCAATATTTGAATATATAATATTGAATATTTTTAAGCCTTTTTTTTTAAAATGATTATTCTAATGACCCTGATGCAGGACTTCTACTTGTAGCAGAGTATTTCTACACTGTGGTATTGTTATCTATACTTACCTTGATGGAGTCTGTGTTGCATTTGCTTAATCTTTCCTGTGTTTGAGCTAACAGAGCTCATCAGTGCGCAGGTTACCCGGTCAGCTTGTTTGTGGTTCAGGACTGCATGATGTGTTTTTTGAGATTTAGGAAATGTGCATGTTGGTTCTACCTCTAACACCCACAGAGACCACAACACTTTTTAAAACCAAACCTGCAAGCAAGATAATCTGCTTCTATGTCAGCTGCTGCTAGACCTCTTCTGTCTGATGAGTTTCTCTCTGTCACTTTTAAATAAGGATTGTCTATAATTAGATTGTTCTCTGATAAAAGACACAGATGTGCTAATGGCTATCAAAAACTAGTCCCATGACATCTGAGGCTGTTCCTCCATGTCCCAGAATCAGTGATTGATCAGTTACGCAGAAGTTATTTCACCTACTTTTTAAAAACATATTTCAGGCAACTTCTTCCATCACTTCTTAGGTGAACAAATGAGCAGCAACATAAATGTCTTTGAGGAACAATTTGGAAATGTGCTTTTCTCCCAAACTGTTTGATTCATTCCCACTTCCCTCCAACTCTGTTCCACTAGTTAAATACACATTTTGGTGGACATTAAAACTACAATTTGGATTTTGGGAATATTATGACATAATGTGGGATTTTATAAGACATAAGATGATGTGTTGATGATCATATAAATCCTGTTTTAAGAGCTGAATTTTATGTATTTGTGCTCAACTGGTTGCTTTTAGTTGTACAGCACTGAGACTAAAGTTTTGGCTCTTTAATCATATTCTTCTTTAAACTCCTAGTGGGGAAATTAACATTTTTGCCACTTATACATACATTTTATATGCACTTTATCAATTAATGAGAGCACACATAGGCACTACTCTATTCTATAACAGCCAGCAGATAATAAACAATAAACATGAAACACACACACTTTGTGTATTTTACTGATTCACCCGGCAACAAGCTGAGTCACAGCTGCAGCAGCCGGCCTACCAGTCTGATTACCATGGCAACCAGCATGCCAAGGCAATGTGTGTGTGTGTGTGTGTGTGTGTGTGTGTGTGTGTGTGTGTGTGTGTGTGTGTTTTGCTGAATCACAAGAGGCAACAGCATTAAAACTGTAACATCATAACTGTAATAAAACACAATAAAATAATAAATCTACATCGCTCTGTTCTGGTTTGACAGTGATCACTTTTCAAATAAACAAAGAAGAAATGCAGCTCAAAGTTTTTGACACTGAAACAAAAAGTGTACAGAAAAAAACAAGATGAAGAATAAGGTTGATCTGTGTAATTCATCCATCTCGTCTTTGTTTACAATCTTTAAACTGACAGAATGTATTCTCCTCTTCACCTGTGATCACCTGACCATGTGCTCACCGGTGGAGTCACACAGGAAGTAAATACAGTCTGATTTTACTTGATCTTCAAACTGTTTTGACGTCACTGTCGCAGCAGCACAGGAGTGAAAGACGGTGAAAGTAATTATTAATTTTTCTTGTGGTCAGTGAATTTGTATGAGGTTGTAAGTTAAAATGAAACAGACTACAAAATGCTTTAAATTCTGAAAGTATCACCTGATTTACTGATTTTTCTGTAGGAATGTTTTAGTGTGTCTCATTTATCCTTCTGTACTCAGGTTTACCTGATGATAAATAAACTATTTCACATCCCTGTTGGATCACAAACAGGTAGTTTTTCTGACTGTTTACAGCACCATGGCTCTTCACAGTTCAGCCACACTGCAAACTTATGATGCTCTTACATTATATGAAGCACTGCTATAGATAAAAGTAGTTAAAATGAGCTTAACCTTAAACATCTACAGCAGGAAAATGACACATGCACATGAACGAACCAGTAATATTAATAATCAGATATAAAAACACTTACAGCGACCATTCAACAGCATGGGTACTTTTACTTTTCATATTTTAAGTACAATTTGCTGATAATATTTACATATTTTTACTTAAGTTGGGTTTTGAATACCAAAACTTTGGCTTGCAGTGTAAAACGTTCACACAGTGTGGTATAAGTACTTTCACTTAATCAAAGAGTGTGAATATAGATCAACATTTAGTGTAATTCACCATTCTGACTGTTTTAATACTCACTATTTGTTGTTCGTCATGTGCAGTGAATGCAGCACTTGTGTTAGCATCTCCAGTCGAGCCATCCTGCTAACGTTAACTGGGCTAGCGTTGTTAGCATCGCTAGTGCTAACACAAGCAGCGCCTGCTTCTTACTGCTGTTCAGGAATGTTGTCGTCATAAGTGGCCGGACGTGAAAACGTTTGCCATATTCGGTGGTTTTGCCGCAAACTTTCCATTTTCCTCCCGCTTCCTTAGTTTCCTGCAACTCTTCACTTCGTTTTTGCGCGGTTTGTTTTGCTAGTTTTCCATGAATCATTTCTGCACATGCGCACTAAAGTGGGATAGTCCAATGTGGTAGAGACTGAAGGGGGGATCCTGATACTATGATGTCATTCTAGCGAGGATTTAAAAAAAACAAAAAACAAACAAACATAATCAATTTGTGAAAAGTTAAAGAAAACTTTTTAACCATCAGTTTACGAGCCTACTAGTCATAATTATATATGTATCGTGTCTTAATGTCAATAATCAGTTAACTATGGCTGCCAGCTAACAGTCACCCAGGAGCTGTTGTAAAGTTAGCCCCGCCCACAGGCTCAGTGATGACAACATCCGGTTCGCGCCAAAAGTCCAATCGTACAAAAAAAATGTAATATGGTCGCTGACCCGACGATCCCCCTGCGCCTGTCTGAAGACCCGAGGTGAGTAAACTTTGCTGTGTTAATGTGGTTTATTTGTACAATGACCTGCTCAGGACAGTTAAATGTATGTCTGTGTGGGAGTGATTTTAACATTGATTGACTTGAATCCAGTCCTGAAGGCTTAGAACAGTCATTTTTACACCCCTCTCCAGTAACAGGTACAGGTGACATTAAGCTAACATCAGGTTTTACTGACAGTGATCTTGCAATAGTTGTTTTTTTACCTGAGTTAAACCTGGTGAGTTGAACAGTTTACAGTATCTGTGGTGCTTCCGCCTCCTGCAGCTAGCCTCACTCTCATATCGGTAGTTTTGTTTTCACTGTGAATGTGACTGACTCTGAACATGACGCAGGAGACTTGTTAAGGTAAATTCGGCTTGTACATAATCCTCTAAATACATTGTGATAAATAAATAAACGCTGGGTTTTTTTTCCCGTTACACCAAACCTCCATTGTGATTTTGATGTTTTTCTGCCGTGTTTATTACATGAATTACGCCACATTAAATTAAATTTTGGGGTACTATCCTGTATCAGTCGCTCGTTTCGGTAAAGTCGCATGAAACCCGGTTAATGTTAACCGTAAAGTTTGAAGTCAAGTTGTTATCATCACTGTTAGCTAGCTGACTTTAAAGTTGTTACAGCTTCACTGTGGGGTTTGTTAAACCTGTTAACCTGTCTTTTAATAAACTAGTAATTCACCATTAGTAGTAATTCAGTGATATTGTTATGTAAATTAAGAGGAAGGATTCTTAATTTCAGAGGATTATTTTTCTTTAATAAATAAAGACCTTCAAATAAAGGGTGTTTAACGCAGCATTTGTATTATTATATGTATCTCAACTTGCATTGATGTCTAGTGCAAAAGCAATTAAAAAAATCCAAAGTTTTGGTTTATTGTTGCCATTTAATTATATCACCTTGACTGTATAACAAGACTTTGAGGTCTTAGCAGTTGTGTCAGGTCTACATCTCAAACCTCTGTCAATGATAATCAACACACACTAGTTGTCTCTACCTTCTACTGCACATGTGTTAATTAAAGTGCAAAATAAAGATTATTAAATGTAAACATTACAAGTTTCTGATTATGCATAAAACTAGTGGATTGTTTGACTGATGGTGCAAAACACATCAGGTAAAACAGGAGAATCGTCATGTGGGTCAAATCAGAGTAAATAAACAACCTTCCTTTATATCAGGTTAAACATCAAGTTATGAATTTATTAATTAAGTAAATTCTTCAAACAATGTGTACTGTTCATTTCATTACTAGATGTATAATCAGGCAGCAAAATAACAATAAGTGATTAGAGAAAAACAATAAAAATCTATTAAAAATGATCAGCAGTGATGTTCATTGTGTAATTTTCACGTATCTTTTCATGAAAAAAGCAAAAAGTTACAACAATAAATTAAAAAGGCAATTTAGATCACATGACATTATTTAACACTCAATATGTGTAAACATTACACCCATATGTGCAATCTTTCTATTTCCATTTCCACAAACTATGCTTATGTCTGAGTATGTGATAATTGAATATATGTAAAGAGTGACCTCTGGTGGGAAAACTGAATGTCTGCAGGAAGCTGACAGGAAGCCACATAGAAGATAAAAGTTGCATTTAAACTATATCAGACACTGATTCAGTGATTATTAACATTTAAATTGTAATTAAAGCTTCAGCTCAACTGCTATAACTCTATTAATGCAAACACCAACATCCAAACATACACTAAGTATATTTACTTAATTACTGTGTGAACAAAACCTCAGAAATAAGTAATTAACTGGCGTATCTTCATATTATAGATGCAGAATATGAATATAAAATGGAAATAATATAAACAGTACACATAGAGTCAGATCTTCAACAATGAAACAACAGCAATGTTACTGTATCATTTTTTATAATTTTTCTTCAGGGGTAATAATATCAAAACCTTCAGTAAAGGCCCTGAATACCTCAATAGCATTTTTCTCTTTGGCTGACAATTAAATCATCTTATGCAATATGATGTGCAATAATAATATTTAAACTACATCCAGTTTGTTAAAGATGGTTTTCAGTTGTGGAAATTATATCCGGGTAGATCCTCACCCTGCAGGAATTTTTGTATTTTACATTTCAAATTTGTTTTGTAGAAACTTAAGAATAACTGATTAATTAGTTTTACTATGGCAAAGCAAACATAAAATACCAAAGTTCCACTACTCTTACACTTAGTTCAGGTTAGATAACTGAGGATCTCACATTTTCTGTTTAGGAAATTTTGCCTACTTTAGCTCACACAGTTCAGCACTGTTTCCAGCGGGACCATCAAGAAGAACTCCAGCATAGAGCGGCTGAGTGAATGTGGTCTGGACTCTGTGGAGGAGAGTCATGGTTTCAGAGACGCTGTAGAAGGACAGAATACCTGCACTGTGATCCAGGTACACTCCAACTCTGGAGGACAGAGGACCTGAGACGGGAGTTTTCAGATTGTCATGTCTAAATTCAAAACGATATTTGTAAACACCGAATGCCCAAGACTTGTTGTTGTCTCCAAATCTTTCATTAACAGTGTCAGTGTCTTTGTAAGCTACTATGACTGAGAGTCCTCCCACACCTTTCTTCACCTCCCAGTAACAACGTCCAGTCAGACTCTCTCTACTCAGGACCTGATAGTTATTAGTGCATCTGTCTGGGTGACTAAAATAAAACAGACCTGCTGTATACATGAATGTTACTTTTTTGTTCTCTTTAGATAATGACAGACGAGTGTTTACCGTGTTTGGATCCAGTGTGATTTTACATTTATATTCTAATAATCCAGCTCTGGTTTTGGGCTTTTGTGACAGTAAAACATCCACTTTAGTCACTGTCAGTGAGATGTTGGTCCATGTCTCTCTCAGGACGTCCTGTAGTTTGTCTTTGAGCTGCTGAACAGCTGCTGTCACATCTTCAGAATATCTCAGACGGTTGCGGTTGATCTTGCTGAAGTATTGAGATTCACTGAAACAAGGTGAGGAGTAATTCTGTAGAAACTGGTTGTGATCCTCTGTGTGTGAGAGCTTCTTCAGCTCAGCGTCTTTCCTCTTCAGCTCAGTGATCTCCTGCTCCAGCTTCTCCTGAAGCTCTTTGACTCGACTCACTTCAGTTTCCTGCTGGGATCTGACCTGCTGCTTCACATCAGAGCGTCTTTCCTCCATGAGACGGATCAGCTGGGTGAAGATCTTCTCACTGTGCTCCACTGCTTTATCAGCAGAGCCATTGATGGCCTCCACCTCCTGTTGAAGCAGCTTCACATCTTCCTCTCTGTCCTGGATTCTCTGCTGGATGTTGTGTCGACTCCCCTCCAGCTCTCTCTGCCTCTCAGTCCTCTCTGCTGCAGCTGACACTGTGTCGTGGCCTTTATGTTCGTCCACAGCGCAGAGATAACAGATACACTGCTGATCAGTACGGCAGAACATCTTCATCACCTCATCATGACGAGAGCAGATGTTCTCCTGGAGCTTCTCTGACGGCTCCACCAGCTTGTGTTTCTTGAGTTGAGCTACATCGAAGTGAGGCTGAAGATGTTTCTCACAGAAAGAGACCAAACAGACCAGACAGGACTTGACAGCTCTCAGTTTCCTCCCAGTGCAGACATCACAGGCCACATCTTCAGGTCCAGCATAGCAGAGATCAGCAGGAGCAGCTTGGAGTCCAGTCTTCTTCAGCTCCTCCACTAAAACTGCTAACATGGTGCTTTTCACCAGGACAGGCCTCGGTGTGAAGCTCTGCCTACACTGAGGGCAGCTGTGGGTTTTCTTCTCATCCTCATTGACCCAGTGGTCTTTAATACAGTTCATGCAGTAGCTGTGTCCACAGGGAATAGTCACCGGATCCTTCAGTAGATCCAAACAGACGGAACAAGAAATCGTGTCCAGGTCTAGCTGAACTCCTTTTTGCGCCATTTCACCTCTGAGATACGACTGTCTGAGTTTCACTTCCTTATAAATCAAACTGGTCTGATTTCTAGTTTTAACAGTGGGTGGTTCTGCAGTGAACTTTACTGTCAGACCCTAAACATGACAATATTTTGGCCACACCTACCTTCAAACTGTAGATCTGAAGGGGAGGGAACAAGGAAATATACAATATGGACAAAGTAAACCTCTCCAAGAAGGAGGGGTTTCAAGCTGTGCTTCATTCCAGATTCAGGTTGTTCAAATAGAAACAAAATGGATGCTTTGATCCTCATAGACATGTTTACTACATAGGTTTAAAGTCTTTCAATATCAATAAACAAAGGGAATAAAGGCCTTCTTACAAACAGCAGCTAATGGGTTGGCCGGCACTTGTGACGTGGAGTGTAACCTGTCTTACAAAAAAAATGTAGGGCGGAGAAGCAGCTTTAGTGAGTACAATAGTTAAATGATACCAGTTAGACAGCCTATAGTTTTATAACCCTTCAAGCACAGCCCCAGTTCTGGAACTTTCCCAAATGGGGTCCAAAGTCCAACATTAACAGCAGGTGTGTGCACTGCAGTGTTGGAGTTTTATGTGACTGCATGTTTTATAGGCTCTGACTGTTGTTATAGAATGTGCTGCCTGAACAGGACACAAATTAGGGTGATGTCACTGTTCCAGAAAGAAGTGTGTTTTGAAACAGGTAGTGTATGCTTAGTCATCGCTTACAATAACAGAATCATGACGAATGAGGAAGAGTGAAGGATAACATATTTAATCATTTATATTAAAGACAGTCTCCAGTTAACCAAATGTTAGTGCCTTTGTGTTGCTCATCGTATTCTGTGGTGAAATAAATGTTCCTTGTTCTAATAAAGGAGACACATCCATGAGCCGTTCCTGAGTAACTCTGACCTGATCAGCAGTACATAAGGCTTTATCAACTCTCACTTATGTAAAAACCTGGCAGGTCTTTAAAGGGGAGGGAACATTGAAATTTGTGGGCAGAACTTGGACGGACCTTAATGTGCTTGCAAGCAAGAAGAAGAAGAGGGATTAACAGGCCTTCACACATGTGTGGCCTCCAGTCCTGTTTGGACATGGGTGATAGAAAATGTCTTCATCAGAGACACAAAGTACTTTAAGCATTAAGACTATTAATTTATGAAATTGTTAACTGACAACATTAGCCTGATGATTTGTCACAGAAGCAGGAAGAAGCAGCACAGACATGCATATTTACATTAGATGGAAGCAATATTAGACAGTGATCCAATGATTATTGACATTTAAATTGTAAATTAAGTATCAGTTTTACTGCTTCAACACATGATACAAACAGCTATGTTCAGTACATATATTTTGTGCGCTTAATAAACCAAATAGTATACATAATGTATTTTTAAGTTTTGGATGTTAAAGTGAGAACAAAATGACCAAACTGTGTTCTGTTACAGACCTGCAGCTTCTGTCAGTTTGATTTATTCAGGAACAAACACAATCTGCATGTTTGCACATGAAGTGTTCCCTCATCTTATAGTTCAACGATGAGCTGATCGCTCCATGTTTCACTTATCATTAACATAGATATTCCTTTTTCATTGTGAAACCTGGTTAATGTTAAATGTAAAGTTTGAAGTGAAGTTGCTATCATCACTGTTAGCTAGCTGACTTTAAAGTTGTTACAGTTTCATTGTGGGGTTTGGTAAACCTGTAACCAGCAGCTCAGCTGCTTCACTATTAGTAGTAATTCAGTGATATTGTTATGTACATTAAGAGAAGGATACAGGATGATAATATGAGTGGCTCAGATGATTTTTTTTTACATTACTACAGACCTTCAAATAAAGATTGTTTAACACAGCATTTGTATTATTAGATTTATCTCAACTTCCATTACTGTCCAGTGCAAATGCTATAAAAAATCCAAAGTTTTGGTTTAGTGTTGCCATTTAATTATATCACCTTGACTGTATAACAAGACTTTGAGGTCTTAGCAGCTGCGTCAGGTCTACATATCAAACCTCTGTCAGTGATAATCAACACACACAAGTTGTCTCTACCTTCTACTGTACATATGTCAATTAAAGTGCAAAATAAAGATGATAAAACATAAATATTAATGGTTTCTGATTATGCATAAAACAAGTGGATTGTTTGAAACACATCAGTTAAAACAGGAGAATCATCTTGTGGGTCAAATGAAAGAAAATAAGCAACCTTCCTTTATGTCAGGTTAAATGTCAAGTTATAAATGTATTGATTAAGTAAATCCTTCACACAATTTGTACTGTACATTTCATTACTAGATGTATAGTTCAGGCTCAGATGAGAATAATTTTATTCTACACACCATGAAACAAAACAGTCAGCAAAATAGCATTAATCAATTCGAAAAACAATAAAAATCTAAATGATCAGCAGTGATGTTCATTGTGTATTTTTCACATATCTTTTGCATGAACAGCACAAAAAGTAACAACAAGAATTCAAAAGATGATTTAAGATGATTTAAATCACATGACATTATTAAACACATGTATACATTACACCTATATGTGCAGTCTTATTTCCATTTCCACAAACTATGCTTATGTCTGAGTGTGTGATAGTTGAATATATGTAAAGAGTGACCTCTGGTGGGAAAACTGAATGTCTGCAGGAAGCTGACAGGAAGCCACATGGAGGATAAAAGTTGCATTTAAATAATATCAGACACTGATTCAGTGATTAATAACATTTCAATTGTAATTTAAGCTTCAGCTCAACTGCTAAACACCAACCTCCAAACATACACTAAGTATATTTACTTAATTACTGTGCTAACAAAACCTGAGAAATTAGCATTTATGATAAAGATGCAGAATATGAATACAAAATGTAAATAAACAGTTTAAACTCCATCAGTACACATAGAGTCAGATCTTCAACAATGAAACAACAGCAAGGATACCAATTTTTTTTTTAAACTAGCACTTAACTTCCATATTTTCACTGAAAATATATACATTTATATATTATTACCATTGCCTTTTTTGTAATCCAGGTCATCTCTGCAGCTCTACAGTACTTCATTATAAGGTTTTCAATATTTGAATGCAAGTATCTGACAATTAAATGATTTAATGCAATAACAATTCAAATTACATCCAGTTTGCTTGAGATTTTTCCAGTTTTGGAAACTCTATCTGCTACTTTTTACCTCCTAAAATCCTGACCCTGGACAGGGGTCGACAATATAAATGGCCCGGTGGCCCGGATGTACTTTTAAAACTGTCCGGGCCACCAGATCGCTCCAAGCACTGGCCCGGTGGGGCCAGTGAAAAATAATTCCCTGTGGTTTGAAATGATTTCTGTGAAATAGTCTCGGTAGCTAATTACCGCTAATAGTGTTACGAGATCCCGACCCGATCAAAGACAGAGACATCTACTTTCTGTGCGCAGCGAGCGCTGTGCCCTGGGACGTCAGCACACCACCTGCAAGCAACTGCAGTGTGCACAGCTCGCTCGCTCCTGCGGGACGCGTGCCGCTCGCTCACTGCTGCTGATTGAAGGTTGTCACTAGAACCGATAAGAACCTTTTTTTTCGGTACCGTTAAACTTTGCCCTCAGCGCGCGTCGTGTAGAGTCCTGTTGGGACCGATGCGGACCTTACACGCGGGCCAGAGCACGCGCTGGGTCTCGGTGCCGCTACAGTCGAGCTCGCGGTCCATTTATGTGAACGTGGCCGATCCTCGAGGCGCTCCAGCTGCTCGGTGTGCGCCACAGCGGTGGTGCGCGTTTACACCATAATACATCCATGGTTTGGAGCAGAGAAAAAACAAACGTGTGTAAACACAAAATAGAGCTGAGAAATGAAACAATGACCTAATTTTGCATCAGTCTGTGGAAGCAGCCTAAAAGTGAATGAATGAGAACAACAGTTCTATCATTGAACTACTTGAAGATAAAAGTAATGACTACATGACTTTACGTTTGTGTTGAGGCATATTTACCATTTTAACTCTGTTTTTACTGTGGAGCTTAAATACAAGCTTGATGTGAAACAGTTATTTACCCTAACCCTTTATTAAATAAAGTAGCCTAATAATTTATTTTTTTTCTTAAATCGTGGTATCGAATAAGTATCGAGAATCATGGAAATTTACTAGTTTTGGTATCGTAGAAAGTTCCAGCCTTGATGGCTAGACCGCAGGAATTGGCTGGGATACGTTCGTTTTCGTTTATATGGGGATCGATATATGACATTGTCCTGGGCCAGTGGTTAGAATGGTGGGGCCAGTGATCTTCAAAAGCCACTGGCCCAGAGGGCCAGTGGCAAATTTCCCTTATTGTCTACCCCTGCTGGAATTTTGTGTTTTACATTTCCAATTTGTTTTGTAAAAACATAAAATAATCGCATAGTTAGTATGACTATGGCAAAGCAAACAGAAAATACCACCAGCTGCTCTTGTACTTTTTTTCTGGTTGAGGATCTCACATTTTCTGTTCAGGAACTTTTGCCTAGTTTAGCTCACACAGTTCAGCACTGTTTCCAAGGGGACCATAAAGAAGAATTCCAGCATGGAGCGGCTGAGTGAATGTGGTCTGGACTCTGTGGAGGAGAGTCATGGTTTCAGAGACGCTGTAGAAGGACAGAATACCTGCACTGTGATCCAGGTACACTCCAACTCTGGAGGACTGAGAAGCTGAGAGAGGAGTTGTCTGATTGTTAAATCTAAATTCAGAACGATTTTTGTAAACATCCAATGCCCAAGACTTTTCATTATCTCCAAATCTTTTAGCAACAGTGTCACTGTCTTTGTAAGCTACTACGACTGAGAGTCCTCCCACACCTTTCTCCACCTCCCAGTAACAACGTCCAGTCAGACTCTCTGTACTCAGGACCTGAACCCAGCTAGTGAATCTGTCTGGGTGACTAGAATAAGACTGTTGTTGACTCATGACTCTTACTTTTCTGTTCCCCTCAGATAATAACAGCTTTGTGTGTGCTGTGTTTGGATCCAGTGTGATTTCACGTGAATATCTTAAGAATCCAGCTCTGGTCTTGTTCTCTGGTTGTGGGTTTGACAGTAAAACATTCGTTTGAGTCTCTGTCAGTGAAATGTTGGTCCATGTCTCTGTCAGGACGTCCTGTAGTTTGTCTCTGAGCTCTGACACAGCTGCTGTCACATCCTCAAAGTACTTGAGAGGACGGATGTTGATGCTGGATGAGTGTGTAGACTCACTGAGTGCTGACAGTGAGGGGTAGTTGTGTAGAAACTGGTTGCGATCCTCTGTGTGTGAGAGCTTCTTCAGCTCAGCGTCTTTCCTCTTCAGCTCAGTGATCTCCTGCTCCAGCTTCTCCTGAAGCTCTTTGACTCGACTCACTTCAGTTTCCTGCTGGGATCTGACCTGCTGCTTCACATCAGAGCGTCTTTCCTCCATGAGACGGATCAGCTGGGTGAAGATCTTCTCACTGTGCTCCACTGCTTTATCAGCAGAGCCATTGATGGCCTCCACCTCCTGTTGAAGCAGCTTCACATCTTCCTCTCTGTCCTGGATTCTCTGCTGGATGTTGTGTCGACTCCCCTCCAGCTCTCTCTGCCTCTCAGTCCTCTCTGCTGCAGCTGACACTGTGTCGTGGCCTTTATGTTCGTCCACAGAGCAGAGATAACAGATACACTGCTGATCAGTACGGCAGAACATCTTCATCACCTCATCGTGACAAGAGCAGATGTTCTCCTGGAGCTTCTCTGACGGCTCCACCAGCTTGTGTTTCTTTAAAGGAGCTGCTTCATAATGAGGCTGAAGATGTTTCTCACAGTAAGAGGCCAAACAGACCAGACAGGACTTGACAGCTCTCAGTTTCCTCCCAGTGCAGACATCACTGGCCACATCTTCAGGTCCAGCATAGCAGAGATCAGCAGGAGCAGCTTGGAGTCCAGTCTTCTTCAGCTCCTCCACTAAAACTGCTAACATGGTGTTTTTCACCAGGACAGGCCTCGGTGTGAAGCTCTGACTACACTGAGGGCAGCTGTGGGTTTTCTTCTCATCCTCTTTGTCCCAGTAGCTTTGAATACAGTTCCTGCAGTAGCTGTGTCCACAGGGAATAGTCACCGGATCCTTCAGTAGATCCAAACAGACGGAACAAGAAATCGTGTCCAGGTCCAGCTGAACTTTCTGCGCCATTTCACCTCTGAGTCGCAACCACTGTCTGAGTTTCACTTCCTGATAAATGAAACTAGTCTGAATTAAATTCTTAACAGTGGGCGGTTCTGCACATTACCACATTTTGGCCACACCCACCTTCGAACTGTAGATCTGAAGGGGGGGGAACAAGGAAATATACAAGACGGACAAAGTGAACCTCTCCAAGAAGGAGGGGTTTCAAGCTGTGCTTCATTCCAGAATCAGGTTGTTTAAATAAAAATAAAATGGATGCTCTGATCCTCATAGACATGTTTACTACATAGGTATAAAGTCTTTCAATATTAATAAACAAAGGGAATAAACACCTTCTTACAGACAGCAGCTAATGGGTTGGCCTGTTCCTTTCACCTGTTATGGAGGCCGGCAATTGTGACGTGGAGTATAACCTCTCTTAAAAAAAATGTAGGGCGGAGAAGCAGCTTTAGTGAGTACAATAGGTAAATGATACCAGTTAGACAGCCTATAGTTTTGTAACCCTTCAAGCACAGCCCCAGTTCTGGAACTTTCCCAAATGGGGTCCAAAGTCCAACATTAACAGCAGGCGCGTGCACTGCAGTGTTGGAGTTTTAAGAGAGTTACTTCTATGTGACTGCATGTCTTATAGGCTCTGACTGTTGTTATAGAATGTGCTGCCTGAACAGGACACAAATTAGGGTGATGTCACTGTTCCAGAAAGAAGTGTGTTTCGAAACAGGTAGTGTATGCTTAGTCATCGCTTACAATAACAGAATCATGACGAATGAGGAAGAGTGAAGGATAACATATTTAATCATTTATATTAAAGACAGTCTCCAGTTAACCAAATGTTAGTGCCTTTGTGTTGCTCATCGTATTCTGTGGTGAAATAAATGTTCCTTGTTCTAATAAAGGAGACACATCCATGAGCCGTTCCTGAGTAACTCTGACCTGATCAGCAGTACGTACGTGAGAGAGTTGATAAAGCCTTATGTAAAACCTGGCAGGTCTTTAAAGGGGAGGGAACATTGAAATTTGTGGGCAGAACTTGGACGGACCTTAATGTGCTTGCAAGCAAGAAGAAGAAGAGGGATTATCAGGCCTTCACACATGTCACCTGCCTCCAGTCCTGCTCGGACAAGGGTGATAGAAAATGTCTTCATCAGAGACACAAAGTAGTTTCACTATTAAGACTTTAATTGATGAAATTATTAACTGACAACATTAGCCTGATGATTTGCCACGGAGGCAGGAAGAAGCAGCACAGACATGAATATTTACATTACATGGAAGCAATATCAGAAAATGATCCAATGATTATTGACATTTGTATCGTGACTATCGAAACCAGATTCGTCACCGAGAGGGGAATACAGGGGTCTGTCTGACGTGCTTAATCCAAGGAGGAAACGTGAAGCCGTTACTGCAGTTCGGGAGGTGTTTATTTTACCCTTTCAATGAAACGTACTTTCGTGAATACATTTTCGTGGATGGACTTGCAGAAATGGGCTATGTGATGGTAAAAAATCTTTAGCAGTCAACAGAAATATCAGCACCCTGCCTCTCCTCTCCCTGCATCAAGTAAACAGTTCCCAGTCAGACGGAGGTGGTATTCATCAGGCAATCATTCAGCCCCAATGGCACACACCCACACACACACACACACACACTACCACCTAGTGACAAGCAAAAAAAACACATCCATGTCGCTACAACATTTAAATTGTAAATTAAGTATCAGTTTTACTGCTCCAACACATCTATGCAAACTCATCATGTTACTGTAGGTACATATACTTTGTGCACTTAATAAGCCAAATAGTATACATAATGTATTTTTAAGTTTTGGATGTTAAAGTGAAAACAAAATGACCAAACTGTGTTCTGTTACAGACCTGCAGCTTCTGTCAGTTTGATTTATTCAGGAACAAACACAATCTGCATGTTTGCACATGAAGTGTTCCCTCATCTTATAGTTCAACGATGAGCTGATCGCTCCACGTTCCACTTATCATTAACATAGATATTCCTTTTTCATTGTGAAACCTGGTTAATGTTAAATGTAAAGTTTGAAGTGAAGTTGCTATCATCACTGTTAGCTAGCTGACTTTAAAGTTGTTACAGTTTCACTGTGGGGTTTGGTAAACCTGTAACCAGCAGCTCAGCTGCTTCATTATTAGTAGTAATTCAGTGATATTGACATGTAAATTAAGAGAAGGATACAGGATGATAATATGAATAGCTCAGAGGATTTTTTTCAATTGCTAAAGACCTTCAAATAAAGAGTGTTTAACACAGCATTTGTATTATTAGATTTATCTCAACTTTCATTAATGTCCAGTGCAAATGCTATGAAAAATTCAAAGTTTTTGTTTAGTGTTGCCATTTAATTATATCACCTTGACTGTATAACAAAACTTTGAGGTCTTAGCAGCTGCGTCAGGTCTACATATCAAACCTCTATCATAGATAATCAACACATACAAGTTGCCTCTACCTTCTACTGTACATGTTTTAAATAAAGTGCAAAATAAAGATGATTAAATGTAAACATTACAAGTTTCTGATTATGCATAAAACTAAAGGATTGTTTGAAACATATCAGGTAAAACATGAGAATCGTATTGTGGGTCAAACGAAAGAAAATAAACAACCTTTATATCGGGTTAAATGGCAAGTTATGAATTTATTAATTAAGTAACTCCTTCACACAGTTTGTGCTGTACACTCCATTGCTAGATTTGTAATTCTCAGATGAGAATAATTTTATTCTACACACCATGAAACAAAACAGGCATCAAAATAAGAATTATTGATGAGAAAAACAATAAGAATCTAATATAAATGATCAGCGGTGATGTCTATTGTGTATTTTTCACAGATCTTTTACATGAAAAGCTCAAAGAGTTACAACAAGAAATTACAAAGATGATTTAACATGATTTAGATCACATGACATTATTAAACACTCTATGTATAAACATTACACCCATATGTGCATCTTTCTATTTCCATTTCCATGAACTATGCTTATGTCTGAGTATGTGATAGTTGAATATATGTAAAGAGTGACCTCTGGTGGGAAAACTGAATGTCTGCAGGAAGCTGACAGGAAGCCACACAGAAGATTAAAGTTGAATTTAAACTATATCAGACACTGATTCAGTGATTAATAACATTTCAATTGTAATTAAAGCTTCAGTTCAACTGCTGCAACACTATGAATGTATATTGAAAGTATATTTACTTAATTACTGTGCAAACAAAACCATTTAGCATTTAACTGGAGTATACTTTAGATTATAGATGCAGAATATAAAATGTAAATCAATAAACAGTTTAAACTCTCCCTCAGTACACATAGAGTCAGATCTTCAACAATAAAACAGCAACGTTATTGTATCAATATTACCCATTTCTTTTATAACTAGTACTTAATTTCCATATTATTACTGCAAATATATATTTATATATTATTACCATTGTATTTTTTCTTACAACTGGAGAACAACACTTGTAATCCAGATCATCTCTGCAGCTCTAACAGTATTTCATTTCAAGGTTATCAATATGTGAAAGCAGGTATCTGACAATTAAATGATTTAATGAAATAACAATTAAAATTACATCCAGTTTGCTAGAGACTTTTCCAGTTGTGGAAACTCTATCTGGTACTTTTTACCTCCTAAAATCCTCACCCTGGAATTTTGTGTTTTACATTTCCAGTTTGTTTAGCAAAAACATAAAATAACTGCATAGTTAGTATGACTATGGCAAAGCAAACAGAAATTACGACTAGCTGCTCTTGCACTTTGTTCTGGTTGAGGATCTCACATTTTCTGTTCAGGAACTTTTGCCTAGTTTGGCTCACACAGTTCAGCACTGTTTCCAACAGGACCATAAAGAAGAATTCCAGCATGGAGCGGCTGAGTGAATGTGGTCTGGACTCTGTGGAGGAGAGTCATGGTTTCAGAGACGCTGTAGAAGGACAGAATACCTGCACTGTGATCCAGGTACACTCCAACTCTGGAGGGCAGAGAAGCTGAGAAAGGAGTTGTCTCGTTGTTATATCTCATTTCAGAACGATGTTTGTAAAAACCGAATGCCCAAGACTTGTTGTTGTCTCCAAATCTTTCATTAACAGTGTCACTGTCTTTGTAAGCTACTACGACTGAGAGTCCTCCCACACCTTTCTCCACCTCCCAGTAACAACGTCCAGTCAGACTCTCCCTACTCAGGACCTGATAGTTATTAGTGAATCTGTCTGGGTGACTAGAATAAGACTGATCTGTATTCATGAATGTTACTTTTGTGTTCTCTTTAGATAAAGACAGATGAGGGTTTACCGTGTTTGGATCCAGTGTAATTTTACATTTATATTCTAGGAATCCAGCTCTGGTCTTGGGCAGCTGTGACAGTAAAACATCCACTTTAGTCACTGTCAGTGAGATGTTGGTCCATGTCTCTCTCAGGACGTCCTCTAGTTTATTTCTGACCTCTGACACAGCTGCTGTCACATCCTCAAAGTACTTCAGACAGTTCGGGTTGATCTTGCTGAAGTATTTAGGTCCACTGAGTGCTGACAGTGAGGGGTAGTTGTGTAGAAACTGGGTGTGATCCTCTGTGTGTGAGAACTTCTTCAGCTCAGCGTCTTTCCTCTTCAGCTCAGTGATCTCCTGCTCCAGCTTCTCCTGAAGCTCTTTGACTCGACTCACTTCAGTTTCCTGCTGGGATCTGACCTGCTGCTTCACATCAGAGCATCTTTCCTCCATGAGACGGATCAGCTGGGTGAAGATCTTCTCACTGTCCTCCACTGCTTTATCAGCAGAGCCATTGATGGCCTCCACCTCCTGTTGAAGCAGCTTCACATCTTCCTCTCTGTCCTGGATTCTCTGCTGGATGTTGTGTCGACTCCCCTCCAGCTCTCTCTGCCTCTCAGTCCTCTCTGCTGCAGCTGACACTGTGTCGTGGCCTTTATGTTCGTCCATGGAGCACAAAATACAGATACACTGCTGATCAGTACGGCAGAAAATCTTCATCACCTCATCATGACGAGAGCAGATGTTCTCCTGGAGCTTCTCTGACGGCTCCACCAGCTTGTGTTTCTTGAGTTGAGCTACATCGAAGTGAGGCTGAAGATGTTTCTCACAGTAAGAGACCAAACAGACCAGACAGGACTTAACTGCTCTCAGTTTCCTCCCAGTGCAGACATCACAGGCCACATCTTCAGGTCCAGCATAGCAGAGATCAGCAGGAGCAGCTTGGAGTCCAGTCTTCTTCAGCTCCTCCACTAAATCTGCTAACATGGTGTTTTTCACCAGGACAGGCCTCGGTGTGAAGCTCTGCCTACACTGAGGGCAGCTGTGGGTTTTCTTCTCATCCTCTGTGTCCCAGTAGCTTTGAATACAGTTCATGCAGTAGCTGTGTCCACAGGGAATAGTCACCGGATCCTTCAGTAGATCCAAACAGACGGAACAGCAGAATTTTTCTCGGTCCAGCTGATTGTTTTGCTGCGCCATTTCACCTCCGAGTGTCAACGATTCACTTCCTGGTCAATGAAACTAGTCTGAATTCTATTCTTAACAGTGGGTGGTTCTGCAGTGAATGGGGACTGTCAGATCCTGCACATTACCATATGTTGGCCACACCCACCTTCGAACTCTAGCTCTGAAGGGGAGGGAACAAGGAAATATACAATATGGACAAAGTTAACCTCTCTAAGAAGGAGGAGTTTCAAGCTGTGCTTCATTTCAGAATCAGGTTGCATTTATTTCCTCATTCTGCCTCGGCCACTTTACATTGTGACAACATTACGATGTGTTGACTCACTGTTCTTTCTACTCAAGATACACAGTTGAAATTAACCAAAGCAGGGATATTCTGTTGTAAATGTAGTCATAAGTTTTATCAAAATGAAAATAAAACGGAGGGTCTGATCTCCATAGAGGTATAAAGTGTTTCAATAACAATAAACGAGGGGAATAAGGCCTTCTTACAGACCAGCTAATGACATGTACCTTTCACCTGCTATGGAAACTGGCAATTGTGATGTGGAGTCCCAGATAGCAAAAGACATTAATTCAATGTTGGATTTTGGTCAGATTGGTTATTTTTGGTTGAGGTTGAAACATCTATGTTGACTCAGTGTTTAATTAAAGTTACCATTTCAACGTTTGAAAAACTGTTGTTGAATCAATGTAGTATAGATGATGATTTTTCAATGTTGAAATGCCCTACAATGAATCAGCATTGTTTCAATGGTGCTGATGGTGTATGGGGAGGAGAGGGGGAACAGGGGGGCTCACGAGACCAGCGAGATCTCACCGGACTTCAGCTCAAACTGTGACCCCTTTAAGATAGAAAACCCAGATAGCAAAATGTGATTGAATCAACATTGAGATATTGTCAGGTTGAGGATTGTAATCAACATTGATGTCAGATATTGAAATATACATTGAAAGTGCTCGCTATGATCAACAACGTATCAATAACGTTGAATTTCCAATGAATTCTAACAAAGAATCAGCCTTGATTTCACTATGATATGATCAACATTTAAAGACTGTAGAACTGAATCAACATTGATTCAACTGTATATCCTCCTGAGACCCAGGAAAAGAAACGTTTTTTAATTACTATTTTTTTTACATAAATTTAGTGTTGGTGTGGTCAAAACATATTGCAAAAAAAAAAAAAAAAAATGTTTAAACTTAATTTAAGCATGTTGTCTGTTTTTGTTCATAGAGCATGCAGTAAAGCAGCTGTTCTCAACCTTGGTTTCTTAAAAAGAATTGAAATAGCCAATGTAGTTGGTTTTTTAATGAGGCATATTAAAAACATACAAAGGAAGGTTGAAAAGTGTTGAAATTGTAGAGACTTGTCCTGGTTAAGGTCATTTGTTTTGCCCTGCCTAGTGCATTAAATTTGAGGGTTTTTTTAAATCATTCTCTATGTGTGGAGTTCTGCATTTGAGAATTGGCTCTTTAAAAATAGTATAGCTGGTAGTTGAGTGGTTAGAGCGCATGCCACGAATGCAGTGGACCCTGGTTCGAATCCAGTACAGGACCTGTACTGCATGTCACTCCCCCCATCTCTGTCCCCTTTATGGTCTATCCACTGTCAAATAAAGGAGTCTATAACAATAAATAACGTTGTTTCAATGTGTGTATATATATATATATATATGATCAATATTGAAAGACTGTATATATATATATATATATATATATATTCAATGTTGATCATAGTTGAATGAAGGTTGATTCATTGTCAGAATTGGTTGGAAATTCAACGTTACTTCAATGTTGATCATAGCGAGCACTTTCAATGTATATTTCAATATCTGACATCAATGTTGATCACAATCTTCAGCCCGACAATATCTCAATGTTGATTCAATCAAATTTTGCTATCTGGGGTATGACCTCTCTCATAAAAAAAGTTGGGTGGGGAAGGAGCTTTAGCAAATACAAGAGTTAAATATTACCAGTTAGATAGCCTATCCTATTGCAACCCTCAAAGCAATGGGGTCAAAAGTCCAACATTAACAGCAGGCGTGCAGTGTTGTTTAGTCATCCCGTGCCTCAGTCATGAGGCAGCGGATGGTTTGCCAGAATTTCTTCAAGGCCAACCGGTAGTCCTCCTCCATGGCCTCCCCGAACTTTTACAAGACCTGAGTTTCTACCTCTGCGACCGCCCATGCTGTCGCACACTTGGCCTGTCGGTACCCATCAGCTGCCTCAGGAGCCTCTGTTTGCTTCTTCAGCTTGACAGCATCCCTTACTTCCGGAGTCCACCACCGGGTTCGGGGATTGCGGCCATGATAGGCACCGGCGACCTTACGGCCACAGCTCCTGACAGCCAAGACAACAACGGAGGTGGAGAACATGGTCCATTCGGACTCAATGTCCCCAGCCTCCCGCGGGATCTGGTCAAAGCTCTTCCGGAGGAGTTAAAGACCTCCCTGACAGAGGGTTCCGCCAGACGTTCCCAGCAGACACTCACAATGCGTTTGGGTCTGCCAGGTCTGTCCAGCTTCCTCCCCATCCAGCGGATCCGACTCACCACCAGGTGGTGATCAGTTGACAGCTCGGCCCCTCTCTTCACCCGAGTGTCCAAGACATACGGCCGGAGGTCAGATGATCGGTTTACAAAGTCGATCATTGACCTCCAGCCTAGGGTGTCCTGGTGCTATGTGCACTGATGGACACCCTTATGCCTGAACATGGTGTTTGTTATGGACAAACTGTGACTAGAGCAGAAGTCCAGCAACAAAACACCAGTCGGGTTCACATCAGGGAGGCCGTTCCTGCCAATCACACCCCTCCAGGTAACACTGTCGCTGCCCACGTGAGCGTTGAAGTCCCCCAGTAGAACGCCGGAGTCCCCAGTTGGGGCACTCTCCAGCACCCCTCCCAGGGCCCCCAAGCAGGCTGGGTACTCTGCACTGTTGTTCGGCCTGTAAGCCGAAACAACAGTGAGAGACCTATTCCTGACCTGAAGGCACAGGGAGTGGACCCTCTTGTTCACCGAAACACATGGTGGCTGAGCTGGGGAGCTATAAGCAAACCCACACGCCTCTCACCACAGGCAACTCCAGACTAGAAGAGAGTCCAGCCTCTCTCAAGGCGTTGGGTTACAGAGCCCAGACTGTGCGTGGAGGTGAGCCGACTATCTCTAGCTGGCACCGCTCAACTTCCCGCACTAGCTCAGGCTCTTTCCCCCCTCGCAAGGTGACATTCCTAGTCCCCGCGGCTAGTCGCCGTCCGGGGATTGGGTCGTTGGAGCCCACGACTGCCACCCAAATCACACTGCAATGGCCCCTTCTTTACCCTCCTGCAGGTGATGAGCCTACTGGAGGGCGGGCCCACATCGCTCGTTCGGGCTGCACCCGGCCGGGTCCTGTGGGAAAAGACCCGGCCACCAGGCACTTGCCTGCGAGCCCCAACCCCAGACCTGGCTCCAGGGTGGGGCTCGATGACGCCATTGCGAGCAATGTCCACTTCCTCGTTGTCATCTTTTTCATCAGGGGCTTTGGAACCGCTCTTAGTCTGACTTGTCACCAAGGACTTGTTTGCCTTGGGAGACCCTACCAGGGTCATTAAGCCTTGGACAACATAGCACCTAGGATCATTCAGGTGCTCAAACCCCTCCACCACGATAAGGTGCCGGTCCAAGGAGGGGCAAATACGTTGCTGAATTGATGAAATTGGTAACTGGCAACATTACCCTGATGATTTGCCACAGAGGCAGGAAGAAGCAGCATACACATGCATATTTGCATTACATGGAAGCAAAATCAGACAGTGATCCAGTAAAATATTGACATTTGAATTGTAAAATGTTTTACTCCTTCAACACAGGCATGCAAAATTATGTTAGGTACATATACTCAGTGCGCTTAATAAACCAAATAGTATACATGTTGTCACGATCTATGTTTGCAGTTAGCTGGGTGTGCGGTTGTGCTTGTGTGTTTTTCTGTCTGCTTACAGAGGTGCGCTGGAGGCTGGGCAGGTTGATAATCAGCGCCGGCTTCAAGACCTGGATCCTCACGCTGTTTGCTGCCAGTTGATTACGTGATTCACACGCGGTACATGGCTTAGTCGCTAGATCTGTTCTAGACTAGAAAACTCCAGTGTGTCGATTTATCCGCTAGTATAGTTTATAACTACGTCTACGCCTGTCTTTAGTGCCCTCCCGTTCCGTGACGGACTCCGCTCAGGTGTACAGAACCTCCGCACCTCTGCAGCACAGCGCCAGACCAACTCCCCGCTGAAAGACCACAGACACGCCGCACCTCCGCTCACCTGCAGCCCGCCTCCAGCGCCGCGCTCTTCACGGCGCTTCTCCCCTTGGACTCAAGCCCACATCGCTCTCTCCTACTCAGTGTGTTGAATAAAAACACCTTTGCGTCTTGCCACAGTTGTCTGTCCGCTTTTTGGTTCCTCTTGTGTTTCTGACCTAACACATGTATTCTCAATTGAGAACAAAATGACTAAACTGTGTTCTGCCACAGACCTGCAGCTTCTGTCAGTTTGACTTATTCAGGAACAAACACAATCTGCATGTTTGCACATGAAGTGTTCCTTCATCTTTTAACTCATCGATGAGCCGATCGCTCCATGTTTCACTTATCAATAACATACTGTAGATATTCCTTTTTCATCAGCCAGAAAATGTTTTGTGACTTTCAGCTCTCTGCTGTAATTAAGATCCTTTTGCTCGACTCTATCGTTCTCTGCACCAGCTGCTCTTTGGAAGATATCTTATCAAAAAGTCTGCAAGCAGGTGATAAAGGAACACATTAATTTGGGGTTTTCGGCTGCAGTGCTGAGCATGTCAAGAAGTCAGTACGGTTCAGAACTGATATGACTCAACATTTAGATCGAGTCTGACAAAAAACAGGATCAGAAGACTTAAAACACACAGCATGTTGTTCCTACATTTAGTTTACAGCTATGACAGAAATATGTTTACAGCTGTGGTATTTTATGATAATCTACAGTATCTAACCATTAAGAAGATTATTATAATCTCATGTACATTTTAATTCCTCCCAGCGCTGTAATGCAGAGATACTATTTTAATCTGCATCAGTGTCTGTTTGTGTTCACTTTCTTTTCTTTGTCTGTGTTGAATTGTATGTGGAAGTTTAGCTGCCAATAAAATATACCAAAAAATAACCATTAGTGGATGTTGATTGGATAATGGGAGAAGGCCAAGATGAATTTAAAGGTGGTCTGAGGGGTCTATGAAGCAAAAATGAGCAAATTGTTAACAAAAAAACAGGCCAATAAAAGCTAATTGAGTCAAAGTGGATCGTCTTTTTGTTGTGCACACAGTGGAAGAAGATCCATCTTTAATCTTTTTATCTTTTAAGTATCAACACTGTCAGACATGTGAGGTGCTTCACTGCAATATCAATCAGAAGGTTAAAAATAACATCAGGCTAATGCAAAACTCCCGATGCTGTTCATGTGTGTTGGTTTGCAGCTGAAATGCCTGAATTACCTCAGATTTCTCCAGGAATGTCGCACAGTGATGTCCTGCTGCCACTTGGAGCCGCCAGCGCTCCATGTTTCCTGTAGTGCGGGTTTGATGTTGTTGGTATCAACTCAGCAATTAAAACTTAAAAGTCATGACTCAAAAAAACACTTAAAGATAACAGCATTTAACAAATCATTAAACTACTCTTCGTGTCAGAAATGTTTGGTTAATGAGCTTCTGTACTGTACTGCACAATATCACAAAGTTTATTATGGTGAGATTTGATATATGCATGCAAATGTATCTTCTTTGAAATGTTTGCTGTGCGGTGATTTGTCTCTGACTAGATGGATTGGAATATTTTTCCTTTTTGATGCCATTCTGCCTGAACTGCCTCCTTACTTGTGTCTCTACAGACTCCTGAAACTATCAGCAGCTGCAAACTTCAGTCTAATTCTGTTCTGTCATCCCTCGAACATGTGCTGTCATCAGATAAATATAATGGAGTAAAAAATTACAATATATGTATATTTGGAGAGGAAAATGGAAATACTCAAGTAAAGTACAAATACTACAAACTGCACTTGAGTAAATGTACTTAGTTACATTCCATCACTGGTAAAATGCTGCTTTGATGCATCAATGCAATATATAATAATAATAATAATAATAATAATAATAATAATAATAATAATATATCAACAACGAGACATTATTCTGCTGAACAAGTACGTTTCCTTTTAATACTTAAAGTACATTGAGCTAATTCTAACGTGTTTCTACTCAAGGAGAAGATTTTGAATGCAGGAGTTTTATTTATAAAAGTATCTTTACATTGTTGTGCTGGTACACAAATATTTGCAGCAGTGATTTATTGTGAGATAAATAAAATGTCAGCTAACAGTAGAGGCGTTTCCACCTCAGGCATCTTTTTTACAATAAATCCACCATCCTGTGTAAATAATAGCCAACTCAAACATAATTAAAGATGATAGTAATAAAAGCATAATTACAGCTCTGATGTGAGTGACGTGCTGCAGTACAGTACAGTCAGTCATGTGGGAGATGTGATACGATCTCACCGTCTGTCAGGAAGGAAACCACCAGTAAATATTTAATCAGTAATTTGGTTTCGCCTTTCAAATATTCATGGAATCTAATCAACTTAATCACGGCGTGATCGTTATTTCACAGCGTAATGAAACTCCCCGCCACTTCGCTCAGGCGTGACCAGGGTGGCTGACTTCACGCCGCCGCTCACTGACAATAAAAAGAAACCAACGGGGAAAGGAGGAGGGGAGGGAAAGAAAAGAAAGAGAAAGAAATTAAGTCAAAGAAGCAACAGAAAGCATCATGTAGTATCAGGTGCACTGAAACTGAAAAAAAGGCTGTAAATGCAAAAACAAGGACAGAAATAAGAAAACATGGAATAGAGAAGGAAGGAAAAGAAGGAAGGAGTCGTTGTACAAACTGTTGCACATTTCTAACAATAACGTGCATCATATCTGTTGAACGCAGATCTAAACCCTCAGGTGTGCTCAGGTGAGCCACCGAGCAGCAGGAGATCCCTCACTGGCTTCCCACACATGAGCAGAGTCAGTCATTCTCCTTAGAAAATAGAATTGATGATGGAGCATTTGATATTTTGTACAAATGTTTTCATCTGTCTCTCCTCAAAGTACAGTTTAATTACAATGAATTAAAGCCAACATGTGTAAAACTTGAAATTGTCTTATTTTGACACCGTCAGAGACGCTGGCTGTGTTTAATGGAGCTTTGTGTTCTCATTATCATTGGTTTAAAAGCCCAAACAGAACAAAAATTCTCCATATAAACATCTTAAATCAGAATATACTGACTCAAACCGAACAGCTTCTTCGAGGAGTTTACAACCGATCAAAATAACTATAAACACATTAAACACACAAGTGCAAAGTAAAACAAGACACATGAGGATAAATCAACTAAACGTTATATAAAATCAAATCAAATAATCAACCAAGACGTTGAAAACTGGACAAACTGGACACAAAGGCCGACAACAATCAAAGTGGACTGAGAGGAACAGAGAGTTCAAGAGACAGAAAATCATAAATATGTTAATTCTGCAATCCGACACAAACGTCCAGACGAACCAACAATGTGCCTTCATTTATCGTGAACATGCAGCCGAGTGCAGGAGCTGTGGAGGCCTCCAGGCTGCAGCAGCAGCTCCTTACAGTGGAACAGTGAGATGGATCTAATGTACAGTATAATGTTTGGCCTCAGGAGAGCGCGGGGAAGCTGCTGTGTCCTATTTGCTGCGATGTTGAGCTCATTTTGGAGAGCCGTTCATTCTCCCTGCCCTGTGGGATCTTAGCCACAGGCTGGAATACAGTACAATCTATCTGTTTTTCATCAGACGCAGTAATAGCCTCTCTGTTGTGTCTGCATGATGCTACTTTATCTCACCTCAACAGTTCGGCTGTCTGGAAACAGCAGGCAGTGAAGATGGACATGTTATTATTTCTCTGCTGTAATGTTTTGTTTGTATCACATGGATGCACATTTCTCTGCAGGTTCTTCACCCTCCATGACGTCAGGGTTAGGGTTAAGTACCCCAGCGACTTAAAACTCCAGGAAAGTTAGTCAGTTTGAGAAACAATGAGTCACTGGAGCTTTTTTTACAGAGATCGTGCAACACGTCTGCTACAAAGACGCTTCTCTGGGCCACGTGTGATTTTAGAAAGCATTCTGGTGTTCTACGGACCGACAGAAGTTGTTCTTCTTGTTTGAGTTAGCTGCTAACTGCCGCTAACTGCTGCTAACTGCTTTTTAAATCTCCGTTGTGGGTCGCACACATAGCACATTTACACAAGAACCAATATATCTTAGTAAGTGACTTTGCTGCCAGGTCAGAGGTGAAACAATAACGACCCTCCATCTTTGTACCTTGTATTCAGAACAGACAGGCGTAATAAATCCACAGTCACGTGATGAATATTCATTTCCTGTTCGCTTCCTTTCTATGCGAGCGAAGGGGCAACAAAACTTTGGCGAACATCCGGTGGCGAAGCAAAACCACAGAGTTCAGGCTGTCATTTAAGTGCTATTATAGATCTGGGTGGTTTTCCCTGCAGGCCTCCGCATGGTTTGCTTCCTTGGTTGCGTTCTCTACACGTGACTCAAACTGTTAACTCAGAGTGTAGCGAGGTAATGTCACAGTTTATGAGCTGTTGTTTCCCAGGTAAACACACCGACCTCTTCAGCCTCCTTCCTGTCGCCTGCTGCTCCTCTCAGGGTCATTCTGCCAAACGAACCCTGAGTTTCCAAACCATCCACAAGAAAAACAGACGTAACACCAGAAAACCAATGAACATACAGTAAGATAACAGCATGCTAGCTTGCTAGTTCTTGTCTTTTGTTTGGTCTTGGTGGTCCAGCCTGGTTCTGCACACTTCAGGTGGAACCCAGAGATATGTGGACACACGAGGACAGTCGAGAACAGGTTGTGGATACGAGCCCTCTTGTTCTCCAACCAATTAATTTCTGATAATTTTTATCCGTTTTTCGATGTGAGAAAGGCGTCTATCAGTTGGACATTACCGCTTTTCTGAATTTTCCCTTCGACTTTCTGAATGTATACGGCTCAGAGTACCATTGTGACTACAAATGTCAGCCTCATGGCAGCACAGGAGCAAAGGTCAGGTGATCACTTCTGGTTGTAGGATTGTCTGAATGTCAGTTCATCGTTCCTTCAACTCAGTCACTTTACAAATCCAACACTCCTGCACATGCATGTCTGTGATTTTAATTCAAATCCCTCACACTTCTCTGTCAACAGAATAATCCTCCAAAAGAAAGTCGACTCGGTGTGGCAGAGACACAGCTGCCTGCAGTTTATTCCTCCTTTCACTCTGCTGTGCTCAGATCTACTTACAACACAAGATGATTGAAGGCACGTGATAAGAACCTGTGGATAATCGTACCAGAGCGCGGCGGCGGAGCTTTGCACGTCGGTGAGGTGAAATTCTACAAGAAATGTGAATCCCAGAGGCTCAACAGGATCCATACAGCACACCTGGAGATAAACAAAGAGCTGCAGCGTCTCGCTAATCCTCTGAAGAGGGAGTCAGTCACTGGAAACCTGCAAACCGAGAGGATCGAGACGCAGCAGAGGCCAGAGAGGAGGGGGAAGATGAAATGTGATGATAGCAACGATAAAATGATGTTGGGGAGAAAAAATGAGGGAGTGATTTGCATCTCAGTTTGGATCTAAGACGGGCAGAACATCAGTTTGAGGACGGTGACTGGCAGGGATTAAACAGCTGCTGTTAATTGGAAGTAAAGGTGACGAGGGGGATTATGTTAAATCTGTATTATGATGCAAAATAGTGACGTGAGCAGACATGTGAGCAGGATGTCTGGAGTCAGGTGTGTGAAAATGTTTTGTTTCGTTTCTCTGGATTGAAATTCAGTTTTTACCATTAAAGGAACAGTTCACTCAAAATGGGAAACAGTCATCATCTCTTCACCTCCATGTTGATGGAAAGTCATGTGAAGTTTCGTAGTCCACAAAACATTTCTGGAGCTGAAATGAACAACTGAAGCAGACGGGGACTCGTTTTAAAACATCAAAAACAACTGGAAAAAATAATCAGTGTCGAGCATAATCAAGTCCTGAGATCCCAAATTGTTTTAAAAAGATGTTATTTACATCGTCAACAAAGGTTCGAGCTAACGCTTTTAACTTAGCAGCTACAGTGAAGATTAATGGCTGAAGAAAGGGTCTTTTTAAATCGTTTACATTTTTTCATGGTGATTCAGCCGCTGTTATATTAATGTGTAATAATTAACATAATCATTAAGATGTCTGAACATCAAAATTAATTTTCGATCAAAACAGACGGGCCAGAAAAGGTTTGGACACCAGCTTCACCTCTGGCTGGCTGGCAGAAATCAATCAGACTTTATTTATATACATAATCAAATAAATCAAAAAGCCTTTGAGAAAAATTGGGGATATTAAGAAAACAAAAATGGATTTAGAGACCAATGCACAGCACTTCCAATAATATTAGTAGTTAAGATAATAAACGATAAAATAACGATAAAGATAAAATAAAATATATTAGATTAAGGTCAATAAAACAAAATTGAATATAACAATAATAATAATGATGGACAGTAAAATAAAGATACAAATCTGTATATTATATAGACAATAAGAATAAATTGTTGTAATAAAAACATTAAACATTAGAACCAGATCTGCCTGAACGCACTCATCATAAGTTGCTTTGCCAAAAAAGCTCCAGCTGAATAAATATAATATGATCTAATGCATCATAATACATTTAGATATTACACATTATAGATGCTGAATCTCAAAGCTCGTCCTCTCCTCGTGATGTCACAGCGCGAACAGCCTCCTAAAGCCGGCAGCAGGGGGGAGAAGTCAGTCAGTGATCGAGCTGCTGCTGCTGCACAGCTGCTGCTGAATCTTCTCTCAGCATTCTGCTTCAGACTGGAGGAAGAAGAAGAAGAAGCAGAGGGGGAAATAAACTACTGGGGGAAATTACAAGAAGAAGAAGAAGAAATCTTCTCCTGAATGGCGGCAGTGAGCGGGACGAGCAGCAGAAACATGGAGAGGTCAGATCTGAGAGGAAAGTCCAAGAGGAAGAGGAGGAGGAGGTGTAAAGGCAAAGGTGAGTGAAGTTTATGTGATTGTCTCCGTTATACTAACATATTACTGATATTCATATCAGTGCAGCAGGTTTACAGTCACTTTGTCATGTCAAATCATTTCTTGGCATCTTTAAAATCGTCCTACTTTTCTTTTTTGTTTTGGTCGTTCAAGATTTTTTTTGATTACAGTGCAAAACACCTGTAATGTGCTTGTGTGGACAATATTGCAATAACTACATTATATTTCATTGATTAAGATAATGCTTTTTTTCCTCAAAGCAACTGACAATACATGCATTCAGGAAGAGAAACCGAAATTTGATAATATCGTGTGAGTAATCCAGTGAAGATGTTCTTTGTGTATCTTTTGTTCATGAGTTCATGCGGTTCCTGTTTCACTAATAATCATCTGTATCGTTCCTTTTGTTCACTTATTTTACACTTATAGTTACAGACTCTCTCCACCTGCCTACACTCATATTTTGAGGATAATTTATTTGCTATAAAATGAGAGAAAACACACAGTAATCAAAGTCAAAGATAGATTTGATTGGTAGCATTTTTTCCCAAAACTTCTATAGACATCATAATTATATTGTTATCATTATCATGACAGCTCCTCTCTTACTACAGTCCGCTTTTAGTATTTTTATAGTAACCTGACTGTGTTTGTAGTGATTTCATTACACTTTAAGGTGATCAAGCAGCAGAAGTTACAGTGTAGTTTGAGTTTAACCTCTGGAGGAAAAGCCAAATCATCGCAGTTGTCATGTTGGACTGAATCTCAGAGAAAAAACTTACAACAATTTTACATTTAAATGTTTTGTTAAAGCAGAATCTCGTCTTCATGTTTCAGCACTTGGGTTTGTTCTTTAGTCGTGGCAGAAAAAAGGTTGTACACGAGATGTTGCTGCGTTCACTGAGGCTGAACTCCAGTCAGCGACATTTTGTTTCTTCCTGTGGAACAAAATCAAAACTCTCTTCTAAATAAAAAACTGTAAGTCGTCTCAGAATGACGCCTCATACAGAACGCTTTGGCTCTTTGGTCATCAGATGTGGCTTATTGAACGCTAATTTTTATCACCTTTTTCATTCCACGCTTTCTTCTTCCTTTTCCAAAAACCGTGCCGCCCACATTACCCACAATGCAAAGCAACTTTACCCTTTAGGCTTTTGAGCATGCTAACATTTGCTGATTAGTGCTAAACATGGAACTTGAATGTCTGTGGAAACTTTCACAGCCATTTAATAGTTTAAAGGAGTTACCATCACAAAGAAGTGGTTTCAAGCTTTTTTGAGGCTCCAGAGGAAGCTGCATGTAATCTGAGGAATATCCTCCATTGATGACACTCGGTGGCTAAGTTGCATTGTGGGTAATGTAGGCACCAGGTTTCGAAAAACGAAGAAGATTGTGTGAAGGAAAAAATAGGTGGTTCTGCTGTATCGAATTGGATCATTTGTCTTTAAACTCAAAACTAGAGTCCAACAGTGTTAGAGGAGTGCAAAACCTGGAGCCTACATTACCCACAATGCACTTTAGCCACTGGTATCACTGGAGGAATTATATGCAGCTTCCTCTGGAGCCACAAAAGGTTTTAATCCACTGTTTTAACACATAAAGTTAAACTCCCCAAGATCTGTTAACACACTTTAATGTGTAAAACTGGTGGAGTTTCCCTTTAAAGCTTGTCTGAAGCTGGAAAACTGAGCAGGAAGTGTTGATATCAGAGAGTTATGCAGAACTTCTTCTCATCTTGTTTGCTCCTGGATAATAAAATCTTATGATCTCCTGAAGAAAAAGTCACAATAGAGTCGGTTTAGATTTAATACGCTTGTGTTTCACTTTCACTTTGTTCATAAAGACCAACTCAAGTGGATGAGAGGCTCAACTGGTGGAACGAAAGTCTTACAGAGCTGTGAACACACTGTTCTCTGTTTACTGAGTGTAACGTGTCATCATGGTGCGAGCCCTTTGTAATCATAATTACAGTCGTCAGGGCAACAGGTCAACCTTTCAGGATTAAACTGACATTGTTCTCCACATGCTAATCCTCAGTAAATGCTGCAGATTACTCCATGATGGCTTTTGTATTAAGTCCAATGGTTATTCAAAGTGCGCTAAGCCTATTCCACTCTCATTAATGACCCATCGGCCTTTTTTTGTGCTTCAGCGCCGGAGTGAAAGCGCGTTCTCTTCCAGAAAGTCATTACTCAACGCAGCTCCTCAAATCCCACTATTTTAGGGGCAGAATGCACTTAGCTAATGCTCCCACTGTACCAACCACGAGCTGTGCTTTGATGCCAGCTGTCATTTCAGAAACAGAGGGCGGCATCTTCCCCTCAAATGGCAGACGTTTTGTTTAAAGTCGAACTCACAGCAGGCGAGAGAGTCGCGGCGTGGGACGTCTTCACGCAGCAGTAATTCAACGAGTTTGAGTTTCTCTTAATTAGTGTCACCAGGTTGTTTTAGGAGAGATTCGTGTCCACAGTGAAACACCTCAACAACATCAAAATACTCTAACCTCTTCTTCTTCATCCTTATTTCAGTTGTCAAATGAGACACAGTGCATCACAGCCAACATCTGGTAGGAGAGAGACAGACAGCTGGCTGAACAAATCGTTTCATAGCAGCGACGTGTTGTGGATACGGAAGCCCTGAGGGCCAAACTGAAGACATTTTTAGTTCTAGTGATCCGTTTTCTGATCTAAGTTGTTTTTTCTCTCCTGCGTTTAAGATTTGAGAACTGGTGGAAAGTTTCACCAGGATCACCTTTCTGATTTCCTTTTCTGTCTGTGAGCTGAGCAGCACCGGCGATGGTCCTGGTCCATCGACTGCAGCCGACCCGTAACAACCACCGTCCTCCTCTGAAATCGATACTGAACTCACGTCTGTGCAGAAAACCTGAGAGAAAGAGGTTTTTAAAAGTCAGTGTGTTCAGCTCTCAGGACTTTTGTAGCTTCTTACCGAAACTCTATAGTTTCTCTTGTCCTTTTTTCAGTTCCTGCTGCTGAAAACACAACGTTTCTGTGTAACGGTCCTTCATAATAAAAGCCTTTAAATGACTAAATAATGGCAGGCTTTTATTGTGAAGAAGTTATAGTAAAGGAAACATGTTTGAAAATGAATTTTTGGAGCCACTTTGATAGCTGTGATTCTTCGAGGGTACTCCAGTAGCAGCCCAGTTGTGGTGATAACACAAAATCCCTCACCGGGTCACACTGAGCAGAACCAGGCCGGCAGATGTGATGGGAAAAAAAATCTTTTTAAGGCTCATTTTTCTAAATGTTTGTTTTTGTGATACTCGTTTTGACCACAAGAGGCTGGAGGGTTTTGTTCACTCGGTGTAACTACTTATATGAATGGAGAAAATTGGCACAGTTTGAGAGAAAAATGACCGAACCAGAACCTGACCCGAGCCTGGAGCTTCACACAACAATATAACCCAGATAGCAAAATGCTAAGCTAATCACATAGAATGATAATCAAGATATATCTGGGTGAAAACAGTGAGCAACACTGTCGTAGCTTCTCTGTCACAGAAAACTCAAACTCTGTCCCTGTCAGGAATGACTGGACAGGGTCTAATGAGCGCATTATGAAATGACTTTGTTAATAGGGTTTTTTCTCTGGGTGCAGATGACAGGAGGACGTTGTTTCGGGCTTTCAGTTAAAAACATTTGGCTGTAAAATCCCCTTCTGCTGCCGTTTCAGTCAAATTAACAAACCGTCATGTGTTGGCTGTAAAAAGGGAGAAAACATTCGACTGTCCCTCTTCCACTGAGGATTATGATTCTCCGGCATGGAACGAACAGCTGCCGTCTGTGTCGGCCTGTCAGAGGGTTTCTTGATGACGCGTCATGCGTTTTTGGACGTATCTGTATATTGGATGCATTTTGGATAAGCGAGCTTCATCGTGCAGGCAAACTTAGTGGGCCATGTCAGTGTGCAATTTCACTGATGGATTCTGCAATCTCCACACTTCTCTGGGGCTCCAGCTTCATGAAAACATTAGCAATATGGTTTGTGTGCCCATTTAACTTAATTGCAGGGATGCTCAGCGGGTAAAGTGTGGCACTAACTCTGCGAGGGTTAAGGGTCCCATTTCCTCTCAGCTCAGTGTGACGGGAGCTGCTGGGAACTCGGCGAAGGTTTGAGTTTTTTGATCCCCACTGAGCCTGAATGTGTAGGAAAAGGCAAAAATTATGTTTAAAGTGAAATCTGTAGGCTCTGGATTGTTTCTGATTCCTCTTTTCATCCTTGTTCATGCTTCAGTTTTTTGTTTTAAAAGACGCCTATGATGCTTTGTTGTTTTTGTCCTTTCCTTCAGTGTGTTTCATAGTTTTTGCACCAACAGGAGCTCCTCTCTCCCACAGAAAACACTGCTCCTGAATGCCTCGTCAGTAGCCCCACCTTTATTCCCCTGACATCACACTACGTCACTGCTTCACATTTGAATAATTTATGCTAACATTAACGGTAGAAGTGAAACTAACTAAAAGTTGAAAACACAACAGAGCTGAGCTGAGACTGACGGTGAGCGGTGCAGGTGTGCGTGAACTGACCAATCAGAGCAGATGAGAGCCAAAGCCACGCCCCTTCTGTGTTTTACATTTAGTCTGGACAAAGAGCTGAAATGGAAAGAAAAAGATGTGTTTATACTTTTCACCAGTTAAATGTCGATCAAGTCTACGATTCTCAGTCTTCTAACATACTTTTGTTGGTGACTGTTCAATAAAATGTAACCCAGAATTAATGCTGTAACATTTTTCTTTTAAATGATTGCCCTCTAACACATTCAGTCCACAATTAGAGACAAATGAGGCCTAATATTTCAAACTGATTAAGTGACAGTGAAGCAGCAGGCGAGGGCATTAAGAGTTGAAACGAGGCCGTCGTCAGCAGTCAACAGCCTGCCGTAGCTTACTGCTGTCATTGTTATTATCTCTCATTGCTATTTCATTGCACATTACCATATGTTTCAGGCAATAATTTCATCACTCATTTCCAAATAATGATCATCAGTCTGTTGATTTGAAAGCAGACTTTAAGCTTCGGTTGCAGACGTGTGATCTGATGAACTATATTTAGACTGAGAGAAGCTTTGTAGTCCGTTCTCACAGAGAGAGAACGATATCTGACATGGATCTGCTGCAGCAATTAACTTCGACTACACATAAATAAAAGTGGTTGATGTTCCAGAATCTGAACAAGATGGAGGGTCCGTTTGGAAAACTATTAAAGTTTAGATAAAGTATTGATTAAACAGTAACAGCTCAGACTTCAGGGATACTGTGTTATAAGATATCTTAAATTTTATCTGGCTTCCAGAACCTCAAAAACAGAAGTGGATGCAAACATTTTCAGGAGGATGTGATTCTATAATATTACAGTAGAATAATAATTTAACTCCAGGCAATGAAACAATTGCCGCGATGGGCCATTTTGTCGGAGTGTTTTGCAGCAGTCCAACGAGTTCTGATGGTGATCCAGTTGATTCTCTGACAGACAGAACATTTGATCACAAAGACCATCAGACATCACAGAACATCTATCTTCACCAACAAAGGATTGGGCACCATCTTAAGATCAGTTTGTCGCTGTGAGCAGGGTTCGAACCTGCGCGGGGAAACCCCATTGGATTTCGAGTCCAACGCCTTAACCTCTCGGCCATCACAGCTCCTTTTCATAGACTGAACCCACTCTGTCCTGATTAACATCCAGGACGCCTGAGGGCTCCTTGTTTCGCTTGCCTTTGGGGCCAAGGCACAACTGCCAATCAGTGAGGACCTCCTCCTCCCACCAGAGGACGAAGACGTTTTTGAGAGTTAACAGCTCCCAGTTATTTGGTTGCTTCCAAATAAATCTCTTTAGTTTCTCATTACCCTGTTTGTACCATCTGCAGTATTTTACTGCTTCATCGTGTTCCCTTAAAGCTGTTCCTGGATTCCTGTTAAGTTACTGCAAGTGAAAACCCAACATGTCCTGATGTTGCTGCTTCATAGTAAAAGCTTCCTTAAACCTTAATAGGGAGAGACATTTGTCTACCATACTTCTACTGAAAAGGTGGTATGGGTGATTGTGGAGAAGGTTAATTTCATTCACTGGTCATCAAATACAAAAAAATGCTGATTTGACGAAGTATAACGCATGTTTTAATGACATGTGAAGTGTTTTTAGAGTGATTATTGCCTCAAATCTGAATCTCTGGCAGAAACGGCCTTTGTAAGTTTCACATATATCATTAAATTCAGCGGAGACAGTGTGTGGTCAAAACCAGCATAGACGATGCAAAGCTTCATCGCTGTGAGCAGGGTTCGAACCTGCGCGGGGAAACCCCATTGGATTTCAAGTCCAACGCCTTAACCACTCGGCCATCACAGCCTGATTCACTGATTGATTGACAAGACAACAAGAAGGGAAACCAGAACCCATCAGGCAACAACATTTTCCATTCCACCACAATCAGATTCTTCTTATCTCGAGCACTGACTCGAACAAACAGCTGCTGATGGTAGCCGGTCATTTCATTCGAGTCGCTGTCGGCCTTGATTTGCTCTCAGACCTCAAGTCCTCTCAGACGTTAGTCTCACCACTTCTCCATCACGACTGAATCAGCATAAATATCATGTCTCAACATGTTGTACTTTGATAAATCTGCTTCCTTGGATTAGGGTGAAAGGACTAACAAAGAAACGTGGCATCAGAGAGAGATAGATACCTTCAAACGATGTATTGAAGCAGCAGGAGTGTTCGCGGTTTTCTCAGAGATGAAAGACAAAAAGGATATGATTTGTTTTTTTATGTTGACTATGGAAACTGTTGATTACATTATTTCAGATCCTTAGTGAGATTAAAAACAGGTTTTTCTTTTGCTGCAATGAATGAGGTCCTGTGTTGGCTCGGCTTTGCTGCACAGCTCTTTCTTTACGTCGTTTAGATTGACTCCAGAATGAACATAAACAGGGTTATAAGGAGGATAAATTAGAAACACAGCCCTTCATACAGTGTGAACAGTCTTTGTCTGAGAGCCATAAACGCACAATCAAAACAAACCTCAAGCTGTGTTCACTGAAACAGATCATAATTAAACTGTTGCATCTTCAGATTTTTGACAGTCGATTGTGAATCGTGCATGTTTTGAGTAAACTGTGCAACTCTATCATACAAGAGAAAGCACACAGGTCAGGTTGAGGGAGATTAGATGTACATCTCAGACTGTAGAAGCATTCAAATTTGTATTCATCTCTACATGTATAATCTTCCTAAAGTAATCATAGTGAACATCATGGTCATACTGGTCAATTGACATAGAGCTCACACTGAGTGTGTAGTTAATTTTATGCGACAGCAAAATGCAAATCAGATGACCAGACTACCTGAGGTGGATTGTTGATCACTCCTCAAACAGTCAGTCATCTTGGTGATACATCCCTTTTAGGAAATGATCAACTACTGAAAAATAGCACGAAGTATTCCTTGTAGGAAGCTTTAAAGTCTGATGACCGACCCCCACTGGATTTCAAGTCCATTCCAAACCCCTCGGCCATCAAAGCGTACCTTATCCCAGTGGTTCCCAACCTCTTTTCCTTGAAGCCCCTTGCCTGTGTCCAAGACAAGCCAGCCCCCCAACCCCAACCCGCATACACTGAAAGAATAAAGTGATTAATTACAAACTTGTATTAGCAGAAATTAATAACAGTTGTAGGTTTTTGCTCTTATTCTCCTAGTTTTACAATGTATATAGATACATTTCTTCCTTTTTGTGTCATCAGGTGTATCACACACAAACACACACACACAGTTTAATTTTTAACCTCATAGGGGTGTTGGTGATAAATAGCTTAGTGAATTTAAATGTGGACCAAAAATATGTTCCAATTTGGATTATACAGAGTTTTGATTATCCAGTTGGGTGTGTTATTGGGATTTTATAAATTTAATGTGCACAAATATAATTTTGGTAACTTCACAACCTCAGAGCAGACAAAGTTGTTCGACCTTGTTGGTTGGGAACCACTGCCTTATACCAATACATTGTTATGGTTTCAATTTCGGAGGTTGTTTTTTGTAGCAGCAGAACACAGTAACTACAAAACTGCCCACCACAAACACCACACAGTATTTGCCAACCTGGTGCCCAAATGCTACTGGGAAAGTAACAAGACTGAGACAAACATTGCTGTGAACCTGAGTATTCCCAGAGCATCTACATCTACTGGGTCAACTGGCTTGTTTATGACTTCAGCAACCAACTGACATTGATTGGAAATTTTGCAAGCTTGTAAGACTTCGACATTAATGAACGCTGTGAGCAGGGTTCGAACCTGCGCGGGGAAACCCCATTGGATTTCAAGTCCAACGCCTTAACCACTCGGCCATCACAGCCTCTTTTAGCCATTATTACATACAATTTTAGAGATACGATGAATTGCTGGACAGACAGGGTTTGGTGGCTGTGGCTCAGGGGTAGAGGCAGTGTCTTGTTATCTGAAGGTTGCTGGTTTGATTCCCCTGGTTTGCATGTCGTGCAAGTGTCCTTGGACAAGATACTGATTCCCAAAACTGCTCCTGATGTGCTGGTCGACACCTTGCATGGCAGCCACCGCCAGTGTGTGAATGTATGTATGAATTACTGTAAGTCACTTTGGACAAAAGCGTCTGAGAAATGCCGTAAATGTTTTTTCCTCACACAGAAAAGGTCAAACAACAAATGGCAGACTCTAAAATCAGCATGTCACTTACCTTGGTGATTTTTACCTATGCTTGATTGACTCAACTAGTCAAAAGAGGTTATATTTTGACAACTTTTAACCTTCATCGCTGTGAGCAGGGTTTGAACCTGCGCGGGGAAACCCCATTGGATTTCAAGTCCAACGCCTTAACCACTCGGCCATCACAGCTCACTTGGGTGTGTTTTTCATATCCAACTCATGCGGCCAAGTTTGTTCAGTAGATACTCATTGTTACAGTCATAGAGTCGACATTTCTTAACCAATTAGCTGTATCAACTCTTCTTCGCTGATGACAATGGAGCATTCACATCATCAAGCCAGTTTTGTGTGGGCTGCTAGCTTGGAGGTTGTTGTTGTGTCTTGTAACAATAAGGATTTCGAAAATGTTAACTAACTACAGAAGTCTTGTTCGGCAGTAATTTGCAATCGCTGTGAGCAGGGTTCGAACCTGCGCGGGGAAACCCCATTGGATTTCGAGTCCAACGCCTTAACCTCTCGGCCATCACAGCTTGTTTGTAGCAGTTTCTGAAAGCCCTCAACTAGTCAAAAAAGGTTATTACTTGAAACTGTTAAGGCCCCCACACACCGCCCAGACTCAAACCAACAGCCGACTGACTTTATCCGACCACTCTGCTGCCTCTCGTCTGACCCGTTCGGCAGAAAAGTTGCATTGAACACACCGCTTTCAACGTGCTGCCAACTCCACAGCAGCAAGTACATTCTGCGCTTGCGCAAGATGCAATAACCCTCCTTAACAGCAGGTGGCGCTAGTACTCCAAAACATGAAAATAATGGATCGGAGGGCATAGTAACACCACGCTGGTTCACTAGCACATCACCAATCAGAATGGTCATACCACTCAGAACCACAGAGAATCCAATGGGTCAGACAGCCAACAGCCAATCTTCTCACGTTGAATCAGAGCAGACAACATCCACACAGTTCTAGAAATTTCCAACACAGTGAACACATTTGTTCTAAAACTTGTCCGAGACTCCCCAAACAGCCAATGCCTGTCGAGTTTCAGGCTTTAGACAAGTTTTGTAAGCATCATCGCTGTGAGCAGGGTTCGAACCTGCGCAGGGAAACCCCATTGGATTTCAAGTCCAACGCCTTAACCACTCGGCCATCACAGCTTATTTCACCTTACTTGTTGTATCCGTTTTCATCCAACCAAGTTTGTTCAGTTGATATTGAAGCTCTTGCTAATTATAGCTCAAACATTAAATAATACATAAACAAGATCCAGTAAGTTGCATATGATTTCAGTTAAGGTAATTCATACCAAACTAAGATTTTCAAGCCAGCCATCGCTGTGAGCAGGGTTCGAACCTGCGCGGGGAAACCCCATTGGATTTCAAGTCCAACGCCTTAACCACTCGGCCATCACAGCTTGTTTCAGCCAGTTTCATTGTATACAATGTTAGCCAATCAAGTTCGTTCAGTCGGTATGCATGAAGAGGAAGAGGAACTCACACTGATTTATTTCCCGTTCCCTCCAGATTCTTTTATTACTGCCACTAATTTTTGTTTGAGCAATGGCACATTTTGTTGATAGAATCAAAATGCTCATATTACAGAAATTCAACAATTGCATCACTGTGTAATAGTTTGGTTTCCGAACTTCTTCCACTGTAAAGTTGGACAGATTTCCCATTTTGTGCTGTGAGAAGGATTTTTGTGTGCAGTCCTAATTATTTAACATCATCTGAACTGGAGAAGTCTTTGTGTTCAGGCTCATGTAAACCTCAGGATAGTAAATGGCTTAATAAGGGAGAAAGGTCAAAGAAATCGTATTAAATAAGAAAATAATGAACCAAACATCCACTACTACAAAATAAGATTAATAGAGAAGAAATTATTCAGAAAAGTTTCCATATTTCTTTGCCCTTGAGGAAAGACAGTCCACATTACGAGTAAATGAAACCGCTTGCCATTAATTACGCTTAGCAAATGAGATTATCCACAGCTGTCAGCCCACACACACACACACACAGACACACACACACACACCGGACAGCGAGCGTGTGCTTCTCACTTTCCCCCCCGCCATGCCTAATTTCATTATTCTATTAAATAAGGTTCATTAACAGCGGCTGGATGGAAAAAACTTTGTGTCTAAGGTTTGATAAACACGAGCACTGTGGGACGTGAAGCGATGAGAGCTTCCTGTTCTCATCTCCGCTCGGCCGTTTTGTCTTTTTCTTGTCCGGTAAATTCGAGACTGTTGGTTCCAAGTCAGTGTTCTGGGAAGTCTTACCGTCAGCAGGGGTTGTTTAACTTTCTACTGTAAGTAATTCTTTTGGTCAAAATGACGGGGAAAGCTTCAAGTGCACGACTTTTGGAAGTTGAAATGGTCACAGGTTCAAATCCGGCCCAGAGTGACGTACAGCTGAGCTGATAGTCGTGAAATCTTCATGTTTCCCACCAAAGACCTTTACTGGACTCATCAATTAGCCACCTGTCGAAGGTTACGCCAAACTAATGCTGGGCTGGATATCAACAGCGTAACCATTAACCTAACCGCCTCGCCGTAGCTGCTAATTAGCTCAATTAGCCGTGCAGTAACTCTGATTCTGGAGAGAAAAAGCATCATATAGAGCAGGAATATCTCACATCTACGTTTAAAGTGTGTTTTACGAGGCGTTAACGAGGCGATTAAGCTCGTCTTAGTTCAGTAAAAGAGAGGAAGTTGAATTCAGACGGAGTACTGTGTTTCGTAAGGAGGATAGGTGCAAGAATATTTCCTTTCTTGACCTTTTCTGACTTGGCTTTGTTTATTTTTTTAGACTGAAACAGCACATAGCGAAATTTCCTCTTGAGGTATAGAGTGGTATCACGAGACACGGTTGGGGCTAGCTGGTTAGCATGTTAGCATCTTTGCAACACAGCACACAGACGTCTCAGACTTCGACCCACTTCGACACAGTTGTTTCTTCAACCTCTGTTGATAATGTTTGGACCAAGAACCAAGAACTTAAAGTCTTCACCACATATATTATGTAAACTAGAACTAAAAACACAAGGTCATAATTCTAGTTCTTCTTTTGATGATGTCGAAATGACACGCTAAACGTTTTAATGTAAGTAATCTGAGTCGCTGTTTTTTATTTTTAAACCGTCAGACCTTCACATCAGCTGTTACAACACAGCAGCTGCAATTTAATTTCTAAATTGCTTCCCAAAACCCGATGAGTGAAGCTCTGTGATGTGTGAAGACTACAGGTAGATTAAACAAATCATTTGTCATGTTGCAACCTGGTTAACCTTCACTTAAACTGAGTGTAAAGTCGAATACTGCAATCCCGCAAATGCGGTGTGAGTTAATGAAGTGTGTGTGAGAGATGAACGAAAAGGTGAAAGTGACAAAGCGTGGGAAGGTGCGAGGGGTTTAGCCGATGTAACACAAAAGACAAACACAGTTATTATCTTTTTTTTTTCATCCCAGGATAAATGGCCCCATTAGCCGTGATGATGTAGGTCATTAAAACATCTCCAGCCTCCACCTGCCGCTGCCTTCAGAAGCTCCAGCCTCACATCATTACATCCACATCCCATCTCACAGCTCCCGCTCATAGCAGCCCACCACTTAATGGCATCACACACCTAATATAACTGCAAGGTGCAAGGTTAATGTGCGATAGTTTAGTGTGCAACTCTTCATTATTCTAATGACTTTTAGTTTGCGTCGCGGTGCCCTCCTGAATCGCCGTCACCGAGGGGAAAAAATGGGCCTCACGGGCTGTAAAATCACCCAACAGGAAGTCAAAACATTCAGAAGGAACACACATATTTCATCTTGATACCAGTTTCATATTATTATCAAATTTGGATTTGAAATATATTATTACTTCCTCCAAAAATGCTCCAGAATGAGTCGACGTCGGCTGGAAAACACACAATTATGACCCTAACAACGATTTATAAACATCTTAAATGACTCATTATTCTCATGTTGATCCAGGCCGGCGTTTATCTTTCATAAACAATATCAGATCATATAACTGTGATAATATAAATGTCACTGCAGCTCGTATATCTCTGTGTTTATGTCGATATGTGGAGTCCAAACTCCCCCACAAAGGATATGAAATGGTGGCAGAGAAATATAAATGGGGTCAGTGGTTCAGGGGAGAACAGAGATCAGCAGGTGATTTATTACGGTGTCGGAGCCGCGGGTGTTTCCTGAAGCCAAACCCTGAAAATCAAAATATGTGGACGATAGAGCGAGTTATTGAGTTTAAGTAGGGAGAAGAAGACACTCTGGGTTTTTAAACAACGGGTTACCAAATTAAGCTTTTCTAAAGTCTTTTTAGTTTCCGCTGTTTTCCTTCTCGATCAGTGGTGACAGTTTAAAAATCTTTTACTTGTTGAAGAGCCGCTAACCCTCAGCATCACTCTGGAAAAAGGGCGGAAATTAGCATGTTCACCCGGTTGTTGTGTTTCCATCAGTCAGTCAGAGCTGGAGACGATAAACACACAAGCAAAGACTGATCCTACGTATTCACATTAAAGACAAAAGCCAGATGTTAGCAGATGTTGGTGGATATTTCCAGATTCCTCTCAGACAAATAAAATATCTGTCAGTCTCCAGTCTCACAAATCACCTCTTGTGTCTTCAGGATTAGGATAAATTCTCCACATGTGATTTTGAAGAAACCTAAAAAGAAATCGTAGCAATTTTCACGAAACAACGGTTGATTTATGGGACAGAAAAGATGCTATCAGAGTGACACAATTCAACCAACCCGCCAAATCTGACGAAGATCGATTGTGCTTGATTCAGAACCTGTGTGACCGGGTTAGTAAGACCGAGCTGGAGCCCCTCGACGGTTCCTCGGTCCTTATCACGACACCTTTCAATTCCCCGCCCGCCTCTGAGCCGCCTCTCTGTTTGTTTCCACTCCGTCCTGTTAGCAGGAACTCTAATAGCCCTCCCGGCCTCAATCACTACGTTTGCACTATCGCCATAAACGTGTTTACCTCGGTCCGTTTCATCGCTGTGACGGCGCCGAGTGAATGTAAAGCGATGTTGCTTTCAGAGTTGTGATGTAATCGGGCTCGTCTGACAAAAACACAAGCACACAAAGTCACATAAATGATCCGCCTGTTTGTGATGTTGCATCGCGCTGAGGAGGAAATGTGAATGAATTGATGTATTCCTGTTTTTCAGAACGGAGCAACATGTTATCGAGCCTCATCAGTCCCATCAGGCACTGGGACACCGGAGCATCGTCGGCCGAGGACGCAGACAATTCAAGTAAATGTCTTCCATGTCCTGCCACAGTGACCAAAACACACCACACAGTTTAAAAACGAATGATCAGAATCTATAAAGTAGAACCAGAGTTATGTTTCTTCATGTCTTTATTTCGATCTGTCAACAGGTACGAGCAGTTTGGAGACCCAGGATGAAAAAAGCCCGGTGGACTGTGACCTGCTACGAAAGTTTCATCCATCAACGTTTTGCACAAGTTTCCCCAAACACGGGCCGAGAGTTCTGAAGAGGAAGCAGCCGCTGCTGGACGGACTCTACCAAAGCCACTTGACCTGTAAGAGGGCGTCCTGGGCCGTGACCCAGAAGAACGCTCTGGTGCAGCTGAACGAGTTACGGCCCGGTCTGCGATACGAGATCGTGTCAAAGACCGGCCCGCTGCACGCTCCGGTGTTTTCCGTCGGCGTGGAGGTAAACGGTTTCCACTTCGAGGGCAGAGGGCCGACAAAGAAGCAGGCTAAGATGCGGGCTGCAGAGCTGGCTCTCCGCTCCTTCGTCCAGTTCCCCAACGCCTCCCAGGCTCACGCCACCATGTCCACCTTCACCGGCGCTCCTACAGACTTCACAGCAGACAGACTGGACCTCCCCGACGCGTTCCTCCAAGAGTTCGAGCGTGAAAACTGTGACCTCTACCACTGCAACACGGCCAGAAACGAGGTTTTCTCCAGCGTTTACAACCACAGACGACTCGTCCGACTCACGCTGGACTTCTCAACGAATCCAAAGAGACGAGCGCTCAGCGCGTCACTTTTAGAGCACCTGAACCCCGTGGTGCTGCTCAACGAGCTGCGGCCGGGACTCAGGTACATGTGCCTGACGGAGAGAGTCCACGGCAGGCCGGTGAGGAGTTTTGTGATGGTGGTTCGGGTGGAGGGGAGGGTGTTTGAAGGGTGTGGTCACAGTAAGAGGCTGGCCAAGGCTCAGGCAGCAGCAGCCGCCCTGCAGGCCATCTACAACATCAGTCTGGGGCCGGAGAGGAAGGTCGTCGGCCTCCAGGGCAGCAGGGCCAAAAACCAGCTACCTCAGGTGAGTCTCTGGTTTCCTCTCACCTGTAGCTCTCATCCAGCTGGACTGATTTGGTGTGAGTGGCTGAGTTTTGGCGATATCATCCAGAAAGATGTCAGTCTTCTCTCAGATATAATAGATAGATGACATCAGCTTTTCTCTCGGTACTCAGGATCATCCACAGAGCTTGTTGAGAGACTTAATTGAGGAACTATTTTCTTGTGTTTTTATCGCAACTTCACGTTCAAAAATACTTCACTTTATTTTTCTCTCTCGCCACAGCGCTGTGCTTACGTTCTGCTTAGGTTCAGGCACAAACCACCTGGTTAGGGTTCGAGAAACATCACGGTCCGACTCAGAATGCCTGTTTTGGCCGGCGCGATCATGGATGGAGACGGTCCAACTTCCTGTGAATAACGTCTGGTGTGAAGGTGGATCGTTTGCCAACGATTCAGTTCGAAGGAACGACTCTTTAACGCGAACGAACTGAACTGACTCCATGTTTCACTTCTCTCTCGTTCGTTCTTCAGAGCCGTGAAGAGGACTGAGAGCCGGCCAATCGTATGCTGAGTCTGGGACACTGTCGTCGAATTTTAGCCAGTGAGAAACAGGAAAGCATAGCAACCGTTTCCATGAAAAAAAAAAACATTTAATTTTGTTCGTAGCTCATCGTTCTCGTTCACTCAGTCAGTCACACTTGGCTCACCTTCAATACAAGTTAATGTCAAGGTGAATATACACATCATCCACTGTCGTGCTGTCTAAAAGTACACATAATCATGAAGTTGCAGCGATGTATTTGCCTTGAACTACAGTGTTATGTTGTTAGCACGATCGTTTAAGAACGAGGAGCTGAGAACTGTGTGTTACATGATTCACCGCTAAACGACGTTGTACCGGAAACACGACTGAACGAAGAATGAATGATATGACAATGAAATCCACCTCTGGTTTGGTGTTGTTTGCCTGGAAATGTCCTTAAAAATATCCAGTGGTGTGACTTGAGCAGTGGTGACATATTTCTTTCACGTCTGTATAAGAATGTCGGCTCAGCACGGCGACTGTGATGTCCTTCACATGTTACAGATATATTTCCCTCACTTGCAGACATCGTTCAGCTTCGGGCAGCGGCTCTGAATCTGCCCTTTATCTCTGCAGCTCTCACCATCTCCTCTAAACAGTTTGGATAAATGGGTCCGAGGTGCGCCGTATGCTACCAAATGTAGTGAGCCGCACATCAGCGCGGCCATCGTGTCCCGAGGCCTCGAGAGCCGGCTGGTGTCCTGGACGCTCGTCTGCAGCATCCAAACACCTTCATTACGTCCCGGAGCCTCTGAGAATCGTCCTCTGCGTCTTTTCCTGTCGCGCTTTATGAATACAAGAACATTTGTCTCCGGAGATCATCTGAGCGTCCGCCGCCGTACGAATATGCAAAGCAATATGGAGGTTTTAAAGAGACGTGTAGGCGCTTTATTAAACCCTGGGGCAGACGACAGATAGGAGGATAGAGCAAAGGTAACATTTTAGATGAGAAACTATGATTCTGAGTTTGAACAAACGGTGATTCTACCTGCTTTAGGCTGCTGCACCAAAACTGAGCAGTTTGCAGGAGCTTCCTCCTCTTTGTCTCGTTTTTTTTTTTTTAACATTCTCCCCGACTGCTCATTTAGCATCATCTGCCCTCCGATATGAAGTGTCTGTCAGGCGGCGTGACGCATTAATGAACATTATTACAGCACATTAGGGATGAAGGAGGGGCGGCAGCAGACCAAGGAGACTGAGGTGGAGCGAGAAGGCGGTGTGAAGAGCATAATAATCCCACGGATAATTGTTTAACACACTCATTACGCACGACCTTGTGCCACTGTCATCCTGAACACCTGATCCAACAGAACGAGACATCTGAGACGCAGACGGTGGCAGACACAGTCGTCGTGTCCATGTTTGGGATTCAATGACGAGAAGATCTTTAATTCTGCACATATATTGTTGGGTTTGTTAAAGCTGAGTCTGAACACGTGACGTTAAGCTGTAATCGATCTTTCTGCAACAGGGAACGTTTGTCTTTTAACTTCCTGTCTACACCTGAAGATCTGCTGCTTGTGATCACCTTCCTCCGGATGTTTCTGTAAATGTCTGACCAGTTTTCGATCTTATCTCCAGAATACATGTTGGCAATGTTTGATTCTGGTTATGTTCAGGCACATTCACCACTCGGTCAGGAGAAGATTGTTTCTTCGATAAGAGCTCAGAGTGCTTTAGTTTTAGACGATGGAGTGACTCATCCGTCTGACCAAAACTTTTATTCGTCCCAGAGACGTCGTAACCAAAGGACACGTTTCACTCTCGAGCTTTGACGCTAGCTGGAAACTCTTCCTGTCGCCACAAACACGGCGTTCATTTCAGCAGCAACAGGCAGGAAAATATCCCAACGTGTGGCTGAAGATATCCAGTTTTGTTGGCTGGTTGAAGAAGCAGTCGGCATCTTCAAGTTACTGTATAAATATGAACGCATTCCTCTGACTGAGCTGCAGCCATCAGCCTGCAGGCGGCGTAAACACGTCCACATGTAATTAAAGCTGCATAAAACAAACAAATCATTCTCATGTTTGTTTTCTGATGGATGATTAAGTTTAAACACTCAGCAGAGGATTTCATCCTCTCCTCCAGACTGAAGGATGAACTACTTTCCTGAAAGAACATTTAGCCCGGCTGATATTTATCTGATCTTGTCAGAAGCGTCGCTGCTTTATTTTCCACACTGTTGTTTGTTTTGTCGCTCCGTTTGGCATTTCGCTGAACTTTGCCTCACACACACCAACTTTTTTCAGACGTCTGCCCAAAAAAGAACACAGTCCTCTAAAAAAAAAAAGATAATGAGGACGTGTTTTTGACGAGAAGCTCTGCACCACCTCTTCCTCCGCAGAGTTTTGCAGTGAGAAAACATCCTGGACATCGCTGACAGACTGTCAGAGATCTTTTGGCGACTCACGATGGCAGAAGATGTCCCAGCTGTCGGAGCGTCTCTGCAGAGTCGCTGTGTTCGCTGGCTGCAGGAAGTCACAGCGTCCTCGTTATCCTCCTTAAATATCTGTAACACAGTTTCTCCTGACAACGCTGAATAATCAGTAGCATCATTGATTCTTTATAGATTATAAAGAAAGTGATTGTGAACCCAAAACATCTGAAACAGACGAAAGTGTAAATAAATAACTGTGTGACTTTTAAATTGGACCTGTTCAACTCTACAAACACAGTTTCTACCTTTTTCTTCTTCTGCAGTTCTTCGCAGAGTCGATCTTCCACCTGGTGAGAGAGAAATACATCCAGCTGACAGACGCTTGTTTCTCCACCTCGCACGCCCGCCACAAGGTCCTGGCGGGGATCGTGATGACCCGAGGTGAGACGATATTCATCCCACCTTCAGTGTCACACTGCAGCTGAACATTTCAAACCATACAGAGCCAACACTGTTCACACAGATTTAGTTTAAATTATAAGTTTGAGAGCTTGTTAATTATTCTTTTATGTTTTGTGAAACCCCTCAACGCAAAAATAATAAGCTGCATCATCACTTTTAAGACAAGGAAGTAAATGTTTTGCAGCTCATCATTTAAAGTATTAATGAGCTACTAATGGCGGGGTCCGCCACGTATAAACAAACTGTGTTCTCCTTTAAGGTCAGTTTATTACTTCAGTTTGTTCAGTCATGAAAACAAAGAAAATGAAGATCTTTATCTTCTCATTAACACTTCAACAAAACCTGCGTAATGCCCCTTTAAAGCGTTTGACAACCTCTCCTCTGAAAATAAGAAAAATGGCGGCAGTTCCCAGAAACACGTCGCCTCAGATCACCCTGAGGTGACGTCCGGAGGGGAGGCAGTCGTCCCTCCGCCCGGTGAATCTTTGACGAGGCCCATCGACACACTTACAGCGCTCACTTCTCAGAAACATTCACTTTTCATCAGCTCGTCTCAGCCCGTTAACGTCCTGGTTGTGACGGGACGGCGAGGCGGAGGAGCGTGTTTTCCCGCTCTGAGAGTCAAATCAGGCGTCTGGTCTGAACGCCGTCGTGTCGAACGTCTTGTTGCATCAGAGAATCAGCTGTTTGAGATATTTGTCCTCTGTTTGTTTTCTCCAACATCTTCTGACTCGTGTTGTCTTCTTCTAGGATTTGACCTCAGATCAGCCCAGGTTGTGTCTCTGGCAACGGGGACAAAGTGTCTGGACTCGGACAGCGTGAGCGACCGCGGCGGGACGCTCAGCGACTGCCACGCCGAAGTCGTCAACCGGAGGGCGCTGGTTCGATTCCTGTACGCTCAGCTGGAGCTGCTGCTCAGGTACGATCCTGAAACACTTCCTGACACGTAACGTTTCCTTTACTTAATATATTCAGTAAAAAGTCTTTTGTTTCTCTGTCTCACGTTGGACTTTCCGTCTTCTCTCCCCTCTGAAGTCAGTCAGCAGACTGCGAGGAGCGATCCATCTTCGTACCAAACAAAGGCGGCGGCGTCTTCCGACTGCGAGACGGCGTCCTCTTCCACATGTACGTCAGCTCGTCGCCGTGCGGAGACGCTCGACTCAACTGTCCGTACGAGACCACGGCGGCATGTGAGAGACGCCGACGACACTCACGCTTGTTGTTGTTGTTTACATTAAAGAATGAACTAGAATTATAAACAGAATGCTGATAAATAATGGAGGACGTTGATGTGTGTTGCAGAGATATCCACTGAAATTAGCATGCTAACCAGCTAGCTACCAGTCTGGACTACTAATGATGGCTAACGGCTGTTAGCAGCAGTTAGCGCTTATTCTGTTGATACGCTTCCCATTGTTTGTTTGTTTTGAGTTACAGAAGTGCACAATTCTTACATACTGCACCTTTAAATATGCAAATCTTATTAAATATGAGCTCATTTGGAGTTCCAGAATATGAATCTGAGCTAAATTAAGCACCTTAATGTGTGTTTTGTTTATTTTCCTTCCACCAGTCACGAAAGAAAGACACGTTATAGAAATCTGACCGTCGTATCGTTCTGCAGCTTCGTCTCTTCGGCTCCTCGCTGCTGAACAAACTCCGGCAGTTTCATTCATTTTTAAAGCTAAAATCTCCCACAAAGCACTTTAGTTCAGTGAAAACATTAATTAGTAAATACCAGAACGTCTGGCTTCATCAATCAGCCCGGTCTGTGTTTCCTCCTCCTGATTGTGACTGAACTAAATGCTGATGCTGCCATGTTTGCAACAAAACACAACAGTTACACAACTATTACACAAATATTACACTATATTCAGCTATTTAACAACATATACGATCATGTTTTCAGCCCCCAGGATGAGCACCAGGCGTTGAATCCATCTTTTGTTGAGGTCAGACCATTAAAATTAAACTGTCACGGACGCTCAGGTCCAAAAATACTTTTTTTACATTGTGAAAGAAGCATCTGTGTCACGACTCCCGTCATAATGTGTCTGATAACATTTGGAAAGTCTAGAAGAGCCACAAGATTCAAGGTAGCTGAACGCTAAACTGTGATCGAAGTCTGTAGGATTCATCTTTAGAAGCGATTCATCGAACCGAAGTGCTGCAAACAAACCGTGACGAGATCGTTTCAGCCGAGTGTTTTTAAGTCTTCTTCTTCTTCCTTCTTGTCTTGGTGTCAGATCCCAGCAGGAGGTTTCACTGTCACCTCCGGGTGAAGGTGGACGGAGGCGAGGGGACGCTGCCCGTCACGGCACGAAGAGCCAATCAGCAATCGGACGGTGCGGCGCCGGGCAAACCTGTCGTCACCATGTCCTGCACCGACAAGATGGCCAAGTCAGTTTCTAATCTTATTTTTATTTTTTGAGTTTATTCTCATTTTGGTCGTGTTCGATTGATAGAAAACTGTTCGTCGTGTCACGTTTACGCACTCAGTTTTCATGCACGTGAGATATTATTAGCAGCATTTCAGCAACAGAAACCTTTTTTTCTGGGAATCATCGGCTGACAACAGATGTAGTCCTTCTCTCTGTTCTCTTTTCTTTATCCTCTTCTTTTCCTCTCTGTGGATGTAAACACAGGAGTTGAAATCTGTCACCACGTCGGTGTGTTTCAGCCGGTTCTCATGTCGTGATCTCTCAGTAACAGCTTGCTGCAGTCTAGACAGTCAGACGCGGGTCAACCTTAACGAGCCCTGAGTGAAAACCTCCTCGCTGTAAAAGCTGTCAGGCTCTGCTCAGATTTAAAACTCGTTTTTTGTCCCGACAGGTGGAGCGTTGTGGGCCTCCAGGGGGCGCTCCTGTCTCACCTGGTGGAGCCGGTGTACCTGCACAGCCTGACGGTGGGGACGCTCAGCCACACGGGTCACCTGGGCCGAGCCATGGCACGCCGCCTCGCGCCCGTCAGACACCTGCCGCTCCCGTACCGACGGCAGCAGCTGCTGCTCGGCTGTAGGTCCAAACGCAGCTCAGAATCCACCCGTACATGCTGACGGGAAGTTTGGTAGTCGACAAAACATTTCTGGAGCTTCACAGCAGGACAGAGTTGCAGCACTGCAACATAAAATGGCTCCATACAGCTCGTCCAAAGTCTCCAGAAGGCCCCTGAGATCCAGAAGTGGATCTGAAAAGACTTTATTCTCCCTCGACACACAGTCCAGCTTGTGCCCTCTGCAGACGAGTTCATGCCGGCGTTTTTAGCTCAACAGCTGCAGCGGCGTTAAAAAAGTATAAATACCGTCTTTTCCAGATCCGTTTTGGATCTCCTGGAGTCTCCAGCTGCTTCAGTTGTTCAGCAGAACGCCGCAACTCTGTTTTACTGTGAAGCTCCAGAAATAATTTGTGGACTGCGACACTTCACCTGAGTTTATATCATCAGGAGGAGGACTGAGTTTTCATTTTTTTGGGGGGGAAATGTTCCTTTAATCCTCCTTAATAGTCCAGTTCAAGAGGAAGTGATGCATTACCCACAATGCATGACATGACGGGAGGCCATTCATCAGATTACATGCAGCTTCCTCTGGAGCCACAAAAGGTTTTCATGTGACTTAAAGAGCGAAACTTTTCTCTCTCGTCACAACACTCAACTATAGCCTGAAATAACTCAACCTCCTGATGTGGAAGTCGACTAATAAGCTCATAATACGTGTCTGTGGTTTGCAGAAATGTTAACTTCTAACATATTGTGGAAACCAAACCTTTAGGATCTGGACTCGAGGTGAACAGCACCAAGAGTCTGATGGGAATGTCATCAGTCATAAATCACAGTATTGAAGGATTCTGTCAGAACCTGGTGAAGGCCGGTCTGCTCTCTGTGTCCACAGGTCTGAGCAGCAGCGAGGTTCGACCTGCAGGAAAGGCGCCGAGCGTCAGCTTGAACTGGAGCTGCGGGTGACGGCGGCCTGGAGGAGATCAGCAGCTCCACAGGAAGGAGGACGGACTCGGCGACGGCGTCACGGCTCTGCAGACGCTCCACGTTCAGCCGCTGGCTGCGGCTGCAGCAGCAGGTGGGTCAGAGGTGAACAGACCTGAGCTCAGACAGGAGCAGGAGGATTATTACTGAAGCATCAGCAGTCAGGATTCACTTATTCAACGCACCAACTACTTTATTATCACACAGACACACAATCCATCTCTGTTACAGAGACCGAACTGTCTCTGACCTCCGTCTCAGACAAAAACTCCACCACATTATCAGGACGGTTTTAAAAGCGCGGTTTAATTTCCACTGTGGATTAAAATATGAATGTGGAGAGCGTTGTGCTCGACCAAATGGTCTCGGGTTTAAAGTTTAATGACGGCAGACAGACTCGTAATTATTTACAGAAGCAACTGGATTCAATGTGGGAAGAGAAGAAAGAAAAAAAGACCCGACGGAGCTACAGAGAGCGAAGGAGAGGCAGAGAAACGACGAGTGTTTTAAAGACTGGATGAAGAATTAAATGAAGTGAGCAGGAAGAAGAAAGAAGGACGATGAAGCAAAGACGAGACGGAGAGAAAAAAAAAGAACTAAAAGCTTCTTAATGTTAAAAACACAACAGATCCAACGTAGATCAACGTGTGGAGAACAAGAAGAATCAAGAAAACACGTTAAATATCTTCTGAAAGTGTTTTTCTCAAACATTAAAGATTCAGAACAAAGTTAAAATGCTGAAAAAAAACATCCTGCAGTCTTAATTATCAGCAGTTTCACACTGAGATGGGAAAAAGTACAAATATTTGTCCAGCCTCATTTTGAAAATGTGAAGAGAAAGTAAAGTACAGATACCTGAAACACGTACTTTACTTTCTCTCCACATTTTCACAACAGCCTCGTCACTTTAGTTTGATGCCTCTGAGGTGAATTCTGGATTCTTGTTATTTCCCAGCATCAGCAGACTGATGTGGACCTATCAGAGCACATCACGCACGGCAGACGCAGCGAGACGAGACAAAGACGTAAAAGCCGTAAGAAGCCGTAAACAGACAGAGAGGGAGACTGGAATGTGGAGAAAAGGCGTGTTAGTGTCTCGTATCTGCAGAGAGTTTCTGATTTTCTCTCGTTGTTGCTGCTCGGGACGCTTTACCAACCCAACATGTGTCTGTTTGACGTCCTGGGAATGAGACTCAACAATCAGCTGTCTTTGTGGTGCGTTCAGGAACAGCTGGGACAAATCCTACTGATTCTACCTTTAACTTTAATAGTCTTTGAGTTCTATTAATATGACGTGAGCTTCAGTTAGCTTTGAGCACAAATGTCCTTCAGAGGGAGACTTTTTACTCTGAGACTCTGAGTACATGTCAGAGCCTGTAATCTATTACTTTACTGGAGGAAACAAGCTGAGTCAGGACTTCTACTTTTCACCAGAGTCTGTTTGTACACGAGTATCTGTCAGAATGTAACACCAGATGATTAACAGATGTTATTTTAATGTGTTCTTCATGCGTCTGTCTTTATTTCTCAGTTGAACGGGACTGAAGCCGCCCAGGTGACATATTCTGCTTCCAAGATGGCTGCCGGGCGCTACCAGAGGGCGATGCAGCAGTTTGTCGGCGCTCTGCAGGGCGGAGGACTCGGGACGTGGCTCAGAAAACCTCCAGAACTGGGTCACTTTAACATCAGTGTGTGTGTTGAAGACTGAATCCAGACGATCAGAGAGAAGTTTCTGTGTGTTGTTGCTTTGTGGATATAAAGATGGAGGAGAAAGTTTGAAGTTTCACCTTCATGTTTCCTCTGTGAGAGAGATTAACTGAAGGAAAGTGTTCTGAGTGGAGACACAAACGTTAAGCACAACGCAGACAGACAATAAATTACATTTAAGTCGTCTGAAAGCAGCTAATGCTAGCTTGTCTGGCTAGCTTTAACCTTAGCGAACTTGCTAGCTCACTGGAAGTAAGTTTAACTACAATATACAGTCAGATTTAGATTATACAACCAATCGTTAAAGGAACAGTTCACCCAAAAATACAAATGTAAGCGTTAAACACTCACCTCTGAGCCGAAGGAAAGTCAGGTGACGTTTCGTTTCTGAAGTAGCTTTTAAAACAACAAATGTGAATTTGCTCCGTGCAGCTCTGAAGGCTCGAAGATCTCATATTGAATTGAATCGACGCACGCTGACACGTTTATTTGAGCATCTTTGACGAAGATTTTAGGTTAATAAAGGGTGTAAACATCGTCTTTACAAGTCAGTTTAGGGTCTGGAGCCATTTTATGTGACATGACTTTCCACTTATATGGGAGATATTGACTGGATTTAAAGTTTTAGGTGAACTCGTCCTTTAACTATCAAAGACACTCGGCACAGTGAACAGCTGGATGTGCACACCTGGTTACAGTGTAGCTGAATAATACTCGACTGTAATCAATGATCAGCGTCCTCACAGTCTGATGAGGTCTGAAGTCGTTATTGATCGTCTTGAACAGAACAGAAGCAGCCGCACGTATAAAATATCTGTTTCTGTCACTGAGGACGACTTTATCTCAACTTATATCGATTCCTTGGTTAATTACCTTAATTATAAATATAACTGCTACATGCTGAACCCTGATTTATTCTCTAAACTCGACCAAAAACCCACTTTTATCCGTACATTTGAAAAGGTGTGTGAGAAGATTAATATCCCTCATAATGTGATTAACAGAACTTACTGACTGTGAAGCAAACTCAGTTTTATCGATACGACGGAACAGAAAGTCATATTTATAATTTCACTCCTACATAGTTTGTTTTGTTTAGATGAATCTGTGTTGTTGTGTCATTAATCTGATGTGACTGTTCACCTGTTCACTTCTGATGAGTGTTTGAGGCTCAGGAGTTGAAGCTTGCTGCCACCTGGTGGAGCTCAGCCGGCATTACAAGATTGTTTTACTGAAGTTTTCTGTATTTTACCTTTTATCTCTCTAAACAAGTAACTACAAGTATTCCAAAGGCTTTTATTTTCCATAAAAAAGACGTGTTATTAATATATTATTCAGTCAGTGTTGCTTTGTGAGTATTTAAATGAAAACCTCTCTGAGGCGAGGAATGTAACAGAGTACTTTAACTGAGGACGACCGTTTTGAATGAGATGTAAACTTTTATTATGACGTTTGCAGGATGGATGTCGTCTATAATGGTCATGACTATTTTTATCACTGGGAATAAATTATCTTATTTGTGCTAATTCTTGTGTTTCCTGTTGATTGAAAACTCTTCCAGGTGTCAAATCTTCAGTGTGTACGTGTACAGCTGACGTGCACACAGTATAAATACTATTATATACTATACTTAACGATAACATCACTTTAAGAACCCGACATTAAAACATGATAGTGACTCCAGTTGTAGACAATCAGTGGATGTTTGTTTGTGTCCAGAATTGAGCTTTAGAATATAAAATAAACCGTTTATCGTCTCGTGAGCTGATAAAACAGCGACAGAGACGATTTGAAAGGAATGAGCAAAATATGTTGAGTTCAAATGAAGCTGGGATTTTTTTAACACACTAAAATACACTAAATGGATGTTTAGTCTCCAGTTAAACTCATCAGAAATGCAGTCAAACCTCCAACAAGTGACTGAATGAACCTCGAACCAAACTGACTGCGCAGCGATTATCTTCAACATTTAACATTATCTTTGTAAAGAAATGATCAAATCAGTTTGTTAATAATAAACCTTCCTACCTTTGTACTTTTGAAACAGAGAAGGAGAGATCATGATCTCCGTATTAAGTCCTAGAAGAAGACAGGATTGTAAAGATAACTCCTCGTTTCATCTTCATGAATCAACTGTTTCCTCGTCCACGTCACACTTTCAACCAGGTGACGGGAATGAAAACAGAAACAGGACGTTGAGCTCAAAACGCTCCGAGAGGAAACAGAAAAATCAAGCTGATGTCGTTGATGCTCATATATTTTACATCTTCACAAACAGCTGACTTCTTCACACCTGCAGCAGCAGCAGACACAGATTATGTATTTGCAGTAACTGTGTTTCACCTGCTTAGCTCTCCACCAACCCCTGAAAACTAAACTGTCTTGATGTGCAGCAGCTGTTCTGTGACGAGCAGGTTGTGCACAGCTGACTGAGTCTGAATGAACATGCAGCTCAAAAACCACTCGACAAAAACGTTCAAACAGCACGAAAAGGTTTATTTTGATTTCACAAGCAGACGCTTGTTCCGTATTACACAGATATAATCCACAAAACTGCTGTCAGCAAACAGATCTCCATCTTTTATTTTATTTTTTTGTTTCTGAGAACTGAGCTGTGGTGTTCGTCGTTTCTACATCGACCACTTTGATCACACACAACACTGTTTACACCAAAGAGCCGCAGTTTAACAAGGCTTCGAGCCGGCCGAGCTGAGCCGGACGACTGTCGGTGACGATGTGATCCAGAACGTGAACAGTGAACATTCGGTTAAAGAACAGGCGAGTTATGAACGTGGCTCAGTGTTGGTAGAAAATGCAGCAAAGGAAGATAAAACAATACCAGATGAACTAAAGATCTACTGACGCCCTGAACAGTCGAGGTTTATTTCCTGTTTCTCTGTGATGACGAGTTAAATTTGACTTGTTTTCCAGAGATAACGAGAGACTTTATTCTGAGAAAAGGAAGCTAGGACTCATAAATCAGCAGCTTCAGCTGTCAGGATGCCATGTATGCTGACACGGCACTGCTGACGTAACAAACATGAAGCTGTAAGTAACAACGCGGAGAAACCCTTTAATTAATCCTGATCTGGAGAAAATAAGTTAAATTTAGCTTGTTATCACGGGAACACAGAGGAAATATGTTCGACCCCACGACTGTTCAGAGCTTCAAACATTCTCATAACAGTTTTTAAATGTTCTTCACACAAACAAACTGTTTCGTCAGTCAAACCAGAGACGACGACTTCAAATCAAAGGTTGAATTAAGAGGAAATGAAGCCACTGATTATTTTAAGTTATTAGAAAATTCACACCAGAAGTCGGATAAAAATAACTTTTAACATAACGCACAATGTAGCATCAGGCTAATTTATAATTATTCACCGTCTCTGGTCCAAACGACAAAACGAGCTGTTTAATGTAAATGCAAAGCCTTTCGACACACGCGAACTAAAAAAAATCATCCATCACGAAGCAATAAAACTGGATTTACACCAAATAAAAACACGTGAGCTGCAGGAGCGATCGTGTCATCGAGTTATAAAGGCTAATAATAAAACTGCTGCAGCTGAAAAAACACTACGCAGCCCCAAAACCAGCTACTCTCCTCATATATTACAATTTATATCATACAAATGTTATGGGTTGAAAGTAAGACGAGGTTTAACACTTTACATCTGACAACAGCTGTCGTCACCTCTCTTTACCGTACGGACTACAAACACATCTCACTGGGCGAAACGTGCAGCTGTAAAGTGTTAATACACGCAGAAACTGTGGGTGCTCACAGAAAAATGTGCTTTTAACCCACCGAGAGGAGAAAATGTTCATCATGTCATGTTGTTCAGTTTGAATGAACACTTTGTTTTTGTTACAAACCGGCGAGACGACGCTCCACAAATCTAAAGCTAGACTTCGAAACAATCATTTTGGAGATGAAGGTGCTTGTTCGTACGACGGTCGCACCGCAGACCGAACGCATCACAACATCAACCACGTTTTTTTAGACACACACACACACAGATTTTGTTCTCGTAGTGAAATCATCACACACACACACACACACGCATCATTACAGCCTCTCCCGTTCACTTGAACGCAGCTTTGGCAGAGTATTTTTTAGTGGCAGTGGGAAAAGCGAAGCAGGTGGCAGCGAACGCATCACGACACTCTTCAGAGGTTTCACTATTTTTTTTTTTTTAAAAGTACCGTTACAAACATGTCACTGACAGAATCGTCACCACAGTGTTTCAACACCAACGACTAAAGGGCACTGCGAGAAACTGAAACAGAAAAGGTTTTTTTACAATCATGTCAAGTATCGGTGCGACAGCAGAGCCGGGCGGCCGAGGGAACGTCAGACACGCAACATTTTAAATCTCACAGTTTTTCATTTATGTTTTTGAAGTTGATCAGATTCCACAGCAGACTCATTTTAATTCCACAAATCTGCTTGTTCTCATATTCAGAACGACTCTGAAGGCGCCGAGGAGTGTTTGGTCTAACTTCACTTCTATACCGAGAGTTTTCACAGTGACGACTTTTTAATGTACATGTCGTTAAAAACAGGCGGATAAATGAGACTAAAACCTGGAGAGAATTAGAACAGTTGTCATGAGTTTAAGATCAATATTATTTGATAAGAGGAGCCACTAGAGAATTAATAAAATAAAACTGCTGCTAAAGTTATATAATTTATTAAAGTGCAAATCGGACCTTTTCCTTGACGTCATGCTGATCGATCGATTAAAGCCGTGAAAAGGCCAAAAAGATCATTTACAAAGTGCACAATTATAGAAGTTCTTTAAAAGTTACGGCGATTTCTTCCTCCTCTGGTTTTTCTTGCCGCTTTTCATAATGGAGCTGATGTATGTTGATGGTTTGATTGTGGCGTGCTCTCATTTATACTCAATTAAAATAAGGAGCGCCAGAAATTAAACTCAGGAACTGAAAAGTCTGGCGATTCTGGAAATGAGTCCGATGACTGATTAAACCGAACAAAGCCAAGAGAAAGACATCGCGTTGATCTGAACGGACGTTACAAAGACGACACGCTGATAGCAGCAACAATCGACGGCGTGTTTTATGAGATTACCTCCACGAATCAATCAGCAATTAAGTTTAGTTTTCTTATATTCACTTGCTAGTTTTCTTCGTCTTTATCCTGATTTTTTTGTGTAAGAATCTGCCAACATAATCTGAACATCAGGGAACATTACAACTAGGGCTGAAACGATTCATCGAGTTACTCGATTAACTCGATTATAAAAATTCCTCGAGGCAAAAACTCTGCCTCGAAGCCTCGTTAAATTCCTATGATGCGCACTATACGCGCAGGGATCTGATTGTTCCACACGGACAGTTGTTCAGGAAACACACCAGCGCGTCTTACATGTTGTATTTAGCTGGCTGGCACAATTTAGCTCTGTATTTGTAGTTATATCGTGATGCGGTTTGACGAGATATGATGTTTAGCTTTGATGTTTTTAACCTCTTCAACCCGAGCTGCGCATGTTGCATTATACACCCTATAAGAGCATGGGCTTAGTTTTGGAGCCAAATGTTGGAGTTGGAATGAATACCTCTGTTTTTTTTTTGAGAAATGCTTGATCATTTACAGCCACATCATTTTCGTTATGCATTATTTGTTTTGGTTGTTTAAAAACGCAAAAAAAAAAATATATCCGATTACTCGATTAATCGATCGATAAAGTGCTAGATTAATCGATTACAAAAAGAATCGATAGCTGCAGCCCTAATTGCAACATATTTCCACCCCTCGTCCTGATACTGATACGAGTCTCAACTTGATGCTTTCAGACTTGATACTTGTGCGGCTGCCGATTCGGCCCAGGAAATAAATTTGGACCCTGGTTCCTCAGGTCAAACCACAGCTGAAGTTCCATGATTCCTGTCCAGGTAATCCTTCGAAGTTAGAAGTGTGACGGACCCCTCAGTACCCGGCCCTGCTTTACAACCGTTTCAACAGGTGTTGCTCTTTAGAGACCAAGGATTTCATTTTTTGCGACGCACAGAAACACTGAAAACACCGTTTCCTCCCGACAGTCGAGAGTCGAGCGTGTTGACGCATTTTATCAGCCTCGAACAACAAACTGTCAACCGGACAGGGAGTCGACTTCTTTTTGTCTACTGGACACACAGTGGCTGGTTCATGGCTTTGTGGAAGCAGAAACACAGTCATATCCAGACGGCGACACTGTGAGCAGAGCGACCGATCACAGCAAAGATCACGTGGGAGGTCGAACGGGAGAAAAAACTACGACACTGGAGACGTTTCGGTCCATAAAGAACAAACAGAATCCGACCTAACAAAGCACCGCTGCCAGCTCAGGAGATGTCTTACTCTTTTTTTGTTTTTTCCAGGTCGACACAGTAGAGAAAGCAGCTAGTTTCAGTTCCGTAATCAGCCATTGTTATTATTATTTTTTCTTTACAACAGAACAGGACCATGAAACCCGTTTGGGTTGTGCACCTAAAGCATCTGACTGTGCAGACAACAAACTCACCAGCACTGAGCTGTCCAGTGACTTTTTTTTTTCTCTGTTGACTATTTACAGAAGCTGTAAAGGCGACAAAAAGGAAAAAAAACTGTAACAGCTATTGGTATTTCTTAAAAAAAGATGCATTACTGAATCACACAGCGACTCCTGGACCTCTAAACAACAAACAGCAGAGCAAACACTCATATTAAAGGGACAGTGTCACATGTCTTACGAGCTTTGAATACCAATATGTTAAAGGTGCAATATGTAAGAATTTGTACTACAAACAAACACAGGGCAGCACATCACCAAGGTAACAGCTAACTGTGGCTATCGATAGCTAACTGTAGCTAGCGGCTGTATTAGCTCACCAGGGGAGTGTTGGTGTTATTTAGCATCAGCTGTCACCTCTTGAGGTACAAACTGGCTAAAGGCTAGCTGGTTAGCATGCTAACTTCAATAAATATCTGTGCTATACAAAGACGTGACGTCAAAACTGTGATTTAAGTGCGTTCTGGTGTTAATTTCAGTGACTTTTAGCTAATTGTCACATATTGCACCTTTCGGCTTTGAATCTCAAGGGCCAAACTCAACATTTTGGACTGAAATCCACTTTTAACAACAAGCTAACCAACATTGAAAACTAGCTGAACACAGTTAAAAAAGACAATTTTTTAAGGTAATTTCCAGGAGCGCTTCTTTCTCGAGCTGCCATTTTGTTCTCAGAAATCAGGAAATTTAACTAAAGCAGGAGCTAAAACGGAATGTTATCACAGATTTTACTCCTGAAATACACAGAACACCAACCCTCTATATGAAACGAGATGAGATTTACTGTATTTGTGCTTCAATTAGCATCAAGCATGTTAGCGCAGCATGTCATTTATCTAACTCGTGTGTTACGTCTCTCTGCTTTTTTCATCAGTGGTACGCAGCTGTTTGTTTTTCTTATCTTCTGTATGTGAAGAAGTCGCTTCACAAATGTGTTCCGTGTAAATTGGCGTGCTGAGTTAAAGAGCGTGACAGATTGAGTAGACGGCGAGCGCGAGTCCTTTTCTCAGACCTCAGGGAGCTTCAAGCGTCAAATACTGACCTCCTGTAGACTCAAAAGACGGCTGTTAAAAGTCTGTAACCTCACTTTCGCTGAGACGTGTGTGACTAAACTGTTTAACGCCACCTTCTCAGCCTGCAGGACGAGAGTGTTTGAAGCTCCACACACACACACACACACTCACACACAGACTCTGGGTGGAGTTTCACTGTGAGGTGACAGCAGCAGGAGGTGGAGGTCATTTCTCCTGCAGCAGGGCGGGGATGTTGATGTTCCAGCCGATGGCCTGCCGGTCGAAGCCGCAGGTGAACAGGTTGCAGGAGGTGTTGTCTTCACACCAGGCGGAGCAGCACACCATCCGCCGGTGACCCTGAACCAAGACACACAACGACTGTTCACCACTGAGGACAAAGACTGCTGCGGTCGTGACAACACACAGTGTTTGCTCCTGATTATTACAAATACAAAATCTTCTGTGTTTGACGTATCTTTTGTACTATTTTGCCGTATATGACAGACAACAAAGATCCCTCGAGGATGTTACAACTGTATTTCCACCGTTGTTGTTGTTTGTTTGTAGTCAGAGTAAACACCGAAACTCTTCACTCGAACTCAGAAGAAGAACGGTGATATTTAGTAGTGTTGCAAGCTTGTTTGGTGGATTTGATCTCAATTGGAACGATTCACATCACATGTTAGAAGAGCTAAAAAACACGTCAGGGTGGTAATGAACTTTCCCCCCCACTGACCTGTCTGTTGCTGCGCGGGAGTCGAGCCAGTCGCACCCCGGACATGTCGAACAGCCGGACCTGCCGATTGTCGTGAGGAAGAGCGATGATTTTCTGGTTCACCGACACGCTGATCCTGGACACAACAACAGCAAGACGAGTCAGCGTGAAAGAGGACAGATGGCACAATATTAACACACCAACATGAGTTAGGAACATTTGCATAAATCTCCACAAGAAATATGTCTTTTTTTCTACTTTTTATATCTTGTACAGTCAATAAACTCTCGATCCAACGACAGCTGCAAGTACAAAATATTTTAGTTTTTAAAATTCATCATTACGTGTCAGAAAATATTGAATAATGTTCAACAAAATTCTCCAGAGCCCGAGATAACATCTGGTTCTGTCTGACCAACATTTCAATGACCTAAATATGTTTGATTTACAAATATATTAAACAGAAAAAGCAGCACACTTTCAGATAAACAGACGAATATTCTGGCGTTTTGTCTGATAAATAGTTAACCACATCTATCATCGATGACAGTTTTAATTCTGCGGATCGAACAATGATTGTTTCAGTACCGTATCGGACCAACAACTGGGTCATAAATGCTTCAACATTTGCTGTTCTACAACATTTTAGCCAAATTAAGAATAATGCAAAAAAAGAATAAAAGAATAAACAACAGAACTGGACTGTTACTGCTTTAAAGGCTTCAACAGTTAAAAATATGTTCTATGAATTAAATATATTAGTTACTATTACATATTAAGTGCAAAATATATAAATTAATGAACAGTACACTGCACAGGTCTATTTAGCTTCATTCAAACACTTAATGTGCTGCTGTGATGTCATGTACAGATCTCAGACCTGTTGACAGCAGAGTCCGTGCGGATGGTTGCTATGGGAGACCGCATGTTCTTCAGGTCCCACACTTTGACGGTTCGATCGTCGCTCCCAGACACCACGTTGTCTCCCACCGTGAACACAGCGGACGTCACCGTGCTGCCAACAGAACACAGGTTTGTTGAGACGGCAGATAAAAGTACTGAGGAAGGACTGTAGTTTGTTTTGTACATATTCAGTATACAGCAGGAAACTTTGCTTTAATTTCCTCATGTGTACAAGTAATGTTTTAGTGTGTGTGTGTGTGTGTGTGTGTGTGTTGTGTGTGTGTGTGTGTGTGTGTCGGACGGACTCAGTGTGTCCCTGGAACACGTTGACCGAGTGGATGGACGGGTCTCTGAAGTCCCAGAGTCTGAAGGTCGTGTCTCTGGACGAGGTGACCACCAGACGCTGGGTGGGGTGTGTGCAGCAGTGGGTCAGCTCCTGGTCATGACCTGAACACACCACACACGCACACACACACACACACACACACACACACACACACACACACACACACACACACATAGAGTCACACATCATGTGAATAAACCAGCTGTATTCACACTATTTGAGGCGGAAGTTCTCGTCTAACGTTTCCTTCTTCCTACCAGTGAGTGAGTGGACCAGCTCTGAGGTCTCCACGTCGTACAGGTTGGCGGCTCGGTCCCACGAGGCCGTCACCACCTGTTTGCCCCCGACCAGCCAATCGGCAGCGATCACCACACCCTGATGGCTGCGCAGAGTCGTGGTCGCCACACGGATAGAAGGACAGTCGTTCGGACCGTCGATCTCGCCGTCGGCCTCGTCTTTGTCTGAGAAGTCCACGTCGTCCTCGCAGGGTGTCTGCTGCTGGCGGGGGAGGCAGTGACGAGGGAAATCAGTTTCCAAACAACAGTGACACAAAGAAACAGGTGCTGTTGCTGCTTACGCTAATGTCAGCGACGGGCTGTGGAGTCGGCAGCTGGACCATGTATCTCCAGATGTGAGCTGTCTGGTCTCCAGACGCTGAGGACGACAGGGAGGAGACAAAAACACTATCAGACAACCTTTTCTTAAAAATATCACTTTTTCCAGATAAACTGTGTGAAAGGTTGTGAACTCTCAGCTTGTTGTAGATGTTGAGGTTAATTCTGACATTTGTGCCATTTGAAGTTTAACAGCTTCATATAACTCTCATTTGAAGCAGGTGAAACTTGGTACAACTGTGCAGAATTTTTTGCGTTACAAATAATTTAATTTTGATTTTGATTTTTCCGGCACTGAGAGCTCTTCAGCTGCCGGACCAAATAAACATACAGGTAAAACCACTGATGTGGCTGCTTACCAGTGAGAATATTAAGGATGTCTGAGTTTTGGATAATTACCTGTGAGAGCCATCTGCTCGGTGGGGTGGAACTTGATGGAGTTGACTGCAGAGACAGAAAGAAATAAATGTGTTACGTCACATCATAATTCTTGTGTTGTGACCCTCAGCTTCAACTTTCTGATGGTCATTTCTAATCAATCTATCGGAGTTAGAAGGAAATTAACATTTTCTACCTGATCCTTGATGGCCCAAATATTTGAGGAGGCACTTTCCCGTCTCAATGCTCCACAGCATGGCGGTGTGGTCTGTTCAGACATCACGGACACGAGCAAGGGAATAAAAACATCTGATTTAGAGTTAAAGCATTTTTACGACTGTCTACAATCAACAGCGCATGCATAATGTATACACACTAAAAAAATACTTTAGTACAAAGTTTCTTAAGTTAAATGCAGCATGTAATGAACTGTTTTCTCAGCGTGGATCGATAGCCGTTAAATTAAAAGAAAAAGATATTTTTAATGCATTTCAAAAAAGGTCCAAAAGGCCCTGACATTATTCAGAACTGTGAAAACCAAAAACATTTAATTTAAGAAAGAAATAAAACCAATTATCCTTCAACATGGTGCACAGAGTAAAGTAATGAGATGTGTTATAGACAAAAGACTGAAGATTGAGCCAAAGAAAAAGGGCAAAATAACAGAAAACAAGTTGAATACCTGCAGACGCGGTCCCGAGCACCACGGGCTGCGTCCTGGTGACGCTCAGGTCCCAGATGCCGTCTCTGTGGCCGACATACTCCCTGACCAGCTGGCACACCGCTCTGGACGTGGTCGCTTTGAAACTGGACACAATCTGATACCGACATCGAAGTCACGTTAATACAGAAGAGAAATGACAGCGACGCTCTAAACCTGACAGGGTTCCTGCACATTTCACCCCTCAGAACAGATTCTTCTACATCGTCTTGTTTGGTGGGTTTTCACACTGACTTGTTTTGGGATTTTTGGGAAAAGTCAGTCATTATCTTCCCACCCATGCAGATGGAAAATTGGGAAATTTCGCAGTCCATAAAATGTTATTCACACCATCGACACAAAGTCGAGTTTCGGACAGCTTGTAAGCTAATTGTTTAATTGTACCAGCTGCAATGAAGAGTTTATTTGTGATCCAAGACTTATAGAGACTTGGATTATGACTTTATGGGGTTTATTTGGTTGTTTTTTTATGTTTTAAAACAAGTCTCCAGCTACTTCAGTTGTCCAGCAAAACGTTGCAACACTGTTTTACTGTGAAGCTCCAGAAATGTTTTGTTGACTTTCCATCAACATGGAGGAGAAGAGAAGATGACTGACTTTTCATTTTCCTCTAGTATCAAATTCAAAGACTTTTTGGGTTAAATTCAAGGCTGTAAAATGGCGAGCTGAGTCAGTGAGTGACTTTAAATGCCAGATGTTGATGCTTGCATGCCATTTATGCCTCCAATAAGTCTGGTACAATTCAAATATGATGGTTTAAAATCTCGCCACACATTAAAAAATCATGTTGAGGCCTGGAAACGATTCAATTTTAATCTTCCAGACATCTGCAGACACGTGTAGGAACCCTTGTCTAGAATAAGGGAGGAAGCGGGTCAGCAGAACTGAGGAGCTGCTCAGCAGGGTCCTTGTAGTATGCCGGGGATAAGAAGCTTTATACCAAACCTGCTTTACCAAAAACAATCTTTACTGGTGTTTGTTTTAAGCGTCCCACAAATCTGAAGCTCCAAGTGCTTTAAAACAAACACCAACAGACGTATCAGTACTGTACAGCGTATATTTATCATTCCAGGATTATTAGAAATGCAAAAAACGCAATAAAGAAAGAAAAATCTAGAGAGGGGAGAGGCCGCAAAAACACTGAGTTATGGTGAGGCTGAAGAAACTGATCAGTTAATGTATCAAAGTGTATTTCTGAGGTGTTTACATTAAAGATGGGGATGATACAAACTGGACTCTCGATTCGTTTTGGACACAGACCGCTAAATAAGTTCCAACTGAAAGGAAGCAGGAGATCATAAAGAGCGCCGTCACTCATCTGACAGATAAGAACAGAGAATTTATCTGTTAAAATACATTATAGTGAAAATAAAACAGATAAAAACCGACACTGAAGATATAATGACAAGTACCAGCTGGTTGTTAACAAGCAGCACAGCAGATTCTCTTTTAAAAAATAAAACCTATAAAGCAAACGGAGATTTAGACGACGTGAATGTGAAACAGCGTGTGTTTTTCTTTAATCTACATTCAGTCAAAGATGATTTTGCAAAGTTAATGCAAATGTGACAAAGTGGTGATTAGTCGAAAGCTCTGGATGAAACATAATCTGTGTGTTGAGATGATTTCAGAACTGATGCAACATGTTACACTATATAAGAAAAATAAAAAAGGGAAGAGGGACTGTGAGGTTTGAGGAAATGCAAAGCGCTGCAAAAATAAGCTTTAAGTAACCGTTCTGAGCAGTGAATCTAACGCAGCCAGCAGTTAACAATCTACAGTCTGTAGCTTCAGTGTGCAGTCTGCAAGAGTCGCAGCAAGATTTTGCTTATTCTATAATAAAACACCTTCTGCTCAACCTCTAAAAACTGCTAAAGAACATAATTGCACGCAGCGGAAGAGGAGAGAACGACAGGTGAGCTGTGATATACGAAAACAATATGTTTTCCTGGTGGTATCGTATTTTTTAAGACAGAACTATTCAAACATTCGTCCCTAATTTCTAGAAAAGTGTCTCTGTGTGATCAGCCGCTTATGTGTTTCTATGAAAAAATGTAATATAGGCCACAATATGTATCGTTACATGAGGTTTAATCTGGCAAATATCAGCTTCAATATCCAGTTTTATAGGCTTGATACCACGATACTGTCTCGATAAAGTATCATAAGCTCTGTGAAACTCTGTGTTAATCATAAAAAAAGTCAATTATAAAAGACTAAAGCAAAATCTGAAGCAATTTTCAGCAGACCACACACTCTTCGCCTTAATTAATCTAAAAACAGCCGACAAATGCTCCTCTACCTTGATTAAGCTCATCAATCAAGGCACAAACAGCATTCTGAGGTCACGGCTGCTTCATGTTCTCCACAGTGTACCATTACATGAATGCCGACAAGTAACTAAAACCAAAACCAAGGAGGTGCAACTGAAAAGGGCCTGTTAGTGAGATAATAAAGTCCTGTTGCTTTGTTTTTGTTTTATCTCACACAGAAACTGATAGAAAAAGCTCAAACTCCTACATTTGAATGACCAAGTCTCTTGGGGAGGGAGTGTCGACCCCCTGGCTGGGCTGTTCATGCATATTGGCACACAAGGGGGAGAAATCAACAAGTTACCCATGAGTCTCCACCCCACATATCCCAACTGGTTACGCTGAAGTTGCGGGATCCACCTACTCTGGCATGGCAAGAGTTTGAACGCGGCTACGAGCAAAAAACAAGGTGAAGAAAAAGACAAGCAGTTCTTCTCTTTAACATTCACGAGACATGAGATGGAGCAGCGACGAGCTAGAAAACAACAATTCATTTTACATGTTGTACTTTTTCTTCCAAGTGGATGGACAGTTAACTTCAACAACAATCGATATGTACAATACAGATTTAGAAGTGTTTTGATAAGTATTTATTATATGTCAGTGTGTACCTTGCTTGTTGAAGCTTTGTAGGTCGTCTTTAGTTTTTGTGACAGCTGGCTGGTGCTGTGACTCGCTGCGGACGGTCAGAAATACAAGAATTATAAATAGAAAATGAAAAGGAGACAGAAAGGAGCACAGCAGCAATAAAACGGATTTCATTTTGGAGAGTTAAATGTGTCTCACCTTTGGTTTTCAGGGCTCCTTTGGCTAAATCTGCCCCTTCGAACGTCTGACCTTCTGCAGCCAAGCGGTCGTTCAGCGTTTCGATTTCTCTGCGTACTGAGAGTCAAACAGGTCACGAGTTAGAAGAACTGCACTCTGAATCGATCGTGAAGGTGATACAGAGCAGCTCATGAAGCTGCTCTCTGAAATAAATCTGCTAAAAAGTTCTGCAGTGGAATCTTCAAGACAGAATCTCCAAAGATTAGAACAAGACCGAGGTTGTGTGCGCTTGTAAAGGAATTAAAATGCATAACTATCTCTATCTTGAGCAATCAATGCTAATAGTAATGCTAATTACTGTAAAGATTTGCCTCACAGAATCTCTTAATAGATATTGAAGAGTGAGAATGTGGATGTTTTAATCCCTTTTAATCACACTGAGCCTCTTTAAATAGACAGTGAGCCTTATTTCTGTAGATGTTGTGCCTGGATTGATTTTACATTTGCTGGTTTATGTTTAAAATGTTTGAAATCTGTATGTTTTATATGATGTGCTGTTATCAGGGCATCAGTGCCTGTTTAAATAGAGGTAATGATGATGACAACGTGGTGTACAGCTTCAGATTCGTCACAATACCAGAACTACGAGTGTAGAAAACTCGACACCTCTGTCAGTATCACAGCAGAAAGAATCTGCCTGTGTGTTTTGTATGCTGGCTCTATCCATCCTCTGTTTTTTTAATAGAGCAGTTAAACCTTCACAATGACTCACGTTCCAGGTTTTCTATGTAGAGGTTTTCAAACTCCCTCTCGATCTGACTGAACAGGTCCAGCAGGTTGCTCCTCAGAGACAGAGGCAGCTTGGAGTCCTGCAGGCAAACAAAAGAACAACATGACACAAATACTAGTTTATCACAGAGATAAAAGAAGCGTGGGATGTGTTTCAGTTCAAATACTGAGTCATAGCGCTGCCGATTAATCAAAATATATATTTCCAAAACAAAATAGCTCCTTTTTTTTTGATAAAGGTTAAGTTTGTATTATAGAGAAGAACTGTAGCGCTGCAGATCCCCCACTCTAAAAATCTTGTTCTCCAGATGTAAGAAAACGTGTTTGTTTTGTACACGCGATGCAAAAATGATCTGTGAATTGTAATATCTGTCAAATTAATAGCAACATAATGTTTTTTTTATGTATCATTCAGCACTACTGAGTGGCTTCAACGTGTATGTAGGGCTGCAACTAAATGCACTTTTCAGAGAGTCAATTAGTTTCTCGATTAATCAATTGCATTTCTCAATATTTTATATACACAATATTGTTCAGTACAATGGGGCTAAAATAAGGCCATACACATGAAGAAGAAGAAAATTAAAATTGTTTGTCAGAGCACACGAGGGCACGGCTGGGACGCAGAGCTTTTGGCAGTCGTATGAAATGCGGGTTAGTCGGTCCCATGAAATTAAAGTTTGTGAGCTGCTATTTTAAACCGTTTGACCGTTCTGTAACCTTCAACATCAGGAGTTTCATCCCTGAGAAAGAACAAACCTTTTCAAATAAAACCTCCACATCTCAAATTGCTAAATAAATACAAACACCATGATCAAAAATAATAACTCAATATCAAAAATAAAATAAAAAAATGACTCTGATGACGCAAACAAAAGTACTACTCACTACGACGGAGAACTTTTGTTTTCAAACAGGAGAGAGTCAACAAAATGTTCCATGAAAGGAAAGAATCGGTTGAATTGTTGTGGAGACCAACAGTTCTGAAAGAATAGTTTTGTAAGGATTAAGCTTCATGTAAAATAAATAAAGGGAGAACAAAAATGGGAAGAAGACGATAAAAAGAGTGAATACTTAACATTTCTGCAGTTCTGCCTCAAACACAACTTATCACAGATAAGATAAGATGTCCTGTTGGGACCGAGTGTGCAGCAAAGACACAAACAAGAAGTGGGCCATCTCGTCCTCCAGCTTCGTCCAATCAGGATGAAACGGACCTCTTTGTACTCGAGCTGTGTGCGCTGCATAAAGCGGTCCTGCCTGAGCTGAACTGCCGCTCGCAGCTACATCATTTTCTAAAGAATTCAGTCAAGTGTGCTGTTAGCATTCACAGGCTGATGTGGGCAGGATTGTGCCACAGAGCACACGTCAGAATAACTGGAACAGCTCCATACTAATAACCTTGAATGGATGTTATGTTGTGCTCGAAGTTACACAAGACACTTTTGCAATTACTTGTGAATTAGTGGTATAAAGGGGTACAGGACGCTGCTGGGAAGTAGCAGGGTCTCTGTTCTAATGAATAAATGATGTGGTAGTCGTATCGAGGCGTTCCAGATAACAGCATCTGTATATGAACAACCCTAATTCAACCTCTGTGCCTGTTTCTGTCACACTTTATATGAAAACAGCAACTTTTTTCACGTCACCATCATGAAATCATTCTCGGGGAGTGATGACTTTTCACTTTCTACTCTTGTTTTTATGCAGAAATTAAAAATTGGTTGAAAACTCACGTATGTAAACACACTAGGAGAAGGAATATGTAACGTCTAACCAACATGGTCTTGAATCTGAAATCTGGAAATCTCAGAATCTTGGGTTATAAGCTGTCAGTTATTTGTAACAGGACTATTTAGATGTAACTGCACCACAAACAAAATAAAATCCAAGTCTACTCTTCCACTTCTGTAGCAAAAGAAAACCAACTGTAGGTGTGATTGAACTCTAAATGTTGCTGGAATGTCTAGAAACCACATTTTAAGGGGAAAATATGATTTTAAATAAAGAAATCACTTTCAGAACTAACACACGACACCTTCGCTAAATACTAATCAATCCTAAACAAACCTACACAAGTAAAGCTAGCTCTAAAAACTATTCGGGGAGTCACACTAATGTCTGAAACACGGAGGACTGGACACCTGAAACTTACCTCCAGTCTCATGAGGGACTCCAGATTATCAGAGGACTGAGACCAAAAGGGACCAGAGTGAGAAAACAAGAAGTCATGAGGAAGGGATTAAACTGCAGGCACCATGTTCGGTTAGAAAACTGGCCATAATCCCCCAAAAAATAAAGGTTATTCATGTTCAACTGTGCACAAATTCTGCCTCCGCTGATCTAACGGATCCGCCTGTAAGTACGAATGTCTGAACCTGTTCTGAATCCATCTGTTTGAACCACCGAGTTAAAATAACTTCACAGCAGTAATTGTAGCATGCTTAAGCCACAACAATATAAACCACTATGCGCCCTCTAAATGGGTGCATTAAAACCTAATTGGCTTAGGCTTACAACCAGAGTGCAGTCGCAGGGCGGCAGGTTAATGATGACAGACAGGGGAAGGCGTGGAGTTCACACTTCCAGAGCAGCACCGACTGATTAAATACTCTCTCTGGACTCTTTCCTCGTGTTGTCGTGTGTTTGTCTCGGTGTGAACGAGCGAGTCCTCACCTGTCCCTCCAGCATGTCCCTCTGCAGGCCGGAGCGATCCTGCTCGGTGCTGTTGGTCCGGCGGATCGACAGGCTGTGGGACTTCCTCTTCTGCTTCTGCTGGCGGGCGGCGGCGCTGCTCCCGCTCTCGACCGGCATCGCTGCTTCCAAAACCAGATGCAACCGCAGTCTGAAAGAAGAGAAATCCCAAGATTGACGGTGACTGAAGGGTGAAGAGACAAAAGGCCCGGCTGAGATGATCTGCTTCACTCAGCGGCACAGAATGCGACTGTGTTGCACTCGGCTGTGTTTGTGTTTGGCAGCTTCCACGCGTGAATGTGTGAAATGACAAAGTGGAGGAGTGTGAAACTGAGTGCCGCTGAGCGTACGGACTCAACAAACCCTTGGTGAGAACCTTAAGGTGGCGAATGATGAAGAGGATGAGAAGCGTGCAACAATAACAGAGCCTCTTCTTCCTGTTTCGCTGTTTTGTTGGATGAGATGAAATGTTGTAACTCGGGATGAGCTACAAAAACACGAGGATACTCAGGAGACCGTCATCCTCCATCACCTCACAGTTCAGTGAAAATAAACAAGACGAGTAACACCTTCAAAAAGCTCGTTTTAACCAACCAACAAAAGAAATATTGAAGGTTGGGATGCAACTAATGATGGTTTGTGTGAATGTATGAAATATATCAATGAAAAAAAATTGGTGGGGCCAGTAAAGTGGGGCAGAGAAAAATGTTTGACATTATTGCTTGAGAATTTACTTTAATCAGTTAATCAATTCTTAAAATTAAGGGTCAACCGATTTAGTTTTTCAGGGTCAATACTGATACTGATTATTAGTAATTAAAGGAGGCTGAAAACTGATAAATAGGACACATATTAATTTTGCAGGAAAAAAGGAAATCAGTGGTGGAATTCACCAAAGTACTGTTAAGAACAGAACATTTTTTAGGGACTTTACTTGAGTACTTCCACTTTCTGCTACTTTATATTTCCTCTCCACTACATTTAGTTACTTGTTATCTCAGAGATTCAGGTTATTCAGTATTTATAGGCTATTAATTGTGCCCTGTTACCAATCAATAATTCAAGGTGGGACATTATGAGAGCCAAAGTAGCACATCATCGATACTTATCATTGGAAGAAAATATTCATTTCACACGATAATTGATCTACCAATAATCAAAACAGCGGATTAATTTTCTTTTGACAGACTGATCAATTAATTGATTAATCATTGCAGCTCTATTACAGCAACTGTGTGTTGTCTGCTTTATGAACAATTACTTTAAATCTACGTATTTGGGATGCAACTACCAATTTTTTAATTATTATTTTATCATAATTTAATCTGCCAGTTATTGACATGATTGATCACTTAATCTAAAATGTTTGTCACAACTTTCAAGAGCACAAAGTCGCGTCTTCAACCTGTTCAACACCCAAAGAAAATGTCTGAAACATGATTTTAAAGACTAATCAATAATGAAAATAGTTGACAACTAATTTTCTTTGGACAGACTAATAATTTAATCGATTATTCACTGCAGCTCTATAACAGCAGCTGTATGTTGTCTGCTTTTTTATGAACAATTACTTTAAATGTATGTATTTGGGATGCAACTACCAACTGTTGTGTTATTATTTAATAAGCAAATTATTGACATGATTAATCGCTTAATCTAAAATGTTTGGCAAAACTTTCAAGAGCCCAAAGTCGCGTCTCCAACCTGTTTCTTTTGTCCAACTGAACGTCCAAAACCCAAAGAAAATGTTTTATATTATTGCTTGAAAATTTACTTTAATCACTTCTAATCAATTCTTAAAATTAGGGGTCAACTGGTCAACTGATAGAATACTGATTCTGCTTATTAGAAATAAAGGAGACTTAAAACCGATATAAAGGACTGTAGGATATAAGAAAATGTCTGAAAAATGATTAAAAAGATCAATCAAATATCAAAATAGTTGACGACTAATTTTCTTTGGACAGACTAATGAATTAATCGATTATTCACTGCAGCTCTATTACAGCAATATCATGTCTACTTCTATTTGTTATTGGAGGTAAATCATTTATTTAAAGACTTGTAAAACTCTGTTTGTTATATCTGCTTTTTATGAACCAGGACTTTAAATGACTGCAGATCTCTGTGACTGCTCTGGTTTCGCCTGCAGGGACACGCAGGGTTCTGGTCTGTATCGGGGTCAGAGGGGTTGTGGTGTGTTATGGATGCTCATGACACAGTAATGCCACGACATAAGCTCCAGCTGTCACAGATCTTTGCCCTTGAGTTGACACAGAGGTCTCCGGACACACACAGGAGGAGGTTTCTGCGCTCTGCCCGGGCTGTAACCGTTAGCAGACATGTCCGCCTGCTTCTCCTGAATAAAAGGAACTGCCTTGTTTTGCTGTCTGTCAGCTCCTCGGCTGGCCGTTAGTTCCTCCTGCTGACTGTCACTGTGACCCGCCGCTGTGAGGGCAGCGAACACAAACACGGCTCGGGCTACGTGTTGTTAGAGGAACAACACGTAAGAGGATAATTAAGACCTGATTGTGAAAGCTCGGGCTGTGAGACATTTCGCGGGTCTAGACAATGTTCAGCCTTGTTACAGCAGCTCCAACATTAGCTAAGCAGCTAAGCGATGCTACCGTTATCCCCATTAGCTGGCGGTGCCAGGCATGCTAATAGGCTAACGGTAAGACAACCCCTCCAAAAACACGGAACACAACTTACCAGAAAGTCTACAAATGCGAAGTTTGGTTCCGGGATATTGTCGGGAGTGTCGCCCTTTGTATCATGTTCTTCGGTTGGAGTGAAAGCGGCGCAGGTTCTGTCCGGTGTCCGTGTTGACAGTTGACGAGCTCCGTGAGAAAAGATAACGAAGCCAATTCCGGTCCCGAGGTTTTTCACAATAAAAGCTCAAGGTGAAACCACACTCCCTTTTCAAAATTGGCTACTTTCTTGTTTTATTGTGTATTACACGATCCAGCGCCTAATTTAATTTACTTTAAAGCGTTTGTGTAAATAAATGGCATCTTCCTGTTAATTCGGCATTATAAAAAAACAACTTGAGTGATTCAAATATTTAAATAAAATCCACATTTTTGAGTGATCAATGGTCACACAGGCATGAAAAGCACAAGTTAGTTATTATAGACGTTTCTTAATTAATAAAACACATGCCGAATTAAACAGTTGCTTTGACGGATTTGTACAAAATGTGAAGTCATATTTGACCACGTCTGGAAATTTGGCAGAATAAAGGAAACGCCAAAGTTGTTAAAAATCCAAATAAGAGTTTGGTTTTGGCACCATCAACATTCATCAAAGAACAAACTTTGCAGCTACCACAGAGATGAGACAATAGCAAAATGATTATAACCAACATTTGCGACTTAATAAAGGTCACTGATTTTTTCAAGATAAACACTATATTTCATCATGCAAATGAAAAAGACAACGTGACGGACTGTTTAGTTCAGGTGTATATTTATTTGGCTCCCTTGTTGATGAATATTTCTCAAAGGGAGACTTTCAAAGGAAGCATCATCATCACTTTATCCAAAGTAAGCCCAACAACAAACAAGCTGTAAGGCATAAAAGTTCACTTGACTGCTGCTGCAGCGTGAAATCACTTACAAATCAGTCGAAACAACTGAGTACTTGACATACACTTTATATGTTAACCAGGGGCTACGTGTGATCAGGGCAACTGAGACAAAATAAGACATTAAATGTTACACAACACTTTTTTGACTCTGCTTTTCCAGATAATTCTGTTTTGGATATCTTCACAGAAATGCAAGCTTTACTTTTGTGACTAAAACCTCAAAAGCTGACATAAGACACTATTATCATAATTAGTAATGATTTAAATGGTTTGGTGTATTTCCAAAGAACCTTGATAGTTTTCTAGGACTCCACCATCCTCAAGGCCGATGCGCATGTCACAATATTACAGACCCGATTGCTCGTTTAAAAAGATTTCATGTTCTTCTCTTGCTTCTTTTTTATTTTTCGTATAGGCTGAAGGCACAAACATTATGATGTCTCCACACAGAAGCCGCTCTTTCACAAAAGAGTGTCCAGGTCTCAAAAGTCCAGAGAAAGAAAATAAAATCAGTTTTATCTTCGATCGTTGGTGCCAGACTTCCTCTTGCCGGCCAGGAGGTGTTTGGGTTTGAGGTCGAACACATGTCGGTCCGCCTCTCCCTTCTTGCCATGGCGGTTCATGTCTCTCTGGGAGTTCTTCATCATCTTCTTTGCCTTCTTCGCCATCTAAGGAACACAATAAAGAAGAAGATTTGAGGACAAAGTAGGAAGTTGCCTTACAGGCGAATTAAACTGCAGCATAGTTAGTCATTTAAAGATGTCCTCACGTACCTTTGGATCCCGTAAACCAGACTTGTCTCTTGGTGGACGGGAGGCGCTCTGGCTGCGAGTTTTGGATGTTGGAGGAGCTGAAGTTTCTCGTTTACGCTTCATAGCGACGCTTCGGGACCGTCGAGCCTGTTGAGCGTAGTGACTCTGAAAACATGAGAGAAAACTGTGTGAGAAAGTATTTCTGTACACAGCAGGTTTCAGCCATTTCCAAGGTCTTATTTAGTGAAACACTCGATTTTGTCACATGTTGCATTGAGATACGACGTTGGAAAAGATAAAAAGACCTTGATAAATAGTGAATATAATCGTTAGCTGCAGCTCTAACGACTCTTAACGCATCTTGTAACTTACTGTATGACCAAAAAAGACAAACTTACATCATCCTTGTCCTCCATGTCCAGGCCGAGGCCACCCATCTGCTTCTCTAGCTTCTTTCTTTCAACCTGTACATATCAAACACAGACACAGAGATGGTTCACTGTGAGGTAAGAGGCCGAAAGCAAAGTAGACTTCACAACATGTAAAATGGAGGAATTGTTGGACACTTTATGTACGAGGTTCTCCACTAGGTGACACCCCGATGTAGGCACACATGAGACTCAAAGGGCCTTTCAAATTAAAATGTCATATTCCTGAAGTCTGATGGTCTTATAGCAAAGTGTTTTATTTTTAAAAAGAGACACCTGAACTCTTAACTTTTCCTCGTACATGAAGTTAGATTTCTCTCTTGTTCAACATGTACATGTAGTTGAATCGCTCTTCTACATTTCATTATTTAAGACATACTAGACAGTTTTTAAAAGATTACTTTTACTTTTTGAAGCTGACAAACACAAATGCTGATATGCCCCCTGATGCCCTCCGGCTCCTCTCACCTTGGTGGCGGTCCTGGGCATGCGAGGCCCGTGAACGTCCTTCTCTTTCGACGCCATGACCAGAAGCTGCTTCTTCTCTTTGATCTGTTTGGCCAGAACGCGGATCTCCTGCATCTCCTCGTCCTCGCTCTCGTCGTCAGAGTCGTACTCTCCGGCTCGCTCCTTCAGCTCCTCCTCCTTCTCCAGGTCCTCCAGTTTCTGTGAGAGAGGAAATAAAGACATTGAGATGTTAATTAGATGGACACATAATTCTTAAAAAATTGGAAATTAGGAAAAAAGGGAATCTGGATCCCTTTTTTGTTGGAGAAAATCAGCAGATACAGGTTTAAAATCCCCGTTCCAACTCCAAGGAATGAAGGGAAAAGCTGCTGACATGTTTTTGGGAAGAATATACTTACACAAAATATATTTATAACTGTCAGGCTGTGTGTCACAAAATCCCTGTTTTTACAGAAAACAACAACCCCTGAAATAGACTCCAAAATGCTGAAAAGTTACCTCAACGCTAGCCTGGGAGTTAGTGCTACGAGCGTAAACAAGCTAGCAGCTCTTATCTTTACTGCTGGATCTGAACCAGTAACTTGTGTTTTAAGCCTCTGGTTTTACATGCGACTTTATCTAAAAGCTTGCAGAGACTCACCTTCATGATGTCAGGATCGATGTAATCTGCGATGTTGTGGCCCTCCCACACTTCAGGGATCTTATCGTTCTTCTCATCCTCGTTCATTAGATCCCAGTATTCTTAAAAAAAAACAAATAAAAAAAAAACAGGGAAGATGTGATCATTTATTCTCTACAAGTTCTCGGTGGCAGCTTGATAAGTAAAACAATAACTCTTCTTACTCTGTAGGTCCAGAATGTAATCATCGCCAAGCTCCAACTCCAGATCTCTCTCCTGCACGGTGAACAATAAAATGTTTCATTACAGTGAGCTGTTCAATGTGTTGCATTCAGTTTTATTGCGACCCTGAAGTGAATACCATACGTACCGTTTTGCGTTTGGGTGCGTCCACCTCCATCGCCCTCCTGCGCATCAGGGCTCCTTCAGGGATGAACGGAGGCCTCTCCTGGAAATGGCAGACGAAAGAAAATTAAAACAAATACTTTCAAAACAAACAGCTAAAGTGAGAAGCAGCAGCTCTCTGAATATTCACCTTCTCATCTCTCTTGGCGGGCATGGCCAGGTGGAGCCGGTTGAGAACATCATGGACCTTCTTGCCCTTCATCTTGGTCTCGACGCGGTTGGCGAGGAGCCGGTCGCAGGCCTGAAAACACGAGAGACCGTGAGCCACAACATCCAGAATGATACAGAGAGTGAGCGTGAGGTTTGCTGCGTCTCACCTCGTTTTTAACTTGAATGACTCCCTCCTCGGTCAGAGTGCTGGTCTCAATCACAGAGATTCCGTCAGTGGTGAGATCTGCAAAGATTTTCTGAGAGGAACAAACAGTCAAACTTTAACCTGCAGCCCTGGTGCTCACCGCAAGAAAGATAATAAACGGCACATTTCTGGAGTTTAATGTTTAGATGTCACTAAAAACAAACAGGAGGTTCATCCAGGCAAATTTCTACCTGATTTCATTTGGAGCCTGTGAGAAGTTTTAAAGAAATTAAATCCAAACTGTAAATCACCCACCTGGTCCTCCTCAGACAGCTCATTGATCTTCTTCACGTCACATTTGTTGGCCACGACGATGAGAGGCTGCAGGGAGCGAGACACCAGCGTTACTACAATCACATGCACTCAAACGTATTACACTGTCAAACCAAACTGCAGACAGACCTGCTGATTCTGCAGGATACTTCCAAGTGACCCAGTGACATTATGGATTCAAGAGCCAGTTCTAATCTGACAACCGTTTTAAACGTATGAGAATAATGTCTGTTCCTGTTGTGTTGATACATTTGTGAAAGGAAAGTTTGCAGTTTCATGACATCATCATCACATGATGAGTAATGCAGTCTCTGCTACTCTCACAGATCCTGACAGCGGTCTGACCTTGTTGGCGAACAGCGGTCGGATGTTGTTGAAGAGCTCCAGCTGCTCCTGCAGGGTGTGACCGCACTGCTCCGACACGTCCATGACGTAAAGAACCGCCGCTCGCAGGTGAGCCAGAGCCGTGATGGCCTGCATCTCGATGGTGTTCCTCTCCTCCAGGGGGTGGTCCAGGATACCGGGGGTGTCCACCACCTACAGTTAACATATTTAGATATACGTTTTGTGGTTTCTATTTGACACTTATTTTGGCACAGTATGTTATAATGGCTTTGCAGTAAGTTAATCTACACAACAAAAACATAAACAATTCTTTCTTTTTTGCTCCAACTTCTCACAAGCTCGAGAAACAGTTGAATTTTTTTGTGTGTTGGAGAGAACTTCTAATTGTTAAGATAATCCCTCCACCTGAACGGTGCAGCACATCAAGGTGCTGATTAAACAGTGTGATGATTGTGCAGGTGAGCCTTCGACAGGCCACTCTGAAACATTCAGCGCTCACAAACACAGACCAACAAATTTGTGCTCACTTATTTAGAGAATTCAACCTTTTGTCTTATCTATGTTTATCTTCATAATGCTTAAGTTACTTCATCACAAAAACACATGTGAAGCAGAAAGTAACAGCGGCAGCCTCTCACCTGCCAGCGGAGATATCTGTAGTCCATGTGACCCACAAACAGAGACTTTGTGGTGAAAGCGTACGGCTGGACGTCCACATCGGCTCTGGTCACCTGACAAAGACGACCATTGAACAGTTACACCGTGTTCACTAGAACCTCAAATAAAAAGGAGGTCACACATCCTGAATCTCATGACATCCGCAAACAATTCACAAAGATGTTGAGAATAAAACTGCGAATAAGACTATTGTTGTTGTTTTTTTTGACTTTTTTTTTGTTTTTCATGAAATACCCAATTCCTGCCCGTGTTTATTGACCTTTTTAAGAATTAATTTCAAGCACTTTCAAGGTAACTAAACCAAAAATATCCAACCAAAAAATGAAGTTTACACAATTCCTTTATAACCACAGCAATCAATGCATATTATAACTTTTTTTATCTGACCAGCTGATCGTATTAACTTTGGTTGTATATTTGACGTTTGCCAAAAAAGATGCTGTAATTGTTTCATTTTAAAAATATCAAAAAGGTTTTTGGGTTAACGTGAGTAACTTTGTTGATGAAACAGCAACAAGCATTATTTTTACTTAAGCGTGCTCTCTAATTCAAGAATATTGCTAAACTTAACGGTTGAAATTAAACATTTTCCAAACTTTTAAGACTTTGCACAAACCCTAATAAAACATCGCCAACCCCGTACACAGTTGTTATCTTATAATTTCAGAGAAACATTTACCTTGTTGATGAAACTGGACTTGCCGACGTTGGGGTAACCGCACAGCAGCAGGGTCCTGGTGTTCGGGTCAATCGACGGCAAACGAGACAGATGCTGACGAACTGTCGAAGAGAGACAACAGGAGATTGTTTACAGACATCAAAACAGACAGATTTAAGTGTAAAAACAGGCTCACGAAAACCACAAAGAAATTAACCTGACAACAGTAATCAAGACTAAATCTGATGGATACATTTGAACATTGTGAAGCTACAAAGGCTTCTGTAAAAGCCTCCAGCAGCAGGACATCCTCTCGTCTCTGTTACCTTGTTCCAGATACTCCAGACTCGACTTCTGTCGTTTCAGGATGGTGCACATACGACCCAGAGCGGCTCTCTTCAGCTGTTTACACCGGTACAGAGAATCTCCATACTTCATCAGACGCACGTAGTCTTTGGCAACACTGGAGAGAAGGAAAGAGAATAAGTTTGTCCACTGTTTTGGCTTTTAGCGCCCGTGCTCTTCATGTATATTTGGGTGTATTTGGGAGCCCAAACACTTTTCAGGGGGTTAGACCAGTTTATATCCAGTCAGAGTGAGACAAACTGACATTTTAACATTTCCGTTTCTTTAGGGATCGTTAGAAAAGAACTGGGCAGTGGTCATGAACTGAAACAGTGACTTACTCAAGAGAAAAACCAAAGACACGCCACAGTAAATGTTCAACCACAACAACAAGCAGAAGATTTTAGACAAACTTACTTATCGATCAAATTCTTAGCGATGTTTATTTGCCCCAAGGCCAACTTATAATGGTCTTTGTCGTACAACACATTCATCAGATCAGCGTAGAATGGATGGATGTCCTAAAGGAAAACAACATTTTTTTTACAAACTGATCATAGACGACGCTTATTTAAATTGTACAAGACACTTTTCTTAAGACTTACGTCGAGCTTGGGGAAGTCGGTGAGGATCTGTGTGAGGCGGTCATGGTAGTTCTGCTGGGTGAACTTCACCTTTCGCATGTAAAAATGACGGATACGGTGGATCTGGTAGTGCTTGTGCACCACTGTGGGCGTCTTCCTTTGTGTTTTGGATAAAGTGATGTCGATGAAATCCTGCAGAGAAAGAGACACGGTTTTAGTGAAAGGGACATTTATTCTTCAACATTATTCACTTCAGAGAAAATCGCATGAAGAAGCTACTCATTACCACCTTTATTTTCAACTTTTTTGCTCTTTAAAAACATTTGATTATGTACTACATTGCTTGTACTTTATGTTTATCGTGCACTTAAGCAGTTACTCAACAGTCATCCACCCAAAAATGCATTTCCTTTGCTTCCACCTGGCAAAATCTCATCTAAACCCGTTTTCATGTAAAGTCCTGCCAAACCTCATTAGCAAATCTGTCAGTTTTAATACTAAATCGCTTGTCGGCCAAGGCAAACCCCTTAAAACAATGTTTAGTATTAAGTATAACAGCAATCCGTGTCTTGTTATAAATTCGGCATACATATAATACACATGGCAGGTTTGTCTGCTGGGGAGAGCCCAACTTTTCAGACTTCATTCTGACGCGTATAACTGGAACGTGGTATTTAAATGGGCCAACACTGATGGAGTAACAGGTGTGAAGCAGTTAAGTTTGGTTTAGTTGGAGTTTAGTTTTAATATGTGCTGCTTGACGGACAGTACATGTCACAGACACCGAGCTGGGTAAAGTATTCTAGTGCTCACTGGAGGCTTAAATTTCCAGATTTTTGAACGGAGTTTGGTGAGGGGACATATGACAACTGTGTCAGCACTCATTTACAGTACAGAGAGAGAATTCATCGTCTAATACTCGACAGACAGCACAGTTAGTGTTCATATTCTTTCCCTCTCGTCTCCTCCTCTGGTTATATAAGTCATAACTCATGGAAACCCTCTGCTGTCTCTCTTCACAGCTCAGCACGTGTGTTCACATCAGAGTCCCACCATGTTTTTTATACCTTCTTCTGTCTCTCAGCGCTCAATAATGACACGAACGAAACAACGTCGATTTAAAACGTTAAAGAAGTTGAAAAAAACTCACCTTTGCGGTGGGAACCACCATAATCTTCTTAAAATTATAAAGTGCCATTTTGTCGCGACACGTTGTGGACCGCTGACGGCACGGGGAAAGGATCGATCCTCGCTCCGCTGGACCGGAAGAGACGCTGCAAATAGCTGCGCCAGATTTTCTGCGCAGCGCCCCCTGACGGCCGGAGGGTGACAGGAAGTGACTACAGCTGCAACATTGTGACTGAAAGGTTGTTTCTGCATCAAAATGACTTCATTTGACTCTTGGTTATTGCATTTGACATATTACAACCAATCCACTCCGTCATACCTGTTTAATGCATTTAAAGGGCCAATACAGCACATAAAAGGCTCTATTTTACCTGCCAAAAAGTGATTACAGCTGCTACCTTGTGACTGAAAGGTTGTTTCTGCATCAAAATGACTTGATTTCACTCTTGGTGGTTATATTTGACAGATTATAGCCCACTCTCTCCCTCTTGCCTGTTGGAATAATATTAAAGGGCCAATGCAACTCATAAAAAGCAGTCAAAAAGTGTTTACAGCTGCTACCTTGTGACTAAAAGGTTGTTTCTGATATTCATATCTCATATCATAATATCTCCGATATTCAGCATCCTTATTATCACAATCAGTGTTTTGTTTTTAAATCTAAAATATTTTGTTAAAAGTTCATTATTTAGGCTCTCTGTGAAGTAACTAGTAACTAAATTTATTGAATAAATAAATAATAAAGTACAATATTTGCAAATAAAATGTGGTGGACTAGAGGCAATAAGTAGCAGAAAATTATCACATAAAGCACATTAAAATAAGACAAAATTGAAAAAGTGATCATACAGTTAAATCAAGTCTAGCACATATTAGGAGGAAATTGATACTAGTAAAATCTGTTTATGATGACTTGCTTGTTTTACATTAAATTTCAAGGACACTGTAATCAGAAATTCAAACCACTTAACTTTATAGTAAACAAATGTGGTTCTAATAGTTTTGGGACGAAATGGAGCTCAGGCACAGAAGAAGAAGATAAACACAAAAAACACTCATTATACATTAAATATGGGTTTGGGTTTTCCAGTTCCGCCCAAAACAAAATAAATTCCTGACAAAGTGACAAATACATCTTTTGTCAATGTGATATTGAAACAACAGAGCATCTATTTCTTTGTCCTGCTGTTATATTATTATAATGTTCTGGAAACAATTCAAGGAATGGTGAAGTAACAAAATCACAACAATGGCTGCTTTAAATCATAATAGTGTTATTTATGGCCTAATTAATAGATCTAATGGTTTGATGATCTAATCCTATTTATATTTTTAATGATAATTTTGTTTACTTTTGCCTGTATTCATCACTTGTTATTGTCTCTGTGTTAATGTTTTATGTGTTGTTTTATGTGTTCAGAGTGTCTGTTCACTCTGAAAAATATTTGAAACTATAATTAATTGGCTACAGTTTGTAAATTAGCATTTTTGCAAATCAAAACGAAATAAAAATTATCATGATAATTTGTGAACAAGAGTATTATTTTTTTTTAATCTCCATTTACACTTTAAAGATCAGAGAAACTCCAGTTAAAACAGTTATTTGAGTTATTATGAAAGACGCCTCCCAACCCGGAAACGACTCCCCTCCATATTTGTTGTGATCCGCGGTGATCAAGCATCAGCCAATCAGCGATCGACTGTGTGCGTAGGCCCCACCCACTCCCGCCGATCACGAGTGGGTCCGCGTGCGCCCACTTGACTCGGTCTCGGCCAATCAGGACGGCCCGCTGTGAGAGCGAGGGGGGAGGAGGGGCGGAGCCTCGAGCAGTGTGTGACAGCTCCGGGTTGAGTGCTGCACCAGAGAGAGGGCGAACACGAAGAGGTCTCACTCTGCTGCAGCTTCACTGCTCCTGCGACCCGCCCACTTGTTAAACTGACTCCCTCCACATTCTGGGTTCAATTTAAATTTAATACAACACCGGATGGTAACAAATAAACAATACAAACAAGACAAAACAACCTGCTTTGTCAGCACTCTATGAAACTAATGGCAACTTGACTTTTATTCAACAAAAAATGGTAAAAATCTTAAAATAAAAGTTCCTATTTCCTATAAATGAAAAAGTAAAACTTACTTTACATGGGTGTTGACATTAAATGCTATTTTATACTGTATTTGTATTTCAAAAATAAATGTTAGCTACATTAATGTGACAGCTGTGGTCACCAGCTAGTTTTTAAATTAAAATCCTACAAAATATGAAACTAGGATGCAAATGTTTGCAAACAAAAAAAAAGACAAAAAGCTTGTGATAAGTGGAACTGTAGTTTGCAAAAGTTAGCATGAGTCTTGGATGTGCTTTACATCCATATGTTTACAGATTAGAGGAGACAAACGGCACACATCTCATCTGGACGTCCTGCAGAAAATATAGATTATATCCCAACATTGCAATTAGAAAGTTACATAGTGCACCTTTAATGGCTTGCACTGCTCAACAGTATAAACTGCAGCCAGCTGCAACATGAAAATGTTGCCTGTGCGTCAGTAATATCACACAATATCAATGTGAACACCTTCTGACAGGAGCCATTCTTCTGCATAATGAGTACCTTTAATGTTCATATGATGTTTTCTGAATATGTCTGTAGTTTAAAGGAAAGGGACTTGTTTTAAAGTGGCTCTTAAGTAGGATTTCCAGGACTCTGATTGCAGGACTTTAACTTGTAAGTGAGAGTTTCTGCATCATTGCATTGCTACCTTAAAATAAAGTGGAACTTCACTGCAATTGCACATCAAGTCCAGTTTATTTGTCACAATCTGTGCTGTTGTGTAATCCATATCAGTCCTGACGTGTTATTACGGTTATCTAAATTTGAGACAATACGATTTATGACAGTGAGCCTGTTACAAACCAAAGGTGTGGAGTGTATATATTTTTTTTTTTTTTTTTTTTAAATATGGGCAGTTATTAATCTGGGGAGGTCTAATAAAAGACGCTTTTAGATGCATTATGGGAAGTGTAACAGCAGGATATCTCAGCCTCTGTTGTTTTGGTTATTATAATTATTAAAAGCAAACATTATGGAGTCCCAATGTTAAATCACTGAAATTCCCCTCTGAGTAAAGGACTAAAGAGATTTAGTACAAAAATAAATTGGCAGAAAAACCTAAAGAAAAAAAAAGCTTTATAAAAAAAAGCATATTTTTTTGCACATGACAAATTTGGTGAATGAATAGATTAAAACATTGGTCGCATTTTTAATTACAATCCTTATTTTGTTACTGTATTAAAACACTGTCGCTGTGTTTCCAACAGTGGAGTGATTGTATGAAGGCTCCATAAAGGGCACTTTTTTTGCAGACAGGAGTGGGACACTGGCCACTTTGGAGTTCTCCATCAACGGCAGCATAGACGATCTTTGTGCTGCACACGAAAGGGAAAGGAAACGGCGACTTCTCCATTCCAAACCCCCCTTCTCTCTCATCTTTAGCCGTAACGAGTGTTTGATCGATCGGAAGCTTTTGAGACGAGTAACGTTTATTCCTCGGTTTTCAGGGTTTCGTGGTTGTTTTTCTGACTTCCCCTCCCCGCGGAAGCCTGCTGTTGACCGTGAGGAATTTGCTTCGCGTGAAATTCCAGGCGCCAGATTTATCGAGCCCGACTGCACAAAGTTGATTGGCAAGCTAGCTAGCTAGCCACCTAGCTAACTCTTAGCTAGCTTACTTGCTAACTAGCTTGCAGTGCTGGTCGGGGGAGCCCGTTTTTTTTTTTGCGGACAGTTTTGGGGGCGTCGTTTTTTGTCACTGCCCTGTAACTGCTCGTGGCTGTTTCCCCTGAAATCTGAAGACTATTTGCGGCGAGGTTCCTATCGGTAAGCCGGTTGTTCCTAGCTAGCGTGCTCGATATAGCCTGCTAGCTAATACCCTGCGTATTTAGCCTGGAAGCCAATTCAAGGCCTCAGTCCAGCACCACCATCAGCTGCCACTACCAACAGAGTATTTGCATTGCCGTGCAGTGAGAGTTGACAGGTGAGTAACGAAACTGTATTTAAAGTTGGTGTACATTGGGTCAACGAACACACGCTGTCACATCGCAGCTCTGTACAGTCCGGTGGAGTTAGCTCGCTTGCTAACTAAATATTAGCCTGATTCAAAACGATGGGAGGAGGAGAGAGGAGGAGGAGGAGGGGGGGTTGGGGAATCCGCGAAATCACGCCGGAGGTCGCCATCTTTCATTGGATGCTGCTGCAAGCTAGCTAACTAGGCTGTTACTTTCTTAACTTTAAAACACACCGTTGCGGCCTGTTAACGGCTGTAACGCCTCCATGTTCGCTCACTGTATCACCCACATCCAGGCTTCACTTCTCAGCCAGTCTTGTGTGTGTGTTTGGTGGGGAAGGAGTGTCGCTGTGTGCATGGCCCCTTGGCATGGGCATGGCATGTGAGCTGCAGTCCTCCTCGGCTGTGTCAGCTACTAAATACGCCTGCATTGCGTCTGTTGGTAGAAGTTGCGGGTGTTTTTGCCTGGCGAAGTTGAGCCAAACACACGCATGTGGAGCGTGCGGGAGATAAACACCGGTTCAACATCCCCCACACAGGGGACATGTAAGATGCCTGGTGACCATCCTCCACCAGCAGGTACCCAGCCCGGCTATTAATACACTCCCTGGCCCCCCTGTTGCATTTTTTCCGAACCTCGGTGCTTATTTTTGGGACAACAAGAGTCTCATTTGGGTTATAATAAATCTCCTCTGGTGATTATGCAGGGTGGAAACAGGGGAGGAGGAGGAGGATCGAGCAGAGCTGTGTTTTGGTTCAGGCCTTGTCTAGACGATCTGAAGTGACTCACTGCATCTGTAGAGGAGATGACATGTGCTGTAACCAGGGTCACTCCGTTCTGCTGGATGCATCGGGGGTCAAACTAACACTGCAGATGCTGTCAGGAGTCTTGTGATCGACCTCTGGCCTGTGTTGCACAAATGCCAAGACTTGGTCGCTCACCGAGGCAGGATAGATGCTGTGTGTGTCGAAGGAATCGACTCTGAACAGTTTAAAATTACAATATGAGACTAAAGGTGGACGATAAGACCTCAGATTAATATCGTAGTAGGTCAAAAATAAAGGGAAACGCCACTCAAACACAATTCTATTTCTTTCCTCACCGTTGGCAGTGTCAGAGATGTCGTGAGAATGAATATGATATTAAAAATGTGTGTTTATGACTTTAAAGAGGAGTAAACATTAGTTAAAGGCCCACAAGTATAGCTTGATAAATAATATTATGTGTAGAAAAACCCCAAAGTGTATTTGTGTCAGTGAACCACAGTGCAGCGCGTCATGGCGACGACCACGGAGCAGAAGGACGTTAACAACAGCTGAGCTCGTGTTACCGTATTGAGTGACAAAAAGAGCAGCGTGAAAAACGGTGACCCACGTCTACCCTCGTTCTCCTCCGGGTGTTTAATCCCAGGCTCAGTGTTCGCGCAGTTTCTCCAGACTGTCGCTTAATTAGAGCACAAATCATACTTTGGTTTTTGGACCGATGTTTAGAACTTTATATTCTAAAATGACAAAAGTGTTCACGGGGTATTCACTCATCATAAACTACCTAAAACATCATAATCTGCATCATCACCGCATGGGAAAAGTTTTTATGTTGGCGCAAAACGGACAATAATATCAGCAACTAATGTATGAGTGGACCCTTAATCCTTAAAACTCCAACATTGCTCCTGTCTGCTGGAAGAAACAAAAAATGGCAAAACTTCATGTTCCAAGTTTGAATGGTCCGTCCCTGAGCTTGAGTTCTGAGCCGTGTCCTGCTTTTTACATTGCTGGGCCTCGTTGACAAAGTGGTCTGAAGTAAAATGATTAATGCAAACTAAGTCCACGTCATGTCTGTCAAAACTTTAATCCACTGGGTCGTCACTTCCTCGTGTGGTGGGAGCAGATGAAGACGTTTGTGTCGGTTCTTGCCGACGACGGCAGAGAATTTGGGGTGATTTGTTTACCTTCCACGTGTTTGTGGTACTGACGGCTGGAACTGGATGTAACTTAAGTTTTGTGAGTTTAACTAACTACTTTTTGATATGCTGAAACACTTCTGATGGCGATGACGGTTTTGCAGATCCACGTCGTATCAGAACGTGACACTGATCGTTTTGATCAAACCGGATAATTCCCTCCTCTGTGTTGTCGGCTGAAACCGTCGGTGTGTTTAATTCAGAGGATAAACAGATGAAAAAGGTTTCTGTGACTCATCCAGGAGGAAATAATCCCTCGTGAAGTTAAAGTTTACACAGCTTATATCCGACAGGAGCTATGCGTAGTTTCCTAAAGCACAGCAGGATATAAACAGCTGAGTTTAGATCAGTAGGAGGGTTTTGTTTTTGACAAGAGACACTTTTGAAAGATGCACAGAAATATATTTATATTTTGCTGGAAAAAAACAAAACACAGAAGTTACGTTTCAGTTGGCCAACAGGTTTCACATCCAGCGGTCAGAAAAGTGTATGACACAACAGCTGTTTGGTTAGCTGGCTGTCATTGATGGAGAGTTGAGTGTTTAGCCCCATTCATCGCCGTGCATGACACACACACACACACACACACACACACACGTCGTGTATGGGAATCAGTATGTGGATCAAAGGTCACCAGCTTTACAGCCATGCCATTCTTTTTCTGCTTTGTATGCAAACACAGCGAGGGCCCGTGTCAGAGACAGGCACCCGATTGTTGGGTTGGATTATCACCGCTTTACAAACGGCTCCGACTGGACAGAAGAGGAAGGTGTTTCCAGGGATGTTTGGGACTCGGTGGGGTCGTCTGTTCCTCTGTAAATATGTCATGTTGAGGACAGATGGAGTAAAAGGGATTAAACCAGTAAGACGGCTGGTGCTGAAACTGTGGACGTAGAGATGAAGTAATGATGTTGGTCCACACGACGCCACCGATGGAGAACACAGAAGTGCAGTCAGACGTCGTTATAGAGGGTTTACTACACGTTACTGACTGTGCAGGTTGATGGTCGAGCCGCAATAATAGTTGATAATTTGATTGAAAGAAAATTAGTTGCTGACTATTTTAATAATCTGTTTATTGTTTTGGTTATATTTCTAACAAAGATATCGATTTATTAGCTGGTTCTAGTTTCTTAAAGGAAAAGTTCCCCCCGAAATTGAGTCAGTCATCACCTCCCTCTCCTCCTCCTGATGATATAAAGTCAGGTGAAGTGTCGTCGTCCACAAAACATTTCTGGACTACGAGACTTTTATTTTCCTTAAAAACAAGTCTCCATCTACTCAAGTTGTTACGGAGAATGCTGTGGAGTTACAGAAATGTTTTGTGGACAAAAAACTGAATATCTTTTGGGTATTTTGAATTTCTCTCTTCTCATTTTTTATTTCCACCTCGTGTTACCTGAGGCGTGTCTGCGCTCAGCTGCTTTAAGAGAAACTCATTTACTGCAAACCAGTGAACAGCAACAGGAATCGCAGCATACTTTTCCAACATGATGACAATGATTCCAGGTGACAGTGTCATTAAATGAAGATAAAGTAAATGCAACTGCACAAAGTGTTATCTTCCTTTCTTGTCACTGGTTTTAAAATCTGTTAGATGTACAGGTCCCTCTGCAGTAGCTGTCAAACTGTCAGATATTGTCCCTCCTCGCTTCCCGTAGCTCGAGAGTTGATTGAGTTCATCTTGTCGCCGCAGTGGTTTGAACGTCGTCCTGCTTTGTAAAACTATGTCTGCGTTTTTTTTGGCAAGAGCTGCTTAACTGCAGCGTAATCTTGACGTTAAACATAAATCTAGCCTCTTGAACCAAAATGTATTCGTCACTTCTGTCGGGGTTTGAAAATGATCACCTGCCGAAGGGTTGGTTGAAATTGTGTTTGGATAAATCACTCAGTCGAGGTCGACAAGGCAGCCGACTGTTAGAGAAGAAACGAGGCTTTTCAACACGAAGGCAAATTAACAAAAACAAATCTCTCACGCTGGAGTAGCGAGTAGTAACTAACCGGTGTAGTCGTGTGGTTGTTCTGTCTTTCTTTACAAACCCAAAGGTCTTGTGATGTAACCTTCCTCTCATCTTAACGAGGACCACAGTGGAAATAAAACCAGCAGCTTTATTGTGTTTTTATCCTCGACAGTTAAAATTTAACGTCTGGAGTGGGTGTTTGCTGTCCTGTTTTTGTCAAATTCATCCATCTTTCTGTTCAAACTGTATGAGAACAAGTCACACTTGTATGTAGAAGCATAATATTCTGTGTAATTAGTTCTGTGAGGAGGCAGAGACGGCCGTTCGTAGAGTCACTATCGGACGTTAACCCCTGGCCTTCTTCGTCTTACACGTGTATCAACTGATATTCTGCCACAGTCCTGTGACAAACATCCATCCGTGAGTCTAAACTTGTTTGTCCCTTCTGCCCCCCTGTAGCTTACTTGGTGACACAGAGACTTCTCCCTGAGGAGCCAAGAAGCAGACGGCTCATGACTTCTGACCAGGACACGAAAGTTGTAGCTGAACCACAGGTGCAGCAAGTGCAAGAGGCAAAAGAGAACTCTCATTTGGTGAGTTTTTACAGACACGTCATTAACGATTTGTCTGGCTTTTTAACCGTTTTCCTCACAACATATGTTTGTTTCATTCACCAGTGGTCATGAAAATCTCCCAAAATGTTCTCAAGCTGTGGATAAATGATTGAAGGAACAAAAATATACTCTTTATTAATTAAACCTTTTCACTGACAGTGACCGATGAGGTTGTCACACAAGAGAATAATATAATAATTGATTGATGGTCAGTGTTTAATAAACTCCTGTAGTGTTGGAGCATTTCCTACTTTGAAGGGACATTATGAGTAAAATCCTTTTATCATGGTAGAATGATAAAAGAACTACGTATATATTGTGATGCAACCCAATTTCTTTATGGAAAAATGTAAACAAACCGGGAGGTGTGTCTCCGGTTAATGCAGTAAATTAAATTTGGGTTGCAGCTAAAGATTATTTGGATCTTTTGATTAAGTTTTCCACCATTTCTAAATTAATGGTGACTTAAAAATGACGGAAATAATTAAGCAGTTATTGAAATAGTAGATAATTGGTAAATTGATAATCATTGCACCATAACTGTGCAATGATTTGTAAGATTCCTCACAATGTTTGCATTCACCTGAAGATGTTAAATGAAACTTAAGACAATAGAAATATTACCGTGTTTCACAAATGTGTATTTTCTCACCTCACATCAGCAACAAAGTTGCAGCAGGAAGTGTTAATTTGTCTAACTTGACATTACACACCCTGTGATGTGACCATTATATGTGATGTTGATGCTGAAACACTATGTTGTGCAGCCTTACAACTCGTTCTGGGGAATTAAACTTCACTGATGTTGTCACATAATTCCCAAGTCATCAACATTTTGATTTGTGTCACCAGACAAACAGCAGAGTGCAGCGTGAGGTGCCTGTTGTCGAACCTCTCACTCGGTTTGTCATTACGTGTTTTTATTGCAGTCATTTGCTGGTGATTGAGGATAATGTGGCCTCAGATTGATGAATGACCTTCTGATTACAGGTGGCGGTCGGCACTCTTATCAAGACTGAATTAGAGTTAAACACCGAAGTGGACTTTGAATTTAGACTAAACACATGCGGCTGGAGATCGTTTATGTCTGTTTGTTTGTCTGGCGGCTCTGCAGACACGCGAGCTGTGTGGCTTCAGATGTTGAGTGTCAATATTGTTGAGCAGAAGTTTACATACAATTTCTAGCAAACTGTGCAGGAGTTTTAACAGCTCGGTTTGACTCATACCAGCTTTGTTTTTTATGTCAATACAAGCCGTCAGCTTGTAGTAGTGTGTTTGTTTTGTTGATGTCGTCATGCCAACCTTTCTCCTATCTGATTTAAAGAAATGCGCCACTTTATTGTGTTCTAATCCTCCTAGAATTTACATTTTATATGTCAGGACTTAAAGTATTTACATGTGTTATTCTCAGTTATTTTCCAGTTCCAATTTTATTTATGTTTTCTATATTGGATCTGTATCATTTAGCTGGTGAACCCACATGAAGTGGTCTCACATTTCCATACGGGGATCGATGAAGGATAGCTTTAAACTTAAACTGGCAATAGAATATTTGTTTTCTTCAA